>CM056595.1:1912059-2594559 GCA_029721355.1 Tegillarca granosa
CATTATAAAAAATTATGGTTGTAAAATGTTGTTGTCTTAAACAACGTTTAAAACCCAACAATAGCTAACGATTCCTATTCATCTACTCTTTGTACAAAGTCTCTGTGACCCAAGTCTTAAGTTGTCGCATTGTTTTTACGTTTTAAATTTTTTACAACTATTTTTTTTATACCTTTTGTTGCTTTGAAGCAAAATTCAAATTCCTCATGGGGTAACATTTAACAATTGAAATTATTATTTGAAAGCACGAAATTTATAATTAATGCATTTTTTCTAAATGATTACAGTTACTTTTTTCGAATGAATTTAAATTGAATCTAAAATTATTTTTGAAATCATTACTTTAAAAAATGTTACATTTCATTTAAAAAAAAATAAAATCGTTTCAAAAAAGTGTCCTTACAATTGTTAAACTTTATATTGATTAGTTAAGATGGACTACCATTGTCGAAAAGTGTTAAAATAGGCCTCCTTTTTTTAACCCGTTTCGCGTATTGAAAATTGTTTAAATTTACATATTGATAATTTAAGATGTTTTTTTCGTATACAGATCATTGTTTTATTATAGAATTTATGCGGTAATAGAGACTGCAAGTATGGACGGTACTGAATCATCAAGAAAAGTCATCGTTTCAACACCATCGATATATATTCAGGTGAATAGCAAAAAATAATAAAAATGAATAATATAATAATAATACATGAATATAATGTAAATCAAATAATTTTAAATAATAATAAAGCCGAATTGATAGTAAATTCTTACTATTTATAGAAAGGGCAAACTATTTTAATTTAACATCTTTTTTAGAGAAGGAAAGCATATCATGGGTATAATGTGCAACTTCACCTTTCTGATTTTTATTTTATTTTTTAATTAATTTTTTTTTATTTTATTTATTTTTTTTTTGTTATCCAAGTATTAAAATTCTGTTTGGAAATTATTTTTCCTTTTTTAGAAATATCATTGCTTAACTACTCCTATCACTATGATATAAAATCATCTAACAACTAACAAGTGTTAGTTTTACACATGGTTATTATGTGGTACGTTTTATTTTGACCTCATTTAATTTGTTACAAAATTTGGACTCATATTTATTGAAATTTATCAATAGAATTATTTAATGATTTGTATTTTGATTTTGCTTTTACTTGCGTGATTTAACTCCAAGCATAATTCAATACTAAATTTATTTAAAAAAACTACCACCAATATTTCATTGTAGAATGTTTTCACTGTGTTTGACACAGAAAAAGGACTTGTATACTGGTCCGTTTTGGCACTTGGAAAATTCAGCGTTGTTTATACAATGGTAGCAAGCGTAAAATTGTTCACGATTTCCAGGGTATATTTGGCCTACTACCTTAGTTTATTTTGATGACACACTTTTCTGGATTCAGTACAACACACGTACTGTAAATGCATCAAATTGTCTTCAGGGAGGTCTGAAGAAATTGCGGTTTTGCCGGAATCAATCTTAATACGACAGTCTTTTATGATGGAGACAACATTTAAACTACACGACATTTAATATACCCATGAAACTTTTCGACCGAAAAAACTTGAGAAAACAAGGTAAGAATTACTTTGTCTTTCTTAAAAGTTACGATCAACCTCTGTTAAAGGGACAAATTTTAAGTCAAGGTGTATAAAAACATGTTTCTAATGTTATCAGCGGTATGGAAAATAATTGTATTTACTTGAATATCTCTTTTTAAGCGATACTTAATTAAATTGAAATATGCAGAGAAAATAATTTTGATTTAATATCAGTCTTGTCAAAACTTTTCGCAATACTTTAATCAAAACTATGCACAAAGTAAATACACTAGTGTTGCAAACAAATACATTGTATCAACAAAAATTGGTTATAATTGACAAAGTAAGTTTCTTGTTGATAATTATCGAGTCACTGTAGTGCAAACTTATACTGCATCTTTATGGAGTCACCATAGTAGCTTGTTCCTTTTCTTCTCAAATTGACTTTGCATGTACTAGCTAGACGGGTGTAGCTTGCCCTTCCGGAGGACTTGTCTTCATTTCTTTGATGGAGGTTCACATGTATAACTAAATTTGCCAGTTTTGAAAGGTTTTACTTTGTTTATTTGGGATTTTGATTTGAACAATAAACCGGTATTTTTTGGTTTCATTTTATTAAGAAATATCAAAAAATATGTAATAACAACAATAAACAGAGGACTGTAATTTCAACCAATGCTTTTGTTGTGTCAGTAAAACGTATAACCTTCGGTCTTTTGCTATAGCTTAAAACATTTTGTCAGATATACGGTTGAGATGAATTCCTCACACATTAACAACATTTCATATTGCTCGAACTAGCGTATAGTTTTACCGTTATTTCTGCTTTCTCTATATTGTCTTATGCAAAGCCATTTTAATGTCAAAAGATGGATAAATAACTTTCATTTAATCCAGAAACGTAAACCAAAAAACTGTACAAAGTAAAAAAATACAAGAACTTTTCTTATAATATCCATAAAAAAATATTTTAAAACGGACAATATAACAAAAAAAAAAAAAGAAAAAAATCATTTTTAACTTTAAATATTTTCCTTTTTTCGAGGAATATTAATTTTTCTTGGTATTTTATTACCTCTAACATCTTAAAACTAAACATTTCTTAATAAGTTCCATGAAAAATCATAATTAGACTTAAGTTTCTCTCCTTAATCTTTGTTATCAAAGGCAAGTGTTCAAACAAGAAATAAAGGTAACTAAGGCATATTTTGTACATTGCGGAGTTCTGTGCACAATTGATTTCTGATTTGTTCCTCTACTTGAGCACGATTTTAAAGAATCGTTTTAAGTTTAAGAAAAAACTGTTGCGAAATTATTCATTAATACAGATACAGCTACATAGATGACGTTCTATCACATAAAATTCCAAAATTTGAAAATGTGACTATATTTTGAAGTTGTGCTTCATATTTTGACTTTTACATATATCTTGACACAAACATAAGGCTACTTTTGAAACTATATGATAAAAGTGATGATTTTTGGATAATCTTTCTATTTCTATTTCGGTACAGTACTTGCTACTTCTTTCATTTATTTCACGGTCAATACAGTTTAGTAGAGCTTGTTCCTACTGATGTTTGTGACAATGATTTGAATGTAACTGGTACATTTGTGCTTAATTCGAGTGCTGCCAAAACCAAACTTTTACATAAGTATTGTAATATCATTATTCTAAGTTTCAATTTTTAAATTGTAGATGGGAATACAAGTTTATTGCTAATAGCAAACTGCACCCATCTGTTTTTGCTGTCCAAATATCCACCATTTTTCAAATGTGTGTGTGGAGCGGGCCTACTATCCAGTAGAAAATAAAACTTGTAAAAGATATGAAGGTAGATATTTATCAATAAAAATAAATCTTAAAAGGTAAAATATTAAGTAATATTTGTATTCACATACTGGATAACTCATACTTCAAGATAGATTTCAAATCACATAAAGAATGTGTGTGATAATTCTGTCTTGACGATGAGACTCAAATAGATACATAAAAATACATGTGAAGATTTGTTTATTTGTTTTTAAATTTAAACGTGACTTACATATCATTTCCAATTTGTAAAAGATGGAATCTTTATACAAATTTCAGACATTAAAAAGTCTAAATGCAGAAGATTTCAGAAGATTTAATATGTGTCCAGGCACCTCCAATAAACGGGCTCTGTGCTATAATTCAGACCTTATTTCGATTGAATATTCAGACTTTCTTTGCTTTGTTTTTCACTTACATAAACGTCTTTTCACATTGTGTAGCTTTCTTCTGCATTGTTCATGAGAGTTGACTGTCAGTCTTCTGTATATTGATTGCTTTTCAACTCTATAAAATAATTACACTTTTAAGTTATAATCCATGCACATAGGTACCAATTAACAATCGCGTTAATGTAAAATTTATCATCATATGTCATTGATGAATTATTTTCCGAAATTTGCACATCAAAATTTGAAAGTTAATTGTGTCATTTATTTAACATTAAGGTAATCCCATGCCAACTCACTCACTTTTGTTCAGACCCTCTTCTCCGATTTCAATTAAATTTGCCATATTGAGAGGTCCCCATGAGAAACTAACACAGGCCAATTTATAGCTTGGTCTGAGTTAATTTATTTGCTTTAGAGCAATTTTAGATTTGTATGTGTTTCAATGAAAAAAGGACCTTAGGGCAAAAAATTGGATGTAACATGAGAACTATCCAACGGAATTCAACAAATTTGATATCACTGAATAGCCGAGACAGAAACCTTTCCAATGGTATGGAACCTGATTACCTTCTATGATGTTGACTTATTCAAAGTCATGTCAATAGACCATGTCATTCAATTTTCACAAAAGTAAGTGCTTCGAGTTTGACGAAACTGCTATGGTTGGAAGAGTTTTGTCCAGGAAGCATGTCTATGAAATATGATTTTGGTCCCTTGAATTTCTCCAGAGATATATCGAGAATATTTCAGGGGGATAAAAAAATGTCGAGTCAGCATTGACAATTACGATGCCAAACCATCAACATTTAAATAGAAGGAATGCATTTGTTGATAACATGGTATGCTGCTATAAATCCTGGGTTCTAAACAACTTCACCTCATCCCAGGGAAAAGACTTTGCGCGCGATGTCAAGTGGAGGTATTACATCATGTGGGGGCAAGCTCGTGTCCAAGCAACAGCAACGTTAACTTAGGTATGTATGTATATCCGCCCGTCATGGTATGATTTGTGTGGAAAGCAAATGATACCTTAATATCAATACATGGAGTAACTGAGACAGGAGACGGTTATGAAATCTTGTGAAATTGCTGAAAAAAAACTGAATCATTATTTGGCCGATAGACCAGCAAGGCTGATGCCGTGGTGCAGGGAATTAGTGGTGGTCTTAAGACTTCAATGTAAATGACGAGATTCACATCTTTAATCAAACCTAATTTTTTTATTTATATAGCATTATTCTGCTTATAAATAAGCAAAAAAGATATCTGAAGGAAACTTTCCCCAACATTTGTACTTGGTATAAGAACCAAAAACTGCAAAAAAGAGTTGCCATTGCAACCACCACTTGCCTTACGGAAGGCTGAATTTGCCCATTTTATAGGTTAGGGTTGGGGTAATAATTTTACGTATAATTTTGGAACTTTAGATTCATTAATTTCCAGCTGTTTGGCTTATGTTTTTCATAATCAAACTTTTCGGTCTTAGTGGCACTGATGAGGAATGAATTTTCGAAATGTGCACATCTGGCACATCAAAATTCAACTGGTATTGGTGTAATATTTACTACTCTTGAGCGGGTACCGCTGCTGGTGGAGTAAAACTCCCCGAAGGTATCCATAACTCAGTAGGCAGTACTTTGTGCTGTCAGAAAATGTACCATTTAGCAAAATTTTTAGCTGCCTTAAATTGTAAAATTTGCTTAAAACTAAGCTTTGTTCCCTCATGCAAAGCATTCCTTAGCTGGATTTGGATTTATATAATTTTGGAACTTTAGATTTATTAATTTCCAACTGTTTGGCTTATGTTTTTATTATCAAACTTTTCGGTCTTAGTGTCACTGATGAGGAATGCATTTCCGAAATGTGCATATCTGGCACATCAAAATTCAACTGGTGTTTGTGTTATATAATTAAAGAAGCAATTTTTAGTCATAGAATTGATAAATAACTAAAAAGCACATAATTTGTATTATTTTATAAAATATATGACTTAGCTCACATATTCTAATTTATAAATTTGTTGATTGACTTCATATCATTGACGTATGTCACCCTAATTTGAAGGTGGTCAGAGGGGTCAAGGATTAGTGTATTTGCAACACACTGCGATTGAAAATTGCAACTGTTAGCGCCAATTTGGAATTAATTGTTTAGTGGATCAAAAAAGAGGTTTAACTCTAAATTCAATTACAAAAACATTATTGGGGAGGAAAGGGTATATGAAGTTACTATGGCAACAAAATATGCAAAAATCAAATTTTATTCAAAATTTTTGAAATTATTATTTTAAATACTTTTTATTATTTTCGTACCGATTTTTTAAGTTAAAGTAAATATATTTTAAAAGAAATACTTATTGTACTAGAAACACAGATATATCTAGAAAACCGACTTCTTTGTGTAATTACCAATGTAACTAACAATGTAACTAGTTATGTTTGTAGTGTTTATTTATTTTGGGGGAAGGTAATATTGCTTAGTTATAAAAATTTTAACAGATTTTAAGTTTTCCAGTCTAGAAAGTTTTTGTTTTGCTTTTCACCAAAATAAAACGTCTTAAAAACATCGTTTCTATCATCACTTGAAATACAATATATTTATTTTATTACAGACATTACTATAGTTGTTTTTTTCGAAAACGGGTAGAACGATTTCTCTTATCCGTAACAGAACCGAAAACAAGATAAACAATGACGATCTTATTCCATTTGATGACGTCGATTTCGGAGAAACAGACAACGATTTGATTTTTAGTGCAGCTTTTTCAAATTTACAAAGTTCAACTATTACAGATTTTGCTCAAAAAAGAAAAGTGATAAGTTCATTTATGGTGTACTTATTGTCTTATGATTGGCTAAGTAAGAATATATACACTATATATGCATTGAGATATGGTACAGAATTCAGTAGTATTGGTGTGTTCAGTAGTAAGACAGGATATTTTATTCCATTTAGTTCGTTGTGGGTATCCTCAGCAACTGGTCTATCTTTAGATTGTGAGAACGGGCAAGCACCCTTTTGTTTTTTTGTAATAGATTAAACTTATTGTTTTAAGATATATTAATAAAGGTATATTATAACATTTATCTTTAACTTCAAGAAAAATATGCATGATAGTTTTTTTAAAAATTATATCAGATACAAAATATTACTAGCAGCTGTTGAAATTTAATGAATTACTTGAGTTTATTTTAACACAATTTTTTATTAATATTGTATACATATCTAAATTTTATAGCGCTAAAAATTTGTCATTTAAAACATATCCACTTTTTGTTGAAAAACATTTTTATAAAGGATGTGTTATAGAATTTATTCATACAGATGCTACTTATTGTTGAAAGAACCTTTAACGAATAGAAAGTTTCTAAATAATATGAATCAAAATCATGCTAAGAAATGCTTGGAATGAGGGAAAAACCTAATGTTGAAGATTGTTTCAAAACATTAAATGCTACATTCCACATTTTCTAACAGCATAAAATATCAGTATTGAATATTGAGTAAAGGAAACAATCAGGAAAAAGGACCCCCTCCCAGGGGTAGAAAATATCTAACAAAAAAGTTAATATTGAGGTGACATATGATCACATTTCTAGATTTTTTATAACAATAAAACAACAAAATCTAACGAAATCATTTTTTTAAATATTGTAAATACAAATTTTGCTGGAAATATACATGATGAAAATATAAATATATAAAATATAAATATAGATATTTAAACTATATATAAGTTTGCTTCTTCTATGATACTTTTATTGAGAAACACTATTATTTATGGAGATGTCACTTTAAAAACTCAATTTTTGGTTTAGCATAGGGCAACTGGTACGCATGCGAAAACTGTCCTATCATTAAAATACTTTTTTCTTCTTCTTTCAGACGTAAAGTCTATTAAGAAAATATTTTCTGTTAAAAATTTTAGTTTGACTTAGTAGGCAGTACTTGGTGCTTTTAGAAAATATACCATTTAACAAAATTTTCAGTTGTCTTAATTTTTGATTTTTTTTTAAAACTAAGGTTTGTTCCCTCATGCAAAGCATTCCTTAGCTGGATTCGGATTCATACAATTTTGGAACTTTAGATTCATTTTATTTCAACAGTTTGGCTTATGTTCTTTATTTATCAAACTTTTCGGCTGCTAGTATCACTGATGAGAAATGATTTTACGAAATGTGCATATATGGCACATCGAAATTTAGCAGTTTTTTGTTATATATTTACATACCTAAACAAGTGTTATATATTTGAACAGATGTGTAATGCTAGATTCTTTAATTTAATTACTGAAAAGAATACTGTGCATTGTAGTTTGATTGCGCTTTAAATAATTATCCTTTTAAAAGTCTTTTTAAATTTTTAATGAATTTTGTATGTATTATTTATAATATACATGCGTGGAACATTTTACTGTTAAATAAAATGCTAATTTCTGTTGTTTAACTTGCGTATTAAAAATCACTGGTTGTAAAAAAGAATCATTTAAAGGTCTAAATATCTTTAAACGTGTTTCGATGAATTTGTCTACAATTTTAAGATAGAATATTTGATAATCAAAGGTTCAAATATTGTTTTTTAGTTTCGGACTTAATGTTTAGATTTTTTTGTCTTTTTTAGTTTAATGTATTATTCCTCAAGTTATGGTACGGGAGAAATACATAAATTCGGAATGGATAAAAAAGGGTCTGGCAAGTTTTTTATTGTTATAATAAATTATCCTATCACTCAAATGACCTTGGACTTAGAGGAGCAAAAAATCTACTGGATTGTAATAATTGATGGAATCACTGAGATGTGGCGTTGCACGTACTCTGGCCTGAATATGGAAAATGTTGTCAAGTTAAGATTTGCAATTTGGGATATGTTTCTATATGATGATTTCTTATACATAGCAGAAGAGCACACCAACGGAGACAACATGATATATAAAATGAATAAACACTTTAAGGGAGATATTTCTATAATATACTCATTAAACTACACTGTTCAAGGGATGACGGCATACAACCCGAAAATTAGGCACAAAGGTAAAATATTAAATAGGAGGTTGAGGTTTTGTTTAATGGATTTGGATTTACTTCGGGGTTAGAACCAAAATATCGATCAGTTTAGAATAAGACATCAAAAAATTATGCAACTAAACATGCTTTCAAAGACAACGAGATAATGACGTCTTAATATCCAATTAAAGACTGTCAATGACAAATTATCCTTCTCTAGTATTTCGGGGTTCTCAAAAGTCAAAATTCTACAGTCATTTTAAAAGAATAAATTAATTCATTTAATAATAGTCTCTTTCTTGTAATTTGTTTGAATTAATATGTTTTTCAGTTCCATTAAACACAAATCTGTTTTTTCAAATTCAATAAATTAAAAAGTGTTACACTCTGCTGCAAAACAAATTTATCTCGATGCCTCACAACGCATAAAGCAAAATATAATTATATTTGTTGTATATAAAAAGTTTTCGTTCTAAACCCTAATGGATTAACCCATCTTTTGCACAAAATTATCTTAAAAAATGTAAATCCGTCTTTCCTTTCTTTTTCCATTTATTTTTTAAATTATTTTTTGCATGTACAAAATTGTATAATTCATCTTAAACATTCAATAATGAAATAAGAAGTTGTCTTTATATTATGTTTATTTAATCATTTTTGAAGTTTAACGCCATTTTTTTCAGGCATCAGTCCTTGCATGACAAATAATGGAAATTGCTCCCAGCTGTGTTTAATATCTCCAAGAAAACCGTATTATATCTGTGAATGTGATGAGCGTTATGTACTAAAGGATGACAACAAATCTTGTGGTAAGATTATATTTACAGGAGCTACCAATTATCGAACTTTTCATCAAAAGATAGTAAAATTGACTATGCCGGTTCGTAGACGGTTATGTCTAAGGAACAAAAAAAATATCAATGATATTATTTTTTCAAGATCACTTTTATAAAACACAAATATACTAGTCCATGTCCAAATCATAATCCACCAAAAAATAACAAAGTTAAAACTTTGATAACTGGCAAATTTAGTTATACACGTGAATCTCAATTAAAAAAGTGAGGCCAGGTCTACGGAAGGGTAAATACCTTCTGTCTGGCTATGTACATCTATCACGTGCAAAGTCAATTTTGAGAGTGAAAGGAACAAGGAAGTATCGTAAGTAAAATGTATCAAGCATTAGTTTGGATACTGTGACTCTGTACTTATCAACAACTTTGTGATGATGGCTATAAAACTTAAAGGGCCTTGATTAGCCTAGGATTGCAATTCCTTTGAATCAACAGTTTAATTGTAATTTTAAGCAGTTTGCTTTTTGTATAAAATCCCCGTAATGGGAACAAACTCTACTGTTTCGTATAAACTGTGAAACATATACACCATACGCAAGGGATATTACTGTAAAGAAGCAGAAAGTTGACAATAGAAAAAAAAAAGTAGTTATCACGTTTGTCGTATAACTTCAGATGTAACTTTTTGTGGGTGTCATAATTGATGTATAAGTCGAAATATAATTCGTCGTGTCTTTTATTCCAAGCTCACTTGGATAGATTATATTCACATATGATCCAAATTGGGATTATTTAGAGATATAACGTCATCTTTATATCTGTATATGTAGTTAAATAATTTCGCGACAGTCTTCTCTCTAGATTTTACAATTATGTAAAAATTCTGATTCATATGAATAAAGAACCAAATCAGAAAAGCAAAGGCGCACAGTTTGTGCCATTTTTATACCGATTATTTGATGGAAAATCATATTGTAAAACACACGAAAAATGTTGTCCATCAAAAACTCTAACATTTTGTTGACGGTATCTTAAGTATATTTTTGTTTGCAGTCTGTATGGTGTTATACAAAATAAGCAGGATCCTTGTAGGGCACAAGATATTTATATTTTGGTTTACCGTTTTTTCAAAAGAATGACAAGTAAATGACTTGTTTAAGACGTTCTTTTAATTTAGAATGAGGGATAGTGGTGTAAAGGTTAAGAAAATCAAATGTTTTATACTTTTTACCGATGATTGAATATTAGAAACAAACTCCAGTAATGCAAATTAAAGTGTCATGGAGACATGAAATAACGTTACTTATTGTAATATGTTACATAATTATAGCTTCAGCAAATATAGCAGTTGATACATATTGTAAATGTACTTAAAAATCTTTTAAGTACACAATAGCAAGCTATAAAAAGATAAAATCCGATACTTAAAATTTCTGTTATTTTTACAGAATAATAAAAGTTCTGGTAGCCTCTGAGAAATTAAAGGTGATAATTCTAAAATGAACTAATTTTTTTTATAAAATCTTGTAAGCTATTTAAGATTGACGACCAGGTTGTGTTAAAGAAATGTTGCTTCCCTTTTGTAAAACATGCATGCTTAATAAGGGCAATCTATTTTTAAACAATATTAAACTCGAAAAAAAAAAAACAGTGGTATTTTTAACAATTTATAGAAGTTTGTAAAAACTATTTACCAAACAATATACAATGGTTAAGTATGTCAAATAAAGTATGGAAAAACCCAAAACTTACATCTTGACATTTTAATAGACATTGATTATTTTGTTTAATGTTATTACTCTAATCATTGAAAGATACACAAAATTTTCTTACAATTGCACAATTAAAAAATCTATTTTCAGTTGTGTCAATATTAAAAATATTTTTCCACTTTGTAATGCTTGTGCAGGTTGATAACTCTAAGGAATTCTCAACTAAAATGGAAAAACGGTCTTTTGGTAACAATACTTAACACTCAAAATTTTACTGTTTTGAGAAAAGATTTGTTTTTTATTAATGTTTATACAAGAAATTGTTATTAAACATTCCTTCCAACTTCTTGATATTGATAATCGTATATGAATATACAAACTGTAAATTTTGCTCAATGGTACATTGTCTGACAGCACAAAAATATTCCATAAAATTATTATTTTATTAGGTAATAAGAGTATTCCATTTTCATCAATTAAATCATTTATATAAAAAAAATTCTTTTTATAACAATGTTTATAAAATATTCTTTAAATATTTATGTTAATTTTATCATTGTACCAAAAACTTTCTTTATTTTGGGTTCTATCAGTTACAGAATTCATTCCAAAGTTTCAAAATATCTTTATAAAAAGGTGGCATTTTATCTATCAAATGAGTGCAGCATTTAATTTTAAAAAGTTTTTTCATTGATATACAAGATATATTTTTGAGGATTTACTGAAAACAATTCTTTCATTTAAATATTATTATTTAATATTCTTTTAATCCAGTTCAGTTTGAGTGTTTATTTGTTATTTAACATCTGGAGCCTTTAAATCTCTGTTTCTGGTTTTTATGAGAAAAAAGTTTTAAACCTAGATTCTCCATTTTTTCAAATAAACTTATTAATTTCAGCCTAAATATTATATATAGCAAGTTTAGGTATGTAAATATATAACAAATAACTGCGAAATTTTGATGTGCCATATGTGCACATTTCGGAAAATCATTCCTCATCAGTGACACTAGGGGCCGAAAAATTTGATAGATAAAAACATAAGCCAAACAGTTAAAAAATAATGAATCTGAAGTTCTAAAATCATAGAATGTAAATCCAGCTAAGGAATGCTTTGAAAGAGGGAACAGATCTAAGTTTCAAATACATTTCAAAAATTAAAACGGCTGAAAATTTCGTTAAATGGTATATTTTCTGACAACACAAAGAACTGACTACTGAGTTATGGATACTCTCGAAGAGTTTTACTCTTCGAGCAGCGGTACCCGCTCAGGGGTAGTAAATATATAACAAATACCTGCTATATTTTGATGTGTAATAAAGAGAATTGATAAATTAGTTTTGATAACGCTGGGGTTTTGACAATGAAAATTATGCCTATTAGTGTTAAGTCCTGCATTTTCCGTATGTTTAGTATGAATTTAAAATCAGCAACTTTTGAGTTAAAATTGTACTTAATGTGTCATGTTTACTATCATTACTGATCCAGATTCCTAGCGTAAAATATTCAGAGACACTATTTCAATGGAAGAATGCTGGGTTAAAAAATTTAAAACTGCCTATCCATACTGCTTTAGTTTTGTTCAGATTGACCTTTTAATCCTGGTCAGATTTTAAAATTTTCAATGACCTGTAAACGAATTGTTCCAGAGTTTTATTTTTTAAGAAACATGTCATATCATCAGCAAGTAAGCTTACTTTATATTGTGTTATCCCGATATTTATAACTTGATTTCAGAATCATTTCTTATTGCTATAGCCAAAAGTTCTAGTTCTAAGATGATAATAAGGTGATAAAGGGCAGCCTTGACAAACACCTCGATTTAACTGAATTTTCTCTGTGGTGAAGCCATTGTTTAAAGCGACACCACTGTCAAAACTAGTGTTGTGTGTGTATGGATCTAGGTAAACGACGACTTTTGAATTAAAACTATGTAAACTAATCTTTTGAAACTATTGATTTTAAACAACAAAAATTTATTTTAAAATAATAAAAATAATGATAATAATAATAATAACGATAGCAATAATATAAAAAAAATACATAAATGTAACCTGAAAAAGAAAATAATGCTTTACATCCATTCAGTTGATCTTATATGTCACAACTTTCAGTCAATACAAATACATGTACATGTGTGTAATGTATGATGCACATATAAGACGTTCATGATAATAACATATCCACGAATTTCAGCACTTTAACACATTGCCACTGCAAACTAACATGTGTGAAAAACAAAACCAACATAGGGAACTGAATACACATATACGAAGTTCTGTAGTAACTCCTTGTAGAATAAAATGTTAATTCTTACAATTTAGCACTGATTTGAATACCCAAATGCCACCATCAACTTCCAGAACATGTTTTAATTTGTAAATATCTCACAGTCTGCTACAACTTGTTATACACCTAAATGACTGGTCATCTAAAATTACAACAAATATATGGATCTTGTAGAGACAATAAAAAAAATTTGTGAAAATACTATTACACCAAAAATCGTTAGATAAAAAAAATACATAAAACTATGCCAGCATTATGCACTCATGGAATACATTTTACATAAATAAATGATTTTGCACACACAATACAATTCTTTTAAAATGTTATTATATTATTATTTCTTCTTTTTTTATACAAATTTTAGCTTCATGATTTAACCTTGGTAAATTTACACATTTATTTAACACATAATACATAAAAAAATCAAGCCAAATTAATAATCATAATGAAAATAATAATAGTAATAATAAAATAAAACAAACATACCAGTCCTTGTCCATATCACAATCCCAAAAACAAAGTAAAAACTTTGCAAACTGGAAAAATTTGTTATACACGTGAACTTCCATCAAGGAAGTGAGGCCGTGTGCTCCGGAAGGGTAAGCACCTCCTGTCTAGCTAGCTACACCCGTCACGTGCAAGTCAATTTTGAGAATGAAAGGAACAAAAAACTATGGTAAGTCAAGTATATCCAGTATAAGTTGGGATACAGTGACTAAATACTTATCAACAATATTGTGATGATGACCATAAAACTTTTTAAGGGCCCTGATCAGACTAGGCTTGCAATGTGCTTGTGTCAACAATTTAATTGTAAGTAATTTGCTTCGTTGCATAAAGTCCCCAAAATGGTAACAAGCTGTACCGTACCGTATTAACTGTGAAACATGTACACCATACGCAGGAGAAGCAGGGATATTACCTAACATACTGCTGTTAATGCCAATCTTCTTACAAAAAAATCATCTCCACATAAGCACAAAATATCTTGTCCCCACAGGAATCTCCACATAGAAATATATGACCATGCTGACCACACAGGTTCACCATTCAAAACCACACAGGTTTAAAATGTCTTAACCACACAGGTTCATAATATACTTAACCACCTAGGTAAAATTTATTATTAATCACACAGGTGTTACTTACCACAAAGACAAAAATAATACCACCACACAGTCAAAAAAAATTAACTCAAAAATTCCAGACCATTCACCAAGAAAAATTCACATCTACACAGGACACCCACAACATATGATCTGCCTACACTCACCTCACAGCAAGGACAGGTGAAAAATTCCAGATAAGGAAATTGATTTGCATATGCATATGCCACAACAATGACCAGTTAACTGAAGAACTACACCCGTTTTCCTGTAACTGTTATCTACCTGTACAATAGATTTTACACAATAACAATTTGTGACAAAACCTGCCCCCTTAAGTACAAAATTGAAACTTTGAATATTTTGATATTTATTTATAATTCTAAACTAACTGACAATACAAAATAAAACAAACATACTAGTCCTTGTCCTTATCACAATCCAAAAAACAAAAAAAAAAACTTTGCAAACTGGCAAGGTATGTTATACATTACCTATTGCATAATACAAACACTATAATACAAACTCACTGTGCACTAATCTACTTAGGAAATCCGCACCTACATTATCTGATTCTTTATAGCCTCAATCCTGAATTATAAGATTGCAAATGAAGTGCCCAACGCATTAACCTACCATTTATAACTTTTGTCTTCTTTAAATATACCAATGGTTGGTGATCGGTCTGTAAAATGAATGTCCTACCATATTAATATACCTGAGACTTCTGAAGTGCCCATTCAATGGTCAAACATTCCTTTTCTATGATCGAATGCACACTCTCTGTATTAATTAACTTGCGACTAGCATAAGCGACAGGATATAACGTACCATCATGATCCTGTAATAGAACCCCACCCAAACAATATTCAGAATCATTTGTCCTTAATACCAATTGTTTACTAAAATCTACTGACCTTAATATTGGCGAATACGTCAGCATCTTTTTGAGACCTTGAAAAGCATTTTTATGTTCTGTACTCAACTCAAACCTGTTTGGAACCCCTTTTCTTGTAAGATATGTCAATGGTGCAACTACAGCGAAATTGGTATGAACTTCCTGTCGAATCCTATAAATCCTGAAAATAAATGATCTCATTTGTTTCTTAGTTTCAGGATGTGGATTATCTCTTATTGCCACTAGTTTGTCTTCGTTTGGTCTAACAAAACCATCTGCTACTGTGTCTCCTAAGAAATCTAGATTCTCAAATCCAACTTTACTTTTAGATGATTTTGCTGTCAAATTCATAGATTTCAGTCTCTGCAATTATATTTTATCTCGGCAAGATGATCATCTCAGTTGCTGATATGTATTAAAATGTCATCAACAAAACTATCAGTATGAATCAATCTCTCAAGATTAACCTCATCATACGGTTGAACGTGGTGGCATAATTGATCATAACAAATGCCATAACTTTAAAGCGATATAAACCATCAAGTGTTACAACAGATGTTAAGTTTTCTTTTTCACGCATTAGATTATGCCAATACGCTTAACACACATCTTTTTTTTGTAAAGTAACGACTTTGACCAATCTTAGCAAAAATTTATTCCGGATTTGGCATTGCTTCCGCATCAACTGTTTCTTTGTTTAAATTTCTGAAGTCCTGATATACTCGATTATATCCATCTGTTTTTTTTTAGAATAACTATAGAACTTGCATATGACGACTCTGATAGTTCAATAAAGTCCATTTGTAACATTTTCTTGATCTCATTTATTACCACATCTCTCAGTGCATATGGAACCTGATATGTTTTAATTCTGATAGCATCTTCTGTTGCCAAGTTTATCTCATGTTGCACTATATCATTTCTACCTGGCTCATCTGACAACACATCACTATCACTGAACTTTTGTAAGAACTTACTGACCTCCTGCTTTTGTTCTATTGATAAACTGTCATTGACATTAACATCATAAGTTAACATCATTAAGTGGAACTTTGATGGTAATTGATCATCGTCGGATAACGTTTCATTGTCCGTTTCAGCATTAAAAATGACACAGCTGACAACATCTTTTATATTTGAAACACTTTCACTTCTATCATTTCTATCTTTATACTTTTTAAGAAGATTAGCATGGTAAGTTCTTATTTCTCCATCTTTCTCAATACGATAATCTGTTACACCTACTATACCTGTTACATTATATGGCCCTTTCCATTGCATAAGTAGTTTGTTTTTATCTGTTTTTATCTTTTATCCAATTCGAAATAGCTTGCGTTTTGTTCTATGATCAAAGTACTTTTTGTAACGTGCACTAAATTTAACAAGCTCTCTCTTTGCTTACTCAAATGTGTCTGTCAGTTTATCTTTTAAATCCAACACATACTGGTAAGTAGTTTTAATATCTGGTTCACTATCGTCATTAGTCCACAATTCCCGTAATATTGTCTTCGGTCCCCTGACTGTCCGTCCATATACCAATTCAAATGGGGGCAATCCAAGACTTTCCTGTTGCACCTCCCTGTATACAAACAATAAAAATGGTATGTATCTGTCCCAATCTTTTGGTTCTTCGGTACTTATTTTCCGTATCATTTTTTTGAGAGTTGTGAACATTTCAACTAATGCTTCAGCTACTCTCTCTGTTTCTATTCATGAGTGCATAATGCTGGCAGATTTTTATGTAATTTTGTTTTGATCATACGATTTTTTGTGTAACAGTATTTTCACAAAGTTTTGTTATTGTCTCTACAAGATCCCTATATTTGTTGTAATTGTAGATAACCAGTCAGTTAGATGTATGACATGTTATAGCAGACTGTGGGATATTTACAAATTCTTACTTGGTATATGTGTATGCAGTTCCCTATGTTGGGTTTGTTTTTCATAAATGTTAGTTTGCAGTTGCAATGTGTTAAAGTGCTGGAATTCCTGCATATATGAAAATTATGAACGTCTCATGTGTGCATCATACACTACACACATGTACATGTATGTGTATTGACTGAAAATTGTGACATATGTTATGAACTGAATGGATGTAAAGCATTATTTTCTTTTCAGGTTATTTTTGTGTACCGGTACTTTTATTAATTTTGAATATTATTGCTATTGTTATTATTATTATTTTAATTATTATTATTATTATTATTTTAAATAAATGTTTGTCGTTTAAACTTAATAGTTTCATGTGATTAGTTTACATAGTTTTAATTCAAAATCGTCGTTTACCTAGATCCATACACACACAACACTAGTTGTGACAACTGCCTATATCATGGTATCAAGTCTTTATTCATATCAAGATGTTTTCCCCTAAGCTGAATATCTGAAAAGTTTCGAATATAAAGGGCCAATTAATAGTTTCAAAAGCTTTCTCAAATGCAATTAAAAGAATCAATCAGAGGATTTTTTTAAACTTGTCAGATGAATGAGATCAGAGATAGTTCTAATATTTTCTTCAATATATCGATCTTTGATGTAGCCATGATTTATTAATTTTGCTAAAAAAGTTTTTAATTCGTTTTGCTAGCATTTTTGCTAATGTCTTATAGTAAAAAGTTTGTGAAAGATATTGGTCTTCAATTTTAAGATTACTTTTATCTTTGTCTTTAAATCAATTTTTGCCCTTTTCTTTTCACTTGATAGAGAACCTTTTTAAAAGTTATATTTGAAACGTTTTCAAAGCCATCGGTACCAGGTGGCTTTCCTATATTGAAGGTTTTTATAATTTCAGTGCATTCTTGCAAAAGTAATTTTGTTTTCAAGTGATCGTTGTTCAAATTCATTTAATTTGTAATTATTGCAATCACTGTTGAATTTTGATTGGTGTGTTTTAAATTCTTAGGAGCTAGTTTCATTTAGAGAACAGGAGTAGAACTTTTGGTAAAGTATTTTTTATCTCAAACAAAATTTCGGATTTGTTGTTTATGGATTGTCAATTAGTAACAAATTTACTTCTGGATTTGTTTTTGAAATTTCATTTTTCTAGAGAGGGGAAGTGTTTGTACATCTTCCCGATTCTTCTTTCCATTTTGCTTTTGATCTTAAAATTACTCCTTTTGTTTTCTTGTCATTTATTTTTTCTAATTTCCCTTTGATTTCCTTATCTGTATTTAAATTTTTTGGATTTGGGTAGAAAGAAATTTCTCAGAACAACTGATTAAGCTTATATTTCAAGTCTGTCCCATTTGATTTAATTTCTTTGGATTTTTGAGAGGAAATTTTTATTATTTTACCACTGAGTTTACATTTTACTGTATCCCATTTTAGATGTTTATCAGTCATATTTGCGAATTTCTTTTAAGTTCACATAATTTGTTTTTAATGAGATTGATAAAATTTTCATCCTCTGACAAAGATGAGTTAAATTTCCAGAAACAAGGACCATGTTTTATGTAGGTGTTCCTTTAAGATTCATTATTATTATACTGTGATCGGTTAAAATTGAGGGCTTGATGCAACCTTCTCTAAGAGACATAATAAAGTAATGGATAAGCCAAAAGTCTGTACAATAGTATTACGTTTGTGATATGTGAAAAGAAGTTTGGTACTATTGAGTTTTCTCCAGAAACCTACCATGTCAAATTCTTCAATTAGGCCCAAGTTCTTTCTATAATTTAAGAAAGGTTCTTCTTTTCCTTTGCATTTATTAAGTTTTTGATTCAAAGCTATATTAAAATCACCTATTATTATATGATCATTTTGATTTGTTATTTTCAGAAGTAAATCATTTAAGAACTGACATTGTTCCAAAGGACGATATTTAGTCTGTACATATCTATTAATTAGTGAGCAAGAAACGAATTTCATTTATTTTGACATGCTGTAAAAATCTTCCAGTGTTATCGGTGTTTATTTTTAATATATTGGAGCAAATAAGTCATATAATCGTTCAGATGGTGATACAAGCATGAAATTTGGCAGAGATGCTAAACATAGACCCCTTTTAAGAAATCAATACCTAGCCACTTAAAATTTCTATATGGCGGCCATTTTCCAGGATGGCCGCCAAAAATCGTTTCTTTTGACAGTATAAGCATCAGAATCTTTTTGGAATTGTCTTTCAATGGGTAAAAAGAGCTGATAACGTTTTATTCTACAAAAACTAGTCAGTACTTTGATATACCTCAAATAGGCATGTCGCTTAACTTGTTAAATCTTAAATTAGTCGACCATTTTCCAAAATGGCTGCCAATAATATTTTTTACAGTAAAAACTACTTTCTTTTCTGTGACTTTTCAATTTGTACAAATTGTATGAATGCAAATTCCTGTTGACAGTTTCAAAAACAATTAAAAAGGCATCTCGATAAATATGATATCTTATGAATTTCGGCCATTTTCTAAGATGGCGGCCTGTATATTACAAATTGAAAATAATACAAAGTCAAGATTATCATACTTTCCCAAGGTACACTTAGCCGAAATTAAGTGGCATAAGTGTTGTTTGGCAGTTTTAAAGAAACAGATGTTAATGAAAAGGTTAATTTTAATATATTGGCAATTTTCCAAGACTGCGGTCTCTAAAGCATCAAATAGGAGTAGAGTTAAAACAGATTCAAAACAACAGTTGTTTTGATTACGGTGCAAGTATTGAATACCCTTGGCAGCAAGAAGTGAATTACTTGCCAAATCAAGAGTATATTCCAAAATCCGAAATGGCCATTGTTCATATGTGCCTTGGATCATGACGGACAACTGCAACTGCATAGCTTTGTGCATTCTTAGCCAAAAGAGTAGCACTTGCATCTCCCAATACATTCTCTTTTACATCCATAATTTGTCAATTCCTGACAACATTTTGCTATTGGTGATAAGCTCGACCAAAACACTTTCCAGGCATTATCTTTCTTTGTCCATCCCCAGTCCAATGGGCTTTTATATTCTGGTTCTTTGACTAATGACTGACCCCACACATGTGTAACAAAACAACTGGACACGTGATGTTAATACCAGTATTTTAATGAGTTCTTGAAGGTTATTGATGTTGTGATGTGTGCAATGATGTCTGCGTCTGATTTGTGCAATGCCAGGGTTTTTATATGGTATATGTTTACCAACAATCAGAAGATGACCATCCTGTTTTTGTTTACGAGTGAAACAATTAGTATTGTCTGAATTTTTGACATAAGGTTCAAATAAGTACAGTCTTCCTCGCCTATAACGAATTTCAGGGGACTTCAAGAAATAGTTTGTTGTATCAGAAATTCGTTATTGCCGAGAATTATGATTCAACCAAGATACATATGTAGGTAAAAATATACAAATGTTTTGAATTAATTAAATTTGATTTAATCCAAATAAAGAATATACTGTAAATATATTTCATTGGAAATTATTATAAATTTCTAGTTAATTCACTGCTTCTTAGGCTGAAAAAGTCAGTAATTGATTTTTGTTTTTTTGACTGACTTGAAATTTTATCGACAAATTGTTCCAAATTATTTACAGAGAAAAAAAAGTCATCAGATACATTGTCTTGTGCATTTAAAAATAATCTGAAACCTTCAATATGAGTTAAAATTTTAGAAGCTCGGGGTATTTGTGGTTCCTCATCATCATCACACTCATTGTCAATTAGTATTGTCTGAATTTTTGACATAAGGATCAAATAAGTACATGTACAACCTTAAAGTTCGAATACGAACTTTAAAATTTATGAAAATTGTCTGAATGTACGAACATATTTTATAACACATGTCCTGATTGATATGCAGCCCGTTTAACATGCTCCTTAAGTGCTGCTGCTGTTGATGGTATCATGTCATAAGATCTTTGTTTTCGAGCAAACAGTTCTAACCTTGCTTCATTTACTGATGATGTGGAGATTAATCTATCATACATTAGCACGACAATCCGTTTCAAATTTGTTAGATCCTCAATATCTATATCATCAGGGCTTTCACTTAACTTGACAAAGACCGTGGATACTTCAAGGAATACATTCCATATGTTCCATGCAGTTTGTTTTCTTTTTCCGTTAAATGGGGATACCAGGTCACATCCACTGAATGCATGGAAAAACTGAATTCTCCGAGTTCTCTCTGGACCAATTGCAGAGGCAACATCATGAACTGGAATCCATCGAAATTTACTACCTTTCCCAAAAGTAACCCAAAGTTTTTGTAAACCTAGCTGATTCAGGTGTGGAATAAAAGATACGGCTATCACAACAATATGTGTCATTTGCCTCGATTATTATAGATTTGTATCCACATTCAACCGCATGACGAGCATGCAAGAGGATCCGTGTGTCAGCCTCTTCATGAGTGCAAGGTGTTATATGATCAAGACATATGTCTTCATTTCTGTTGCCAGTGATAGCTTTATCTTCTCTTGTTGTAATCACAATGTTGGGTGTAGACATTCTTGAAATTGTATCAGCAATAAGCTGGCACAGACTGATTTTTTGCTTAAAAAATTCTTTCAGGTCACACTGTCTATTCTGACAGGAGATGAGAAGTCGAGAAAACAGCCTTTTTTTTAATTGTTTTGCTTTGGAAACAGTCTTTGTTACAGACCACAGTGTTGTTCAAAAAAGAAATGTAGTTTTTCTTGATAAGCACATAAAATGTGGAAGCATCTTGGCAAAATCTGACATAAGTGAATTAAACTGAGCTTTTCCTTTTTGATAATGGGTTGACATTAACTGAACAGCACTAAGATCAGCAATGTCTTTTGTATCTAATACGAGCAGATTACTAACTATTACTGGGGCAGATTAGATATTATTTGGGATACTAATAGAGACTATTAGCTAACATTGAACCCCATGCTGAGTTTAACAGCAGTGGAATATCACCAGTTGCCTGGTAGTGCAAGATATTCACTCTATTGAAATTGACATAAAAAAGACGGTAATAAATGCAAATATTTTGCGTAAAATAATAATAATTATACAATTATTGATTGATGAGATTCTGTAGAGCACTTGAGAATCAGTATAATTACTCTTTCATATAAAACCAATGGTGTTGAGAAACTTCAACATAAAGTATTATCATTATTGTAGAAATGATTGTTCTATGTGACTAGAGGCCATCTTTGATTTTGGAAGCCATATGATTTTTTTGATTGGCTAGGTAGAGATTCTTTAAAGGTATCATTAGTACAACAACTATACCAAGTTTCATGCTTGTATCACAAACAGAACGATTCGACCAAAGAATTGGACTTATCTACTCCACTAATAATACACAAATCTAGCGTGTTTGAAATAAAATAGGGGCCCCTTTTCTTTTTGGTGTTCAATGTAAAAAATGAGTTGCAAAGCCCCACTCTTTTGTTCATTTTATAACTACGTCAGGTGTTAAATGTGTTTCTTGTAGAAATACAATTTAGGAAGGTTTTTTAATTAAAACAAAATACATTTTAGATTGTCCTCCAAGCCATTTACATAACAAAATATTATTTTAATAGATATTTTGTCCATGATATCCAAATTAAATAAAATGAATAGAAAAATCTTAAAAATTTTAGAAAGAAAAGTTACGAGTCATTTTTTAAAAATATAAGTGTGACACATGAACATGCCATGGTGAAGATATGGTGGCTTAAGAGTTGTCTACAAAATAACTTGTACATAATCGGCATTATGGTATATACATAGATTCAGAAAAAATATACGAAACTACTTCAAAAGGTTTGCTTTTGTGCTTGACTCGCCTTCATAATATGCCGAACTATCTTTAACTGTTTAACATAATTATGTATACATACATACAAGCTTATGCGCATGAAAATATGATATAGACATGTAACAAACATATGTAGCTTTCATAAGAAGACCTTCATGTGCCCGTCCAATTGTTCAAAGCAAATAATAATAATCATATAATTTATGCAAACGTCCCTTACCTTTCCTCTACACCGTTTGAGTATCAATACAAGTGAAACAAATTATTAAAATATGATGTGTTTGGTTGCTTTATATACAGACTTTTTTTTAAATCGCTTTACCTTTTATTTATTAATAGTTATATGGAAACTATGATATATAAAAGTTTGACAAAAAACCGGAATCGACTATAGTTACGAGTTGTGTTTTTGTTTGAATTACTGAAAATGATTCAGTAGTAAATTTAAAGGAATCTGCTATATATCTTTCCTTGTATGGATTTTTGTGAAGTGTCGGGATCCAATACAAATAATAAGTTATTCTTATTTAAATTGATACCAAAAGACTCAAGAACTCCCCTATGATTGGAAAGAACTTCATCTTTGGTACAATTAGTTTTAGTATAATAAGGATTCTCCGATATACTACCCAAACCAAGTTCCTTTATAAGACATTGAACGTAGGATTTTTTAAAAACGAAAATAATGTTGTAAGAAGTTTTAACAGCTGGTACAATAACATTCTTGTTTTATATGTCCGTAAGGAATGCAGAAATCTCAGGGTTCCTTAGCACTTAAAAAGGTTTAGTACAAATCGACGCTTTACAATTGGCCATTCTCGATTTATAAAACTTATAATTGCCCTTATCCAGTGGAATAAGGTATCAAGCTATACGTCTTCTAAATTATTCCAACGTCTAGCCTACTCTTTAACAGAATCCATAATAATTTTGAATATAACTAATGATTGTCTAAATTTCGAACACATTTTAAAATCGTTATTAAAAAAAATAGTTTCTTTGCTTTGTTTTTTTCTAAAACAATTCTTGACTTTGTACTTTTTTTAAACATTACAATTTTTAATATAATTGTTGTCGTAATGTTATTGATTTATTGTATGTTTTTGAAGTATTGTTTGGTAATAAAGTTCTTTAAACAATATTACACGCACGTATTTACAGAATTATCTATTTTTGAAATTTTTGTATGTATCTAACGGTTCAAGTAATTTAGAACAAAAACATGTTTTTTACAGTAAGACTATGTAACAAATTCAGTAATCAATACCGATTTTATATTGACACGAATATTATTAAACCTTAATAAAAGACAAAATCGTAGATATTTACCAAAAAATTTATATTTTTTGCGTACCCTTGTTATTGTTCTTGGTAAACTTTCACAATTTGCTAAAACAAGTATTATTGTTATTGTTTCAGTTTATAAACTAAAAACACAAAGTGCTTATTTTGTATATGAAAGGCAGGAATATGAATAACAACAGCAATACATGCTAAAATTGAAAAGCTTGTTTTTGTCAAGTTTTTGGCAATCAGAAACAAAAGTCGCGAATTATGCTCTCTTTATCCCGGTATACAGGATGAAATGCAAAAGACGCTACAAAAATGCCACCGCACACTGTGATTATTGTATTAAAAAAACGATTATGCCTGACACTTTATTAATAGCTTGTTACAATTGAAGATCAATTAAACAATTTTTGTTGGGATATTAATCCACATTTAATGATTAAATCTTAATGTTTTGTTTCATTTCAAGTTACTTTCACTGAATATCAATATAATTTTAAGTTACAGTTTTCGGTGTGTTAGCACAACTCGAAATTTTTCATTTATTACAACTGATCTGATTTGATTTTTTCTGTAGTTATATCACCCTGCATGGTTGAAAATGGAAGATGTGGAATGGATTGTTTAAGCATGCCAGGTGGATTATCGTATAAATGTGCGTGCAAACAGGGATTTACTCTGCAATCAGACAACAAAACTTGTGCTGGAGGTAAATAGTAGAATTAATCCAAATTGCACACGTAATGAATAAGATTAATGTTTGGTTGTTAAAAAGTAGAAAAATAGTCTTCATGTATGTTCACTATGCGTTTCCTTTTTAATCTGAGAAGAAAATTCGCAATGACTGCAAACTATTCCAACGTTACTGTTTGTACAAAATAAGACGTATGTTACTAAATATATTGATGATTTAATTCTGAAAATTGACTTGCACGTGACGAGTGTAGCTAGCTTGACAGGAGGTGCTAACCCTTCCGGAGCAACTTGCCTCACTTCCTTGATGGAAGTTCACGTGTATAACATATTTTTCCAGTTTACAAAGTTTGTACTTTGTTTTTTGGATTGTGATATTGACAAGGACTGGTATGTTTGTTTTATTAAGTATATCTGTTTTAATTAAATAAAATATTAGGAACATTATTTGGTAATTCTACAATCTGTAATGGTTAAAGCTCATTGTTTCATGTGGATTACGCGTCTCTTCATATTTATCCTTACTTCAAAGTGCAGTTAGCATATGGATCAATTATTCAATCTTTCGATCAAAACAACTGTTTTATTTTTGCAATCACAATGTTTTGAAATTTAATTTCGATTTGCTTAAATATTGCATAACTTTGTCTTTTAATTTCTTTTACCAAACAATATTATTTTTATTTTTTTTATTTCACTCAGATATAGGCACGATTATAATGTCAAAAACTTCATCTGGATTGATGCTGATTGATATGGAAAGAAAAAACTCTCTTTTCCTGTATTTTAACTTTTCAATTGAAGACTTCGCATTTAATCCGGTTGACAGATATTTGTACTTAATTCGAATGGAAGATAAGACTATACTAAAGACCCCATATGGCGGAAAAGGTTTGTTCGAACATATTTTTAAGATCTATATATTTTTATATTTTGTTAAACCTAAAACAGATTTCTACAGACCTTGTCTCATAACTCAGTAGGTAGTACATTGTGCTGTCAGAAAATATACCATTTAGGAAAACTTTCAGTCGTCTTAATTTTTGAAAAAAATTGAAACTAAGGTCTGTTCCCTCATGCAAACCATTCCTTAGCTGGATTTAGATTCAAATATTTTTTAAACTTTAGATTCATTATTTTCTAACTGTTTGGTTTATGTTTTTATCCATCAAATTTTTCGACAGCTAGTGTCACTGATGAGGAATGATTTTTTCGAAATTTGCACATATGACACATCAAACTTTAGCAGGTATTTGTTACATATTAAAGACATTTAGAACCGCTGCTAAAATCTTAATTGTAGCGCAAAAAGAAACGTAAATTTGTTTTGTATTATTTTTTTTATTTATTTTAGACACTTGGACAAAATTGAATTTATTCCGAACTTAGCTGCATTCGTACACTGTAAAATTCTTTTTAGTTAAAAGTCATATGAGCGTGGTCACACTTAAGAATTACAGTTTTCAGCAGGTTTTGCAATAAAGCGTACACCGGGGGCACTTCTGCAACATATCTTCTGGTGCATCATTGTAAAAAAAGTACAGATCAGTTACAAAACATTTTTAAAGCGATTCAAGGGTAAAAAGTCGTGATTGAGGGAATTCAAAAGGAACGGCCATTGGTCTAATAACTCCGGGACATTCACAACGTCATGTAGCCAGACCAAAAAGTGTAAATAAAACAACAAAAACTAATTTAGTTAGGCTTATCAAAGCCAAAAAAAGATTTGTTGACCGTACCAGTAGCAGAAACGTACCCCGCGGTAAACTAGTCGACACTTATAGTGTGTGTGTTTGTTCATGAACTAGCACAAGTTTTTAAAGTTCATTTCCATCAATTTTTGTTACTAACCTTATTGTATTGAAATCCTATGTAGCTTTCTTCTAATTTATTACCATTATAGGTGTATGCAGTAACACGCACATGTAATTTAGCTGCAATTTTCTTTATTTTGTTATAACAGGAGAGGTAATTTTAGCTCATAAAAAAAGATTAAGATTGGCTATTGACATAGACTGGATATCGGATATCATATACTGGTGGAATAGTGAAAGTATATGGCGCATAACGTATAACAACGAAGCAAGGCAGGAAACTAGACTGATTGTATCGAAGACATTTGATCTCAGTCAAATAAAGGATGTGAATATAGATTTTATTAATGGGTAGGTGTTCAAAAAATATTTTTTCTATTTGTATGAAAAAATAGTTTCGACTTTCTATTCAACGAAACATTTGATTCAATATTGAATGTAAAAATAATAATGTCAATTGAATTTAAAAATAATAAAGTCAACTTACATTATACATTTTACAAGTGTTTTGACTTACGGTTGCAAAAATAGTCATTTCGATCAAATATTAAATTACAACAAAACTTGTTTGAAGATGCTTACAATATATGTGTTTCCAAGTGACTTAACGTGTGCTTGTTATGTCATGTTTCAAATGTTATAGGATTTTTAAGAATGGCACATATATATTATTATTTTTTTAAATATTTTATTTTATTTTTTCACTATTTTCAGTTATTTATATTTCGTTGGGGTTGCAAAATATCAGAATATAATGGACAAGACTTGGAAACATGACATGTATTGTTTTAAACTTTATACATTTGGCGAATCATCTAGTAAACCGTGTCAATTGAAAAAAATTCCTATCGGAAATTCTCATTTTTTGACCATGACAATGGACATGTTCAATTTAAAAGTGTATATATATCGCGATTTAAGGGATAGTTTTGGTACAAAAGTAGAAGACATATTAGAAGGTATGACAATTGATGGTGAAAATTTAAAAACTATCCACAAAACAATATATATGTTTCCAATCATATTGGCACTAAAAGTTTTGGGTAAGTATAGTGGATGTTTTGTGAACAGTATAATATAGTAGATTGTCTATATGACAATATAGCTGTTAATCTTATCATTATAAAATTTAAAAAATTAATTCCTGATATATTAAAAAAGAAAAAGTTTTAAGGTTATAGATACGACTTTAAAGATTGAGTTACTAATTTCTTATCCATAACTAAGTAGGCAGTACTTTGTATTGTCAGAAAATGTACCATTTAGCAAAATTTTCAGCAGTCTCCAATTTTTGAATGTATTTAAAACTAAGGTTTGTTTCCTCATGCAAAGCAGTCCTCAGCTTGATTTGGGTTTATATATTTTTGGAACTAAAAATTCATTGATTTTCAACTGTTTGGCTTATGTTTTTATGTTTATTCTCAAACTGTTCGGTCTTAGTGTCACTGTTGAAGAGTGATTTTCCGAAATGTGCACATCTGGCACAGCAAAAGTTAACTGATACTAGTGTAATATATTTAGCAATATTTTGGAAGTATGTGATACTTATCTGCAAAATACTGACTAGATGAGAATGGATTTAGCTATAAATCGTATAAAAGATTGGTCAGCAACATGGCCTTCAAATAAAATGTATTTTTGAAGCATACACAAGTATGTTCTTTGATCAGTTACTAGATATAAATATTGTTACTTTCACGGTAAAAAACAAAAAAGCAAGCAAACCTTACAGTGATAAAAGCATAAACTCTCTTTTGACTAGAAGGTAATTTAAGTGCGAAACTTAAAAAAATATATTTCCAAAATGTGCACTAATGGCAAATCAAAATATAACAAACATACCAGTCCTTGTCCGTATCACAATCCCAAAAAACAAAGTAAAAACTTTGCCAACTGGAAAAATATGTTATACACTTGAACTTCCATCAAGGAAGTGAGGCCGGGTGTTCCGGAAGGGTAAGCACCTCCTGTCTAGCTAGCTCTATCCTTCACGTGCAAGTCAATTTTGAGAATAAAAGGAACAAAGAACTATGGTAAGTCAAATATATCCAGTATAAGTTGGGATACAGTGACTACATACTTATCAACAATATTGTGATGACAGCCATAAAACTTTTAAAGGGCCCTGATTAGCCTAGGCTTGCAATATCCTTTAACACAGGTATTTTGGTCAAATTTGTACTACTCTGAGCGGGTACAGCTGCTGGTGGAGTAAAACTCCCTGAGGGAATCCTCATCTCAGTAGGGAATACTTTGTACTCTCAAAATATGTACTATGCAGAAAAATTTTCAGAAGTCTAAATTTTTTAAACTCTAAACAAAGGTTTGTTTCCATATCCATAACATTTTTTTTGGTTTGGAATTATTTATGTTTGAAACTATGAAATCAATAATTTTTTTTAAAAATTAAGTTTGGCTTATCTATCAACATTAAGGTGGGAAATTTAAAAGAATAGAAAAAATGACACTTCTGATGTCAACTTAATGCAAGATGCAATAGCGAAAATGACCTTAGATCAATAAGTAGATATAGACTTTGCTTATTTTAATGAAAAACATCACAATAACAAACAAATCAATCTGAAAATGAAAATAATTTTCCAAAATGTGCACATTTTTCTTAAACATTAATGTGGAAAATTTGAATATAAAAGAATATAAAATATACAACTTCTGATGTCAACATTAATTTTACAAGACGCAATAGCAAAATTTACGTTGTTTGATTGTAAACATTTTATTTGTTTGATGCTGCTTTATACGAAATTAAACATAATCTAAATTATAACATTAGTTCGTTGTTCCTTTCATTCTCAAAATTGACTTGCACGTGACGGGTGTAGCTAGCTAGACAGGAGGTGCTTACCCTTCCGGAGCACCCGGCCTCACTTCCTTGATGGAATTTAAAGTGTATTAAATATTTTGCCAGTTTGCAAAGTTTTTACTTTGTTTTTAGGATTGTGATATGGACAAGGATTGGTATGTGTGTTTTATTAAACAGCCGAAATTTATAAAATTTATGCAAGTTTTTGAAGTCTACGCCGTTGATAATGAAATTTTATTGGTAATCCAGACATTAAAATGACAACATTTCAACATTACTATGAATACAATATTATACTAGTATTAAATAATACTCCTTTTGGTTTGATTAAGTTTTCCAAATAGTAGATATCTCCTCTGAAACGATTAGATAACGTTTCAATAAAAGTCCTATTAATGTTATCTTTAAGCAATTAACATTGCAAAATTTAAAAAATTTGTCCGAATATTAATGTTAAAATTTACTTAAAACAAACTTGCAGTCGCTTTTTAACGACACATTCAGTTTTACTATATCCATGCTTATGAAAAATACTTAATTTCATTTGAAACAATTATTAAAATAAATTGAAGTGTCCTTTAAAACACAAAACTTATATTTAAATTGGTATGTGTGTTTTATTAAACAGCCGAAATTTATAAAATTTATGCAAGTTTTTGAAGTCTACGCCGTTGATAATGAAATTTTATTGGTAATCCAGACATTAAAATGACAACATTTCAACATTACTATGAATACAATATTATACTAGTATTAAATAATACTCCTTTTGGTTTGATTAAGTTTTCCAAATAGTAGATATCTCCTCTGAAACGATTAGATAACGTTTCAATAAAAGTCCTATTAATGTTATCTTTAAGCAATTAACATTGCAAAATTTAAAAAATTTGTCCGAATATTAATGTTAAAATTTACTTAAAACAAACTTGCAGTCGCTTTTAACGACACATTCAGTTTTACTATATCCATGCTTATGAAAAATACTTAATTTCATTTGAAACAATTATTAAAATAAATTGAAGTGTCCTTTAAAACACAAAACTTATATTTAAATTCAGCACTAGAAATATACTTTATAGAAATTTTTTAAATTACAGAAAATAAATTATTTTTTTATTCTATTTCTTTTTAGTACAAGAAATATAAGTGACAGACATAATGAATATATTGTCATATCAACCTTTTTTATAAATCAACTACAATAATATTTTACAGGGAGATAAGACTAAATGAATATCGTAACAAAAGTACCGATTCAGTTTTCTCCTTATAGAACGGAGGCATTCGTCTCTAACAAATCTAAATAATTAATATGATATCATTGTGAATAGGCCCTTAACAACGATGAAAATTATACATTAAAATATTTTTCATATACTGTAGTTATATGACGACATTGGAGAAAGTTATTCTACTCGATCTTATTTAGCCGTTTCTATTCTGTTCTCATGGTTAGCAATATTTTCAGCCTCTAAGGCTTGTCATCAAAGTATTACCTAGCTAGATTTGGATTCATACAATTTTGGAACCTAGTTTCCGAATAATATTTCATTATTTTTTTAATATTTGTTTCCTTTTTTGAAATCCTCACGTTTTATTTTTACGACAGAAATAACGCGGTGGGATGTCAAAAAAGTTAATCAAATGTAAAAACAAAACTATTTAACAAAAATACAATTGCTTCATCAATTAAAGAATTTGAGTTGGGAACAAATTTGAAAAATTAACATTTCTCCTAATTCTGTAGTGAAGTATATGTTACGATTTATTGTTACAATGTACATAATTCTTTCTAAAATATTTTGTTACATTTTAGACGGAGAGTTGTATGTAAGGTCATTGAACGGTATATACAGAAAAAATCAAGAGAAATATAACTGGACATATGCCTTTGAAGACAGCATGTTTACAAACTTTAAATCGTTCGGGTTAAATTTAAAACCTACAAATATGATTCAAAGTCAGGGTAAACCATTTGAGACCTTTTTTATTAACGATAATACATTAATTATTTTTATTATTATTATACAGCTTTATTATGGTCATTTATCAAGTTTTTAAACATTATTTAAATATTTTTGCATGAACATTCAGAAATAATAAATGTTTATTTAAAAATGAAATGATGGATATTGTACACAGTAAGGAAGTTACTGGAGATTGAAAAAATGACCTTTCAAAATTAGACATATATAGTTTACAGCCATTATATTCTTTTATTTTGGCATATTTCAGTCCGTTTGCTTTGTGATTGTCTTCATAGCAGGTCATACTGTAATCTTGAAATGCATACAATTTAAATATTCTGTTTTTTTTGGTTTTTTTTTTGTTCAGGTAAAAGTCAATACTGCATGGATCACGAAAAATGTTTCGGTTTGATCAACAAATGGATTTGTTTAAAACCAAACGATATCTGCGATGGAAAACCACTTTGCTATGGGAATTACGATGAATTTTTATGCAGTTTGTGTACAAAAGATTGCAAACTTTCAAGAATAGAATTCATTTGTGACTCTTTGGCATATAAAGATACTAATATTTCGAAATTATCTGAGTTTCTTACCTGGGAGTATCATCCATTCTCAAAACTAATATATTTAAAGAGTTTGATAAAGTTTGACTGCTCGATTACGTTTCACTTGGAAACCTCTATGGATCATGTTAAAATGTATGAAATCCATTCTTTATATCATCTTTATAAGTTAAGACAAGTGATAATGATGCCACTTTTCAAGAACCTTGACAATTTAAATAGGATCAAATTTATCGGTCTCCCATTTCTGCAAAACTTGACAGCAGGAAACCTGGCTGTGATAAGGAATATTTCTACCCTGTATCTTGAAGGATCTGGTGTTACATTTCTTCCAAATCAAGCTTTTCGTGGTCTATTAGCAGTAACAGAACTCTATTTAGTAAATAACAAATATTTAAGATCGATTGATCAGGGTTGCTTTAGAAGTCTTGAACATCTTAGTTTGATAACTTTAACGGGTTCACACTGGACGATGGTCTCAAAAGATCAGTTTTTAGACCAAGGGAATTTAAAAATTCTAAATTTAAGCTTAAACAATATTCAAATATTAGAAAAAGGTATTTTTGATAATTTGTTTGCTTTGAAACTCGTCGATTTAAGACTAAATAGAATTATACTAACTAGTAACGTGTTTCTTCAGTTAACGAATCTAGAAATAATATACGGTGATTCGTTTACAATATGTTGCATTAAACCGGAAAAGGTGGCTTGTTTTGCTGCGTTTGACGATATATCAACTTGCAACAATATTATAGGCAATAGGGTTCTAGCTGTGTTACTATGGCTACTGGGTATATTGGCATTTTTTGGAAACCTTTTTGTACTTATCTACAGGACATGTGTAGATAAAAGTGTATTTTTAAAATCGTATTTTATTTTTATATATAATCTTGCTATTTCTGATTTCATTATGGCTCTGTATATGTTAATAGTTGCTCTGCATGATGCACTGTTTGACGGTATCTACGTATGGAATGATTTTACTTGGAGAAATAGCAATCTTTGTAAAATTGCCGGAATTTTGTCCATGCTCTCGAGTGAAACGTCTCTTATTTTTGTATCTTTAATTAGTTTGGAAAGATTTCTCATTGTAAAGTTTACCTTTGGAAATATAAAGATTTCTCGAAAATTTGCAATCGGACTTTCTTTTATTATTTGGTCTATTGCTTGTTTTGCCTCTGTGTTACCATTGGTTGTATATGACGATTTCTATGCAAGATCTGGGGTCTGTATCGCAATTCCCTTAACGAAAGAAGTCAGTAGTGGGATTGAATATGCCGTTGTGGTGTTTTTGGGTATCAACTTTCTTATAAGTTCCTTCATTCCATATGTTCTCTATCAGATTTACCGAGAGGTTAAAAAATCATTGAAAAACGTTCAAAGTACACAAACTGGTATAGATATTCAAGTTGCAAAAAGGGTATCAATAGTTGTGATGACAGATTGTCTTTGTTGGTTGCCCATAGGAATTCTTGGTGAGTAAAGCTACATTTAGAGAAATATATTTTTGTTGTTTATGATCGACTTATATTGCTGATTATGTGTGATATCTTTTGTTTAAATCTTGCAAATTTCCATAGAATACTTATGAAAAAGACGTTACTGAGAAATACATCTTTAAGTATAATATTAAATTTTTAAACCATTGATTAAGACTATTTGCTATAGTCTGGTTCCATAAACAATTATAGAACTAATTTTTGGTTTTGTAATAGATTACCAAAAAAACATTTTTCTATCGAAAATTTCGCTTCTACATGTCTTAAGAATTCGTTTATAGAACCTGTTAATATTAAACGAAAAACCATTTAAGTAAAATCGGTAATAATATCTATAGAAAAACTTTTACTTCATATTTTTTTTACATTCATTTAAATTCTATAGGAAAAAATTACATAACCATATACATTGTATTTGCAAGTATACATATTGATCAATCATGACCAGTTCCGGCTGACTTTGAAATTAGTTTGTTTTGTTTTAACCCCATGCTGGAATCGTGTGTGGTCAATATGATTTCGAGAGTAATAAATACCTTTGTCATCTAAATGCGTTAATGTGATAATATTATAACATAGAACATTGAATGAATTGTGATAGCACTCTTTTGTACATTGAATCTCACAAACATTAACGACGCATGTCAAGAAAATATGTCTTCTAATTTTTAGATATATATGTGGTGACTTTTTGTGATTCCGTTTTTCAGTCATTTTATCCTTGGCTGGTATTAAAACTCCAAGAGAAGTGTACTCCTGGGTCATAGTACTTGTACTCCCGTTAAATGCTGCGATAAATCCATATATTTATACATTTTCTAAGCTGGACTCAATTAAGGTATTTAGAAATATTAAGAATAAAAAGTGTATCAAAGACATGCCGAAAACATTGACTAAGCAAAGAAATAAAATCTTTTTTTTATAAATTGAAACACACGTAAAAAAATGTAAGACTAAGTTTTCCTTTTAAAAAAGGAAACAAAAGATTGGGAAATAATGCCGTCTTACAAGTAATCTTTTACTTCATAACATAGCAATGATAAAACAGAACAGCCAAAAAAGTTTAGGATTATGATGACGATTTCATATATATATATATATATATATATATATATATATATATATATATATATATATATTAGCAAGTTTATAAAATTTTTCAAGGAGTTCAATGTTACATTAACACACTTGTAGAATTATTTTATTATATCATCAATATATTTTTTCGTAAAAATACAACCTGTTTTTTTTTTTCGATAAGGGAAGATATGACTGACCAAAATGCACACAAATTGCGAAAACGTGCACATGCGCCCAAACAGTACTACTGTATTTTTATGCGTACATTTATGTCTAAAATATATATTGATTTTTCTATAGAACAAATATATATCAACAACATTTTTCGTAATTCAATTGACTTTTTTGTTATTCAATTCGCCTAATTTTTTAATAATAAAATAAAATTAAGAGGATGTCAATAAAGTACCGCTGCTGGTGGAGTAAAACTCCCCGAGGGTATCCATAACTCAGTAGGCAGTACTTTGTGCTGTCAGAAAATGTACCATTTAGCAAAATTTTCAGTCGTCTAAAATTTGAAATTAATTTAAAACTAAGGTTTGTTCCCTCATGCACAGCATTCCTTAGCTGGATTTAGATTTATATAATTTTAGAACTTTCGATTCATTATTTCCATCGGTTTGGCTTATATTTTTCATGTATCAAACTTTTCGGTCTTAGTGTCACTGATGAGGAATGAATTTCCGAAATGTGCACATCTGGCACATCAAAATTTTACTGGTATTTGTATTATATATTTACTACCCCTGAGCGGGTACCGCTGCTGGTGGAGTAAAACTCCCCGAGGGTATCCATAACTCAGTAGGCAGTACTTTGTGCTGTCAGAAATTGTACCATTTAGCAAAATTTTCAGTCGTCTAAAATTTGAAATTAATTTAAAACTAAGGTTTGTTCCCTCATGCACAGCATTCCTTAGCTGGATTTGGATTTATATAATTTTAGAACTTTCGATTCATTATTTCCAACGGTTTGGCTTATATTTTTCATGTATCAAACTTTTCGGTCTTAGTGTCACTGATGAGGAATGAATTTCCGAAATGTGCACATCTGGCACATCAAAATTTTACTGGTATTTGTATTATATATTTACTTAATTTGCAAGTAAAATCTTACAAAAACTATACAGTCTCCGATTCTAAATGTCGAAAGTCTAATTCATTATATTTTCTATATTATATCAACAATTTTAATTTTTCCAGTTTTGACTTTATTTATCTTTTCAGAACATTCTGTGTATCAAGAAAAGAAACACCTGAATAATGTTACTGCAGTTTATAAAAAGTGTATGGATAAAAAGACTTTTTGACATACAAATATTTGTTTTAACTGTTTTTCTTTGTATTTTATATCGTTAACAAGTATTATTCAATTAAAAAAATTATAACTAATTATAAGTAATTATAAAAATTTATTATGTCGTTAAAGTGATTTGTACTATGTTGTATGGCATTCATTGTTTACGGAAATAGAAAGCATAAAATAACAAATAAATATTGTCACCTAAAGATGAACTTTGTTAAACAATATTTGTATTTAAGCTAAGTAACAGTTGAATGTTGGACTCCAGTACTTACAGCTTGTCAAAATTTTAAGTAAGTGCTTTTCACAAAAATTAATGCTTAACAAAATTTATGTATTTTAGGTAACCTTTTTAAAGCCTTTTAACAATTAAACATTGTTAAACTAAAGCAGTTTTCGCTACTTGTTTAAGGTTCGATAATTCAATGTTTCATTTAAATCTAGATAAAACATTTACATTTGGCGGGGGTAGCGAGATAGACAGTAGGTGTTTTACCATCCAGAGAACTAAGTCCTACGTACCAGAAAGAATTTCAAGTGTAAAACCTAATATACCAGTGTTTTTTGTGTGTGATTGTCTTTCAATGGCGGCTGGTATGTTTAGACTGATTCTTAAAGTTAACCCCTCAAAATACAAATATATTAATGGAAATGTTCGCATATATATATATAAAGAAAAAGTTATTTTCCCTATATACGATAGAGTATATTAAAATAAATGAGTACAACACGATTTTTAGCATTAGCGCTTTCTTTACATCTTAAGACGCTTTACATAGTTAAATTTATAACATAAATAAGATTAAGTAAACATTTAGATAATTGTGGGAAAAAGATATATATATATATATATATATATATAAAGGATCATTTATATCGATAGATAGATAGGCAGATAGACTCTAACTTTATGTTTTAATTAAACAACCAATTTAATTTGAATCAAAGTAACAATTGTGACTGCTGTAATTTTTCAATTGTCACTTTCCATTTCTATGCTGCAATATTTCTGTTTCATCTTCATCTGCTGTTGTTGTTTTGACGTTGATATGATGAATTGGAGATTGTTCTTACAAAAAGTTTTTTTTTTTTTTTTTTTTTTTTTTTTTTTTTTTTTTTTTTTTTAAAAAAAGCGAGCTGCTTACAAATAAACTGTTGATATAGAGAAATTATCAGCCCAGTATTATCAAGGTCCAAAATTTTTCGGCTGTCATAACATCGGCTGATAAATTTAAAGTCACAGTACCCGAACTCGTCCCGCATAAATTCAATGTCTCATTGATCTTTTATGCTTGGATTTGTTTTTGTGCCTGGCGGTTGTAGCTATCTAGAGAAGTGTTTACCTTACTGACGCAACGATTACCTTTCATTTAAAAATTTTCGTGTTTAACTGTAAGAAGACTTTTTTCCTTTTCAATTGTTATTGTTATCATAGACCCTTATGTGTGCAGCACATTCTTACACTCCCGAGTGGGATTTGAACTCAGGCAGTTAGAGGCGCTTTGAGCCGTTAGCACGCGCTTTAGAACATTGCGTGAAAAAGTAAGGCGGCAACAAAAAGAGAAAACAAGTAACAATTTCAAATGCATATTTGTTTACATGTTTCATGATTAGTACAACCATTCTCTATTTTTGTGTTATCGCGTAATTGCATTTAATTTTACATTTTCATATTATAGCATAAGTACAATCGCTTTCTTTTTTATACTGTAAAATATGAACTAACACTTTCCTACATCAAGTACTGACAAATCCTCGAGGCATGGGTTTTCGAGGTATTAAGACAAAATCATTAATAAAAGACATACCAAAGGATTTTGTTTAAAAATAAATCTTTAGTAGTTGAGATCAGGAAATTTAAGATTTTATGTGAAATTAACATCTTCCATTGTCGTTTCTGAGTGTACCAAATGAATGATGATGTACGAGTACCTGTTCACCCAGTTCTGTTGATGAGGCATATATTTTCGAGGCATTATAATTTTGTAGTATTAAATCAAAATGTGAAGGTGTATCATCAACTTTTGCTTGTAAAAATCATTTAAATAAAAGTTTTGCAACTAAAAATACTGTTTTTTGTTTAGTTGTTTTTACTTTGAATGGTCAAACTGCGCTAATAATTTGGCAAGAAGCCAAACACTGTAGTTTTTTGTACCTTCTTTTTAAAGAGTACTCATTGTGTCAGTTAAGATGGCTCTTGACTATCTAAGTTAGACTCAACATTATATCGTGCAAGCACGTTTGCAAGTCGCAAAAACAGCAGCTACAGACTTATTTGTAGTCTTCAGGAATTAAGATTAGGTAAAATTAAAAAAGTGCATTTATTTGCCATTTATTGGCACATTTTCTTTTTCATTTAGTTAAATGTTAATATATAATACAATTACCAGTTAAATTTTGATGTGCCAGATGTGCACATTTCGGAAATTTATTCCTTATCAGTGACACTAAGACCGAAAAGTTTGATACATAAAAAAAATATAAGCCAATCAGTTAAAAATAATTTAAAGTTTCAAAATGATATAAATCCAAATCCAGCTAAGGAATGCTTTGCATGAGGGAACAAACCTTAGTTTTAAATAAATTTCAAATTTTAGACGACTGAAAATTTTGATAAATTGTACATTATTGACAAACAATGATATACAATAAATTTCCATCTTCATACACACTAACACATTTCATTCACTCATGAAATACTGATTTAATAAAATACTTTTTTTTATATAAATTAGTTTTGAAGACATGGTAAATTATGATATGGACAGTAAAAAACACTGTATCTTCTCATTACATTTACTGGACAACACAATTTTAGGTGTGTCCAATGGCTACAGTCATTGTACATGCACTGTCCCCAGTTTAAAATCATAAGAGATGTGCTCTTCTTAAACGCATCGGGCCTTGACTGTTCACATACACAACATTTATCATCACCGTCATCACTCAAATCAGATTCAAAGTCATCATCAGAGTTAGATACAACAATTTTTTGACAACCAGATGGGCCAGGTATTTGTGACTACTTGGTAGATTCCACTCTTAATTTTCTTTCCACTCTCACTTTCACATTTGTTATCTTTGCCAGTTTTTCTTTTTACATTCTTGTTTCCCATCTTAGACTAGTCCTTTCTTGCACTTCGCTTTCCTCTTTGACATTCAACATGTTCGTGTATCTTGCTCAATACATCATGTTCTGTGATTGCCCTTCAAGCAACAACTGTAGAGAGCACTTTTCTTGACGGTGAAAGCTCTTTCAGAGGCCACACACTGGGGCTTGCTCCAGCAACAATATTAGGTGAAGATTGCGCAGGGCATAATCCTTTTTCATCTATGTTATAAATACAATGGGGTTTATCAAATAGTAAAATGCAAAATATTTCCCGATGGTATCTTGGTTGGCAGATTTTGTACGTAAAATTGAGAAATTTCTTCCTTTTGAAGCTCCAGTTCAAGCCATCTTTGTAAAAAAAAAAAGACACATACCATTGCCTGCTTAATGGTTTCATATGGTTACCTTTCCAACATTCAGATGTGTATTCCGAGGCAATTTAAAGCACTTCAGCTCTTGTATAACCGTATCCTAATGAGGCCTTGTGGCCGAGGTGATTCACCGATGCTGCTTCCTCGTCAATGGACAGTAATGTTGATGGACCAGACTTGATGGTTTCCTCACTGATTCTTCCAGCTACCCAATCTTGCAATGTTGTTTCTGGCACACTTTACACTTTTGCAGCTTTGTGCACCGACATCTCTTTTGATCTTATATTCTGCATTGCGTTTGCAACAGTTGTTGGTGAATATTGCCTATCAAATGATTACCTGTTGTCAAAATGTGTAAGGCATGAGCCTCCTTAAAAGTGACATCGAGACTTGTATGGACAATTAAGTCACATGACAATCACGTGACGCGAAAAACAGGGACAACCGGTAGCATACGACAACTCTTGGAAGTCATTGGAAGATCTAATTCTCTTTCTATGCAATTTTTGAAATGGGCATAAATTAGGGTTAGTCAAAAATGGCGGAAATATGAAGGTATATTTAGTTTTTCTGCACTTACCTCTTTTAATAAGATTCTGAACATTTTTCTACACTGAACTAGTTTGCACTTTCGCTTTTGATGGAACCAAAACAAAAACACCGTCACGTGACGGATTATGTGCGAGCATTACTGATTTAACATGGTGCCTTGAAAACGTATGTACATCGAAAACATATGACTTGACGAAATGAATAGTAACCTTCTTTTTTATATCATTAATTAAAGATTGACATTTGTTTTTGAATCGGTCATTAAGGTATGGACTGTTAAAGAAGACAATGGTGCAAATCGCATAAACCGCAAAGCAAAAACAAATGTTAATCCTCATATTTACAACCATGTCCATTCATAAAATAAAAGAAGAAGAAAAAACAACAATTTTCGTTTCATTTTTTTTTTTTTTTGTCAAATGCATTTTTATTGATATTTTCCCCAGCAAACGGGTCTTACAGTTTGGCCAGGCCCACTTATATTTTTCATGATAAATATGATTTTAAAAAAGGTAAAAATTGATTATTAATGTTAAAAATAAAATTAAAATTGGCGAATGATAAGTTCGTAAGTATGCCAGACTGAATGGAAGATAAGGAAGTTTACATTTGAACTTGGACTATTTGCTGGTTTTGCAAATATGCAGTTATTCCTACGCCATTCGGAACTATTTACGCTTTTACAGTTCATGGGAAAACAATGTCAGTCGGTCGTAAAAGGTTCATCTAAGCAGTGATAATTAGATTGTAAAGATATATGTATAACTGTTATAATTTTATGTTATATAATATTAACAAACACTTCCTATCATAAGTTCATGTTATATTCTAACATAAGATCAATTACCTTCTGTAATAACATGTAAATATTACTGTGAATTTGCATTAAAAATGTTGTCGTAAAAATGAAAAAAAGGAATCATACTTTAATCAAATGTCATAATTATACAATATTTCCATAGCCAAAAATATTCCTAAATAGAAAACAACACGTTTTTCGTGAGGAACAAGATACAAGTTAATATCAACTTACTGATTTGAAAATGAGTACGTTTTCTCCGTAATATGAATAATATTAAAATATAATATAAAACAGCAATATTGACGTGATTACAGATTTTTTTCTTCAAAGCAAAGAAAGAGTCATGTTACTAGAGCATATAAATTAAATTAATTTGGTGTCAGGATACGTTTTAAATTTCAGTTTCATTGATTTCTACACTACGCGATAAATCAGTCAGAGAAAAATTAATTTATTCCAGAGTTTTTTTTAATTTGTTTTATTCCTAACCATTTTTAGAGAGCTCTGATTTCCTATATAATGAGTAAATCAATCTCTTTTCCAGTTGCAAAGGATGTATTGATGATAAAAAGAAGCCGTTGCTTGTGTTTTGTTTCTATTTTTGGAAAACAGCTTCTGGAGACGGTAATTTCAAATGTGTGTATGTATGTGTGTGTTTGTTTGTGTTATTATCCTTGAATAAAATTTAAGGGCCTTAAAAGTTAATAGATAGAAAGATAATCAAAATATTTAAACATTATTGAATCCAAAGTTCTAAAATTAGATGTTTTAAATCCATTTAAGGGATGCCTTGACGGTACAAACCTTAGTTTAAATAAACATTGCAAAATTAAGATTGCTGAAAATTTGAAACAAAGTACATTTTCTGATAGCAAAAAGTACTTTCTACCGAGTCATTGATACTCTTGGCAAGTTTTACACCACCAGCAACGGTAGACGCTCAGGGGTAGTAAATGTGTAAACTTTTCTAGCCTAAGTACAATTATCTTAACATGCCTTTTTAAATTTTCTGCAATTTTGATATTTTATCATCTTTTCTTTAATGACTATAGCCGGCAACTTATTCTTATCATAAAGCTTTAGAACCTCATAATTCTGCTGTAGAGTAAGCTCTGTTTTCAAAATAACACTTGTATTTGATGCCATCACTATTGACGTCATAATAAATAAGTAAATGTTTTTTCCTTTCGCATTAGCAAAAAAAAAAAAAAAAAAAAAAAAAGACCCAAAAAAAAAATCCTGGAATTAAATCCTTTTAAATATATAATACAAATACCAGTTAAATTTTGATGTGCCAGATGTGCACATTTCGGAAATTCATTCCTCATCAGTGACACTAAGACCGAAAAGTTTGATGCATAAAAAATATAAGCCAAACAGTTGAAAATAATGGATCTAAAGTTTCAAAATTATATAAATCCAAATCCAGCTAAGGAATGCTGTGCATGAGGGAACAAACCTTAGTTTTAAATTAATTCCAAATTTCAGACGACTGAAAATTTTGCTAAATGGTACATTTTCTGACAGCACAAAGTACTGCCTACTGAGTTATGGATACCCTCGGGGAGTTTTACTCCACCAGCAGCGGTACCCGCTCAGGGGTAGTAAATATATAATACAAATACCAGTTAAATTTTGATGTGCCAGATGTGCTGATTTCGGAAATTCATTCCTCATCAGTGACACAAAGACCGAAAAGTTTGATGCATAAAAAATATAAGCCAAACAGTTGAAAATAATGGATCTAAAGTTTCAAAATTATATAAATCCAAATCCAGCTAAGGAATGCTGTGCATGAGGGAACAAACCTTAGTTTTAAATTAATTCCAAATTTCAGACGACTGAAAATTTTGCTAAATGGTACATTTTCTGACAGCACAAAGTACTGCCTACTGAGTTATGGATACCCTCGGGGAGTTTTACTCCACCAGCAGCGGTACCCGCTCAGGGGTAGTAAATATATAATACAAATACCAGTAAAATTTTGATGTGCCAGATGTGCACATTTCGGAAATTCATTCCTCATCAGTGACACTAAGACCGAAAAGTTTGATGCATAAAAAATATAAGCCAAACAGTTGAAAATAATGGATCTAAAGTTTCAAAATTATATAAATCCAAATCCAGCTAAGGAATGCTGTGCATGAGGGAACAAACCTTAGTTTTAAATTAATTCCAAATTTCAGACGACTGAAAATTTTGCTAAATGGTACATTTTCTGACAGCACAAAGTACTGCCTACTGAGTTATGGATACCCTCGGGGAGTTTTACTCCACCAGCAGCGGTACCCGCTCAGGGGTAGTAAATATATAATACAAATACCAGTTAAATTTTGATGTGCCAGATGTGCACATTTCGGAAATTCATTCCTCATCAGTGACACTAAGACCGAAAAGTTTGATGCATAAAAAATATAAGCCAAACAGTTGAAAATAATGGATCTAAAGTTTCAAAATTATATAAATCCAAATCCAGCTAAGGAATGCTGTGCATGAGGGAACAAACCTTAGTTTTAAATTAATTCCAAATTTCAGACGACTGAAAATTTTGCTAAATGGTACATTTTCTGACAGCACAAAGTACTGCCTACTGAGTTATGGATACCCTCGGGGAGTTTTACTCCACCAGCAGCGGTACCCGCTCAGGGGTAGTAAATATATAATACAAATACCAGTTAAATTTTGATGTGCCAGATGTGCACATTTCGGAAATTCATTCCTCATCAGTGACACTAAGACCGAAAAGTTTGATGCATAAAAAATATAAGCCAAACAGTTGAAAATAATGGATCTAAAGTTTCAAAATTATATAAATCCAAATCCAGCTAAGGAATGCTGTGCATGAGGGAACAAACCTTAGTTTTAAATTAATTCCAAATTTCAGACGACTGAAAATTTTGCTAAATGGTACATTTTCTGACAGCACAAAGTACTGTCTACTGAGTTATGGATACCCTCGGGGAGTTTTACTCCACCAGCAGCGGTACCCGCTAAGGGGTAGTAAATATATAATACAAATACCATGTATTAAATGATACCATATTCTTATCAACGACTTAAATAGTTATAAAAAATATAATATTAAAATGGGAGAGATATTTGAAACAAACCAAATACCTGCTTTTTGCGACATTTCAAAAAGATAAAATTCTCGTGTTTATATTGCATAAAAAACGATTAAAAATAAAAAGTGCTTGATACTCTTGACTCAAATTAAAAAGTTATATGTCCATGTGTTCCTTAGTCGCGAATGACATGATTATTGTTGATAAAACTCTTTACATGTGGAATGTTTTTTTCCTATTTCCTTTCAACTTTCTTTTAATTCTCAATTCATTTAACAATATGTAAAGAATTATGAACTGTTCTCCTTCGATATAATATGTTTAGCGCTTTAAAAGGCTTTGTCGCTGTTGTAAAAAATATAAACACATTTATAAAATTTAAAGAATGACAGTGTTTACACTTGTCCTTTATATCGCAGATACATTTAAGGAAGATAACGTCTCTGACGTAAAGAATGCATACTTGTACAAAAATTCACTTTAGAATTTGCTACCTTAAATTTTAAAATATGTTCACATATCACGGTGTCTTTTTATTTACTTTACATCAGTAAAAAGTAATTTTTATAATGCGTCTATATATTCCAGTGTTTGATTTTATTTACGTTACATCCGTAAAAGAAACAATTAGCTCCAATTATCACTGTTTTTATGCTTACTTCAATTCTGTGAAAAGCAATTTTGAAATGTTTGCACATATTAAGGTGTGTTTTTACGCTACTGCTGTAGAAAAGTAAAACATATCACAATGTTGCAGCTGTAAAAATGTATAATTTTGGCATGTTGTGTTTATCATACTAGTGTTAAAAGTTTAACGAACACAAGCATGTATTTTTCTGTTGTATGACATATTGGTATATATATGATGTAAACAGCAATATATATATTTGACGTCTGGTATCAACTAAACGTGGATTTTCAAAAATCCTAAAGAGCTACATGACCATCTAATTTTTCGACAAACAATCGGTATACATATTGACACAACCTTTGCATCTATGCTAGCTGATTTGTTTCTTTATTTATATGAATCAGATTTTTTACAGCACCTTGTCAAATATGCAGAGAAGACTGTCTCTAAATCATTCAACTACATATACAGATATATAGATTTTCCTCTAAATGATAACACATTTGGTGAATTTGTAAATGCCATCTTTGCAAGTGAACTTGAAATTATGACACACACGACAGGTTACATCTCAAGCTATACGACAAACGTGATGATTTTAATTTTTTTAATTGTCAACTTTCCGTTTCTTTTCAGTAATATTCCTGCTTCTCCTGCGTATGGGGTATATGTTTCACAGTTAATACGTTATAGTAGAGCTTGATCTCACTACGCTGACTGTCTACAGCGAGGCAAACTACTTACAATTAACTTGTTGACTCAAGGATATTGTGATTCTAGGCTAATCAAGGCCCTTAAAAGTTTTATGGCCGTAATCACAATATTGTTAATAAGTAAGAAGGCACTGTATCCAGATTCATACTGGATAAATATGACTTTCCATAGTTCTTTGTTCCTTTCATTCTAAAAATTGACTTGCACGTGACGGGTGTAGCTATCTAGACAGGAGCTGCTTACCCTTTACAAGCACCCGATCACACGTTCTTGATGGAACTTCACTTGTATAACGTTTGATTTATGTTTCATATGTTTCCAGCAACGTCATCTCAAATTCCAAAGACACTCAAAATAAATATAATTGCACCTACGGCACATCAAAATTTAACAGGTATTTGTGTTATATATCTAAGAGAAAAAAATAACAATTAAAATGTTCGTTTACAATAACAAGTTATTTACTGTATATCTCAACAATTAAACCTTTTAGAACCACAATGGAAATGTTTAAATACTGCGCATTTTACAAAATAAGAAATAAATATAGAATAATTTTAAAAAATACTATTTAAAAAAAATTATAAATTATTAAACCTGTAGTTGATAATTATCATCAATAACATTATGTTCCCTGTAAAGATGTAAAAGTACATGAGTATACTCTTATACATCTTGTTAATCATTGATTTTTATTGTACGTTTTTAGCATAAAAGTTAGAATATATCTGTATATACCAAATAAGGTTTATAGTGATATTTTAATAAACATTCAATTGTTGCAAGATGATAAAAAGCAAAACATTTTTTTGTTTTTTTTTAAATTAGAAACATCTTCAAGAAGATTTTAATCATTGTTTTCAGACAACCATTTCTCAAGATTTATTTGAGTTATGACCGAATTAAAAGAAACCAATTAAAACCGACAAAACCAAAGTGATTTCTCTCTAGCAACACAAAAACACATTTGTTTCCTATACATACTGCAAACAAAACGAATCACATTTTAAGAATCTAAAAATACTTAAACCATGATAAACCTATCTCATGAACCACCCACTGAAAAAGTAATTTGATAAAAGTTTGAGGCTTTTTCTGAGTTAATAACCTTCAAAAGAACAGACAAATTGAAAACGTTGAAGAGTGCTTTTACCATGATTTTAGTCTTTATATTTCTCAAAGAAAATGCCTCTAAAGTTGAAGTACAAAAAATTAATAGCAAACAACTTTTTCTTAGTTTTAGGCAATGGTCTAACACAGTCTATAAACTTTTGCTTAATGGTTCTTCAAAAGCTGGAATAAGATGGAAAGGGTGTGAATTTTGGGGGTTTTTTATGGTGTAAGACTGTATCATGTGTACTTTTTACACCAACCCTATTATATAAGATAAATAAAACAAACATACCAGTCCTTTTCCATATCACAATCCCGAAAACAAAGTAAAAACTTTGCAAACTGGCAAAATATGTTATACACGTGAACTTCCATCAAGGAAGTGAGGCCGGGTGCTCTGGAAGGGTAAGTAACGGACTCTATGATATAACTTCAAGGTTTCATCTTGTAAGCCTGTATATTACTGTTTTGGTATTATAGCTCTTAGAAGGTTGATTGTCTTTATACACAAGTGTGTATATATCACAATTTGTATAGATCGGTCAGTGTAAAATGGCGCTCTGTTTACATACACAAAATATAAACACAACGAACAGCCAATTAATATTACATTATGTAATTATATATCGTGAATCATCAAAGAATTGTATATTCAATTTTTGTCTGTAAATTTTAAATTCAACTACAAACAGATTTCACGATTTCTTGTGCTTGTGGTTTGTGTTGATGTAAACAACGCCTCTATTTTTCTTGGACGTCAAATCTATATATATCAAGAATGCCCTAACTATTCTTATTTATCATACAAAAAAAGGAAAGGGATAAAAAAGAAAACTATTAGAAAATTATCTAACTAGTCTTCATTCACAAAATAATTACGATGGATTAAAGAAAGATAAAGAAAAAATTGAATCCGAGCTCAGAAAATTAAGAGAGAAAAAAATCAAAGGGGTAATTATGAGAGCAAAGGCAAAATGGAGTGTTGAAGGCGAAAAAAGAACGAAATATATTTGCAATCCAGAAAAAAAGACATTTTACTGAAAAATAATTCCGAAAATAATTCTTGACGATGGTACAGAAATAAGTAACCAAAATGACATTTTGATTTAACAGAGGGACTATATTGAAAACCTCCATAAAACTAAAAACAACACGATATCTACTGCGCAAGAAAAAACTTTTGTTGATTAAAAAAACCTTTTATATTTTTAAAATAAAAAAACACGTGACTCCCTTGAAGGAAAGGTTGAGTGTAACGAATGTCTTAAAAGACTTAAAAACATGAAAAATGGTAAATCTCCAGGTCTTGACGGTTTTACCGTAGATTGTTATAAATTCTTTTGGGCGGATATTCATGAATATTTAGTAAAATCTTTAAACTGTGCTTATGAAAAAGGCTCTTTATCTATAAACCACAAACAAAGTATTATCACTTGTCTAACCAAGAAAGGAAAATAAAAGATTTTACTTTAAAAGCTGGCGACCTATTATCCTATTGATTGACTATAAAATAGAATCCACTTCAATTGCAAATAGAATAAAAACAGTTTTGAATGACTTGATTAGTGAAACTCAAACTGGCTTTTTATAGAATGATATATATGGAAAATGTTTCCGTTTAACTATAGACATAATTGAAAAAACTGAAAATGACAACATATCAGGGATCTTGCTAATTTTAGATTTTGAAAAGCATTTGACTCAATGAAATGTTTTTTTTTTTTTTCTTTTTTCTTTTTTTTTTTTTTTTTTTTTTCTTTTTTTTTTTTGGTTTTTTGAATGAATTCGAGTACCTGATTAGTCAATATGCTTAAGACACATCGCTAACATTAGATGACTTTTATTTAGAAAATTACACTGAAAAAATTAATTCTCTTAAAAATTTTTTGAGCGGTTGGTTTTTTAGAGATCTATAACTTTTCGGCAAAATAACTGTAGGAAAAACCCTATCTTTGTCAATACTTACACAGATATAAAAAGTCCTATCTGATCCACCAGAATATCTAGTGAAAGACGTTAAAAAACATAATTTTTTCGATTTATCTGGAATGGAAAGGGAGAAAAAGTTAAAAAAAGAAATGTCATGATCAGCGATTATAGCTTTGTTGGGCTGGAGGCACCTTATGTTAGATCATTTACTCACGCACTAAAAATATCATGGTTTAAGAAACTAATCGACCTACTTATAGAGTCGGCGTGGGAACGTCTCTGACCGGATGATCTGGAGGATGTAGGTGGTGACAAGTTTTTAATGTTAAATAAGCGAAGTTATAATATCTGCATTGATAGATTCAATTTGTTCTGGCAACTTGTATTCACAAGTTGGGTATCCATACAAAAACAAGAAATCGCAAATGCATGTGAAATAGTCTCTCAATCCCTGTGGTTTAATCCACACAATAAAACTGATAACAAACATGTTTTTATACGGCTTGGCGTGAAAAGGGTATATTTTTTATAAAGCACTTAATAGATGAAAAGGGTTCTTTCTCAGCTATTGCTGACTTGATAAAAAAAATAAAAATTAAAAGTAAATTTTCTTGAATACTATAGCTTAATCCAAGCAATTCCTCAGGAATGGAAAATTATTATAAAAAATGTATATCCAATACTTGAGGTAAATCATCCACTAATACAATCATTAAAAACTTCAGAAAAGATAACAAAATATTTTACTAGAGTTTAAAGATGCACATTGGAAATATATATATACTTTACCGTTTAGAATAACAGAAGATACAAAACTTAGGTCGTTTCAATTCAAACTCAAACACGATTTTTACTTTACAAACATCAAACTTATGCAGAATAAACTATACAAAACTGAACTGTGTACATTCTGTTCAGAAACAAAGGAAACAATTGCTCATCTATTTATTGAATGTTTATATGTAAAGTCTATACAGTATCAAATCTCCGAAGAAATTAGATAACTAACCAATATAACGGTCGATAATAAAACTGAAAATCTTCTATTTGGCATAAACAGCAATGATCTGAACTTAAATGTTGTGAACTTATGTTTAGCAAAATATTATAATCATACATGCAGAATGAAAAATATGCAATCTTCTTAAGAAGCTTGTCTAGAAACTATAAAATTTTATCAGAAAATAGAAGATTTTTTATCGAATTAAATGTCTTGTTTACGCATAAATATCCACTATTTGGCTGTGCCGTAAGCCAGAACCATCTCATCTTCCCTAAACAAACTAGGAACCACAATATGTCGAAGAAGTTTCCATCCGGTGTAGCATCCTCAATCCCTTAATAAGACACAATTATCTTGATAAAAACATTAAGAATCCCCCTCAGATTCAACTGATGTGAGACTTTCTTTCTTTGTTGACCTCAGGATCCCTGTATTCTTCCTAAATAATCCATCATTATGCAACTTAATAACTTGCCTTTCGGCTTAAATGCCTTATCTAAATGAATACAGTGATTTTATCAATTTTACTTTGCTTCAATAAGCTGTGGAATTCTCATCAAACATACTGCTAAATAATTTATTATTCAAGACAATATCATCATCAACTTTCCTTTCTCCTTTATAGCCCGAGTAACAGCACAGGCAGGAAACACGACTAAAATGTTTCTTCTCCAATGCAGGCTTGTCAGGAAGCATTGAGTTCGTCACAATTTTATCACCAGCTAAATCTTTGCCAAAAAACAAGTAAATTGCATCCAATAGAAGAAAAGGACACACACCTGCGACTTTATGTCTGGTAACTAAATCCGACTGGTTTGTTTATCATGCTTAACACAAACTTCACTCAACAATTGTATAATGAATACCCAATTTCAATTAAAGTACAGTTTATATACAATTCAAATTTGTAGAAAAGCATTTTTTCTAGAAGTATTCAATGACAAGAAGTATTCGAAAATTTTTACAATCTATATATTTAGAAACTATGATATTTCGCTCATCTTGAGGCTTTAAGCAAAATAATTTTATTCCCTAACGATAGTTAAGGTAAATATTTTACACAATACCTCTTCATAGCAATGTGCAATCTTATTCTTGTTTCAGAAAATAACGTATGTACAATAGCTTGCTATTTTTATGTTAGAACTCATGTACAATCACTTTTCTATGTTTTATGTAATAACATATTTACAATCCTTTTTATATTTGTATATTATAATTTTTGTACATTGGTTTTATATCCTAACGAAAGTATATTTATTTTATAATCCCTTAACAACACATACTGCTGCCTAATTTACATACTAAAAGAAAGGTAAGTTTGCGTTTGCCTTAAATCATATTATATTGAACTATCTTCATCATCTGGTATTTCTGTAGTAAACAAGTGTATGACTAATGAAAATAAAAATTGATTTTTTCTAATAACTTTTTAAATTATTTTTTTTTCGAACCTTTATTATATAGCATATTATATATATGCGTAAATAATTCGATTTGTTACTTAGCAAATATTGTACAGTAGGTGTAGTAAAATCGTTCTTTGTTATATCTTTTAGAATTTTGGTAAACAGCCTCAAAAGACAAAACCATTTAGTGTGTGTGTGTGTGTGTGTGTGTGTGTGTGTGTGTGTGTGTGTGTGTGACAATCAAGAAAATTTCGAAAATTTCTTGATTTAACATATTCATTTCGAATTTGTACTACAAATTTTATGATGATACAATATTTCAAATGAATTTTTTTTATCTTATTTTTAAAAGTAAATACAGACAAAATGGAATTTTTTTCATTTACTAGTAATTATGCTTCATGAATAAGATTGTCTATTGATTTTCCTATTTTCTTTATATGCTTGATTCTTATACATATAATTTTGGAACTTTGGATTCATAAATTTTCAAATGTTTTGATCGTATTTTTTTTCCTTTTTTGGCCCTAGGGTCAATGATGAGGAATTAATTTTGGAAAAGTGCACATCTTCCCCGTTAAGTATAAAACATATATCTTAGTTAAGTAGTATCTTCTTGTAGTAATAATACGTCCAATACCTTTGAAAGTAAACACAATCCTATTTTCCAGGAATTAGGGATAACCTAATGTTAAGTTTGTATGTCATATCTATGTATGTAAATCGATTTTACATTTAATATTAATTAAGAATATGTAACAAGAAGAACCGTAGACCACGTTGAAACATGTTTTACAAAGAATAAATAAAGTTACGTTTTAATATACTTGCTTTAGGTATTGCATATTTAAATTTTAACACAAAAGATAAACTTCAACGACATAATTAGAAAATATATTTATAGGAAGAATTTAAAATTATATAAAAATACAGGTGCTTTACTGAAAAATGTTGCAATAAGTCAGTTGAGCTAGATATTGAATAATTAAGGCAATTAATGATGTTCCATTATGAAAAATATTCCCAAAGAGAGTAACATATAAATAACGTAAAAATGAATGTCCAAATTTGCCAAAATTGCAACGACCGAAAGCAGAGACTGTGGGTTAACATCATCGAAAAATTCGTCATAAAGTAAAACGGTAAGAAAACTAAAAACGTTAAAATTGCAAACTGCATATTTGTTAACATCATTTAGTATAAGTACAACAACTTTCTAGTTTTGTATTATCACTTATTTGCGTTTACTTTTTCTATTCCATATTATAACATAAGTACAATCGATTTCTATTTATGCAATATTACATATGTACAATTACTTTCTATTTTCATATTTTCAAATGTACCATAACTTTTTTATTTTTATATTATATCTACAAATTTCATAATCAATTGCTTTTTTCAAATTAATATTATTTATATGCAATATTTTTTTTATATTATATGTACAATCACTTTAAATTTCATATTATAAAATTTATTATTGTACCGCTACTGGTGGAGTAAACTCCCCAAGAGTATCCATAACTCAGTAGACAGTACTTTGTGTTGTCAGAAAATGTAGGATTTAGCAAAATTTTCAGCCATCTGAATTTTAAATTTTTTTTAAAAAAATAAGGTTTGTTCCCTCATGCAAAGCGTTTGGATTCATATAATTTAAGATTCAGTAATTTACAACTTTTTGTCTATGTTTTTTTTTCTATCAACCTTTTTGGCCCCTAGTGTCATTGATGAAGAAAGATTTTGTTTTATTTCCCAAATTTGCACATATGGCACACCCAAAAATTAACAGGTAGTTGTGTTATATATTGTAACAAATACGAAATCACTTACTTTTTCAAATTTTTAAAATATATATGCAATTACTTTCCATTTATATTTATAACATATGTACAATCACTACCTTTTCATGTTCTAAAATATGTACTATCACTTACCCACATCATGTATTAACAAATGTATGATGTCTATAGGCAAAAATATTCTTAAATAGAAAACTACACGTTCTTTCTATGTAACAAGATACAAGGTAATAAAAACTTACTAATTTGAAAATGAAAAATGTTTTCTCCGTAATATGACTAATATTAAAATATAATCTAAAACAGTAATATTGACGTGTTTACAGATTTTTTTTAAATAAAACACTCTTAAAAGCAAAGAAAGAATCATATTACTTGAGCATATAAATTATATTAATTTGGTGATAGGATACGGCCCGAAATTCAGTTTCATTGCTTTCTATACTGTGCAATAATCCAGACAGAAAAAAAACAAAAAGATGAAAAAATAAATTAAAATGATCAGAAAAATTAGTTTGTAAGAAACTAATTTATTCTAGAGTATTTTTTTCCAATTGTTTAATTCCTATCGTGTTTCAGAGAGCTCTGATTTCCTATATAACGAGAAAATAAATCGATTTTTCAGTTGCAAAGGATGTTTGGATGATAAAATGAAGTCGTTGCTTCTTTTGTGTTTTTCGGTTTTGGAATTTTGGAAAACAGCTTCTGGAAAAGGTAATTTTAAATATATGTATGTTTGTGGACTTGTGCGTGAGTGTTATTAACTCTTAATACAATTTCACAAATTTCTCGATAAAAAATAATTATAATTACCTTTAGATTTTTATACGACTTAAATAAGACATAAATGAAAATATTTAGCAAAAATATCCGTTTAATTTTGCCGTGCCATATGTGCTCATTTTGGGATATTCATTCCTTATCAGTGACACTAGGGAAAAAGTTAATAGATCAAAAGATAATCAAATATATGAAAAATAATGCATCAACAGTTCTAAAATTATATGTTTTTAAATCCATCTAAGGGATGCCTTGCTTCAGGGGACAAACCTTAGTTTAAATAAAATTTGAAAAATTAAGATGGCTGTAAAATTTGAACATGGTACATTTTCTGATAGCACAATGTATGGATAATCTTGTAAAGTTTTACTCCACCAGCAACGGTACACGCTCAGGAGAAGTAAATATTTTCTAACCTTTTAACAATTATCTTGATATGATGTCTTTTCAATTTTCTACAATTGTAATATTCTGTCAATGACAATAGCTGGCGACCTATTCTAATCATAAAGTTTTAGAAACATATTTCTGCTGTAGAGTAAGCTCTTTTTTCGAAGTAAAACTTGCATTTGATGACATCACTGATAACATCATAATAATTTTATTGTATTTATTTTTCCTAACGGCTGAGCAAGAAATACATCTTGGAATTGAATCCTTTCAATTGATACCATTTTCTTTTTGACGAATAGTGATAAAAAATAAAATAATAAACTCGGGCAGATATTTTGAAACATCCTGAATAACTGCTTTTTGCAAAATTGTAAAAAAATTCAAATTGTCGTTTTTTAAATTTACAAAAAAATGAAAAGTTTAAAAAGATACATTTTAGAAAGATTACGTTTCTGAATTAGCAGCGCACAATAAAAATGACTTTAGAATTTGCTACCTCAGTTTTTAAAATCCGTGCACATATTTAGGTGTTTTTATTTACTTCACTTCTGTAAAAAGCAATTTTTCAAATAGGTCCACATATCAAGGTGTTTTTATGCTTACTTCAATTCTTTAAAAAGCAATTTTAAAATTTTTGCACATATCACAGTGTATTTTTACATGACTTCTGTAGAAAAGGAATACGTACATTAGGATGTATTTCATTGTTGTATTACTGATTGGTATATCTATGATGTAAACAGCAATGTATAGCTGCATCCATAACTCAGTAGGCAGTACTTTGTGTTGTTAGAAAATGTACCATTTAGCAAAATTTTCAGTTGTCCTAAATTTTGAAATCTACCTAAATCTAAAGCATTCCTTAGCTGGATTTATATAATTTTGGAACTTTAGATTCATAAATGTTTAACTTTCTGGCTTATGTTTTTTAACTATCAATTTTTCGGTCTTAGTGTCACTGATGAGGAATGAATCTTCGAAATGTGCACATCTGGCACATCAAAATTTAACTTGTATTTGTGTTATATATAGATCATATGTTTCTAGCAACATAATCTAAAATCCTAAAGACACTCAAAGTAAAATATTAAATTATCTAAGTTATTTTAAGGACACTTCAAAAATATTATTTAAGAGAAAAAAATAACAATAAAAATATTCTTTTAGAAAAACAACTTATTTACTTTGTACCTCACAAATAACACCTCCTTCATAAAAAATTTGTATCACAAAATCTGTGCATTTATAAAAAAAAAAAAAAAAAAACAATAAATATAGAATAATTAAAACCATACAATTGTAAAGACAAATATGATCATAAAATATTCAACCTGCTGTTGACAACTCATCAATAATAACATTATCTTTCCCGTATATATGTAAAAGTATTTAAGTACACTCTTGCAACCTTCATCTTGTTAATCTTTGACTTTTATTGTTCATTTTAACTATAACGTTAGAAAATAGTAATCTATTTATACCAAAGATTGCTTACAGTGGTATTTAAATAAACCATGATTTTTGCAAAGCCGATAAAAAGCAAATCATTCATTTGTTTTTAAAATTAGAAACATAATCTAGAAGACTGACAAGATGAAACCCCATCTTTACGCAATACTTAAAGATGGCATAAAACTCATCTTTACGCCATCTTTACGCATTTCGTAAAAATTCTTAATGACCTCCTAGCCATTCGCTGTCTTAACGCCATTTTTTAAGTAGCAGGTAAATATATAACAAATACCTGCTAAATTTTGATGTGCCATATGTGCACATTTCGGAAAATCATTCCTCATCAGTGACACTAGGGACCGAAAAGTTTGAAATATAAAAATACAAGCCAAACAGTTGAAAAATAATGAATCTAAAGTTCCAAAATTATATGAAACCAAATCCAGATAAGGAATGCTATGAATCAGGGAACAGACCTTAGTTTTAAAGAAATTTAAAAAAAAAAACACGCCTGAAAATTTTGCTTAATGGTATATTTTCTGACAGCACAAAGTACTGCCTACTGATTTATGGATACCCTCGGGGAGTTTTACTCCACCAGTAGTGGGACCCGCTCAGGGGATGTAAATATATAACAAATACCAGCTAAATTTTGATGTGCCATATGTGCACATTTCGGAAAATCATTCCTCATCAGTGACACTAGGGACCGAAAAATTTGATAGATCAAAACACAAGCCAAACAGTTGAAAAATGATGAATCTAAAGTTCCAAAATTATATGAAAACAAATCCAGCTAAGGAATGCTATGAATCAGGGAACACACCTTAGTTGAAATAAATTTCAGAAATAAAGACGCCTGAAAATTTTGTTAATGGTATATTTTCTGACAGCACAAAGTACTGCCTACTGATTTATGGATACCCTCGGGGACTTTTACTCCAACAGTAGCGGGACCCGCTCAGGAGATGTAAATATATCACAAATACTTGCTAAATTTTGATGTGCCATATGTGCACATTTCGGAAAATCATTCCTCCTCAGTGACACTAGGGGCCGAAAAGTTTGATAGATAAAAACACAAGCCAAACAGTTAAAAAATGATGAATCTAAAGTTCCAAAATTATTTGAAACCAAATTCAGCTAATGAATCTATGAATCAGGAAACAGACCTTAGTTTTAAATAAATTTCAAAAATTAAGACGCTTGAAAATTTTGCTAAATGGTATATTTTCTGACAGCACAACTTACTGCCTACTGAGTTATGAATTCCCTCGGGGAGTTTTACTCCACCAGTAGAGGATACCGCTCAGAGGTTGTAAATAAATAACAAAACCTGCTACATTTTGATGTGTCATATGTGCACATTTCGGAAAATCATTCCTCATCAGTGACATTAGGGGCCGAAGAGTTTAAAAGATCAAAACACAAGCCAAACAGTTGAAAATGATTAGTATTAAGTTCCAAAATGATATAAATCCAAATCCAGCTAAGAAGTGCTTTGCATGAGGGAACAAACTCTAGTTTTAAATAAATTTCAAAATTTTAGACGGCTGAATATTTGGATAAATGGTATATTTTTTGACACCACAAAGTACTGCCTACTGAGTTATGGATACCCTCGTGGAGTTTTACTAGACCAGCAGCGGTACTCGCTCAGGGGTTGTAAATATATAACAAATACCTGCTAAATTTTGATGTGCCATATTTGCACATTTCGGAAATCATTCCTCATCAGTGACACTAGTGGCCGAAAAGTTTGATAGATCAAAACACAAGCCAAACAGTTGAAAAATAATGAATTTAAAGTTCCAAAATTATATGAAACCAAATCCAGATAAGGAATGCTATGAATCAGGGAACAGACCTCAGTTTTAAATAAATTTTAAAAATTAGGACGGTAACCGCTCAGGGGTTGTAAATATATAACAAATACCTGTTAAATTTTGATGTGCCATATGTGCACATTTCGGAAAATCATTCTTCATTAGTGACACTAGGGGGCCGAAAAATTTGATAGATTAAAAAACATACTCTAAACAGTTGCAAATTAATGAATCTAAAGTTCCAAAAATATGTGAATTCAAATCCAGCTAAGGAATGTTTTGCAGGAGAGAACAGACCTTAGTTTTAAATAAATTTCAAAAATTAAGATGACTGAAATTTTTGCTAAATGGTATATTTTCTGACAGCACAAAGTACTGCCTACAATTAATTTAAATTTTCATATTATAACAATTTTCAAACAAATATATGCAATCACCATCCATTTATTTTTTATAACATATGTACATTAACTTCCTGTTTTCATATAATGAATAATATACTTATTACCTACATCATGAAATAGCATATGTGTTATTACTTTCTTTTTATGTCATTAAATATGTGTAATTGTCATAATTTTTATGCTATAACACATGTACCGACACTTTCTAACTTATCGTGTCATATTCTAACTTAAAATCAATTACCGTCATCACAAAATTGTTGTTAAGTATGTAGTCACTGTATCCCAACTTATACTTGATATATTTGACTTACCATAGTTCTTTGTTCCTTTCATTCTCAAAATTGACTTGCACGTGACGGGTGTAGCTAGCTAGACATAAGGTGCTTACCCTTCCGAAGCACCCGGCCTCACTTCCTTGATGGAAGTTCACGTGTATAACATATTTTGCCAGTTTGCAAAGTTTTTACTTTGTTTTTTGGATTATGATATGGACAAGGACTGGTATGTTTGTTTTAATTTTATAACCTCTTATCATAACATGAAAATATGACTGTGAATTTGCAATGTGAAAAAGGGCCTGTTTGTCTTATTAATCAAAAAAAAAAAATAAATAAATCAATTAATAAAATAAAAGAATCATTCTATTATCAAATGTCATGCCATTTCCATAACCAGAAATATTCTTAAATAGAAAATAACACGTTCTTTCTATGTAACAAAATACAAGTTAATATAATCTTACTAATTTGACAATGGGTATGCTTTCTCCGTAATATGACTACTATTAAAATATAATCTAAAACAGCAATGATGACGTATTTTCCGAAATGTGCACATATGGCACATCACAATTTAGCAGGTATCTGTTATATATTTATGGATTGTTTTTAAAGCAAAGAAAAAATTATGCAACCTTATCTTCTTAATTATCACAGGACGAAAAACCATCCTTACGGTTTAAGTAAAGACAGCGTAAAGATTGCGTAAAGACGGAGTGAAGGTATCTTTACACCATCTTTACGCCGTCTTTTTGCCATTTTTACGCCGTCTTTATGCCACAATCACGTTATATTTACGCAAAATTTATGCAACAATTATGTTTAAGCCATCTTTATGCAATCTTATATCCAGGCTTTTTACCATGCGAATGGCTTTACACCATCTTTACACAACCATCTATATTTACGCCATCTTCATGCAATAATAAATCAAGGTTTTTCCCTAGGGCGATGCCATGCAAGTGACTTTACCCAATCTTTACGCAAGTTTTATGCAACTACTCATCTTTAGGCTTTCTTTACGAAAGGTTTTTGCAACCATTTATCTTTATGCAATGTTCAATCAAAAACATAACTTTGAATTGTCATGCAAGTGACTTTATGCTATCTTTATGCAAGGTTCATTTATCCTCTAACTTTTATCATATCTTTAAACAATCTATTTTATTGATGGTCATATTTATCTTTCCCTATCTTTAATCAATGTGTCAGTATTGTTGAGTTCAGTAGCAAAACATTTATTTCATGCCATCTTGATGCCTTATTGTACAAGTATGTCACTTTTCTTATCTTTACGCCATCTTTACGCAACCTTTCATTATTATATGTCTCATCACATTTTCTTTTGATCTTTACAAAGCTCAGCCAAACTTTAAAGTACACTTTCTTTTTGGCAACCTTTCATCATTATGATATTTCTTTTGTATCATTTTATGTAATTTCTACACCACCTTCAATTAATATAAATATTGATATAAATAATTTTATAACTAGTTAACCTAAATAAATTAGGTAAGCTTATCAAATACAAAGGTAATTAAACTTTATTTGCTTATAATATTTGTTTATAATTTCAATCTGAATGTTACAAAATTGGATTTAAATCAAAGAAAATAAAGTTTGAAATAATTCTCATAAAAACGCTAAAAATTGTATGGCTAAAATTTGCAGAATATACACTATTTAGGGTGATATTGACTTTGTTCTAATTTTCAAGACTTGTATCCTATGAACTCAAATTGATATTTTAGTTGTCACAATTAAACAGTCATTCAAATTAGATAATTAGTTACTACCTTTACATTTAAAATCAATAAACTGGAGTACCTGAAGAAAATCACTCACCAACTAACAGAAAAAAAAATTAAATTAGAATCTGCCACAGTGGGATTGATTTCCAGTGTGTGTGTGTGTGTGTGTGTGTGTGTGTGTGTGTGTGTGTGTGTGTGTGTGTGTGTGTTTATGTGTGATTGTGCAAATAGATTTAGATTTTAAAAAAAAACTTTACCCAAAGTCATTATTGAGCAGATTTAAGATTTTTTCGAAATAAATAATCAGATTAAGAACCAGCCATGCATATAAATAAAACAAACATACCAGTCCTTGTCCATATCACAATCCCAAAAAAAAAGTAAAAACTTTGCAAACTAGCAAAATATGTGATACATGTGAACTTCCATCAAGGAAGTGAGGCCGGGTGCTCCGGAAGGGTAAGCACCTCCTGTCTAGCTAGCTACTCCCGTCACGTGCAAGTAAATTTTGAGAATGAAAGGAACAAAGAACTATGGTTAGTCAAATATATCCAGTATAAGTTGGGATACAGTGACTACATACTTATCAACAATATTGTGATGACGGCCATAAAACTTTAAAGGGCCCTGATTAGCCTAGGCTTGCAATATCCTTGTGTCAACAATTTAATTGTAAGTAATTTGCTTCGTTCCAGAAAGTTCCCATAGTGGGAACAAGCTCTACCGTACCGTATTAACTGTGAAACATATACACCATACTCAGGAGAAGCAGGGATATTACTACAAAGAAACGGAAAGTTGACAATAGAAAAATTGAAGTCATCACGTTTGTCGTATAGCTTCAGATGTAACCTTTCATGGGTGTCATAATTGAGGTATAAGTCCAAATACGAAGCAGAACATGGAGAATCTGTCGTGTCTTTTATTTCAAGCTCTCTTGGATAGATGACATTCACATATTCTCCAAATTTGTGATTATTAAGAGAAAGAACGTCATCTATATATCTGTATGTGTAGTTGAATGATTTAGCGACAGTCTTTTTTGCCAGATTTGACAAGGTTCTGTAAAAATTCTGATTCATATGAATAAAGAAACAAATCAGCAAGTAAAGGTGCACAGTTTGTGCCCATTGGTATACCGATTGTTTGTTGAAAGATAATATTGCCAAACACAACAAATATGTTGTCTATCAAAATCTCTAACATTTTGTTGATGGTATCTTCAGTATATTTTTGTTTGCAGTCTGTATAGTGTTTTTCAAAATAACCAGAATCCCTGTTGAGCATTAGATATTTATATCTTAGTTTACCCTTTCTGTAAAAAATGAAAAGTGAATGATTTGTTTTAGACGTTCTTTGAATTTAGCATGAGGGATAGTGGTGTAAAGGGTAGAAAAATCAAAAGTTTTTATACTTTTTACCGAAAATAGAGTATTAGAGACAAAATGGTCAAGTAGTTCTTTAGAATTTTTGAGAATCCACATTTGATTGATACCAGATGTAGAATAGACTCTATCTGAATAAGCCTGAAGGCCGTCTTTGGCGACTGTCAAAATTTGTGTTAGAATTACCAATAATGATTTAGTAGTACATTTAGAGGAACCTGCTATATATGTTTCCTTGTATGGATTTTTGTGAAGTTTTGGAATCCAATACAAGTAAGGCAGGTCAAGTTCTTCCTGTTTTAAATTGATACCAAAAGACTCAAAGACTCCCCTATGATTGGAAAGATCTTCACCTTTTGTAAAATTAGTTTTGGTATAAGTAGGATTCTCTGATATACTATCTTAACCAAGCTCCTTAATAAGACATTCAACATAGAATTTTTTACAATCAAAAATAATGTTATTTAAAGCTTTATCAGCAGGGACAACAACATACCTGTTATGTATGTCAGTAAGGATCGCAGAAATCTCAGGGTCCCTGAGCACTAAAGAAGGTTTAGTACCCATAGACCCATTAAGTTTTGCAATCCTTGACTTGACAAAATTTCAAATTATCCTTATCCAGTCGGATAAAGTATCAAGCTCTTCTAATTTAGCCCAACCTCTAGCATACTTATCAACAGAATCCATTATAATTTTGAAACTCTGTCTCCAAGTAAAAGGTTGAGCCTCCCTGTATTTAGGGCCTTTTGAAAGAAGACATCTTAATTTAGTATTCTCAATAATATTGAGATCACCTGTTACTACACGCCCAGCTGGTTTATAAATATATGGGGACGCTGAGCAATAGCAGGTAGGTGGAGTAAAGTTATGAAAGTTTAGGCACTGCAAAGTATGTTTATAGTTGAAAATTTTGGATGCAATGGGTTTATTGTAGGAGTAGGAAATTAGAGGTGGCGAGTTATATTTGAAATAAGTAGGGACTTTAGATTGTACTACTTTGTAAAGTAGTATATTAGAAATATTAATAGCATCTATGCATTTGTTTGCATAATGTAATTTAAGAAATTGGCGACGGTTGTCGTCCTGTATATTGGGTTCCTGAGCGGGTTTAAATAACCTTTTAAATGCAATATCCATGATGACAGCTTTCAATTTAAACTCTGGCGTATTAAAATCTGTAGTATCTTTGTATATGCATTCTTCTTGTAACTGATTTAGACGGGAAAGTGGTAAAGAGTACAGTTTGGTACGAATATGGTGTAATCCGAGAGGTTTCTGAATAAATGGTAAAAGATTAGAAAAACTAACATCATGGATATTGGGTTTATTGTAACTTCGGTGTCCATGACTTCTTTTGTTACGTGTAGTTCTGTTGAACAGGTGTAAAACATTAACATTCTTACAACCTAGGCTAGAAAGGTTTCCCGTCCTATCAATTTTATCATTGCATCCATATAGTGATACAGTGCCTAGTTCTCTAATCCAATAGTTCTCCCGTTTTAATCGGAATGGTGTACTTAAAATAGGACTATTAGTGTGGTGGTTTATTTTCTCCAAAATTCTAACCTTCATATACAGCACGGAATGGTCCGGTTGATTGAAGTGTTGGTAAATAAGTTGGTTACCATAATTATTTATTTCAAACCGGTGACCATTCATTCGTGCATTTAGTCTGTCTTTGGTTTCGCCCACATATATGAGTCCACAAAAATAACACTCTTTTCCATATACAACATTGGAAGATTTACATAAAGCTTATCATTTATTTTATTATTAATAATAATAATAATAATAATAAAAATAATAATAATAATTTATTTTATGAAATTGTCACAAATAATCAATGCAATAAAACATTTGAATATAAATAAAACACATGATTATTCCCAAAGCTTTATCTTATGAGACACTAAAACACATTAAACTTTAAAACTCGTTAAGGTAAAAAGGAGTAAAACAATAATGCAAAAACATTATTACTCCCAGGTTTTATTACTTTGAGCAATTGAAAACAACATAATAAAGTCTGAGAGTGATCACCTTTCTAAATAGTGCCTCAATTATAAATATAATTTACCAATCTCAAACTATAATGATTGCTATCTAATGATTATAACATGGTAAATTGTTTGAATAAATTGATATAACAAAAGAAAATTTAAATAAATTATTAAATAAAATTCCTACATTCAATGAAAGAATTTTAATCAAAAAATGATTTTATTTAATATAGTATTAATGGAAAAGGTGTTATACTTGTAGCGTGAAGGTTTTATACCAGATTTATGTGCAAACTTGATATATTAATTGTGTTTAAGAGTAAATGGTATACCGGAAAAAAAAGTAAAAATTCAGGTTGGGAGATTGGAAATTGGTCTTTATGTTATTAAAAAGAGTAAAAAGTATCTAGATTGATTCCAGACTGATGAGTATTGGAAATTTGCACCATGAAACTATTATCATCAGGCATTAATTGGATCAAATTTTGTAGGGGCTAATACATACACTGTGACTAATATACATTGGTGGTCTGGGGATCTCAAACATAGGGCTAAATGTGCATCATTAGAGCAGGTAGCCTGCAAAATGCTATATTTTTCTCAGTTTTGAATTTTATTTTGTTAAATCTCTTGCTTATAAGATAAATAGACAATTATACAAGTGAGTGCTAGATAAGACACTTAACAGTTTTCAAGACAATATAAAAATTGTGTCTCTGTGGCAGACAAGGCTGGATAGATGGCCTGATAGCCCAGTCAGTAGAGCAACCTGATAGTATTGAATTGGTTTTTTCACTCTTAACAAGATGGTCAGTTTAGGGATCTTAAACCAGGATTTGACACGATTCAAACCTAGACAATGTGATGATAAATAATTTGTTTGTGTATGCCTTAAACCACTATACTATATCCAGAAGGTCAATAATTTTGTTTCAACGTCTGCATTATTCCTTTCCCCCTTTTCTATTACACATAAAAGCTTGAATGACCATGGAAAGAGGACCACCAACAGATCTGAGTCTAGATTCAAGCTAGATGAGAAATCTGAATGTGGTACATGGATTGGTGTTGAAAAGGTGGCCAGGTATATGTAGCTCGAACAATAGAGAATCCCGTTAGTATAGGGAATGTTCATGTTTTGGTTGAGCTACTGGAATTTTCTCTTACCTGTTAATATTAATGCTAGATAGGACCTTGAACCCCACTCCTTTTTTGAGATTTTGTGCCGTCAGCTGTTAATGATTTAGATCAAACATGCTTTTATCATAATGGTGTTTTCAGGAAGTGGCACGGCGCATTTGGAAAACCTTTAAAATATATTTTTGCATTCGTGACTGCCGAAGTTTAGTGATGCTGAGATACTGTACAACAATGAATAATAAATAACAATAGTCGAGTCCAATCCTATAATAGAAATACCCCGCCAATCGGAAAATCACACATACCTCTCTGACAAAACTACTGATTTTATTTCCATTCGGATTGCACTCATTGATAATACGGTTTCTAATAATGCTGTTTCACAGTCAATGTGCAACGTGCCAAAATCAATCAATAACTCCATAAGTGCATGTAATTCTTAAATATGAAAAGGAAACCAGATTGAGTTTCGGCAAATATTTCTAGTTCTATTATTATCATCATTAATTTTTTCTATAATTCGTCATTTTATTTGACACTTCAGTCAACCGGACCATTCAGTGTTGTCTATGAGAGTAAGCATTTTGGAAAAGATATACCACCACACAAATAGTCCTATTTTGACAACACCATTCAGATTACAACGAGAGAATTTATGGATTAGAGAACTAGGCACTGCATCACTATATGAATGCAATGATAAATCAATAGAGTAGAAAACCTTTCTCCTCAAGGCTGTAGACATGTTAATGTTTTACATCTGTTCAACAAAACTTCACGTAACAATAGAAGTCATGGACATCGAAGTTACAACAAACCCAATAGCTATGATGTTAGTTTTTCTAATCTTTTACCATTCATTCAGAAACCTCTCGGATTACACCATATTCGAACCAAACTGTACTTTTTACCACTTTCCAGCCTTAGTCAGTTACAAGAAGAAAGCACATACAATACTACTGCAGATTTTTATACACCAGAGTTTAAACTTAAAGCTATCATCATGAATATTGCATTTAAAAAGATTATTTAAACATGCTCAAAGAAAACAATATACAGAACGAAACCCGTCGCCAATTTCTAAAATTACATTATGCAAACAAGGGCATAGATGCTATTAATATTTTTAATTTATTAAACTACTTAATAAAGTTGTAAAATCTAAAGTCCCTACTTATTTCAAATATAACTCGCCACCTTTAGTTTCCTACTCCTACAATAAACCCATTGCATCCAAAATGTTTAACTATAAACAAACTTTGCAGGGTTTAAACTTTTATAACTTTACCCCCACCTACCTGCTCTTGCTCAGCGTCCCCATATATTTATAAACCAGCTAGGTATGTAGTAACAGGTGATCTCAATATAATTGAGAAAAATAAATTAAGAAGTCTTCTTTCAAAAGGCAATAAATATAGGGAGGCTCAACCTTTTACTTGGAAACAGAATTTCAAAATTAAAATGGATTCTGTTGAAGAGTATGCTAAACGTTGGTCTAAATTAGAACACGTAGAATTTGAACTGCCTTACTTATATTGGATTCCAAAACTTCACAAAAATCCATACAAGGAAAGATATATAGCAGGTTCCTCTAAATGTACTACTAAATCATTGTCAGTAATTTTAACACAAATTTTGACAGTCGTCAAAGCTGGCCTTCAGACTTATTCAGAAAAAGTATATTCTACATCTGGCATCAACTAATAACACTATCTTCGGTAAAAAGTATAAAAACTTTTGATTTTTCTACCCTTTACACCACTACCCCTCTTCTTAATTGAAAGAACGTCCGAAACAAATCATTAACTTTTTATTCTTTTACAAAAAGGGTAAACCAAAATATAAATATCTAGTGCTCAACAGGTATTCTGTTTATTTTGTAAAACACCATACAGACTGTAAACAAAAATATACTGACGATACTATCAACAAAATGTTAGAGTTTTTGATAGACAACATATTTATTGTGTTTGGCAATATAATTTTTTCAACAAACAATCGGTATACCAATGGGCACAAACTGTGCACCTTTACTTGCTGATTTGTTTCTTTATTCATATGAATCAGAATTTTAACAGAACATTGTCAAATATGGAGAAAAGACTGTCGCTAAATCATTCAACTACACATACAGATATATAGATGACGTTCTATCTCTAAATAATCACAAATTTGGAGAATATGTGAATGTCATCTATCCAAGTGAGCTTGAAATTAAAAACACGACAGATTCTCCATGTTCTGCTTCATATTTGGACTTATACCTCAATTATGACATTCACGAAAAGTTACATCTGAAGCTATACGACAAACGTAATGACTTCAATTATTCTTTTGTCAACTTTCCGTTTCTTTTCAGCAATATCCCTGCGTCTCATGCAATTGGTGTATATGTTCCACAGTTAATACCTTATGGTAGAGCTTGTACCCACTATGGGGACTTTCTACAACGAAGCAAACTGCTTACAATTAAATTGTTGACGCAAGAATATTGTTAGCCTTGGCTAAGCAAGGCACTTAAAGAGTTTTATGGTCTTCATCACAATATTGATGATAAGTATGTAGTCATTGTATCCAAACTTATACTGGATATATTTGACTTACCATTGTTTCTTTTTCCCTTTCATTTTTCAAAATAGACTTGCATGTGACGGATGAAGCTAGCTAGACATGAGGTGCTTACCCTTCCGGAGAACCCGGCCTCACTTCCTTGATGGAAGTTCACATGTATAACTAATTTTGCCAGCTTTCAAAGTTTGACTTTCTTTTTGGATTGTGGTTGGGACAAGGCCTGGTATGTTTGTTTGTTTTTTTTTAATTAAGTCACACTCGATCATAAGAGGTTTACCTATTTCAAAAGTGCTGCTCGAACCGCGATACAGAAAGCCACTTCGCAGAGATGCTAGATAAATGGATATTACAGTAACTTAACATAAAAAACTTTCTGTTATACATAATGCAGTAAATAAATATGAAAAATAAGTATACGAAACTAACACTGACGTAAAGATTTTCATATTTGCACATTGTTAATATTTATCAAGCCGTGTATATAGGTGAAAATATATGTCGTATTGCTTTTTTTAGTTATAGCAGTTTGGTAGTTTGTATATAATTTTTCATGATTGTTATTTTAATAATATAGTGCTGTAAAGTTTTTTATATAGCAGTTTAGTATTTGTATACAGTTTTTCATGATTGTTATTTTTGTCTATATAGTACTCAGAAGTAACCCAGAAAATTAATTTCTTTACGTTGCACAATCTTTTTCTGATACAAACTACTTAATTACCCGTCCACTTTTCCTTCTTTTTTTTTTGACTAAGTATAGGGTATCCGAATAATTAATATCGATCTTTTAATGTGGTCTTTAAAACATTCCAATTTGGAATAAAAAATTCCTGTTGTATTTACCTATAGACCAATTTTTCCCGCGCATAATTGACTCGGATTTATTCAGGAGTTACTCTGCTTTGTAAATATGTTTATTTTAGTGTACGTTAAACACACTGTTACCCAAGTCAGAATGTTATAATTAACATTCATGTATTTTTTTATACTATTATAATTGACAGCTTATTGCTCCTAGCAGAAGTTACTTATATTTACCTAAATCTGCTACGATGATATACGAGATTTGTATTGAAAACTAAAGAAACTCTTAGTCACAGACTATAAACTTTTTTTTACTATTCCTATTTATTAATTTTTTTCTTTCTCAAATTTTACACTATTTCCCTTTCAACTTTATACTTTCCACAATGTTACTTATAGAAATAATACTAATGTATCTATGGTCTTTGTTTTTGACAGTTATCTTGTGTAATGGTTGAAATTGTCAAGTTCTTAGAGACACCTAAAAAAGAATTGATGTTTTCAAATATTTGAAAAAATTTAAGCAAATATATACTGTTTAGAAGACACACATTTCACTTCAGATTTAGAAAACAGAATAAAAATTTAATAGGGCAATGATTGCTTTTTAGTTCTTTCAGACATAACTCGCATGGCGTATGTATTTTACTAAATAATACTTACAGCTATAAAATATTGAAAGACAAAGGCAATGTAAATGGTAATTTAATTGCACTAGAACATTTCATAGACAAAATAAAATTCTCACTAGTTACTATCTATGGTCAGAATTCAGACTGTCCACAGTTTTATCAAAACATCATGATTTTTCTTATGACAATTTCATAATTTGTGGAGACTTTAACCTATGTTTAGATCCGGAATTAGATATGTACAATGACGTCAGAATCAAAAACCCTAAAGCGCGTGAAAACTTCTAGAACTTATGTTTGAAAACGGTTGCATTGATTCCTTTACAGAACTACACCTAACTAAAAAAAAGGATATACATGGAAAAACCGCACCTTTTGAAACAAGCTCGACAAGATTTTTTCGTGCTCTCAAACTCTTTTTTCCGCGGAAATTTCTCTTGTATTGACCCTAGCTACCGTTCTGACCATTCTATAATAAGACTAACACTAAAAGTAAATAAATTTGAAAAAGGAAACGGTCAATGGAAATTTAACAACACTTTACTTTCTGACATAGAATTCAGACGCGCCGTTAAAAATCTGCCATTAGACATTAAGAAACAATATATAATCCAAGTTTACAAGTTTGAAAACGTACATGCTATCCCTAACCGTGAGATTTAGTTTCAAATTAATGATCAACTTTTTCCAGAAACACTTCTCATGGAAATTCGTGGAAAAAGTATTTCTTATGTGAGTTATCGTAAAAAAGAAAACAACCAAAATTGAATCGAATTGAATAAATGATACAAGTAATCTAAAGAAACATTATATAAATATTACATTTTTGACAGGGTGCCAGTACATATTGTCACCTCGAGGAAGCATTGTTTGCCGAGGCGATAGCCGAGGCTGACAATGCTTTTCGAGAGGTGACAAAATGTACTGGCACCCTGTCAGAAATGTAATATTTATTTTATTACACCGAATGTTTGTTTTAATTTACCAATATATATGTTGTGCATCCGATTAATATTTTACTGTAAGTTTTTATAGCATACTGAAGACATACAACTATACAACATTATTCTTCGCAGACGAATGTCAACAATATTAATAACAATAAGACGCTTGCGTAGTTACAATTAAAATATGGTTCATTCAAAGCGCTGACGTGATCCAGTGAAGGGAGGCGACTCGAACAAAAATACTGTCACATAGTCACGCGCATCGCTATGTGACATTATAAATTTTATGTGACAGTACAAATTGTTACATAGCTCTTATCCAATGAAATTGCTAGATTTTTACATAAGGTGTAATAATAACAAATGAAACAGTCGATAATTTAAAAGAGAAACGGGAACAGTTAGAAAGTTTGAGAAAAGAACAGATGAGGGGTAGTTTTATAAGGTCATTGTCAATATTGATAACGGAAGGTGAAAAACCAAAAAATTTATTTTGTAATTTAGAGTAAAAAAACTGTGTGAAAAATTATACCAAGAATAGAAAAAGAAAACGGAGATATGATAACGAACAAAAAACAAATATTGCTAAAGGTCGAAAACTTTAATAAATCATTATATTCGGAAAATGGAAATATATCTCGTCCAAATTTAGATACGGATTTTTTTAAAATTTTAATATTCCCAAACTCTCTCAGAAACAATCACTTGAAATTTAAGGATTAATTACAAATCGGGGAGATTTACAAACAATAAAAACCATTAAAAATCACAAAAGTCCAGGATCAGTGGCTTTATTACTGATTTTTTAAAGTATTTTGAAAGGATTTGGGAGTTATAGTAGTTACAACATGACAGAATTATTTATAACTCAAAAACAGGGAAAAATTACATGCATTCCAAAAGATGGCAAACCAAAACAAAATTTAAAGAATTGGAGACCAATTTCCCTTCTAAATACTGTATAATTATAAAATATGATCCGGTAGAATTGCTAATAGAATTAAAAGTTTGTTAAATAATATTATTGGAAATGACCAAACAGGATTTATAAGTGAAAGATACATAGGTAAAAATACGCGACTTGTATATGATATTATCGCATATACAGAAAAAAACAATATACCTAGCATTTTGCTATTTATCGGTGTTGAAAAAGCCTTTGATTCTATGTCACGGTCTTTTTGAAAACGTTTTGGATTTCTTTATTTTTGGCATATCTTTAGTATCATGGATTAAGACTACAAATATTATATATTATATACAAATATCAAATCTGCAGTTATGCAGTGTGGTCACCTTACAAATTGTTTTCGACATAAAGCGCGGGTGTAGACAATGAGATCATCTGTCTCCTTACATTTGTTTACTTTGTGTTGAAATTCAGGCAATAAAATTTAATAATATAAATATCAAAGGCATAAAAGTCAATGAAAAAGAAATAAAACTATCAATTTTCGCAGACAACACTTCAATTATATATGAAGGTACCGAACGCTCACTACGAGAAACCCCTGAAGGAAATAAACAAGTTTGCTAATATACCGTATAACTGGTAATTTTCACAGTATGAAATTTTTTAGTAAAAAGCCCAATCAAAATTTTTCGCGATTTTTTTTCGCGGTTGAAGGTGTTTGAGAAAAAATTATAACTATCTAACCGTTTTCGCTCTCCCAGGTCATTCAGATCGAGAAATGTAATTTCAACTTCCGGTTGTTATAAAAGTGAAATTGAAAAACGTAAATCTAGACCTTTCATTCCATCTACCTTTGAACAATTTCATTAGATTATAAATTCATAAAATACATAAAATTTACCCCTTAAATGTTAAAACCTCATACTGGAAAGAGTTAAAAGTGTTCACTATCTTTGATTCACCATATCATACGTAACCAGAGGTGCTCCGATACAGGTAAAAAGTTACGTATTAAAACAAATAACCGCCCGTAATCAAGTAACTTTAGTGACTCCGGTATATTATGCGATTCTAATTTTAGCGGTGAAGATGTGACCACGAATATACGCGAAAATTGAATAACCGCGTAAATTACCAGTTATACGGTATCTGGATTGAAAATAAATATTGATAAAACTAAACTTGTCTGGATAGAAAGCAAAACGTACAGTGAGGAAAAACTTTGTAATAAATATAATTTCAGTGGTGTTTAACACAATTTAATCAACTAGGTCCCACTTTTCATGTTAATATTGAAAAAATGTGCGAACTGAATTTTCAGAAAAAAAAAGAAATCAAAACAAATACTAGAAACTTAGAAAAACGAAATCTTACGCCATTAGGTAAAATTACAATTTGGAAAACATATCTTATATCACAGTTTAACGACTTATTGTTCTATTACCGAACCCTAGCATAAATGCTTAATGACGAATTAAATGTTTTATGATTTTATATAAAATGGTCCAAAGGGTAGGGTAAAACGGGAAGTAGTTATTAAGGAATATTTTGAAGGGGGTTTAAAAATGATAGAATTAGAATCATACATCAATGCAATCAAGACATCTTCGATCAGAAAAACCATCTTTCAGAACGGCAAACGGAAGGATATAGTAGAAAAAACATGAAATATAAAAATATTAACTCGCCTTGGAGAAGAATAGATAAACAGAGTAATTTCTTAAGTTGACAATCAATTTTGGATTCATTTTTTAAAAGCATGAAAAATAACAATTGAAAACTTTAAAAAAGAATACATAAAGGAACCTGCAAAACACACCCTTTTGTTCAATATTAAAATTGAAAACAAAATAGTTTTTTATCGAAAATAAAGTAAATCATAAAATCTTAGGCAAAAATAATCTCTTACATAAAATGAAAATAATTTCCTATCCTCACTGTACTTTTCGCAGAACGGAATATGAAACAATTTTACACTTGTTCTGGGAATGTCAAAAAACACAGAAATTTATCCAAAGTGTTGCCAACTGGCTAACTTTGAATAATTTGCTCCAAATCTAAACGAAATAGCACTAATATTTGGAAACTTCGGAACAAGAAATGAACAAAATTATCTAGTCTTATTAGATATGAACCATTATATATATAAAACAAGATGTCAAAATGAATTGCTGTCTCTAAGTGCTTTCAAACAATGTCTATCTCATATGACATTGTATCATATTCAGAAATCTATTTCAGTTAAATTTAGCAATGTAGATATATTCATATTGTCATGGCGGCAATTTTACAATATTTATGCACAAGTGTTTGAATAATATATATGTTGTAACAAAGAGACCATATGATAGAAACAGATCTCTCTCTCTCTCTCTCTCTCTCTCTCTCTCTCTCTCTCTCTCTCTCTCTCTCTCTCTCTCTCTCTCTCTCTCTCTCTCTCTCTCTCTCTCTCTCTATCTCTCTCTCTCATAATTATTTATATACAAAAGAAAGCTAACATATCATTGATAATAATGTTACACCTAAGCTGTGTATCAGTATTAAATATTTATTGATGTTTAACTTATTATTATTTCTATTTACATAAATATAAAAAAATTACAATTTGTATAGTAAAATATCACTTGTCTGAAAATAAAATAATACATGATAACAAAAAATAACTAACAATATTTTGAAAAGCTGTGACTGTCCACGGGAGGTTCTTTTCCTGTTGTTAAAGATGATGATGAGTTGAAAAAATTCACTAGCTACGTTTGTCCATCAGTTAGCCTCTATTCTAATCCACTAATCAAAACAGTTTTTCTTTAATTTGTAACGGTCCATTGCATTTTTGAATTGATAGTTTAATTGGTTGAAGTTATTTAAATGGTAAATGGAATGTTACTTGATTTTTAATGAGTCTAACTGACATGAATTAAACAGACATTAATTGATATTTAATGACTTTCTGTTCAGAGTTTTTTTAACAAAAATTTTTAAATTGTTGGATGGTTTAATATCACTACAATCATCAGATCTCTCTCTCTCTCTCTCTCTCTCTCTCTCTCTCTCTCTCTCTCTCTCTCTCTCTCTCTCTCTCTCTCTCTCTCTCTCTCTCTCTCATAGCCACATAAGTCATATCTTAAACATACAAAAAAGAATGGGTATGATTTTAAAAATTTTTCTTGGAATATTTTATTTTATTATCTATTTTATAAATTAAGCGAAATATAGTATCAAGTCTTTTTTACAGCATAAGGAATTTGTTTCTAACGTTTACCTCATCTTGATCTCACTGGTATTAATTAGTTATCACTAACAATCATGAAACATATGACATTTGTTGCTTATTGAATGTTGTTGTTTTTTTTTTTTTTTTTTTTTTTTTTTTCAAAATAAATACAAAATTCTGAGCTAAATCAAGAAAAAACATATACCAAAACCACTCGTTCACTGCAATCAAACCAACACACACACACACACACACACACACACACACACACACACACACACACAAATTGTCTTTATATGACTGTTATTATAAATATATATATTGCAGCCAAACAACGATGACACACAAAACCCAAAACAATTATACACCTAATACACAAATGCATCATCTTGATATATTAACATCAAATACATTAATTCATTGACTTCTATTACTGTTCTATATCCAGGTAAAATTTCTGTTTTATTTATTCAGGATAATAGTTCTTGACTTACTAAGAAAAAGTCCAGTCTTGCCTTTTTTAATGGATTTTTTCTGTTCCAGGTGTATTTTTTTTTTTGAGAGGGGATTATATACACGCCAAGGATCAACTAAATTTAAATCATTTTTTAAAGTGAGAACTTCATCGCGGGCTTTGCGGTTATTTACATTTTTATAATTGAGACTATCTTTTTCTTGATCTATTATTAAATTCCAGTCCCCACAAATAATTGTAAATTCTGAATTTAGGATATTGATAAAAGATTTTTAATTCTGAATAAAATTTAGGTAAATCTCTATTTGGACCATAAATGCTAGCTAGAGTTATTGATATTTTTTTCTCTTTAAGTATTTCTAAAATAATATAATTACCATTTACATCATATTTTGTACTTAAAATCTCAAATTCAAAGTTGTTATTGAATAAAATACATAAACCACTAGAATCTGAACGTCCTGGACTCATAAGTGTTTTATACCCCCAAAGTGTAATTAAAAAGTTTTTATCTTTTTCAGTCAAATGGGTGTCTTTTAAACAGTAAATTGAAAATTCTTTTTTTCTAATATAATTTAAAACACCTCTTCTTTTAGAGAGGTCGCCAAGGCCTCTACAATTCATAGAAAAAATATTTATAGCCATTGGTTAAAAAAGTATATAGATATAATACACAGGTAGTTAGCTGGTCCACAAACACACACACACATTCACACTTACATAACACACATAACAGCAAAAACATGTATAGTACGTATTTGAAGAACGCACGCCTCATGGTGATGACCAAGAAAAGAGCAGAACATCTACTTACATTATGTATGAAATATCTGGTTGACCACATAAACAAAAGTATTTACTCCAAGTATACAGACTATGTCTAAAGCAAAAAGCAAATTAGTCTTCTTTAGAAAAAGCAATGCTTATAATGTATGATAAGGGGTAATGATATGAATAAATTTACCTGTAGTAGGAAGTATCCTAACTCTTATAATATTCGGTTAAGAAAGCGGTAAGGGTTAAACAATTCCGGGAATTCATTTTTATCTTAGGTTAACAGTTTAATTACTAGGAGTAAATACGTTAAGTAAAGTATACAGTCAATATAAACAAAGTAGAACTTGTTTTATATACACGATAAATTGATAATATAGTTAAAGTCTATTTCATTTAGTTCTATATGAGTCATGGTGACATATAATGTAACACTTGGAAATATTACGTCACTTTATCAGTTTATTATCAATTTTTTATTTAAGTTTAGCCACTACTTGACTTAATGCGTCTTCCATCAAATTAAACCTCTTTGGGCCGATATGTTTGCCTCCATACCATCTTGTAACTACAATTCCAACATTGACATAATTGTAACGAGTTAGATATTCCAGCAACTTCCTTCCCGCTCCGTGTTCCCCATCGTCGTTGTAACCTTGATGTATTTTCTCTTCTTCGTCTCTATGTCTATAAACCAAACTACGATAATTACACTTAGCATATTTCGGCTCGATCGATACTTTCTTATAAAATCGCCTCACTTCGTTTAATGATGACGTGTTGGCGCCTACAGCTATAAAGTTGCTTCTAGCCTCACTAATACATGCACTTGTTTCCGTTTGTACCTTCTCAACTTTTTCCGTTTCCTTTTCATCCATCGTAAGCACATCTTCGGCGGTTGGAGGGTATAACTTGTCCCTATACATAGTACCATCCGGAAATATTAACTTATCTTTCACTACTTTGGTGTTTATGTTTTGCTCTCTATATGCACTACTAATTTCGTACAGTTTCTTACGCTTCTCAGCGATTTCCAGAGGAGATTGTGGTGTTATTCTAAACGGAATATTTACATTCTGGGACTTCTTTGCTTTCTGTGCTTTTAATATCGCATCCTTTGCATCTCTATCTACGAGTTTAGCTGTTATTGTCCTTGGTTTCCCGTTTGGATTTCGTTTTGGACTATTCTTGTGTGCTCTGACAAAATTGATCTCTAAGCCTAGCCTTTCTTTTATTTCCCGCTTTAAATCTACAACAAGGTTCTCCTGCTCAGACTCTTCAAATTTATGCACTAAAATTTTATCTCTCATAGATCTACTTCTCAAGTCTGTTATTTCATTACTTTGTTCGGTAACTTTCCTATCCAACTTAATTACTAGGGATTTTAAGAGTTCAACTTTTTTTCAAGGCTTTATTTTCTTTGAACAAATGATTAACGTCTGAGTTATTATCCTCTGCTTGCTGGGCTACATGTTTTAAACTATCTCCTATACCCTCATTACCCCAAAGATCGTTATGTATTCCTGTTATTGATTTTTCTAGTCCATCTATTCTACACATACCTTGTCTTATATCTTGTAAATCTCCATGTATTAAAGGTTTTTGTGCTAGAGCAGTGCTCATCTCGGTAGGTAAAACAAAATGTCCTGAGCTCTGTCCTCTATTCTCACTTGGATGGTCATCTTTCGTCGCTCGTTTTAAACTTTCAAGAGACATATTAAAACCCAAAAATGTAATATCATGTCACAAATAACTTTTGTTCTACAACCTGTATACTTTTTTCAATCAAAGATGTCTAAATCCAGTAATTTGAAGAACAAATTTGTTCCGCTCTTAACTATGCGTCCACTACGTAGCCATTCGTCACGTGATCGCTTATTGGATGTTAATTGCATCTTCATATACATATGTGATACTGAAAAGTTTGCTTGTTTACAACTCAATGAAGAGCATGTGTGACTACATCATCATTTAATAAAAAGCTGTAAGAGAGTGAATTTTAGAATGTGTGTGTGTTAGAGAGACAGAGATAGAGAGAGAGAGAGAGAGAGAGAGAGAGAGAGAGAGAGAGAGAGAGAGAGAGAGAGAGAGACCATCACCAACAACATTTTTGTACCTTCATTTTAAATGTCGCTGATATAATTTAGCAACAAATAGGAGATAAAATGTTTTACTAAATGGATAATTTACAAAAAATATATTTAGTGCAAATAGATAGATAGATAGATAGATAGATAGATAGATAGATAGATAGATAGATAGATAGATAGATAGATAGATAGATAAATGAATTTTGTTGGTTAGATGGATAAATATAAATTAATTAATACATGAATCAATGGGATAATTTCTTAATTGATACATGGATGAATGAATGAATCACTGAATGAATTTATTAATTTCATCAAAATTTAACTGGTATTTGTATTATATATATATTTACAATCGTACTGAATTTTCTTCAGTAAACCCTTTGAGAGCAACTGAAGTTATTTCCCAATAACTTTGGTCGGGCACGTGCAACCTTTAACCCATGACGTCAGGACCTGTATCAGTGACGTATGAATGCGTCAAAAACGTTCTACTACAACATTGTTTACAAACAAAACCTTGCAGTGTCGATCAGCTGATCGCTATGTTTTTTGTTGCCTTTTTTCCGAAATCGCTAATTTATCAATCGGATTAGAATTTTTTTCAGAAATTAAATAAATTTTAGTGATAAATGCAAAGGATCAATCAGTGTTTGTGTTCTTTTTATACAAGAAAACCAGGACCATGTCGGATTTTTTTTTTATAATAAAATTCATTACTAAGGAAACCTCGTGTTTTATCGTAGAAATCTTAAAAGATTGTAAATATAAGGATTGAACTTTGATTGTTCTGAATTTATTGGGTAATAACTTCAGTTAGTCACGCGCCAATTTTTTCATGAATGGCTTCGCCATTCATTCAATTTGCGCGTGACCAACTGAAGTTATCACCCAATAAATTCAGTACAATCAAAGTTCAATCCTTAATTAATACACGAATGACTGATTTCATTATTACATAATTTTTTTATATGTATTAATGGGATATATCATTTATTATTACATTAATGAATTAAAGAATAAATAAATAAATCAATCAATCAATCAATCAATACATAAATAAATAATTAAATGGAAATTGAATTTAAAATAATGTGTAACTATTAATATAACTCATTATAAAATATATTTTAAATTTTTTAAAGCTTTATCTGAATAACATCCAAAACATTTCGCAGATTATACAAATAATAATAATGATGATATAATAATAAACCATTTGTACAGTTCATTGTACTTCACCCCTTAATTTTTGCAATTGCCTTGTCATTTATTTGTATTATTTGTTATTTGAATGACAATTATGACGTTACACCCATATTTCAATATTCTCATGTAAAACATTATAACATTTTCTTTATATTTTATTATCTGTGATAAAAGAGAATTTTAAAAATAAGCACTTAGGAATGTGAAATCCAAATCAGATATACTGATATAGGACAGGGTATACTTCACAACTGGTAGGTCAAAGGCTTATACTAATTACTCACAGTTACCTGTTACTTAAACATGGCGAAAAGACAGTGTATGGCTGGAAGGTCATTAAGAATTTCAACGAAAACATGGCGTAAAAAAGAGATTTTTGATTTTTAATGAGATAAAAAATTAAATGATCAGAACTTAATAGTTCGTAAAAAATTAAATTATTCCAGAGTATTTTTCCAAATCTTTTATTCGTAACGTGAATCAGAGAGCTTTGAAGTCGTTGCTTCTTTTGTTTTTCTGTTTTAGAATTTTGGAAAACAGCTCCTGGAGACGGTTATTTCAAATGTGTGTGTGTGTGTGTGTGTGTGTGTGTGTGTGTGTGTGTGTATGTGTGTGTGTGTGTGTGTTTGTGTTGTGTGTGTGTGTGTGTGTTTTGTGTGTGTGTGTGTGTTTGTGTGTGTTAAATTATTTTTAAACAAATATAAGATATTTCTCGATGAAAAATATAAGTATGAATTAAAATTACTTTACATTTTTATGATCGTGATAAAATATTTTAAGGTAATTAAGGACTTTTACAAAAATAGCAAGTAACATTTTTAACTGAAACATATCATAACATTATAGCAAAAAAGTTTAAACGTCAACTTTTTGTGATTTTTATCGTAAACTACTGCAAAAAAAATTACCAAAACTCAAATATTTCATGTGAATATCTACAAACGTTGCAATAAATCCATTCAGAATTATATTTATATTTAACAAATTTAGGAAATTTGGCGAAGCCATTCATGAAAAAATTGGCGCGTGGCCAACTGAAGTTATCACCCAATAAATTCAGTACAATCAAAGTTCAATCCTTATATTTACAATCTTTTAAGATTTCTACGATAAAACACGAGGTTTCCTTAGTAATGAATTTTATTATAAAAAAAAATCCGACATGGTCCTGGTTCTCTTGTATAAAAAGAACACAAACACTGATTGATCCTTTGCATTAATCACTAAAATTTATTTAATTTCTGAAAAAAATTCTAATCCGATTGATAAATTAGCGATTTCGGAAAAAAGGCAACAAAAAACATAGCGATCAGCTGATCGACACTGCAAGGTTTTGTTTGTAAACAATGTTGTAGTAGAACGTTTTTGACGCATTCATACGTCACTGATACAGGTCCTGACGTCATGGGTTAAAGGTTGCACGTGCCCGACCAAAGTTATTGGGAAATAACTTCAGTTGCTCTCAAAGGGTTTACTGAAGAGAATTCAGTACGATTGTAAATATTCCTCATTAGTGACACTAGGGCCGATAAAGTTTTTAGATGAAAAGATAATATAAACATTTAAAAATTAATAAATCCAAACTTTAAAAATAATTTGAGTCCAAATCCAGCTGAGGAATTTTCCATTAGGGAACAGACCTTAGATTTATATTTCAGAAGTTAAAAAAATTAAATTTTGTCACAAGATACATTTTCTGATAGCACAAATTCCTGCCTACTGAGTTATGATACCCTACGAAAGTTGGACTCCATCACCAACGGTACACTAAGGGGGAAGTAAATGTTTAATTAAAGTTCGTTTTTTAATTTTGATGTGGCAGATGTATATATTTTGAAAATTTATTCCCAATCAATAACCATACCCCTAGGGCCGAAAAAGTTGATAGATAAAAAAGATAATCCAAATATTTCTACATTAATGAATTCAAAGTTCCAAAAAAATATTTGTCCTATTCAAGCGAAGGAATGCCTTGCATCTGAGAACAAACCATTTATATAAATACAAAATTGAGACCGAAAATATGCCACACGGTATATTTTTGATAGCAGCAAAGCATAAATATGTTTAGCCATTTAATGAGGTCCCATTTTCAAAATGCTACGATAGAGAGTAAAAATGTAAAATATGTAACATGTAAATAATGTAAAAATTGTCAAAATTGTAATGGCACGGAGAAGAGTGAGTGAGTGAGTGAGTTTCTGTTTAAAGTCGCATCAGCATTATTGCAGTTATTTGCGGCTAGAAGGTGTTAAAAATTAAATAATATAAATATTGAACAGAAATAATTTAAATAACATTTTAAAAATTAAAAGCTTATAAAAAGCCAGTTATGTAACAGATAAGTTGTTAATAGAAGACTGGAAAATATATATTATATAAATTATTTTATAAAACAAATTGATTTTCCGAAGAAAGTTTAAAATTTTATGTCCATGAACATAACTAAAAAAAGATCTTGCATCGACGATGCTGAATAAAAAGTATCCCTTGGCACGAAAAAGAGACTGTGTGCTTACACAAACTAAAATTTGTGGGGCTGCTGAAAACGAGAAAATGTAAGTTGCAAATACGTTAAAAGCTTTTTTATAACTTATCAGGTAACACCATTCCGGTTAAAATATTAGAGAGTAATGGCGTCATCAACATGATTCAGGAGGAGAATTTGACCATTTTTGTCAACACATTAGACTTTGAAATAATTCCTGATGTAGACGCGTCTGTTATAACACAAACACTTGGTTTACCTGGTGAAATGAAGCGATATTGGTTAAATGGAGATTCAACAAAGACACTTTTCAGGCACCATACTGTATCCTCGAGTTTAAATTATGACTGGATAGGTCAAAATATTTACTGGATAGAAAGCGACACCGTAGTAGTAGGAGATTTAAACGGAATATATAAAAAAACATTGTACGTAATACCATATAGCTATAACATGGCTTTAGATTCCAGCACAGCGTAAGTACTCTCTCTCTCTCTCTCTCTCTCTCTCTCTCTCTCTCTCTCTCTCTCTCTCTCTCTCTCTCTCTCTCTCTCTCTCTCTCAATCTCTCTTTCTCTCTAATCTCTCTCTCTCTCTCTCAATCTCTCTCTCTCTCTCTCAATCTCTCTTTCTCTCTAATCTTTAAACTGAAAACAAATGCATTCAATTCATTCAAACAAAACAAGCTTGGAAGTAGTTTGCTAAATCGTGTTTATTAACGTTAACATTAACGTTCCCGCCACAACACTGTTCATTGTTATTTTAGAAATATTTTATTAACTTTGGTGGAGAACATATGTGCTTTACTGATCTATAAAAAATAACATAAAAGTTTCTTTTAAAAATTTACAGTACAAAACGATGCTTTTTTCATAATCGTTTTTTAAAAAATCAATAAAATAAAATAAAAATAAAAAAACAAGCAATAACAAAACATTGTACATATTGTTCATGTATCAAAAACTGTGAAAGCAGTGGGATAGCCATAGAGCCTCAGATATTTTTCTTCAACACCGTAATTAAATGTGAATATCTTAGAATACATAGTAAAGGATGAAAAGCTAACATTGTTTGGTAAACAAAACTATAAGGTATTGAGATATCATAAACCATTTGTGTTACCGATACATATCTGTCCTGGAATTCGTGTTCTTTCCTTCTTAAATATTGATTTGGTATTTTTGCATTATAATTTGGAAAATAAAAGTATGGCAACCGTATCAATTTTTCCAAGTAATCTTCTACAGATTTTTATCTTGCAAAATATTCCACATCTTCATCTCTCATAAATCTTATCGAATTGTGCTTTAACAAGATTCATTTTGAAAGAAAATAATTATCAAATGAATATATGAAAACTTAAAAAACACTGAAAACTAGTGTTGCGTTATTTACAAATTTTTCAATTGATTAAAATTGCAAATAACAACCTTTGTTTTGACATTCATTTTCCGCCATGTTTTCAATGACAAACGTATTGGTATTGATGTAATTTCTTTCAAATATAGTGGCGGCATTAAAACCAAACATAGCAATACAGAAATAAATGATTACAAAAAGACAGTTTATTAAACATTATAAAACTTTATGGTTGTAAAATGTTGTTGTCTTAAACAACGTTTAAAACACCAACAATAGCTAACGATTCCTATTCATTTAACATCTTTGTACAAAGTAAATCTGTGACCCAAAGTCTTAAGTTGTTCGCATTATTTTACATTTTAAATTTTTTACAACTATTTTTTTTATACCTTTTGTTGCTTTGAAGCAAAATTCAAATTTACTAATGGGGTAACATTTAACAATTGAAATTATTATTTGATAGCACGAAATTTATAATTAATGCATTTTGTCTAAATTGCATTACAGTTACTTTTTTCGAATGAAATTTAAATTGAATCTAAAATTATTTTTGAAATCATTACTTTAAAAAAAATGACACATTTCACATTTGAAAAATATTAAAATCGTTTCAAAAAAGTGTCCTACAATTATTGTTAAATACTTTATATTGATTAGTTAAGATGGACTACCATTGTCGACAAGTGTTAAAATAGGCCTCTTTTTTTAACCTGTTTCGCGTATTGAAAATTGTTTAAATTTACATATTAATAATTGAAGATGTTTTCTTTACTATAGATCATTGTTTTATATATACGGTATTTATGCGGTAATAGAGACTGCAAGTATGGACGGTACTGAATCATCAAGAAAAGTCATCGTTTCAACACCATCGATAATATATTCAGGTGAATAGCAAAAAAAAAAATAATAATAATAAAAATGAATAAATAAATGTAAATCAAAATAATTTTAAATAATAAATTAGGCCGAATTGATAAAAAATTCTTACTATTTATAGAAAAGAGGCAAACTATGTTTTAATTTAACATCTTTTTTAGAGAAGGAAAGCATATCATGGGTATAATGTGCAACTTCACTTTTCTGATTTTTATTTTCATTTTTTATTTATTTTTAATTTAATTTTTTTTTGTTATCCAAGTATTAAAATTCTGTTTGGAAATTATTTTTCCTTTTTTAGAAATATCATTGCTTAACTACTCCTATCACTATGATATAAAAGCATCTAACAACTAACAAGTGTTAGTTTTACACATGGTCATTATGTGGTACGTTTTATTTTGACCTCATTTAATTTGTTACAAAATTTGGACTCATATTTATTGAAATTTCTCAAAATAGAATTATTTAATGAATTTGTATTTTGATTTTGTTTTTACGTGCGTGATTTAACTCCAAGGCATAATTCAATACTTAAGTAATTTATTTAAAAAAAAAACTACCACTAATATTTCATTGTAGAAGTGTTTTCACTGTGTTTAGACACAGAAAAAGGACTTGTATACTGGTCCGTTTTGGCACTTGGAATAATTCAGCGTTGTTTATACAATGGTAGCAAGCGTAAAATTGTTCGACGATTTCCAGGGTATATTTGGCCTACTACCTTAGTTATTTATGATGACACACTTTTCTGGATTCAGTACAACACACGTACTGTAAATGCGATCAAATTGTCTTCAGGGAGGTCTGAAGAAATTGCGGTTTTGCCGGAATCAATCTTAATACGACAGTTCTTTTATGATGGAGACAAACATTTAAACTACACGACATTTAATATACCCATGAAACTTTTCGACCGAAAAAACTTGAGAAAACAAGGTAAGAATTACTTTGTCTTTCTTAAAAGTTACGATCAACCTCTGTTAAAAAGGGACAAATTTTAGTCAAGGTGTATAAAACATGTTTTCTAAAGTTAACAGCGGTATGGAAATAATTGTATTTACTTGAATTTATTCTTTTAAGCGATACTTAATTAAATTGAAATATGCAGAGAAAATAATTTTGATGTTAAATATCAGTCTTGTCAAGCTTTTTGTAATTACTTAATCAAAACTATGACACAAAGTAATTACACCAGTGTTGAAAAATACATTGTATCAACAAAAAATTGGTTATAATGGACAAAGTAAGTTATCTTGATAGGTATCGAGTCACTGTATCCAAGCTTATACTGCATCTTTATGATTCACCATAGTTGCTTGTTCCTTTTCTTCTAAAATTTGACTTTGCATGTACTAGCTTGACGGGTGCAGCTTGCCCTTCCGGAGCACCTGTCCTCACTTCTTTGATGGAGGTTCACATGTATAACTTAATTCGCCAGTTTTCAAAGGTTTTACTTTGTTTATTAGGATTTTGATTTGAACATAAACCGGTATTTTTGTGTTTCATTTTATTAAGAAATATCAAAAATATGTAATTACAACAATAAAACAGAGACTGTTATTTAAACACTATTTTTTGTTGTGTCAGTAAAAACGTATAACCTTATGTCTTTTACTATAGCTTAAAACATTTTGTCATATCTACGGTTGGGATTAATTCCTCACAAATTAACAACATTTCATATTGCTCGAACTAGCATATAGTTTTAAAGGTATTTCTGCTTTCTCTATATTGTCTTATTCAAAGCCATTTTAATGTCAAAAGATGGATAAATAACTTTCATTTAATCCAGAAACGTAAAACAAAAAACTGTACAAAGTAATAAATTACAAGAAGTTTTTCTAACAATATCCATAAAAACATATTTTTTGAAACAGACAATATAAGAAAAAGAAAAAAAGAAAAAATCATTTTTAACTTTAAAGATTTTCCTTTTTTCGAGGAATGTTAATTTTTTTGGTATTTCGTTACCTCTAACATCTTAAAACTAAACATTTCTTAATAAGTTCCATGAAAAATCATAATAAGACTAAAGTTTCTCTCCTTAATCTTTGTTATCAAAGGCAAGTGTTCAAACAAGAAATAAAGGTAACTAAGGCATTTTTTGTACATTGGGGAGTTCTGTGCATCATTGATTTCTGATTTCTCCCTCTACTTGAGCACAATTTTACAGAATCGTTTTAAGTCATTGAAAAAACCGTCGCGAAATTATTAATTAATACAGATACAGCTACATAGATGACGTTCTATCACATAAAATTCCAAAATTGAACATGTAACTATATTTTGAAGTTGTGCTTCATATTTTGACTTTTACATATACCTTGACACAAACGAAAGGCTACTTTTGAAACTATATGACAAAAATGATAATTTTTGGATAATCTTTCTATTTCTATTTCGGCAAAGTACCTGCTACTTCTTGCATTTATGTCACGGTCAATACAGTTTAGTAGAGCTTATTCCTACTAATGTTTGGGACAACGATTTGAATGTAACTGGTACATTTGTGCTTAATTCGAGTGCTGCCAAAAATTAAACTTTTACATAAGTATTGTAATATCATTATTCTAAGTTTTAATTTTTTAATTGTAGATGGGAATACAAGTTTATTGCTAATAGCAAACTGCACCCATCTGTTTTTGCTGTCCAAATATCCACCATTTTTCAAATGTGTGTGTGGAGCGGGCTACTATCCAGTAGAAAATAAAACTTGTAAAAGATATGAAGGTAGGTATTTATCAATAAAATAAATCTTAAAAGGTAAAATATTAAGTAATATTTATATTCACATACTGGATAACTCAGACTATGTCGATAACACATACTTCAAGATATATTTTAAATCACATAAAGAATGTGTGTGAAAATTCTGTCTTGACGTTGCGATACATATAAATACATGTGACTATTTGTTTATTTGTTTTTAAATTTAAATGTGACTTACATATCATTCCCACTTTGTAAAAGATGGAATCTTTATACAAATTACAGACATTAAAAAGTCTAAATGAATGATTTATCAGTTTTTCAGAAGATGTAATATGTGTCCAGACGCCTGCAATAAACGGGCTCTGTGCTATAATTTAGACCTTATTTCGATTGAATATTCAGACTTTCTTTGCTTTCTTTTTCACTTACATATACGTCTATTCACATTGTGTAGCTTTCTCCTGCATTGTTCATGAGAGTTGACTGTCAGTCTTCTGTATATTGATTGCTTTTCAGCTCTATCAAATAATTACACTTTTAAGTTATAATCCATGCACATAGGTACCAATTAACAATCGCGTTTATGTAAAATTTATCCTTTATATGTCACTGATGAGGAATTATTTTCCGAAATTTGCACATATGGCACATCAAAATTTGACAGATATTTATGTTATTTAATTTACATTAAGGTAATCTCATGCCAACTTACTCACTTTTGTTCAGACCCTCTTCTCCGATTTTAATTAAATTTGCCATGTTGAGAGGTCCCCATGAGAAACTAACAAAGGTCAATTTTTAGCTTGGTCTGAGTTAATTTATTTGCTTTAGAGCAATTTTAGATTTGTATGTGTTTCAATGAAAAATAGGACTCTAGGGCAGAAAATTGGATGTAACATGCGTACTATCCAAAGGAATTCAACAAATTTGGTATCACTGAATAGCCGAGACAGTAACTTTTCCAACGGTATGTATCCTGATTACCTTCTATGATGTTGACCTATTCAAAGTCATGTCATTAGACCATGACATTCAATTTTCACAACAGTAAGTGCTTCGAGTTTGACGAAACTGCTATGGTTGGAAGAGTTTCTCCAGGAAGCATGTCTATGAAATATGATTTTGGTCCCTTGAATTTCTCCAGAGATATACCGAGAATATTTCAGGGAGATAAATAAATGTCCAGTCAGCATTGACATTTACGATGCCAAACCATCAACATTTAAAAAGAAGGAATGCATTTGTTGATTACATGGTCTGCTGCTATAAGTCCTGGGTTCTAAACAACCTCACCTCATCCCAGGGAAAAGAATGTGCGCGCGATGTCAAGTGGAGGTATTACATCATGTGGGGGCAAGCTCGTGTCCAAGCAACAGCAACGTTAACTTAGGTATGTATGTATATTCGCCCGTCATGGTATGAAAAGTGTGGAAAGCAAATAATACCTTAATATCAATACATGGAGTAACTGAGACAGGAAACAGTAATGAAATCTTGTGAAATTGCTGAAAAAAACTAAATCATTATTTGGCCGATAGGCTAGCAAGTCTGATGCCGTGGTGCAGGGGTTTAGTGGTGGTCTGTCTTGCGTAAACTTTTTGCTTGATAGCGCGAGGGAGGCTATAGTTCCTTATAGGATGTGATGAAACTTAGTATACAGGTACATGGTCCAAAGACGTCGGACGAATTTGATATTTTCCCGAATCTGATAATTCGTGAGTGAGTTGGCATGGAATGTCCAATTAGTTTTTCATAACTGATTCTGTTTAGACTGCTGTAGCTGTATAGAAAATAATTTTAAACTAGATTTTAAAGGTTACTTTATAATACCGCTCAAACATAAGTGTTTTCTGATGGTTTGTAGTGAAGGACACCATCTGCAATACTTAAGAATTCAATGTAAATGACGAGATTCACATCTTTAATCATACCGAAAATTTTTATTTATTTATAGAATGATTCTGCTTATAAAAAAGCAAAAAAGATATCTGAAAAGAAACTTTCCCCATCATTTCTACTTGGTATAAGAACCAAAAACTGCAAATTGAGTTGCCATTGCAACCACCACATGCCTTACGGAAGGCTGAATTTGCCCATTTTATAGGTTAAAGTAGCAATATTTAGTCATAGAATTAATAAATAACAACTAAAAAGCAGTATCTTTGTATTATTTTATAAAATATATCACTTAGCTCACATATTCCAATTTATAAATTTGTTAATTGACTTCATATCATTGACGTATGTCACCCTAATTTGAAGGTGGTCAGAGGGGTCAAGGATTGGTGTATTTGCAACACACTGCGATTGAAAATTGCAACTGTAAGCGCCAATTTGGAATTAATTGTTCAGTGGACCAATAAAGAGGTTTCACTCTTTTAATTCAATTACAAAAACATGATTGGGAAGAAAAGGGTATATGAAGTTACTATGGCAACAAAATATGCAAAAATCAAATTTTATTCAAAATTTTTGAAATTATTATTTTAAATACTTTTCATTATTTTCGTACCGATTTTTTAAGTTAAAGTAAATATATTTTAAAAGAAATACTTATTGTACTAGAAACACAGATATATCTAGAATACCGACTTCTTTATGTAATTACCAATGTAACTAACAATGTAACTAGTCATGTTTGTAGTGTTTATTTATTTTTGGGGAGGACAATATTGCTTTGTTATAAAAATTTTAACAGATTTTAAGTTTTCCAGTCTAAAAAGTTTTTGTTTTGCTTTTTACCAAAATAAAACGTCTTAAAAACATCGTTTCTATCATCACTTGAAATACAATATATTTATTTTATTACAGACATTACTATAGTTGTTTTTTCGAAAACGGGTAAAACGATTTCTCTTATCCGTAACAGAACCGAAAACAAGATAAACAATGACGATCTTATTCCATTTGATGACGTCGATTACGGAGAAACAGACAACGATTTGATTTTTAGTGCTGCTTTTTCAAATTTACAAAGTTCAACTATTACAGATTTTGCTCAAAAAAGAAAATTAATAAGTTCATTTTTCGTGTACTTATTGTCTTATGATTGGCTAAGTAAGAATATATACACTATATATGCATTCAGATATGGTACAGAATTCAATAGAATTGGTGTGTTCAGTAGTAAGACAGGATATTTTATTCCATTTAGTTCGTTGTGGGTATCCTCAGCAACTGGTCTATCTTTAGATTGTGAGAACGGGTAAGCACCCTTTTGTTTTCTTTTAATAGATTAAACCAGTTGTTTTAAGATATATTAATAAAGGTATATTATAACATTTATTTTTAACTTCAAGAAAAATATGCATGATAGTTTTTTTAAAATTATATCAGATACAAAATATTACGAGCAGCTGTTAAAATTTATTGAATTTTTCCTTGAGTTTATTTTAACACGATTTTTTATTAATATTTTATACATATTTAAATCTTATAGCGCTATAAATTTGTCATTTAAAACATGTCCACTTTTTGTTGAAAAACATTTTTATAAAGGATGTGTTATAGAATATATTAATGCAGATACTACTTATTGTTGAAAGAACCTGTAACGAATCGAAAGTTTCTAAATAATATGAATCAATATCATGCTAAGAAATGCTTTGAATGAGGGAAAAACCTAAGTTTGAAAATTGTTTCAAAACATTAAATGCTACATTCTACATTTTCTAACTGCATAAAATATATGTATTGAATATTGAGTAAAGTAAACAATCAGGGAAAAGGACCCCCCTTCCAGGTTTAGAAAATTTCTAAAAGTTAAATTTTGAGGTGACATATGATCACATTTCTTGATATATAATAACAATAAAACAACAAAATAAAACGGAATCATTTTTTCAAATATTGTAAATACACATTTTGCTGGAAATATACATGATGAAAATATAAATATATAAAATATAAATATAAATTTTTAAACTATATATAAGTTTGCTTCTTCTATGATACTTTTATTGAGAAACACTTTTATTTAAAGAGATGTCATTTTAAAATTTTTGGTTTTGGCATAGGGCAACTGGTACGCATGCGAAAACTATCCTTTCATTAAAATACTTTTTTCTTCTTTTTTCAGACGTAAAGTCTATAAAGAGAATATTTTCTGTTAAAAATTTTTAGTTCGACTTAGTAGGCAGTACTTGGTGCTTTTAGAAAATATACCATTTAGCAAAATTTTCAGTTGTCTTAATTTTTGAATTTTTTTTTTATAAAACTAAGGTTTGTTCCCTCATGCAAAGCATTCCTTAGCTGGATTCGGATTCATACAATTTTGGAACTTTAGATTCATTTAATTTCAACAGTTTGGCTTATGTTCTTCATTTATCAAACTTTTCGGCTGCTAGTATCACTGATGAAAATGATTTTACGAAATGTGCATATATGGCACATCGAAATTTAGCAGATTTTTTGTTATATATTTACATACCTAAACAAGTGTTATATATTTGAACAGATGTTTGATGCTAGATTCTTTACTTTCCTTACTGTAAAGAATACAGAGTATTGTAGTTTGATTGCGCTTTAAATATTTATGCTTTGAAAAGTTTTTTTTAAATTTTTAATGAATTTTGTATGTATTATTTATAATATACATGCGTGGAACATTTTACTGTTAAATAAAATGCTAATTTCTGTTGTTAAACTTGCGTATTAAAAATTACTGGTTATAAAAAGTATCGTTTAAAGGTCTAAATATCTTTAAACGTGTTTCGATGAATTTGTCTACAATCTTAAGATAGAATATTTGATAATCAAATGTTCAAATATGTTTTTTTTTAGTTTCGGACTTAATGTTTAGATTTTTTTTTGTCTTTTTTAGTTTAATCTATTATTCCTCAAGTTATGGTACGGGAGAAATACATAAATTCGGAATGGATAAAAAGGGGTATGGCAAGTTTTTTATTGTTATAATAAATTATCCTATCACTCAAATGACCTTGGACTTAGAGGAGCAAAAAATCTACTGGATTGTAATAATTGATGGAATCAATGAGATGTGGCGTTGCACGTACTCTGGCTTGAATATGGAAAATGTTGTCAAGTTAAGATTTGCCATTTGGGATATGTTTCTATATGATGATTTCTTATACATAGCAGAAGAGCACAGCAACGGAGACAACATGATATATAAAATGAATAAACACTCTAAGGGAGATATTTCTATGATATACTCATTAAACTACACTGTTCAAGGGATGACGGCATACAACCCGAAAATTAGACAAAAAGGTAAAATATTAAATAGGAGGTTGAGGTTTTGATTAATGGATTTGGATTTACTTCAGGGTTAGAACCAAAATATCGATCAGTTTAGAATAAGACATCAAAAAATTTTGCAACTAAACATGCTTTCAAAGACAACGAGAAAATGACGTTTTAATATCTAATTAAAGACTGACAATGATAAATTATCCTTCTCTAGTATTTTGGGGTTCTCAAAAGTCAAAATTCTACAGTCATTTTAAAAGAATAACAATTCATTTAATTAAAAGTCTCTTTCTTGTAAATTGTTTTGAATTAATATGTTTTTAAGTTCCATTAAATACAAATCTGTTGTTTCAAATTCAATAAATTAAAAAGTGTTACACTCTGCTGCAAAACAAATTTATCTCGATGCTTTACAACGCATAAAGCAAAATATAATTATATTTGTTGTATATAAAAAGTTTTCGTTGTAAACCCTAATGGATTAACCCATCTTTTGCACAAAATTATCTTTAAAAATGTAAATCCGTCTTTCCTTTCTTTTTCCATTTATTTTTTAAATTATTTTTTGCATGTACAAAATTGTATAATTCATCTTAAACATTCAATAATGAAATAAGAAGTTGTCTTTATATTATGTTTATTTAATCATTTTTGAAGTTTACGCCATTTTTTTCAGGCATCAGTCCTTGCATGACAAATAATGGAAATTGCTCCCAGCTGTGTTTAATATCTCCAAGAAAACCGTATTATATCTGTGAATGTGATGAGCGTTATGTACTAAAGGATGACAACAAATCTTGTGGTAAGATTATATTTACAGGAGCTACCAATTATCGAACTTTTCATCAAAAGATAATAAAATTGACTATGCCGGTTCGTAGACGGTTATGTCTAAGGAACAAAAAAAATATCAATGATATTATTTTTTCAAGATCACTTTTATAAAACACAAATATACTAGTCCATGTCCAAATCATAATCCACCAAAAAATAACAAAGTTAAAACTTTGATAACTGGCAAATTTAGTTATACACGTGAATCTCAATTAAAAAAGTGAGGCCAGGTCTACGGAAGGGTAAATACCTTCTGTCTGGCTATGTACATCTATCACGTGCAAAGTCAATTTTGAGAGTGAAAGGAACAAGGAAGTATCGTAAGTAAAATGTATCAAGCATTAGTTTGGATACTGTGACTCTGTACTTATCAACAACTTTGTGATGATGGCTATAAAACTTAAAGGGCCTTGATTAGCCTAGGATTGCAATTCCTTTGAATCAACAGTTTAATTGTAATTTTAAGCAGTTTGCTTTTTGTATAAAATCCCCGTAATGGGAACAAACTCTACTGTTTCGTATAAACTGTGAAACATATACACCATACGCAGAAGAAGCAGGGATATTACTGTAAAGAAGCAGAAAGTTGACGATAGAAAAAAAAACAGGAGTTATCACGTTTGTTGTGTAACTTCAGATGTAACTTTTTGTGGGTGTCATAACTGATGTATAAGTCGAAATATAATCCGTCGTGTCTTTTATTTCAAGCTCACTTGGATAGATTATATTCACATATGATCAAATTGGGATTATTTAGAGATATAACGTCATCTTTATATCTGTATGTGTAGTTAAATAATTTCGCGACAGTCTTCTCTCTAGATTTTACAATTATGTAAAAATTCTGATTCATATGAATAAAGAACCAAATCAGAAAAACAAAGGCGCACAGTTTGTGCCCATTTTTATACAGATTATTTGATGGAAAATCATATTGTAAAACACAAGAAATATGTTGTCCATCAAAAACTCTAACATTTTGTTGACGGTATCTTGAGTATATTTTTGTTTGCAGTCTGTATGGTGTTATACAAAATAAGCAGGATCCTTGTAGGGCACCAGATATTTATATCTTGGTTACCGTTTTTGTAAAAGAATGACAAGTAAATGACTTGTTTTAGACGTTCTTTTAATTTAGAATGAGGGATAGTGGTGTAAAGGTTAGGAAAATCAAATGTTTTATACTTTTTACCGAGGATAGAATATTAGAAACAAACTACAGTAATGCAAATTAAAGTGTCATGGAGACATGAAGTAACGTTACTTATTGTAATATGTTGCATAATAATAGCTTTAGAAAATACAGCAGTTGATACATATTGTAAATGTAGTTAAAAATCTTTTTAAGTACACAATAGCAAGATATAAAAAGATGAAGATCGATACTTAAAATTTCTGTTATTTTTACAGAATAATAAAAGTTCTGGTAGCTTCTGAGAAATTAAAGGTGATAATTCTAAAATGAACTAAATTAATTTTTTTTTATAAAATCTTGTAAGCTATTTCAGATTGACGACCAGGTTGTGTTAAAGTAATGTTGCTTCCCTTTTGTAAAACATGTATGCTTAATAAGGGCAATCTGTTTTTAAACAATATTAAACTCAAAAAAAAAACAGTGGTATTTTTCACAATTTATAGAAGTTTGTAAAAACTATTTACCAAACAATATACAATGGTTAAGTATGTCACATAAAGTATGGAAAAACCCAAAACTTACATCTTGACATTTTAATAGACATTGATTATTTCGTTTAATGTTATTACTCTAATCATTGAAAGAGACACAAAATTTTCTTACAATTGCACAATTAAAAAATCTATTTTTAGTTGTGTCTACCCTGTTGTGGCTTATGATGCAATTTGGTGAAGAAATAAGGTTCATTTTATGTAATAACTTTTTATAAGGTATTAATCTGTGTAATATTTAATATTGGAAGGCTTGAAGTTTTTGAACATACTTTGAAGGAAAATGCACAGATTTTCCTAATTATGTCTATGTCAATTTTAAAAGTATTTTGCCACTCTGTAATGCTTGTGCAGGTTGATAAGTCTGAGGAATTCTCAACTAAAATTGAAAAAAGGTCTTATGATAACAATATTAAACACTCAAACTTTACTGTTTTGAGAAAAGATTTGTTTTTTATTAATGTTTATACAAGAGTTTGTTATTAAACATTCCTTCCAACTTCTTGGTATTGATAATCGTAAAGTAAATATACAAACAGATACCAGTTTAATTTTGATGTGCCAGATGTGCACATTTCGAAAATTTATTCCTCATCAGTGACACAAAAACCGAAAAGTTTGATAGATACAAAACATCAGCCAAACAGTTGAAAATGATCAATCTAAATTTCCAAAATTATTTAAATCCAAATCCAGCTAAAGAATCATTTATATGAGGGAACAAACCTTAGTTTTAAATAAATTTCGAATTTTAGACGGCTGTAAACTTTGCTATTTTCTGACAGCACAAAAATATTCCATGAAATTATTATTTCATTAGGTAATAAGAGTAATCCATTTTCATCAATTATTTCATTTATATAAAAAAGTTCTTTTTATACAAATTTTTATAAAATATTCTTTGATGTTAATTTTATCATTGTACCAAAGACTTTCTTTAAACATTTTGGGTTCTATCAGTTACAGAATTCATTCCAAAGTTTCAAAATATCTTTATAAAAAGGTGGCATTTTATTTATCAAATGAGTGCAGCATTTAATTTTAAAAAGGTTTTTCATTGATATACAAGATATATTTTTGAGGATTTACTGAAAACAATTTTTCCATTTAAATATATTATTATTTAATATTCTTTTAATCCAGTTCAGTTTGACTGTTTGTTTAATATTTAACACCTAGAGCCTTTAAATCTCTCTTTCTGGTTTTTATGAGAAAAAATTTTTTAACCCTAGATACTCCATTTTTTCAAATAAACTTATTAATTTCAGCCTTAATATTATATATAGCAAGTTTAAGTATGTAAATATATAACAATAACTGCGAAATTTTGATGTGCCATATGTACACATTTCGGAAAATCATTCCTCATCAGTGACACTAAGGGCCGAAAAATTTGATAGATAAAAATATAAGCCAAACAGTTAAAAAATAATTAATCTGAAGTTCTAAAATCATAGAATCCAAATCCAGCTAAGGAATGCTTTGAATGAGGGAACAGATCTAAGTTTCAAATACATTTCAAAAATTTAAACGGCTGAAAATTTCGTTAAATGGTATATTTTCTGTCAACACAAAGAACTGACTACTGAGTTATGGATACCCTCGGAGAGTTTTACTCTTCCAGCAGCGGTACCCGCTCAGGGGTAGTAAATATATAACAAATACCTGCTTTATTTTGATGTGTAATAAAGAGAATTGATAAATTAGTTTTGATAACTCCGGGGTTTTGACAATGAGAATTATGCCTATTAGTGTTAAGTCCTGCATTTTCCGTATGTTTAGTATGACTTTTAAATCAGCAAGTTTTGAGTTAAAATTGTACTTAATGTGTCATGTTTACTATTATTACTGATCCAGATTCCTAGCGTAAAATATTCAAAAACACTATTTTAATGGAAGGATGCCGGGTTAAAAATTTTTACAATTGCCTATCCATACTGCTTTAGTTTTGTTCAGATTGACCTTTTAAGCCTAAGCAGATTTAAAAATTTTCAATGACCTGTAAACGAATTGTTCCAGAGTTTTACTTTTAAGAAACATGTCATGTCATCAGCAAGTAAGCTTACTTTATACTGTGTTATCCCGATATTTATAACATTGATTTCAGAATCATTTCTTATTGCTATAGCAAAAAGTTCTAGTTCTAAGATGAAAATAAGGTGATAAAGGGCAGCCTTGACGAACACCTCGATTTAACTGAATTTTTTCTGTGGTGAAGCCATTGTTTAAAGCGACACCACTGTCAAAACTAGAGTTGTGTGTGTATGGATCTAGGTAAACGACGACTTTTGAATTAAAACTATGTAAACTAATCATATGAATCTATTGATTTAAAACAACAAAAATTTATTTTAAAATAATAAAAATAATAATAATAATAATGACGATAGCAATAACATAAAAAAATGCATAAATGTAACCTGAAAAAGAAAATAATGCTTTACATCCATTCAGTTGATCTTATATGTCACAACTTTCAGTCAATACAAATACATGTACATGTGTGTAATTTATGATGCACACATAAGACGTTCATAATAATACCATATCCTCGAATTTCAGCAGTTTAACACATTGCCGCTGCAAACTAACATGTGTGAAAAACAAAACCAACATAGGGAACTGAATACACATATACGAAGTTCTGTAGTAACTCCTTGTAGAATAAAATATTAATTATCACAATTTAGCACAGATTTAAATACCTATATGTCACCATTAAACTGGCAAAATTTGTTAAACACGTGAATTTCAATCAAGGAAGTGAGGCCGGGTGCCCCGGAAGGGTAAGCACCTCCTTTCTAGCTAGCTACACCCGTCACGTGCAAGTCAATTTTGGGAATGAAAGGAACAAAAAACTATGGTAAGTCAAATATATCCAGTATAAATTGGGATAAAGTGACTAAATACTTATCAACAATATTGTGATGACGACCATAAAACTTTTTAAGGGCAAAGTATGTTATACATTACCTATCGCATAATACAAACACTATAATACAAACTCACTGTGCACTAATCTACTTAGAAAATCCGCACCTACATTATCCGATTCTTTATAGCCTCAATCTTGAAGTTATAAGATTGCAAATGAAGTGTCCAACGCATTAACCTACCATTCATAACTTTTGACTTCTGTAAATATACCAATGGTTGGTGATCGGTCTGTAAAATGAATGTCCTACCATATAAATATACCTGAAACTTCTGAAGTGCCCATATAATGGCCAAACATTCCTTTTCTATGATCGAATGCACTCTCTCTGTGATAGTTAACTTGCGACTAGCATAAGCGACAGCATATAACTTACCATCATGATCCTGTAATAGAACCCCGCCCAAACAATATTCAGAAGCATTTGTCCTTAATACCAATTGTTTACTAAAATCTACTAACCTTAATATTGGCGAATACGTCAGCATCTTTTTGAGACCTTGAAAAGCATTTTTATGTTCTGTATTCAACCTAAACCTGTTTGGAACCCCTTTTCTTATAAGATCTGTCAAAGGTGCAACTACAGCGAAATTGGTATGAACTACCTGTAAAATCCTATAAATCCTGAAAATAAATCTCATTTGTTTCTTAGTTTCAGGATGTGGATTATCTCTTATTGCCACTAGTTTGTCTTCGTTTGGTCTAATAAAACCACCTGCTACTGTGTCTCCTAAGAAATCTAGATTCTCAAATCCAACTTTACATTTTGATGGTTTTGCTGTCAAATTCATAGATCTCAGTCTCTGCAATGATATTTTTATCTCGGCAAGATGATCATCTCAATTGCTGATATGTATTAAAATGTCATCAACAAAACTATCAGTATGAATCAATCTCTCAAGATTAACCTCATCATACGGTTGAACGTTGTGGCATAATTGATCATAACAAATGCAATAACTTTAAAGCGATATAAACCATCAAGTGTTACAACAGATGTTAAGTTTTTGTCTTTTTCACGCATTAGAATATGCGAATTTCCTTAACACAGATCTTTTTTGTAAAGTAAAGACTTTGACCAATCTTAGCAAAAATTTCTTCCGGATTTGGCATTGCTTCCGCATCAACTGTTTCTTTGTTTAAATTTCTGAAACAAATATTTGATATACACGATTAATCCATCTGGTTTCTTTAGAATAACTATAAAACTTGCATATGACGACCCTGATGGTTCAATAATGTCCATTTGTAACATTTGCTTGATCTCCTTTATTACCACATCTCTCAGTGCATATGGAACCTGATATGTTTTAATTCTGATAGCATCTTCTGTTGCCAAGTTTATCTCATGTTGCACTATATCAGTTCTATCTGGCTCATCTGACAACACATCACTGAATTCTTGTAATAACTTACTGACCTTCTGCTTTTGTACATTGATAAACTGTCATTAATATTAACATCATAAGTTAACATCATTAAGTGGAACTTTGATAGTAATTGATCATTGTCGGATAACGTTTCATTGTCCGTTTCAGCATTAATAATGACACAGCTGACAACATCTTTTATATTTGAAGTACTTTCACTTCTATCATTTCTATCTATATACTTTTTAAGAAGATTAGCATGGTAAGTTCTTATTTCTCCATCTTTCTTAATACGATAATCTGCTACACCTACTCTATCTGTTACATTATATGGCCCTTTCCATTGCATAAGTAGTTTGTTTTATCTGTTTTTATCTTTTATCCAATTCGTTTTGTTCTATGATCAAAGTACTTTTTGTAACGTGCACTAAATTTAACAAACTCTCTCTTTGCTAACTCACATGTGTCTGTCAGTTTATCTTTTAAATCCAACAAATACTGGTAAGTAGTTTCAATATCTTATTCACTATCGTAATTTGTCCACAATTCCCGTAATATTGTGTTCGGTCCCCTGACTGTCCGTCCATATACCAATTCAAATGGGGAAAATCCAAGACTTTCCTATGGCACTTCCCTGTATGCAAACAATAAAAATGGTGTTTATCTGTCTCAATCTTTTGGTTGTTCAGTACTTATTTTCCGTATTATGTTTTTCAGAGTTCCATTGAACTTTTCCACTAACCATTACATGCTAGATAATATGGCGTTGTTGTGAGCCGATTGATTGACAATAATCTACCAACTTCTCTCATAATATTTGATATAAATTGAGCACCCATATCAGACAATATCTCTTTTGGCACACCAATTCTTGTGAATATTTCAACTAATGCTTCAGCTACTCTCTCTGTTTCTATTTATGAGTGCATAATGCTGGCATAGTTTTCATGTAATTTTTTTGATCATACGATTTTTCGTGTAACAGTATTTTCACAAAATGTTGTTATTGTCTCTACAAGATCACTATATTTGTTGTAATTGTAGATGACCATTCAGTTAGATGTATAACAAGTTATAGCAGACTGTGAGATATTTACAAATTCTTACTTGGTATATGTGTATGCAGTTCCCTATGTTGGGTTTGTTTTTCATAAATGTTAGTTTGCAGTGGCAAAGTGCTGGAATTCCTGCATATGTGAAAATTATGAACGTCTCATGTGTGCATCATACACTTCTTACATGTACATGTATGTGTATTGACTGAAAGTTGTGACATATGTTATGAACTGAATGGATGTAAAGCATTATTTTCTTTGTCAGGTTATTTTTGTGTACCGGTACATTTATTAATTTTGAATATTATTGCTATTGTTATTATTATTATTATAATAATTATTATTATTATTTTAAATAAATTTTTGTCGCGTAAACTTAATAGTTTCATGTGATTAGTTTACATAGTTTTAATTCAAAATCGACGTTTACCTAGATCCATACACTCACAACACTAGTTGTGACAACTGCCTATATCATGGTATCAAGTCTTTATTCATATCAAGATGTTTTCCCCTAAGCTGAATATCTGAAAAGTTTCGAATATAAAGGGCCAATTAATAGTTTCAAAAGCTTTCTCAAATGCAATTAAAAGAATCAATTAGAGGATTTTTTTAAAATTTGTCAGATTAATGAAATCAGAGATAGTTCTAATATTTTCTTCAATATATCGATCTTTGATGTAGCCATGATTTTATTAATATTGCTAAAAAAGTTTTTAATTTGTTTTGCTAGTATTTTTGCTAATATCTTATAGTAAATAATTTGTGAAAGATATTGGTCTTCAATATTAAGATAACTTTTATCTTTGTCTTTTCTGGCTATAAATTAATTTTTGCCCTTTTCTTTTCACTTGATAGAGAACCTTTTTAAAAGCTATATTTGAAACGTTTTCAAAGCCATCGGTACCAGGTGGCTTTCCCCATTGAAGGTTTTTATAATTTCAGTGCATTCTTGCAAAAGTAATTTCGTTTTCAAGTGATTCTTGTTCAAATTCATTTAATTTGTAATTATTGCAATCACTGTTGAATTTTGATTGGTGTGTTTTAATTCTTAAGAGCTAGTTTCATTTAGAGAACAGGAGTAAAACTTTTGGTAAAATATTTTTTATCTCAAACAAAATTTCAGATTTGTTGTTTATGGATTGTCAATTAGTAACAAATTTACTTCTGAATTTATTTTTGAAATTTCGTTTTTCTAGAGAGAGGAAGTGTTTGTACATCTTCCCGATTCTTTTTTCCATTTTGCTTTTGATCTTAAAATTACTCCTTTTGTTTTCTTGGCATTTATTTCTTCTAATTTCCCTTTGATTTCCTTATCTGTATTTAAATATTTTGGAATTGGGTAGACAGAAATTTCTCAGAACAACTGATTAAGCTTTTATTTCAAGTCTGTCCCATTTGATTCAATTTCTTTGGATTTTTGAGAGGAAATTTTTATTATTTCACCACTGAGTTCACATTTTACTGGTGGAGAGAAACTCCCCGAGGGTATCCATAACTCAGTAGGCAGTACTTTGTACTGTCAGAAAATGTACCATTTAACAAAATTTTCAGCTGCCTTAAATTGTAAAATTTGTTTAAAACTAAGGTTTGTTCCCTCATGCAAAGCATTCCTTAGCTGGATTTGGATTTATATAATTTTGGAACTTTAGATTCATTAATTTCCAACTGTTTGGCTTATGTGTTTGTTATCAAACTTTTCGGTCTTAGTGTCACTGATGAGGAATGAATTTCCGAAATGTGCACATCTGGCACATCAAAATTCAACTGGTATTTGTGTTATATATTTACTACTCCTGAGCGGGTGCCGCTGCTGGTGGAGAGAAACTCCCCAAGGGTATCCATAACTCAGTAGGCAGTACTTTGTACTGTCAGAAAATGTACCATTTAACAAAATTTTCAGCTGCCTTAAATTGTAAAATTTGTTTAAAACTAAGGTTTGTTCCCTCATGCAAAGCATTCCTTAGCTGGATTTGGATTTATATAATTTTGTAACTTTAGATTCATTAATTTCCAACTGTTTAGCTTATGTGTTTGTTATCAAACTTTTCGGTCTTAGTGTCACTGATGAGGAATGAATTTCCGAAATGTGCACATCTGGCACATCAAAATTCAACTGGTATTTGTGTTATATATTTACTGTATCCCATTTTAGATGTTTATCAGTCATATTTGCGATTTTTTTTAAGTGGACATATTTTGTTTTTAATGAGATTGATAAAATGTTCATCCTCTGACAAAGGTTATTTCTATAATTAAAGAAAGGTTCTTCTTTTCCTTTGCATTTATTAAGTTTTTGATTTAAAGATATATTAAAATCACCTATTATTATTTGATCATTTTGATTTGTTATTTTCAGAAGTAAATCATTTAAGAACAGACATTGTTCCAAAGGACGATCTTTAGTCGGTGCATATCTATTAGTGAGCAAGAAACGAATTTCATTTATTTTGACATACTGTAAAAATCTTCCAATGTTATCGGTGTTTTCTTATTAATAATACACAAATCTAGTGTGTTGAAATAAAATGGCGACCCCTTTTTTTTTGGTGTTTAATGTGAGAAAGGAGTTGCAAACCCCACTCTTTTGTTCTTTTTATAACTACGTCAGGTGTTAAATGTGTTTCTTGTAGAAATACAATTTAGGAAGGTTTTTTAATTAAAACATAATACATTTTAGATTGTCCTCCAAGCCATTTACATAATAAGATATTATTTAAATAGATATTTTGTCCATGATATCCAAATATAATAAAATGAATAGAAAAATCTTAAAAAATTTAGAAAGAAAAATTACGAGTCATTTTTTAAAAATATAAGTGTGACACATGACAATGCCATGGTGAAGATATGGTGGCTTAAAGAGTTGTCTACAAAATAACTTGTACATAATCGGCATTATGGTATATACATAGATTGAGAAAAAATATACGAAACTACCTCAAAAGGTTTGCTTTTGTGCTTGACTCGCTTTTCATAATATGCCGAACTATCTTAACTGTTCAACATAATTATGTATACATACATACATACAGGCTTATGCGCATGAAAATATAATATAGACATGTAACAAACATATGTAGCTTTAATAAGAAGACCTTCATGTGCCCGCCCAATTGTTCAAAGCAAAGGGATGTTATAATAATTGCCGATATCGGGATTATCATATAATTTATGCAAACGTCCCTTACCTTTCCTCAACACTGTTTGAGTATCAATACAAGTGAAACAAATTGTAAAAATATGATGTGTTTGGTTGCTTTATATACAGACCTTTTTAAAATCGCTTTACCTTTTATTTATTGATAGTTAAACGGAAGCTATGATAAATAAAAGTTTGACAAAAAACCGAAATCGACTATAGTTACGTGTTGTGTTTTTGTTAGAATTACTGAAAATGATTCAGTAGTAAATTTAGAGAATCTGCTATATATCTTTCCTTGTATGGATTTTTGTGAAGTGTCGGGATCCAATACAAGTAATAAGTTATTCTTATTTTAAATTGATACCAAAAGACTTAAGAACTCCCCTATGATTGGAAAGAACTTCATCTTTGATACAATTAGTTTTAGTATAATTAGGATTCTCTGATATACTATCCAAACCAAGTTCCTTTATAAGACATTCAACGTAGAATTTTTTAAAAACGAAAATAATGTTGTTAGAAGTTTTAACAGCTGGTACAATAACATTCTTGTTTATATGTCCGTAAGGATTGCAGAAATCTCAGGGTTCCTTAGCACTTAAAAAGGTTTAGTACAAATAGACGCTTTAAAATTGGCCATTCTCGACTTTATGAAATTTATAATTGCCCTTATCCAGTGGAATAAGGTATCAAGCTATACGTCTTCTAAAGTATTCCAACGTCTAGCCTACTCTTTAACAGAATCCATAATAATTTTGAATATAACTAATGATTGTCTAAATTTCAACAAATTTTAAAATCGTTATAAAAAAATACTTTCTTTGCTTTGCTTTTTTTCTAAAACAATTCTTGACTTTGTACTTTTTTAAACATTACAATTTTAATATAATTATATTCGTAATATTATTTATTTATTGTATGTTTTTGGTGTACTGTTTGGTAATAAAGTTCTTTAAACAATATTACACGCACGTATTTACAGAATTATCTATTTTTGAAATTTATATGTATCTAACGGTTCAAGTAATTTAGAACAAAAACACGTTTTTTACAGTAAGACTATGTAACAAATTCAGTAATTAAATACCGATTTTATATTGACACGAAAATTATTAAACCTTAATAAAAGACAAAATCGTAGATATTTACCAAATAATATATATTTTTTGCGTACCCTTGTTATTGTTCTTGGTAAACTTTCACAATTTGCTAAAACAAGTATTATTGTTATTGTTTCAGTTTATAAACTAAAAACACTAAGTGCTTATTTTGTATATGAAAGGCAGGAATATGAATACCAACAGCAATACATGCTAAAATTGAAAAGCTTGTTTTTGTCAAGTTTTTGGCAATCGGAAACAAAAGTCGCGAATTTTGCTCTCTTTATCCCGGTATACAGGATGAATACAAAAGACGCTACAAAAATGCCACCACACACTGTGATTATTGTATTACAAAAACGATTATGCCTGACACTTTATCAAAAGCTTGTTACATTTGAAGATCAATTAAACAATTTTTGTTGGGATATTATTCCACATTAAATAAATTAAATCTTTATGTTTTTTTTCATTTCAAGCTACTTTCACTGAATATCAATATAATTTTAAGTTAGTTTTTGGTGTGTTAGCTAAACTGGAAATTTTTCATTTATTACAACTGATCTGATTTGATTTTTTTCTGTAGTTATAACACCCTGCATGGTTGAAAATGGAAGATGTGGAATGGATTGTTTAAGCATGCCAGGTGGATCATCGTATAAATGTGCGTGCAAACAGGGATTTACTCTACAATCAGACAACAAAACTTGTGCTGGAGGTAAATAGTAGAATTAATCCAAATTGCACACGTAATGAATAAGATTAATGTTTGGTTGTTAAAAAAGTAGAAAAAAAAGTCTTCATTTATGTTTACTATGCGTTTCCTTTTTAATCAGAGAAGAAAATTCGCAATGACTGCAAACTATCCCAACGTTACTGTTTGTACAAAATAAGACGTATACTACTAAATATATTGATGATTAAATTCTCAAAATTGACTTGCACGTGACGGGTATAGCTAGCTAGACCGAAGGTGCTTACCCTTCCGGAGCAACCGGCCTCACTTCCTTGATGGAAGTTCACGTGTATAACATATTTTGCCAGTTTGCAAAGTTTGTACTTTGTTTTTTGGATTGTGATATGGACATGGACTGGTATGTTTGTTTTATGAAGTATATCTGTTTTAATTAAATAAAATATTAGGAACATTATTTGGTGATTCTACAATCTGTAATTGCTAAAGCTCATTGTTTCATGTGAGATGTCGTCTCTTCATATTTATCCTTACTTCAAAGTGCAGTTAGCATATGGATCAATAATTCCATCTTTCGATCAAAACAACTGTTTTATTTTTGCAATCACAATGTATTGAAATTTAATTTCGATTTGCTTAAACATTGCATGACTTTGTCTTTTAATTTCTTTTACCAAACAATATAATTTTTTATTTTTTTATTTCTCTCAGATATAGGCACGATTATAATGTCAAAAACTTCATCTGGATTGATGCTGATTGATATGGAAAGAAATATACTCTCTTTTCCTGTATTTTAACTTTTCAATTCAAGACTTCGCATTTAATCCGGTTGACAGATATTTGTACTTAATTCGAATGGAAGATAAGACTATACTAAAGACCCCATATGGCGGAAAAGGTTTGTTCGAACATATTTTTAAGATCTATATATTTTTATATTTTGTTAAACCTAAAACAGATTTCTACAGACCTTGTCTCATAACTCAGTAGGTAATACATTGTGCGGTCAGAAAATATACCATTTAGCAAAACTTTCAGTCGTCTTAATTTTTGAAAAAAATTAAAACTAAAGTCTGTTCCCTCATGCAAACCATTCCTTAGCTGGATTTGGATTCATATATTTTTGAAACTTTAGATTCATTAATGTTTGGCTTATGTTTTTATCCATCAAATTTTTCGACCGCTAGTGTCACTGATGAGGAATGATTTTCCGAAATTTGAACATATGACACATCAAACTTTAGCAGGTATTTGTTACATATTAAAGACATGTAGAACCGCTGCAAAAAACTTAATTGTAGCGCAAAAAGAAACGTAAATTTGTTTTGTATTATTATTTTTATTTATTTTAGACACTTGGACAAAATTGAATTTATTCCGAACTTAGCTGCATTCGTACACTGTAAAATTCTTCTTTAGTTAAAAGTCATTTAAGCTTGATCACACTTAAGATTTTAAGTTTTCAGCAGGTTTTGCAATAAAGCGTACACCGGGGGCACTTCTGCAACATGTCTTCTGGTGCATCATTGTAAAAAAGGACAGATCAGTTACAAAACATTTTCAAAGCGATGCAAGGGTAAAAAGTCGTGATTGAGGGAATTCAAAAAGAACGGCCATTGGTCTAATAACTCCGGGATATTCACAACGTCATGTAGTCGGACCAAAAAGTGTAAATAAAACAACAAATACTAATTTAGTAAGGCCTATCAGAGCCAAACAGAGATTTGTTCACCGTACCAGTAGCAGAAACGTACCCTGCGGTACGCCTTGACGTCAAGATGGAAGAAAACGACATAAACGACACGATTCTAAAGCGACTTTCGACGTCAACGAAAGGGCATGCAAACTTGTCGACACTAATAGTGTGTGTGTTTGTTCATGAACAAGCACAAGTTTTTAAATTTCATTTCCATCAATTTTTTACTAACCTTATTGCATTGAAATCCTGTGTAGCTTTCTGCTAATTTATTACCATTATAGGTGTATGAAGTAACACGCACATGTAATTCAGCTGCAATTTTCTTTATTTTGTTATAACAGGAGAGGTAATTTTAACTCATGAAAAAGGATTAAGATTGGCTATTGACATAGACTGGATATCGGATATCATATACTGGTGGAATAGTGAAAGCATATGGCGCATAACGAATAACAACGAAGCAAGGCAGGAAACTAGTTTGATTGTATCGAAGACATTTGATCTCAGTCAAATAAATGATGTAAATATAGATTTTATTAATGGGTAGGTGTTCAAAAAATATTTTCTATTTGTATGAAAAAATAGTTTCGACTTTTATTCAACAAAACATTTGATTCAATATTGAATATAAAAATAAAAATGTCAATTGAATTTAAAAATAATAATGTCAACTGACGTTATACATTTTATCAAGCGTTTTGTCTTACGGTTGCAAAAATAGTCATTTCGATCAAATGTTAAATTACAAAAAAAAACTTGTTTGAAGATGCTTAAAATATTTGTGTTTCCAAGTGACATAACGTGTGCTTGTTATGTCATGTTTCAAATGTTATAGGATTTTAAAGAATGGCACATATATATATATATTTTTTTTTAATATTTTATTTTATCTTTTCACTATTTTCAGTTATTTATATTTCGTTGGGGTTGCAAAGTATCAGAATATAATGGACAAGACTTGGAAACATGACATGTATTGTTTTAAACTTTATACACTTGGCAAATCATCTAGTAAACCGTGTCAATTGAAAAAAATTCCTATCGGAAATTCTCAGTTTTTGACCATGACAATGGACATGTTCAATTTAAAAGTGTATGTATATCGCGATTTAAGGGATAGTTTTGGTACAAAAGTAGAAGACACATTAGAAGGTATGACAATTGATGGTGAAAATCTAAAAACTATCCACAAAACAATAAATATATTACCAATCATATTGGCACTAAAAGTTTTGGGTAAGTATAGTAGATGAACAGTGTAATATATTATATTGTCTATATGACAATATAGCTGTTAATCTCATAATTATAACATTTAAAAAATTAATTCCTGATATATTAAAAAAGAAAAAGTTTTCAGGTTATAGATACCATTTTAAAGATTGAGTTACTAATTTCTTGTTCATAACTAAGTAGGCAGTACTTTGTATTGTCAGAAAATGTACCATTTAGCAAAATCTTCAGCAGTCTTCAATTTTTGAATGTATTTAAAACTAAGGTTTGTTTCCTCATGCAAAGCAGTCCTCAGATTTATTTGGGTTTATATATTTTTGGAACTTAAAATTCATTGATTTTTAACTGTTTGGCTTATGTTTTTATGCTTATATCTCAAACTTTTCGGTCTTAGTGTCACTGATGAAGAATGATTTTCCGAAATGTGCACATCTGGCAGAACAAAAGTTAACTGGTACTAGTGTTATATATTTAGCAATATTTCGGAAGTATGTGATACTTATCTGCGAAACACTGACTAGATGAGAATAGATTTAGCTATAAATCGTATAAAAGATTTGTCAGCAACATGGCCTTCAAATAAAATGTATTTTTTGAAGCATACACAAGTATGTTCTTTGATCAGTTACTAGATATAAACATTGTTACTTTCACGTCAAAAAACAATAAAATAAACAAATCTTACAATGATTAAAGCATAAACCCTCTTTTGACTACAAGGTAATTTCAGTTTGAAACTTAGAAAATATATTTCCAAAATGTGCACTAATGGAAAATCAAAATAAACAAACATACCGGTCCTTGTCCGTATCACAATTCAAAAAACAAAGTAAAAACTTTGCAAACTGGAAAAATATGTTATACACTTGAACTTCCATCAAGGAAGTGAGGCCGGGTGCTCCGGAAGGGTAAGCACCTCCTGTCTAGCAAGCTACACCCGTCACGTGCAAGTCAATTTTAAGAATGAAAGGAACAAAGAACTATGGTAAGTCAAATATATCCAGTATAAGTTGGGATACAGTGACTACATACTTATCAACAATATTGTGATGTCGGCCATTAAACTTTTTAAGGGCCCTGATTAGCCTAGGCTTGCAATATCCTTTAACACAGGTATTTTGGTCAAATTTGTACTCAGCTGAGCGGGTACAGCTGCTGGTGGAGTAAAACTCCCTGAGGGAATCCTTATCTCAGTAGGGAATACTTTGTACTGTCAAAATATGTAGTATGCAGAAAAATTTTCAGAAGTCTAAATTTTTTAAACTCTAAACTTAGGTTTGTTTCCATATCCATAACTTTTTTGGGTTTGGAATTATTTATGTTTGAAACTATGGAATCATTATTTTTTTAAAAAATTAAGTTTGGCTTATCTATTAACATTTAGGTGGAAAATTTAAAAGAATAGAAGAAATGACACTTCTGATGTCAACTTAATGCAAGATGCAATAGCGAAAATGACCTTAGATCAATAAGTAGATATAGACTTTGCTTATTTTGGTGAAAAACATCACAATAACAAACAAACCAATCTGAAAATAGAAAATAATTTTCCAAAATTTGCACATTTTTCTTAAACATTAAGGTGGAAAATTTGAAATTAAAAGAATATAAAATATACCACTTCTGATGTCAATATTAATTTTACAAGACGCAATAGCAAAATTTACGTTGTTTGATTTTAAACATTTTATTTGTTTGATGCTGCTTTATACAAAATTAAACATAATCTAAATTATAACTATGGTTCTTTGTTCCTTTCATTCTCAAAATTGACTTGCACATGAAGGGTGTAGTTAGCTAGACAGGAGGTGCTTACCCTTCCGGAGCACCCGGCCTCACTTCCTTGATGGAAGTTTAGTGTATAAAATATTTTGCCAGTTTACAAAGTTTTAACTTTGTTTTTAGGATTGTGATATGGACAAGGACTGGTATGTTTGTTTTATTAAACAGCCAAAATTTATAAAATTTATGCAAGTTTTTGAAGTCTACGCCGTTGATAATGAAATTTTAATGGTAATCAAGACCTTAAAATGACAACATTTTAACATTACTTTGAATACAATATTATACTAGTATTAAATAATACTCCTTTTGGTTTGATTGAGTTTTCCAAATAGTAGATATCTCCTCTGAAACGATTAGATTACGTTCCAATTAAAGTCCTATTAAAATTACCTTTAAGTGATTTACATTGCAAAATTTAAAAAACTTGTTGTCCGAATATTAATGTTAAAATTTACTTAAAATAAACTTGCAGTCGCTTTTTAACGACACATTCAGTTTTACTATAACCATGCTTATGAAAAATACTTAATTATTAAAATAAATTGAAGTATCTTTTCAAAACACAAAACTTATATTTAAATTCAGCACTAGAAATATACTTTAAAGAAATTTTTTAAATTACAGAAAATAAATTATGTTCTATTTTATTTCTTTTTAGTACAGGAAATATAAGTGACACACATAATGAATATATTGTCATATCAACCTTTTTTATAAATCAGCTACAATAATATTTTAGAGGGAGATAAGACTAAATGCTTTATCCTAACAAAAGTACCGATTCAATTTTCTGCTTATAGAAAGGATGCATTCGTCTGTAACAAATCTAAATAATTAATATGATATCAGGGTGAATAGGCCCTTAACAAAGATGAAAATTATACTTTAATATATTTTTCATATACTGTAGTTATATGACGACATTTGAGAAAGTTATTGTACTTGATCTGATTTAGCTGTTTCTATTCTGTTCTCATGGTTAGCAATATTTTCAGCCTCTAAGACTTGTTCCCTCATGCAAAGTATTACCTAGCTAGATTTGGATTCATACAATTTTGGAACCTAGTTTCCAAATAATATTTGATTATTTTTTTAAATATTTGTTTCCTTTTTTGAAATCCTCACTTTTCATTTTTACGACAGAAATAACGCGGTGGGATGTCAAAAAAGTTAATCAAATGTAAAAACAAAACTATTTAACAAAAATACAATTACTTCATCAATTAAAGAATTTGAGTTGGGAACGAATTTGAAAAATTAACATTTCTCCTAATTCTGTAGTGAAGTATATGTTACGATTTATTGTTACAATGTACATAATTCTTTCCAAAATATTTTGTTACATTTTAGACGGAGAGTTGTATGTAAGGTCAATTAACGGTATATACAGAAAAAATCAAGAGAAATATAATTGGACATATGCCTTTGAAGACAGAATGTTTACAAACTTCAAATCTTTCGGGTTAAATTTAAAACCTACAAATATGATTCAAAGTCAGGGTAAACCATTTGAGACCTTTTTTATTAACGATAATACATTAATTATTTTTATTATTATTATACAGCTTTATTATGGTCATTTATCAAGTTTTTAAACATTATTTAAATATTTGTGCATGAACATTCAGAAATAATAAATGTTTATTTAAAAATGAAATGATGGACATTGTACACAGTAAGGAAGTTACTGGAGATTGAAAAAATGACCTTTCAAAATTAGACATATATAGTTTACAGCCATTATATTCTTTTATTTTGGCATATTTCAGTCCGTTTGCTTTGTGATTGTCTTCATAGCAGGTCATACTGTAATCTTGAAATGCATACAATTTAAATATTCTGTTTTTTTTGGTTTTTTTTTTGTTCAGGTAAAAGTCAATACTGCATGGATCACGAAAAATGTTTCGGTTTGATCAACAAATGGATTTGTTTAAAACCAAACGATATCTGCGATGGAAAACCACTTTGCTATGGGAATTACGATGAATTTTTATGCAGTTTGTGTACAAAAGATTGCAAACTTTCAAGAATAGAATTCATTTGTGACTCTTTGGCATATAAAGATACTAATATTTCGAAATTATCTGAGTTTCTTACCTGGGAGTATCATCCATTCTCAAAACTAATATATTTAAAGAGTTTGATAAAGTTTGACTGCTCGATTACGTTTCACTTGGAAACCTCTATGGATCATGTTAAAATGTATGAAATCCATTCTTTATATCATCTTTATAAGTTAAGACAAGTGATAATGATGCCACTTTTCAAGAACCTTGACAATTTAAATAGGATCAAATTAATCGGTCTCCCATTTCTGCAAAACTTGACAGCAGGAAACCTGGCTGTGATAAGGAATATTTCTACCCTGTATCTTGAAGGATCTGGTGTAACATTTCTTCCAAATCAAGCTTTTCGTGGTCTATTAGCAGTAACAGAACTCTATTTAGTAAATAACAAATATTTAAGATCGATTGATCAGGGTTGCTTTAGAAGTCTTGAACATCTTAGTTTGATAACTTTAACGGGCTCACACTGGACGATGGTCTCAAAAGATCAGTTTTTAGACCAAGGGAATTTAAAAATTCTAAATTTAAGCTTAAACAATATTCAAATATTAGAAAAAGGTATTTTTGATAATTTGTTTGCTTTGAAACTCGTCGATTTAAGACTAAATAGAATTATACTAACTAGTAACGTCTTTCTTCAGTTAACGAATCTAGAAATAATATACGGTGATTCGTTTACAATATGTTGCATTAAACCGGAAAAGGTGGCTTGTTTTGCTGCGTTTGACGATATATCAACTTGCAACAATATTATAGGCAATAGGGTTCTAGCTGTGTTACTATGGCTACTGGGTATATTGGCATTTTTTGGAAACCTTTTTGTACTTATCTACAGGACATGTGTAGATAAAAGTGTATTTTTTAAAATCGTATTTTATTTTTATATATAATCTTGCTATTTCTGATTTCATTATGGCTCTGTATATGTTAATAGTTGCTCTGCATGATGCACTGTTTGACGGTATCTACGTATGGAATGATTTTACTTGGAGAAATAGCAATCTTTGTAAAATTGCCGGAATTTTGTCCATGCTCTCGAGTGAAACGTCTCTTATTTTTGTATCTTTAATTAGTTTGGAAAGATTTCTCATTGTAAAGTTTACCTTTGGAAATATAAAGATTTCTCGAAAATTTGCAATCGGACTTTCTTTTATTATTTGGTCTATTGCTTGTTTTGCCTCTGTGTTACCATTGGTTGTATATGACGATTTCTATGCAAGATCTGGGGTCTGTATCGCAATTCCCTTAACGAAAGAAGTCAGTAGTGGGATTGAATATGCCGTTGTGGTGTTTTTGGGTATCAACTTTCTTATAAGTTCCTTCATTCCATATGTTCTCTATCAGATTTACCGAGAGGTTAAAAAATCATTGAAAAACGTTCAAAGTACACAAACTGGTATAGATATTCAAGTTGCAAAAAGGGTATCAATAGTTGTGATGACAGATTGTCTTTGTTGGTTACCCATAGGAGTTCTTGGTGAGTAAAGTTACATTTAGGGAAGTATATGTTTGTTAATTATGATCGACTTATATTGCTAATTATGTGTGATATCTTTTGTTTAAATGTTGCAAATTTCCATAGAATACTTATGAAAGAGAAGTTACCGAGAAATATATCTTTAAGCATAATATTAAATTTTCAAACCATTGATTAAGACTATTTGCTATAGTCTGGTTCCATAAACAATTATAGAACTTATTTTTGGTTTTGTAATAGATTATAAAAAACCATTTCTCTATCGAAAATGTCGCTTCTACATGTATTAGGAATTCGTTTATAGAACGTGTTAATATTAAACTAAAAAACATTTTAGTAAAATCGGTAATAATATCATCTATAGAAAAACTTTTACTTAATTTTTTTTTACATTCATTTAAATTTTATAGGAAAAATTACATAAACATATAAATTGTATTTGCAAGTATACATATTGATCAAACATAACCAGTTCCGGCTAACTTTGAAATTAGTTTGTTTTGTTTTAACCCCATGCTGGAATCGTGTATGATCAATATGATTTCGAGAGTTATAAATACCTTTTGTTAATGTGATAGTATTTTTATAACATAGAACATTAAATGAATTGTGGAAGCAGTCTTTTGTACATTGAATCTGACAAGCATTAACGACGCATGTCAAGAAACAATGTTTTCTAATTTTTAGATATATATGTGGTGATTTTTTGTGATTCCGTTTTTCAGTCATTTTATCCTTGGCTGGTATTAAAACTCCAAGAGAAGTGTACTCCTGGGTCATAGTACTTGTACTCCCGTTAAATGCTGCGATAAATCCATATATTTATACATTTTCTAAGCTGGACTCAATTAAGGTATTTAGAAATATTAAGAATAAAAAGTGTATCAAAGCAAGCCGAAAAAAATTGACTAAGCAAAGAAATAAAATCTTTTTTTATAAATTCAAATACACACGTAAAAAATATAAGACTAAGTTTTCCTTTTAAAAAGAAAACAAAAGATTGGGAAATAATGCCGTCTTACAAGTAATCTTTTACTTCATAATATAGCAATGATAAAAAATATATATATATATATATATATATATATATATATATATAATATATATATATATATATATATATATATATATATATATATATATATATATATATATATGCAATGAGCCTTGGCAATTTCATAACAATTATTAATATTACATTAACAATTTTAACAATTATATATTTTTCTGTTTAAAACAATTCCATTTGTGACTTTATTTATCTTTTCAGAACATTCTATGTATCAAGAAAAAGAATAGAAACTCCTGAATGATGTTATTGTGGTTGATAAAAAGTATATGGATAAAAGAGTTTTTGACATACAAATATTTGTTTTAACTGTTTCTCTTTGTAATTTATATCGTAAACAAGTATTCTTCAAATAGAAAAATTATAATTGATTATTATTGACTGTAAAATTCCCTATGTCGTTAAAGGGATTTGTACTATATTGTATGTCATTCATTTTTGACCGAAATAAAAAGTATAACAGAACAAATAAATACTGTCGCTAAAACATTCAACTACACATATATAGATGACGTTCTATCTCTAAATATTACCAAATCTGGAGAATTTGTGAATGTCATCTATCCACGTGAGCTTGAAATAAAAGACACGAGAGATTCTCCATTTTCTGCTTCATATTTGGACTTATATCTGACTTATGACACCCACGAAAGGTTACATCTAAACTATACGACAAGTGTGATGACTTCATTTCTTCTATTGTCAACCGTCCGGTTTTTTCAGTAATATGCCTGGTTCTCCTGCTTCATATTTGGACTTATATCTGACTTATGACACCCACGAAAGGTTACATCTAAAACTATACGACAAGTGTGATGACTTCATTTCTTCTATTGTCAACCGTCCGGTTTTTTCAGTAATATGCCTGGTTCTCCTGTGTATGGGATATATGTTTCATAGTTAATACGTTATATTACAGCTTGTTCCCATTACGGGAACTTTCTACAACGAAGCCAACTGCTTACTATTAAATTGTTGACTCAAGGATGGATACGGGACTTTCTACAACGAAGCTAACTGCTTACTATCAAATTGTTGACTCAAGGATGTTAATCAAGGCCCTTAAATAGTTTTATGGCCGACAATCACAATATTGTTTATAAGTATGAAGTCACTGTATCCAGACTTATATTGGATATGTTTGACTTACCATAGTTCCTTGTTCCTTTCATTCTCAAAATTGACTTGCACGTGACGGGTGTAGCTAGTTAGACAGGAGTTGCTTACCCGTTCGGAGCACCCGGCCTCACTTCCTTGATGGAAGTTCAAGTGTATAATTAAATTTGCCATTTTTCAAACTTTTTAGGGGTGTTATTTGGAAATGGACCGGTATGTTTGTGTGTTATTATTTTATTATTAAATAATATTTGTATTCAAGCTAAGTAACGGTTGAATGTTGGACGAAATTGCGACTTCAGTACATACAGCTGCTCAGAATTTTAAGTAAGTGCTCTCAATCACAAAAATTAATGCTAAACAAAGTTATATGTCTTTTAAGCTACCTTTTTGAAGCTTTATACAATAAAACATTTGTTAAACTAATACAGTTTTCTCTTCTAATTTAACGTTTGATAGTTCAATGCTCCATTTCATTTTAAATTAAGACTTTACACGTGGCGGGTGTAGCATGGTAGAGAGTAGGTGCTTTCCCTTTCAAAGAACTATATATATATCCTTGTTAAAAAAGCCGTTGTCATTTCGATTTTCTCCACCATGGAGTTTGTTCTTACTACATGTTTCTCTCAAAGCAACGCGAGATGAGTGCAAATAAATTGTTAACTTCATGATGAAGAAATTGCAAGCCTGGTATTATCTAGGTTCGAATTCAACTTAGATATATTCTAGTGTGAGAAAGTGCTTACCGAAGGTAGTTGATTTTTTCCGGGTACTCCGGTTTTCTCCGCATAATCTAGAACTAAAAGAATCTTGACGGAGCGTTACATTAAAGCGGCATTATATTTTTCAATTTTCAGTTTTTTTTTTTCAAAAAATATATTTTTTTAAAAAAAAATAGATAATTTCTAATCACGATCCGTGAGATTTATTTTCTAAAATTTCATTCCTGTTAACTGTAAAGAAACGGAATGCTCTATTGAGTTGATCAGTGTTTAACGATGATGATTATTTGCTTGGAGCATGCGCACGGGTGAACGTGAATTCCAGTGACTCCGGAAGGTGAAACCTGACAAATTGCATTAATTGTCCGTCATTAATATCCAAATGTATTCGCAATGGTGTTATGTATCCCTTACTAATTCAAAAATTACAAATTCAGTGAAGTTCTGTCTTAAATTTATCTTATTTCACCGTTTTGTAAGTTGGGTTTAAACGACCCGGTTTTTTATGACGTAATATTAGATCCCACATGCGTCATCTCGCTTGGAAATTCTGTATTTATTCCAGCTTTTATCACTGAACCAAATGTAACATTGTTCATTAGGAACATCCGCATTAATTAAATCTGCACCGTTTTAATTTTTTTCCTAGGAAAACTTAATGCACTAACTTTTCTCTTAACTAATGACTACAGACATTAACAAAGTTTTCTTCTACAAGTAGTAAATTGCAATAACCAGGTACAAAGTAACTTCAACTCGTAAAAATATGACGTTTTAGGCAATGTAATTGTTTGTGAATTGAACTCTATCAGTTCTCCAGAAATGGTGGAAACTACGGATATATTAAAAGACGGACGCTACCCATTTATCCCTCACCGTTGTTTACACAAAAACCAAGTAAAGAACGTGAATGGATCGAGTTAGAACGAGAAAGTTTTGCAGTTTTGACATTTGTTTTCAGTCCTGCTCAATACTGATTCTTGGAAATTACCGAAAGTATACATCTGAGAACAGGTAACTTGTAACAAGAAATAAAAAATGCTATCTAGTGTCTACAGTAGTCTCAGGAAATGTAAATATTTTGATTTTATTTCTTCTGTAATGTATTAATCTTGTAACACTGGAAGTACATAGTCAGCACTTGGATAGATGATAATAATTCTATACATACTTATGTAATCAGTGTATTAGTCCACTTATACCACGGGCTTGTATTAAAAAGCTGTTATGTAAACTTGTAATGATGGAATTTACTTGTAACTATTAATTTAAAAAATATATAGATTTAATAAGAAGTTAAGCTGTAGTTTCATTTTGTTTAACGTGTATGTATAATAGATTTTGTTATTTCTGAACATTGTTTTATTAATTTGCTTCGAAAGATTTTAAAATTTAGTTTAAATTTTATGACTATTTTAGGTATTGACATTTTAAAAATGACAGGATGTATGACAGAATTTTTCATTTGGTCACTCAAGGGACAGGTGTCTATACCAGGTAATGCATAAATTTACACATAGGACATTATACTCTCTGAGCTGCCTGGATTATTTTCTGTACTATCTGTGGCAGTATGTCTGTGACAGTAAAGCTCTGAAAATTTTTATAGAAAATGGTAAAATAATAAACTGTCATTCACTCATTAGAGTCTTAGGTTAGTATTTTGTAACAGAAAATCTTTATGCACATCATTTAATGTTGTAGACACATAATACCTGTAAAAAAGTACAATGTTTTCTTTGGAGGTTTTACTAGTCTGATATATAAAGGAGGGAGCGTCTTTTTACTCAAATACACTCAAATATACTCAAATATACTCAAATACGCATAGATATCGACTAATATGTAGACACATGACTTGAAACTATTAAAATATAGCTTAATTATTTATTCAAGTGTTGATTAATTTGTTGAAGAATTGTTTAAAACGAAATATGCCTATATAACGAAGTCCATTAAGTCGTCTCCTGGACTTCAATATAGCCGAAATCTACTGTAGTATTTTCCATTCTCAAAATTATCTTGCCTTTTTTATATTTTATTATCTTTTTAATAAATCTGTGGAAACTCTGCTTAATTGGGTTTTATGAGATTTAGGAGGCGAAAAAAAAAAAAAAAAAAAAAAAAAAAAAAAAAAATAAAAAAACAAAAACTTTTTGAAAACTAAGGGCACAAGATAATATTTAGTTTGTAGTTTAAATCTTTTCAGATCAAAGAATTCCTCTTTCACTCACACAAACATACATACTAATAATATATCAATATATTACTGTTTAAAAAAGAAATATGTTAATTTTGAGTAACGATGTTTTCCCAATTTGTAAAAAAATTCTTGAAACTGGTGATTTTTGTCACAGAAAATAATCTCCATTTTCCTTTAATATACAATTTCTTTTCCAACTGCCTTAAAATATGGCAGGCAATTTTTCTCTATACTGGTATTTTTGTAATGGAGAATATATTTGTTTAAATCAAACCATGCAAAAGTTATAAATCACAGAATCCTACATAAAGCTTGTGGTAAAGCTTACCAAACAGCACAAAAAACAAATGTTTCAATTCATTTATCAAAAACATAATGTCAAGGGACTGTTGCAAAATATACATTGCAGATAAAGCACAATGTTTTGTTATATTATCCAAATACACCAAAAGGTGCTTATGGCCTAAAATTTTAATAAACTTTAATAAACTGCACATTTTTTTTAAAAATAGAGAACCCATATGTATCTTGAAATTTAAGTGGGAACGAGATTGAAAAAGCTATTTCCCTTGTCTTGGCATAGTAAGCCTATCAATTCACTGTCTTTTCCCATTGCTAATGCTTCAATGTATAGTCAATTTATTTATTAAAGAACTTAAGACTTAGGAAAAGATTTACAATTAATGCTTTTCGACTAGTATTTAAGTTTTGCTTCTCAGCGAGGTAACAACGATCGTCGTATGCGCTGCATGTCCGGATGTCGGTCATTCTACGATCGTCTGGATGCTTGGTAAACGCTGTATGTCTAATTCGGACTGGAAACGGGAAAATTCTAGATATTACATCAACGATATGTTTCTGAAGAGTTTTTCTAACATAAATCATCCATTTTTGACTGTACATTTGAATGTATTTGAGTGTATTTGAGTAAAAAGACGCCCCATATAAATGACCCTTTAAAGCATGATTTATTATATCACAAATTAAATTATTTTAGCATTAAAATGACCTTTTTTAAAACTTTCAAATAAATAATCATTTGCTGTGAGAAATTCCATATACATTCTGATAAAATCAAGCCAAAATTTTTTCATCTTGTCCTTTTGGCCTAATTACATTGTCTTATTTGAAGTTATTTCAGATAAACAGTATTTCTACTATCTACCAAGTAGACAGATTCATGTCGTTTTTTACTTAGTGTGAATTACTTTTATTTAATTTTCATAAATTATTTTCTTAAGACTTATTACCAGAATTTTAACACAACATATTGTAAAGAATTCAAGTCGCCCCACTGTAAATTCTGAAAATTAAGTGAATATGTGTTGATTTTTGGCAGTATGTGGCATGGTGAATAAGTTATAGGTGAACAGAATTGGTTTTGTTTTAAAGATTTTTAACTCATGATTTTTAGCTCACCTGACAGAAAGGTCATGTGAGCTTATGGCATGGGGCGGCGTGTGTATGTGCGTGTGTGTGTGTGTGTGTGTGCGTCGTTAACACCAATTTTTGTCTTCTCCTCCAAAACTGCTGTACAGATTTCAGTGATACTTGGCCAGAAGCATAAATGGGCCGGTGCAATTCAGATTTGTTCATGGCATTGCCATGGCTACCAAAATTAGGTCAAAGTGACCTAGGGGTCCAAAAATCTTAAAAAATTTTCTTCTCTAAAACCGATGATGGGAGAAAAAATCTGATGTGATATTTGGCTTCTTTATGGTCTTAAGCCTATAGTTGCTTCATTTCGTCAAATTTGGTTGAAAAATGGGTTAGGGGTTTTTGTGTAATTTTAAAAATTTCTTAAAATGGTTCAAATTGTGAGAACTTGACTATTTGAACAGATATTGACATGGGGTTTTCAGTTTTGACTTTTTCTTGAAATGACCTTTAAAATAGGGTCAAGGTCCCAAATCAAGGTCATGACCTAATTTGTGATTTATGCAGTTTTAGGTAATTTTCTTGCAAATTATAAGAGATATATGAATTCAAAACATTGTTAAAATGTTCCCCATGACAAAATTTAAAAAGGTACCCAGTTTCATAACTATATGATAATCCACGTAGGAGTTGTTGCCCCTGAAATTTTATTTTTGGCTTATGAATACTAAAATTCTGCATTAGCTTGAAAACTATAAGCTTTTTGTATAGGCATGTATATTAGAATATTGTAGGTTTTGATATGACAATCGAAGATATGGTTCAAGGTCATATGTTGAAAGGTCAGGGTCATGGCTGCATACTTGTACTGAAATTGTGAATTATCTTGTATACTGTAAACTTTTGTATAGGCATGTATATTAGATTATTGTAGGTATTGATATGACAATTATTTTGATATATGGATTAAGGTTGTATGTTGAAAGGTCAAGGTCACAGCTGCAGAATAAAACTTAAATTGCTAATTATCTTGAAACTATTACCTTTTTGTATGGGCATGTATTTAGAATATTATAGGTATTGTGACAACAATCATTTTGATATATGGTACAAGGTCATATGTTGAAAGGTCAAGGTCACAGCTGCAAAAGAAGACTTAAATTGCTAATTATCCTGAAAACTTTTAACTTTTTGTATAGGCATGTATTTTAGAATACTGTAGGTTTTGAAATGATGATCATTTTGATATATGGTTCAAGGTCATATGTTGAAAGGTCAATGTCACAGCTGCAAAAGAAGACTTAAATTGCTAATAATCTTGAAAACTATTAACTTTTTGTATAAGCATGAATATTAGAATATTGTAGGTATTGCGACAATGATCATTTTGATAAATGGTTCAAGGTCATTTGTTGAAAGGTCAAGGTCACAGCTGCAAAAGAAAACTTAAATTGCTAATTATCCTGAGAACTTTTAACTTTATGTATAAGCATGTATATTAGAATATTGTAGGTATTGTGACAATGATCATTTTGATAAATGGTTCAAGGTCATATTTTGAAAAGTCAAGGTCACAGCTGCAAAAAAGACATAAATTACTAATTTTCTTGAAAACTATTAACTTTTTGTATAGGCATGTATTTAGAATATTGTAGGTATTGCGACAATGATCATTTTGATATATGGTTCAAGATCATATATTGAAAGGTCAAGATCACAGCTGCAAAAGAAGACTTAAATTAATAATTATCCTGAAAACTTTTAACTTTTTGTATAAGCATGTATATTAGAATATTGTAGGTATTGCGACAATGATCATTTTGATATATGGTTCAAGGTCATATGTTGAAAGGTCAAGGTCACAGCTGCAAAAGAAGACTTAAATTACTAATTATCCTGAAAACTTTTAACTTTTTGTATAGGCATGTATATAAGAATATTGTATGTATTGCGACAATGATCATTTTGATATATGGTTCAAGGTCATATGTGAAAGGGGGTCGAAAGGTTTATGTTACAGCTGCAAAAGAAGACTTAAATTGCTAATTATCTTGAAAACTATTAACTTTTTGTATAAGCATGTATATTAGAATATTGTAGGTATTGCGACAATGATCATTTACATATGGTTCAAGGTCATATGTGAAAGGGGTCAGAAGGTCAAGGTCACAGCTGCAAAAGAAGACTTAAATTACTAATTATCCTGAAAACTTTTAACTTTTTGTATAAGCATGTATATTAGAATATTGTAGGTATTGCGACAATGATCATTTTGATATATGGTTCAAGGTCATATGTTGAAAGGTCAAGGTCACAGCTGCAAAAGAAGACTTAAATTGCTAATTATCTTGAAAACTATTAACTTTTTGTATAAGCATGTATATTAGAATATTGTAGGTATTGCGACAATGATCATTTTGATATATGGTTCAAGGTCATATGTTGAAAGGTCAAGGTCACAGCTGCAAAAGAAGACTTAAATTACTAATTATCCTGAAAACTTTTAACTTTTTGTATAGGCATATATATATAAGAATATTGTAGGTATTGACATGATGATCATTTTGATATATGGTTCAAGGTCATATATGAAAGGGGTCGAAAGGTCAATGTCACAGCTGCAAAAGAAGACTTAAATTGCTAATTATCTTGAAAACTATTAACTTTTTGTATAAGCATGTATATTAGAATATTTTAGGTATTGTGACAATGATCATTTTGATAAATGGTTCAAGGTCATTTGTTGAAAGGTCAAGGTCACAGCTGCAAAAGAAAACTTAAATTGCTAATTATCCTGAAAACTTTTAACTTTATGTATAAGCATGTATATAAGAATATTGTAGGTATTGTGACAATGATTATTTGATAAATGGCTCAAGGTCATATTTTGAAAGGTCAAGGTCACACCTGCAAAAAAAAGACATAAATTACTAATTTTCTTGAAAACTATTAACTTTTTGTATAGGCATGTATTTAGAATATTGTAGGTATTGCGACAATGATCATTTTGATATATGGTTCAAGATCATATATTGAAAGGTCAAGATCACAGCTGCAAAAGAAGACTTAAATTAATAATTATCCTGAAAACTTTTAACTTTTTGTATAAGCATGTATATTAGAATATTGTAGGTATTGCGACAATGATCATTTTGATATATGGTTCAAGGTCATATGTTGAAAGGTCAAGGTCACAGCTGCAAAAAAAGACTTAAATTACTAATTATCCTGAAAACTTTTAACTTTTTGTATAGGCATATATATATAAGAATATGGTATGTATTGTGACAATGATCATTTTGATATATGGTTCAAGGTCATATGTGAAAGGGGGTCGAAAGGTTTATGTTACAGCTGCAAAAGAAGACTTAAATTGCTAATTATCTTGAAAACTATTAACTTTTTGTATAAGCATGTATATTAGAATATTATAGGTATTGCGACAATGATCATTTACATATGGTTCATGGTCATATGTGAAAGGGGTCAGAAGGTCAAGGTCACAGCTGCAAAAGAAGACTTAAATTACTAATTATCCTGAAAACTTTTAACTTTTTGTATAAGCATGTATATTAGAATATTGTAGGTATTGCGACAATGATCATTTTGATATATGGTTCAAGGTCATATGTTGAAAGGTCAAGGTCACAGCTGCAAAAGAAGACTTAAATTGCTAATTATCTTGAAAACTATAAACATTTTGTAAAAGCATGTATATTAGAATATTGTAGGTATTGCGACAATGATCATTTTGATATATGGTTCAAGGTCATATGTTGAAAGGTCAAGATCACAGCTGCAAAAGAAGACTTAAATTACTAATTATCCTGAAAACTTTTAACTTTTTGTATAGGCATATATATGTAAGAATATTGTAGGTATTGACATGATGATCATTTTGATATATGGTTCAAGGTCATATATGAAAGGGGTCGAAAGGTCAATGTCACAGCTGCAAAAAAAGACTTAAATTGCTAATTATCTTGAAAACTATTAACTTTTGTATAAGCATGTATATTAGAATATTTTAGGTATTGTGACAATGATCATTTTGATATATGGTACAAGTTCATATATTGAAAGGTCAAGATCACAGCTGCAAAAGAAGACTTAAATTGCTAATTATCCTGAAATCTTTTAACTTTTTTAATAGGCATGTATTTAGAATATTGTAGGTATTGCAACAACAATCATTTTGATATAGGGTACAAGGTCATATGTTGAAAGGTCAAGGTCACACCTGCAAAAGAAGACTTAAATTACTTATTATCCTGAAAACTTTTAACTTTTTGTATAAGCATTTATATTAGAATATTGTAGGTATTGTGACAATGATCATTTTGATATATGGTTCAAGGTCATATGTGAAAGGAGTCGAAATTTGAATGTCACAGCTGCAAAAGAAGACTTAAATTGCTAATTATCTTGAAAACTATTAACTTTTTGTATAAGCATGTATATTAGAATATTGTAGGTATTGTGACAATGATCATTTTGATATATGGTTCAAGGTCATATGTGAAAGGTCAAGGTCACACCTGCAAAAGAAGACTTAAATTACTAATTATCCTGAAAACTTTTAACTTTTTGTATAGGCATATATATGTAAGAATATTGTAGGTATTGACATGATGATCATTTTGATATATGGTACAAAGTCATTAGTGAAAGTAGTCGAAAGGTCAATGTCACAACTGCAAAAGAAGACTTAAATTGCTAATTATCCTGAAAACTTTTAACTTTTTGTATAGGCATGTATATAAGAATATTGTAGGTATTAACATGATGATAATTTTGATATATGGTTCAAAGTCATTAGTGAAAGTAGTCGAAAGGTCAATGTCACAACTGCAAAAGAAGACTTAAATTGCTAATTATCCTGAAAACTTTTAACTTTTTGTATAGGCATGTATATAAGAATATTGTATGTATTGCGACAATGATCATTTTGATATATGGTTCAAGGTCATATGTGAAAGGGGGTCGAAAGGTTTATGTTACAGCTGCAAAAGAAGACTTAAATTGCTAATTATCTTGAAAACTATTAACTTTTTGTATAAGCATGTATATTAGAATATTGTAGGTATTGCGACAATGATCATTTACGTATGGTTCAAGGTCATATGTGAAAGGGGTCAGAAGGTCAAAGTCACAGCTGCAAAAGAAGACTTAAATTACTAATTATCCTGAAAACTTTTAACTTTTTGTATAAGCATGTATATTAGATTATTGTAGGTATTGCGACAATGATCATTTTGATATATGGTTCAAGGTCATATGTGAAAGGGGGTCGAAAGGTTTATGTTACAGCTGCAAAAGAAGACTTAAATTGCTAATTATCTTGAAAACTATTAACTTTTTGTATAAGCATGTATATTAGAATATTATAGGTATTGCGACAATGATCATTTACATATGGTTCATGGTCATATGTGAAAGGGGTCAGAAGGTCAAGGTCACAGCTGCAAAAGAAAACTATTAACTTTTTGTATAAGCATGTATATTAGAATATTTTAGGTATTGTGACAATGATCATTTTGATAAATGGTTCAAGGTCATTTGTTGAAAGGTCAAGGTCACAGCTGCAAAAGAAAACTTAAATTGCTAATTATCCTGAAAACTTTTAACTTTATGTATAAGCATGTATATAAGAATATTGTAGGTATTGTGACAATGATTATTTGATAAATGGCTCAAGGTCATATTTTGAAAGGTCAAGGTCACACCTGCAAAAAAAAGACATAAATTACTAATTTTCTTGAAAACTATTAACTTTTTGTATAGGCATGTATTTAGAATATTGTAGGTATTGCGACAATGATCATTTTGATATATGGTTCAAGATCATATATTGAAAGGTCAAGATCACAGCTGCAAAAGAAGACTTAAATTACTAATTATCCTGAAAACTTTTAACTTTTTGTATAAGCATGTATATTAGAATATTGTAGGTATTGCGACAATGATCATTTTGATATATGGTTCAAGGTCATATGTTGAAAGGTCAAGGTCACAGCTGCAAAAGAAGACTTAAATTGCTAATTATCTTGAAAACTATAAACTTTTTGTAAAAGCATGTATATTAGAATATTGTAGGTATTGCGACAATGATCATTTTGATATATGGTTCAAGGTCATATGTTGAAAGGTCAAGGTCACAGCTGCAAAAGAAGACTTAAATTACTAATTATCCTGAAAACTTTTAACTTTTTGTATAGGCATATATATGTAAGAATATTGTAGGTATTGACATGATGATCATTTTGATATATGGTTCAAGGTCATATATGAAAGGGGTCGAAAGGTCAATGTCACAGCTGCAAAAAAAGACTTAAATTGCTAATTATCTTGAAAACTATTAACTTTTGTATAAGCATGTATATTAGAATATTTTAGGTATTGTGACAATGATCATTTTGATATATGGTACAAGTTCATATATTGAAAGGTCAAGATCACAGCTGCAAAAGAAGACTTAAATTGCTAATTATCCTGAAATCTTTTAACTTTTTTAATAGGCATGTATTTAGAATATTGTAGGTATTGCAACAACAATCATTTTGATATAGGGTACAAGGTCATATGTTGAAAGGTCAAGGTCACACCTGCAAAAGAAGACTTAAATTACTTATTATCCTGAAAACTTTTAACTTTTTGTATAAGCATTTATATTAGAATATTGTAGGTATTGCGACAATGATCATTTTGATATATGGTTCAAGGTCATATGTGAAAGGAGTCGAAATTTGAATGTCACAGCTGCAAAAGAAGACTTAAATTGCTAATTATCTTGAAAACTATTAACTTTTTGTATAAGCATGTATATTAGAATATTGTAGGTATTGTGACAATGATCATTTTGATATATGGTTCAAGGTCATATGTGAAAGGTCAAGGTCACACCTGCAAAAGAAGACTTAAATTACTAATTATCCTGAAAACTTTTAACTTTTTGTATAGGCATATATATGTAAGAATATTGTAGGTATTGACATGATGATCATTTTGATATATGGTACAAAGTCATTAGTGAAAGTAGTCGAAAGGTCAATGTCACAACTGCAAAAGAAGACTTAAATTGCTAATTATCCTGAAAACTTTTAACTTTTTGTATAGGCATGTATATAAGAATATTGTAGGTATTAACATGATGATAATTTTGATATATGGTTCAAGGTTATATGTTCAAAGGTCAAGGTCATATCAACATAGGAATACAAAAATTATTAATTTTCTTGATAGCTATTAATTTCATGCATAGGCATGTATATTAGAATATTGTAGGTATTGACATGACAATCATATATGGTTCGAGGTCATATATGTTCAATGGTCAAGGACATAGCTGCATAAGTATACTGAAATTGATTAATGATTTGGAAATTATTCATTACACTTCAGTTACTTCATGCATATTATGTAAGCTACTTATAAATGAAATGTGAGTGGATATATTTCTGATTTAGTTTTGTGGGAGTTCCTAACTTGAGAAAACTTTTAAAGTTTCTGTACTTAATATATTGTCTATTGCATTTTGAGACCAATATTGGACATATCTTCAGGTGAGCGTTAAGGCCCATGGGTCTCTTGTTGTATGTTATTTTTGCAAATTGATAATTTTTAACACACAAGCCGATATTTTTTTTGACAAAATCTTTTTTTCAAATTACCGATGTAGAAGAAGCATTCAAGCAAATAAAACATTTGATGTTAAAAGGAACAGTGAAATGGTTTCAAAATGAGCATGTGGGATGCTTAAAAGGATTTTTGTTTTTCTCAACAATTCAATAAATAAATACTTTAACATTATCTTTTATAAACATTATACATATTCTTTTTACTGTACCCACAGTAATGATTTTATAATATTCTAACAAAAAATGTATTTCCATAACTTATTAACTTAAGTTTAACTAAACTTAAGGAAGACAGTAGTCACAACACATCTGGGCTCTCTAAAGTATAAGTCTATACATTTGTATGAAAGCACAACAAAATACATTGCAATACAAACTAGACATATTTACAAACAGTAACATAAAATTGTTAGTTTCATTGCCAAAAAACATCCCTATCTCAAAATTAGGTATATTTTTGAAATCTCAAAAAATCAGAAAAAGGAGCGAGTTTTACAAAAATTTGGGGTGGGGGTCAAATTTTCAGGACGTGGTTTTGACAGTGGATATTGCAAAAAGTATGGGCATTTTTGAACGGGGCAATTTTGACAAGTGGGCGATTTTGTTGAAAGTGAGGGCGATTTGACCTAATACCATTTGTAAACCTAAAAGCTTGTCCATGTCTAGTATTGAATGGTTTTTATTTATTTATTTATTTATTTATTTATTTATTTATTTATTTATTTATTTATTTATTTATTTATTTTATTTTATTTTATTTTATTTTTTATTTTATTTTATTTAATTATTTATTTATTTATTTATTTTTTTTTTTTTTTTTTTGTAGTATAATGATATGTATCAGTTACATCAGTAGACACATATATTTATCCCACCTCAGATGAAAATCTTTGATTCCCATTGGTCAATTAGTAACCTAATATGGGATTGTATTAGGTCACTTTTGATTATCTCCCTTGATTAAGAAAATATATTCGGTCAGTAACGATTATGTCCCCTGTTACCCGGTCTGCAGCCATAATGGCGTCGTCAACAAAGCGCTGAAATGTTTCTGTTTTTGCAGTTGAAATAATGTTTTGCAATGAAGATCAAGATCTTCGGTGGGATAAATTCGTTACACAGTGATTTAGTGACCTAATACGGAAATATATGGAGTCATTAAAATTTATATTGGGCTCCGCTATGGCGTCGCCCAATGTAAATTTTAATGACTCCATATATTTCCGTATTAGGTCACTAAATCACTGTGTAACTAATATTATTGTATTGATAATGAACATAACATTTTGTAAATGTATTTTCCTTTGCAGATAAAGTTGTTGGTTGTCACTGCTATCAAGATAAAACACAGAATACATGTATGTCTTATTTATGGTAAAATATTCAATGTCTTTAATGAAGGTTCTTTGTCATGGTTACTATTATTAAATAATTGTGTTATTTCCTATTGTACAGATGGTAACTAAGTCGATTCTAAATGATTAGTAAAAACTCAATTATACATTTAATGTATTAGAGGTTTAACTAGGTAAATCAAATACTAGTATATGAGAAAGTGTTTAGTGTTTGAATACTGCTTATAAGCATAAACTGACATGGTTTATTGAGTACATTACAATGGACTCAGTGGTTTGTTATGTTAGTCTGTGAAAGTATGACACTGTCATTAGCATCATCATAAATACATACTAGTGTTAATTATACCAGAATTTATATAACCATGTACAGAGAACGTAAACTGTGTTTGAAGTCTGAAGATTTACATAATTGTGTCATATTACTAATACATAAAGAATTGCTAATGTAACTCTACAATAGAGTTTTTCAGTAGCTTTTTTTACCCTGTTTGAAGATTAGTGTAGCAAGGTATAATAAAAATTTCTTAATTTATATTTTTACATCACTTTATTTTTTTGGCAATGTTACATGGAAGGAAAGTTTAACATTGGGTACAAGGAAGTCCAGTAATGGGTATTTGTATATAATAAGCTGTGGAGTATCAGTTTAGGTGTTTGTTTTGTGCTCTAATCTATATCTAACTCTTGTTTTCAACATTTATCAAATACAATAGAACATGTTTGTGTACTGTAAAAATTGGACTGTTCCTTTGTTTTGATTTATAAACTTCTATCATTAGTTTATAGAATATTTCAATGATGATGTTTTGGTATATTATTTTTCAGCATCAACAGACCAGCCCTACCACGAAGAAAGACAAGAGTTAACAGAGGGTAAGACTAATGAATAATATTATAGGACATGCACTCATAAGCTGCTGATTAACTTTTGAATGGTTTTTAGTTTCAAAGTTCATTACAATGCTTTTTTTTGATTGACAATTTTTTAACAGAACCACTGTGTCATACATCAGAAATTCTGTGTCCTAAATTTCACAGTTTTTTCATATGATAAAAAAAAAACCATCATCATTAGCTAGAATACAAGAGTAATCTAGTGTGCTTAATCTAGTATTGACATAACAATATATAAATGTGTTATTTCAGTGATAGAATTGATCTAGCTTATCATGAATGACATATACAATGATGCTAAAACGATGTAGTAATACAGTATACAGAATTGTATGGTCAATAAAACTAAGGCATGTTCAACAGAATACTTCACAATGCATATTAAACTTTAAATATTTTTATTAAAGTAATCTTATGAATCCATAAATCAAAAATGCCTAAAACAGTGCTACTACATATAGTATAGTTTTAAGTTGATTTAAGGAATTTATTAGGGTATTGCAGAATAAATATAAATATGTTTTTATATTCAGCCCAGAATATGTTATGGATGCCCAGAAATAAAAGACCAGAGAGACTGAGAGACAGTTTAAAAGAAGTAGAGGTAATTTATCAGGATTTATCATTATAAAGGAACATATCTGTTCCAAATTAACATATATCCGTTCACAGTACAGTAGATTCTGCTTAATTGCATAGTCGGTTTGTCAGAAAATTTTATGCAATTAAGCGGAATATGCAAATAATCGAAAATGCCTCTTGGGCAAAATTGATTGATGGATATACATCGGATGGGGCCATTTTTATTACTTACGGAGACATCATAGTCAGTGTACTGTAGAAACATCAGAAAAATTAGTTATTCCTTTGAAATAAAAAATAAAATAAATAAATTCAATATAAAAAATAAAAAAAAAATATTTTATTTAATTTGTATAAAGTTTTAAAAATTCTAGCTGATTGATTGATGGATACGCCGGGCGAGGCCGTTTTTTTTTTTAGTAGACATCATAGTCAGTGTACTGTAGAAACAGCAGAAAATTTTTAATTCCTTTGACATAAAAATAAATAATTACTTTTAAAAAAATAATTTAATTAATTAAAATCTCGAGACTGGTAGTATATTTTCTTTACTAAATACAGATTTAAAATTCTAGCTGATTGTTTTAAACCTCGCATTTACATGGGAATCCAAAATGTGGTGCAAGTGCTTTTCTTTCAGACCATCGATCTGTGTTTAATCCTAGAATATGTATGAAACTGGAAAATCTGTTGGTATTTAATACATTGTTGCTTAACACTCGCGATATTAGTATTTCTTGTTTATTTACTTCCTTTTAAACCACGTGTTTCCTTTTCAATTTGCACATGACATTGAGTTAAATTGTTCGAGTTATCTCCCTTTCACGGTACGATAATCTATTTTTAAATGTGACATAGAAAAAATCCAGTTGCTTGACAACGTGCACGATGCCCCGGTAAAATTAATATTCAAACACTAATTGAAAGATGTTTTATGTTGTTGTTTATTTTAAACAAAGTAATATTTTAAAGGTTTGTTTATCAATTATTATAAGTCAAATGTAATACACATCGTAGGATTTGATCAGTCATAAATTGGAATCTCATTGTTATGTGTATCTAGGTCTGATCCAAGGAAATTAAGCGATAAACATCACTTCCTTAAGTGAAAAAAATGTCTTTGATGTTGAATCTGTATACCGACAAAACTTACTACATAAAGGATTTTTCAGCCGTAAACGATGATTTCAACCATTTTTAGCTCACCTGGCTTTAGCCAGCCTGAGCTTATGGTATGATGCGGCGTGTGTATGTGCGTGCGTGCGTGCGTGCGTGCTTCCGTAAACTTTACATTTTAATCTTCTTCTCCAAAACCACTGGGCCAAATTTGATGAAACTTGGTAACCATTATGCCTGGGTGAAGCCCTTTCAGATTTGCAAAAATGAAGGAGTTATGTCCCCTTGGGGCCCCATAAGGGGGGAAATAGTGAAAAACTTTAAAAATCTTCTCCTCTGAATGTACAAGAGATATACCTTAGTTATTTCATTTATACCATCCCTAGGTCATCTAGTTTCAGATTTGCACAAATGGTAGCCATGAGGCTCAAAATGGGGAAATTATAAGGTACTAAGTGGGAAAATTGCTTAAAATTATATATTTGTCACTATATCTTGAAAACAATTGACTTTTTGTATAGGCATGTATATTAGAATATTGTAGGTATTGACATGACAATCATTTTGATATATGGTTCAAGGTCATATGTTGAAAGGTCAAGGTCACAGCTGCAAAAAAAAAACTTAAATTGCTTATTATCTTGAAAACAATTGACTTTTTGTATAGGCATGTATATTAGAATATTGTAGGTATTGTGACAAAGATCATTTTGATATATAATACAAGGTCATATGTTCAAAGGTCAAGGTCACAGCTGCAAAAGAAGACTTAAATTGCTAATTATCTTGAAAACTATGAACTTTTTGTATAGACATGTATATTAGAATATTGTAGGTATTGACATGACAATCATTTTGATATATGGTTCAAGGTCATATGTTGAAAGGTCAAGGTCACAGCTGCAAAAGAAGACTTAAATTTCTTATTATCTTGTAAACTATGTACTTTTTGTATAGGCATGTATATTAGAATATTGTAGGTATTGACATGACGATCATTTTGATATATGGTTCAAGATCATATGTTGAAAGGTCAAGGTCACAGCTTCAAAAAAGACTTTAAATGCTAATTATCTTGAAAACTTTGAACTTTTTGTATAGGCATGTATATTAGAATATTGTAGGTATTGACATGACGATCATTTTGATATATGGATCAAGGTCATATGTTGAAAGGTCAAGGTCACAGCTGCAAAAAAAGACTTGAATTGCTAATTATCTTGAAAACTATGAACTTTTTGTATAGGCATGTATATTAGAATGTTGTAGGTATTGACATGACGATCATTTTGATATATGGATCAAGGTCATATGTTGAAAGGTCAAGGTCACAGCTGCAAAAGAAGACTTAAATTGCTAATTATCTTGAAAACTATGAACTTTTTGTATAGGCTTGTATATTAGAATATTGTAGGTATTGTGACAAAGATCATTTTGATATATGATACAAGGTCATATGTTGAAAGGTCAAGGTCACAGCTGCAAAAGAAGACTTAAATTGCTAATTATCTTGAAAACTATAAACTTTTTGTATGGGCATGTATATTAGAATATTGTAGGTATTGACATGACAATCATTTTTATGTATGGCTCAATGTTATATGTTGAAAGGTCAAGGTCACAGCTGCAAAAAAAAGACATAATTGATTGCTTATTATCTTGAAAACAATATTGAGTGCGGAAGGTCCTTAGGTGGTATAGATTCAAAATTGTATCCAACATGTCTGTCAGAAATCCAAGATGGCTGCCATTACTATAAATAGCAAAAATAAAAAAATGGCCATTTTGGGTTGATTTTTGTACTGATTTTGTTGAAATTTGAAACATAGAAAATAGATGTCGGGGGATAAAACATATATAACAGGTTTTTCCTTACGATTTTTCGTTTGTGTAATAATTACGTTATATGCAAATAAGGTTTATTTTTAGCCATAATCTTTGAAAATCTTCTTCTCTTAAAGTACGTGGCCAATTGAAAGGATATGGAAGTGTGGAAGGTCCTTGGGTGGTATAGATTCAAAATTGTATCCAACATTTCTGTTGGAAATCCAAGATGGCCGCCGTTACTTTAAAGTAGCAAAAATCGAAAAATGGCCATTATGGGTTTATTTACATGGATATACTGATTTTGTTGAAATTTATAACATAGAAACTAGATGTTGGGGATAAAACATATGTAATGGGTTTTTCTGTACAATTTTCCATTTTTGCAATAATTATGTAACATGCAAATAAGATTTATTTCAGCCTAAATCTTCTGAAAGTACATGGCCAATTGAAAGAAATTTTATGATTCATAGCGCTTGAAATAATAGAAAATAAGGATATTGCTAGTGAGTTTGTTTACATTTTATTGATTGAATATATTTAAAAAGAAAAAGCAAAGAACAAATAAGGATGTGCCAGGTGAGCGATACAGGCCCTATTGGGCCTCTTGTTTCTTACAGAGGAAATTAAAGCATTTGATAGAGGTATGATTTATTGAGTTTACACTGAAAGAAATGTAAATATGCGTTACCTAATTTGCTCTGGGATAACAGTCGCATACACATTCCTTAAATATGTTAACATAATTAAAAATAAAATCTTTTGGTTTTGTTTATTCTTTGTTTAAAACAACCCGTCACCGAAGTTCCAGTAAAACTATGTCTGGGTTTAGAAAATGTAATGGAAATATATTTAGTTGAAAAAGATCGAAATAAACCTTCTGACTTCTGTTACCCGGGTACAAATTTTTCACCTGTCATAGCCCTTTTAAATTGGTTTAACCTAATTAATTAATTACGTTTCCTGACAAAAGCGTATTGACAGACCAATTGGATAATAACTCTACAAAGTAAAGACTAATTAACTGGCTTCATATCTCACCTGACATTAGCTGTACACATGTTTATATAATGTAAACACCTCTCGAGTTTACCTTGCATTGTCGGCAGATATATTTTGTAATTATGAAACTTCAGACCAAGATCGCATAATTTTCAGAATTTTTATGCAATTAAGCGGAATTAAGAATTTTGTTTTTGCAAATAAACAGAAATTTTAACATTACTTAAATAGGAAATGGTTTGGTGCAGAGGAAAAATATGCAATTACAGTAGAACTTCGATAACTCAAACTTCGATATCTCGAATACCACGGATAACTCGAAGTCTTTATTTTGTCCCGACCGGTTTTCTATATAAACTATATTAGGAAAACTTCGATAACTCAAACTTCTATAATTTGAATACCCCCGATAACTCGAAGTAAATATTTGGTCTGTAGTTTAAAAATCTATTAAAATTAACTTCAAAAACTCGAATTTTTTCTAACAGTGTATGATCATTGGCTCGTTTAATAAAACGATCAAAGAAATCACATATCGGTAATTTGGCTACCGTTATAGTAGAGAAAATAGCCGAGTAGTTCTTGTTATCTACCGTATTAATAAGTATCAATAACGGATTAATATCCAGTACCGTCACGGACAATTAAGCCTAACAGGTACGCTTATCCTCTACTGTAATAAAAGAAGCCAAGTTCTCCAAGCTTAATTAAAACGACTAACCCCGTTGTACTCACGACTGCATTAAAATCTTAAATTACTTATTGCACTGCTTTATAATTTCATTAAGTTTCTGTTCATATTTTCTAACGAATGTAAAAAATAAGCATTTTGATAAACATGTACATATATCTGATTTCCGATTTCGTTGTTTGTATATACATGTATTGTGATTTTATAATAAAATAATACGTTTTGCACGCTTTTACCGTCAATATCAATTCTTAAATAAATTATTTATTGTTTTTTCTTTAAAAATTATCTTTTTACTTTTTTTTTCACATTCGAGTACAGGTAACTGTTTAAAACATCAAGATTTTGTAGTGAAAAACATATATTAAGGTGACACCATTCTTGGACATCATCCTTCAACTTCGATAACTCGAACATCCCGATAACTCGAAGTCCCCAGCGAAGTCCCGAGCACTTCGAGTTATCGAAGTTCTACTGTAACCAGAATATGCAATTAACCGGTATGCAAACAAGTGGAATCTACTGTACTTATACTTCATGGGAAAATATTTATCACAGTGAACTTTCAACAATGATAGACAAACAAGTTGCTGAATTAAATCATAAACTAATTAATAAACTCCTTTGTAACTGGTATGCATTAAGAAGATGGAAAAAATGTTTCTGGTAGTTGTAATTAACATATCTGTTCCAAATTAACATATATCTGTTCCAAATTAACATATATCTGTTCCAAATTAACATATATCTGTTCCAAATTGATATTTATGTTCCAAATTATCATTTATATTTCAAATTAACATTTATATTTCAAATTAACATTTATATATGCAATTAACATTTATGTTCCAAATATAACAAATATCTGTTCCAAATTAACATATATCGGTTCCAAATTAACATTTATGTTCCAAATAAACATAGATGTGTTCCAAATTAACATTTATGTTCCAAATTAATATATATTTGTTCCAAATTACCATTTATGTACCAAATTATCATTTATCTGTTCCAAATTAACATTTATCTGTCCCGAGTTAACATATCTGTTCCAAATTAACATAAATCTGTTCCAAATTAACATATATCTGTTTCAAATTAACATTTATCTGTCCCAAGTTAACATATCTGTTTCAAATTAACATATACCTGTTCCAAATTAACATATATCTGTTCCAAATTAACATTTATCTGTCCCAAGTTAACATATCTGTTCCAAATTAACATATATCTGTTCCAAATGAACATATATCTGTTTCAAATTAACATTTATCTGTCCCAAGTTAACATACCTGTTCCAAATTAACATATATCTGTTCCAAATAAACATATATCTGTTCCAAATTAACATATACATGTTCCAAATTAACATATATATGTTCCAAATTAACATATATCTGTTCCATATTAACATTAACATATATCTGTTTCAAATTAACATATCAGTTCCAAATTAACATATACCTGTTCCAAATTAACATATACCTGTTCCATATTAACATATATCTGTTCCAAATTAACATTTATCTGTTCCCTTTTACTTAATTTTGAATTTTATATTATCATCTGCTCTTTTTATTTTCTGCAAACTCTTTGACCATGATACAGCTTAAACATCACCTTATTCACTCTCTCTTTTAGCGAGAAACAATGTTATAGAGTCAGATCAACAATTAAACCCACTTTAATGTAGCTATTTGGTTTTAATTTCAGGAATTAATGATCCAGTTCAAAGTAGTTCAGATAAAGTGGAGAACAAGAAGACTTTTACAGGTATTTAAATAGTAATTACAACAGAGTCTGTCTGAGGTGATACGGACCGTATAATCTGTTTATATAGAACCAAGTTTGATATTACTTTATTTTGTATGTTGATAAGTTGAGATAAGAGAATTTTTGTCAGTTTACATATTGCTTTATTATGTATGTTGATAAGTTGAGATAAGAGAATTTTTGTCAGTTTACATATTACTTTATTGTGTATGTTGATAAGTTGAGATAAGAGAATTTTTGTCAGTTTACATATTACTTTATTTTGTATGTTGATAAGTTGAGATAAGAGAATTATGTCAGTTTACATATTGCTTTATTTTGTATGTTGATAAGTTGAGATAAGAGAATTTTTGTCAGTTTACATATTTCTTTATTTTGTATGTTGATAAGTTGAGATAAGAGAATTTTTGTCAGTTTACATATTAATTTATTTTGTATGTTGATAAGTTGAGATAAGAGAATTTTTGTCAGTTTACATATTGCTTTATTATGTATGTTGATAAGTTGAGATAAGAGAATTTTTGTCAGTTTACATTATTGCTTTATTTTGTATGTTGATAAGTTGAGATAAGAGAATTATGTCAGTTTACATATTGCTTTATTTTGTATGTTGATAAGTTGAGATAAGAGAATTTTTGTCAGTTTACATATTTCTTTATTTTGTATGTTGATAAGTTGAGATAAGAAAATTATGTCAGTTTACATATTACTTTATTTTGTATGTTGATAAGTTGAGATAAGAGAATTTTTGTCAGTTTACATATTACTTTATTGTGTATGTTGATAAGTTGAGATAAGAGAATTTTTGTCAGTTTACATATTGCTTTATTGTGTATGTTGATAAGTTGAGATAAGAGAATTTTTGTCAGTTTACATATTACTTTATTGTGTATGTTGATAAGTTGAGATAAGAGAATTTTTGTCAGTTTACATATTACTTTATTTTGTATGTTGATAAGTTGAGATAAGAGAATTTTTGTCAGTTTACATATTACTTTATTTTGTATGTTGATAAGTTGAGATAAGAGAATTATGTCAGTTTACATATTGCTTTATTTTGTATGTTGATAAGTTGAGATAAGAGAATTTTTGTCAGTTTACATATTACCTTATTGTGTATGTTGATAAGTTGAGATAAGAGAATTTTTGTCAGTTTACATATTACCTTATTGTGTATGTTGATAAGTTGAGATAAGAGAATTTTTGTCAGTTTACATATTACTTTATTATGTATGTTGATAAGTTGAGATAAGAGAATTTTTGTCAGTTTACATATTACCTTATTGTGTATGTTGATAAGTTGAGATAAGAGAATTTTTGTCAGTTTACATATTACCTTATTTTGTATGTTGATAAGTTGAGATAAGAGAATTTTTGTCAGTTTACATATTAATTTATTTTGTATGTTGATAAGTTGAGATAAGAGAATTTTTGTCAGTTTACATATTGCTTTATTATGTATGTTGATAAGTTGAGATAAGAGAATTTTTGTCAGTTTACATTATTGCTTTATTTTGTATGTTGATAAGTTGAGATAAGAGAATTATGTCAGTTTACATATTACTTTATTTTGTATGTTGATAAGTTGAGATAAGAGAATTTTTGTCAGTTTACATATTACTTTATTTTGTATGTTGATAAGTTGAGATAAGAGAATTTTTGTCAGTTTACGTATTACTTTATTTATGTCTAAGGCAAATCAGCATTGATATTTAAAACTAGTTATTTTATTTTTAGAATTTATCCCATTCTAAGTTGGGTTTTAAAAAAACAATAGTTTTTTATTATTATTATTATTATTATTATTATAAATGACAGATAAAGCCTTTACCTGTAGGCGAGAAATCATTCTCGATTAAAAAATCATCCCTGTAAAATGAAAAAACCTTAACCTGTCAGAAATTATCCTTGTAAAATATAAAATTATAGGGTGGCAAAAATAGTGAAATTTAGAAATTCTTGAGGATGAAATTTGTATAATGTTTTTTACAGATTGTTCTAAATAACCTGATGGTGATAAGTTTTGTAATTTGTGGACATAGTGGAGATTTAGAGAAAATTTTGATCGATAAATCCTTAATTGGAAAACTCAGTTCTGATAACGTATCTGATGGTAAGTATGACATTGTAATGTAACAGTTATAAATTCACAATAAAGGATTCTGATAACGTATCTGATGGTAAGTATGACATTGTAATGTTATAAATTCACAATAAAGGATTTAAAAGAGTTAAAAACTAGAGACTAAAATTATATTATTGGCTGTGAGTTTAATGGATCTTATAATTGTCTATTATAATCATTGGTGACAATGTAGAAAGATATAATAACCAAGAATTAAAAAAAAAAAAAAAAAGAAAAGAAAGAAAAAGAAAAAGGAACTACATGTGTAGGAATTTGATTAAGAAACAGTGTGATTCATTAGAATGTTGTTCTACACCACCCGAATCAAGTTTATTTCATTTATATCGAGGTAGTAAGCTCAGGAAGACACAAACTCGGAGAAACTACTGACCTTGAGATCGACAAACATGCTTAAATAAGAATATGTTCGAGTATTAATAGTTACTTAAATATGTGTTAAATGTGTGAATTTTGGTGTAATGTATTCAAACCAGTTATGAACTACTCTTATTATCAAAAAATTCTCAAATAGAAAACCAAAGTACACATAAAATTGTTTATATTTTAATACCATAATACAGTTCAAACATATTTTAATTATTTTGCTTTAGCTTATTTATGTGACCAGTTTCTAATAACAAGTTTTCCAGACCGACCAAGGTTAGATTACACATATTTCACAAAAAGACCTCCGCTAGGGGAAGCAGTGAAAAAGTTGGAAAAACTTTCTACATGGGAACCAAAGGTAAATATGCTTAATATGTACATTTTATTTTCTTATAAACAGTGTGGGGCACTCAATGATTACTTTGTCGACCATAAGCATACAAATAAATTCTCAGTTTTAAAATTCTGAAATGTTATTGAATGGAGACACTGATATGTTCATAGAGTTTAAAAATAAAAAGTCACAAGTATGATATATCAACCGAGCTTATGGCATAACAGCACTTGTGTCCATCTGTCCATTATAAATCTTCTATATTTAAAGTGCTAGGCCGATTCAAATAATATTTTGTAAGGAAGTTCCTTGGTTAATACAGATTCAAAATTGCATCCAAAATAGTCATCCAAAATTCAAAATGCTGCCATTACTATCAACAAGAAAAAATAATTTGTCAATTACCCAGTTTGCACAATTTATTCAAATAAGCTGTAATTTAAGATAACTTTTTGAAAAGTTTCATCTCTGAAACCACCTGGTAGATTAAAACTAAATAAGTGGGGAATATCTTTGATTGATGCAGATTGAAAAATTTTGTCCCACATAGCCTGAGGAAATCAAAATGGCTAGTGTTAATATTAATTTTAAAAAAACCAGATAAATAGCCATTGATGATTTATTCATGGAATAATTCATATCAAGTTTCATTTTTTGAAGGAAGATAAACTTTAAAAATCTTAAAAAATTCAAAATTTCACTTAGCATTTAAAAATATTTTTTGTTTAGCATTCTGTCATACTGTTGTTGTTTGTGAATTCAGCAGTTTTTATATTTATTCTAGGTGACTCAGGTTGATATTCCTGGACCAGTTGGACGTCGACTTGAGAGAAAAGTTTGTGTTAATTCTCATCGTGATCGGGTAAGTTTGACCAGTTACTTACTTATCAGTATATCAGATAGATTTGACTGCTGGTCTTTAAATAATTTTCTTGTAAGGATTGAGCTTCCATCTCCCTAAAGCCCAACAGAATTGTTGGTATAAATTTTAAACAATATTAAGAAATTAAATCTCTGGACAGCGATCAGGTTTATATTTAAATTTGTTACTAATACTTCTCAAGCTAAGTTAGGTATATTCTACTGAGAGAAAGTTCGACAGTTCATTTGCCAAAAATCACAGTTTTCCGGGTTTGACACAGGACTGGAAAAGTAATTAAAATATAATAGTTTCTAGAAAAGTCCTGGAATCTATAATTGTTTCGGATATGTTCTTAAAAAAACAACCAATTTCTGGTTTTCTGGCTGCCCAGTTTAAGTGAATGTATCTTTACTGAAAGGTAAATCTGTTAAATTTAAACAATGTTTAGTAGCCTAATTTCATAAATGCCAACAAAAACAGAGATTCAAATATATTTTATTTGTATAGTTACTTCTTATTTAATTCTGGTAAAGACTTGTCAAATATTCAAAATTATACATCCTGGTAGTTTTTCAATTGGATACTAATCCACCCTTTATGTTTGTTATTCAATCATTTTTGAAGAAAAACAAAGACTTTTGGTATTGAATGTTTGAGTTTGCTCATTAAGGGATTGTTCATCATCATCCTGCAGCCATTCAAAGTTTCTTTCATCATAATCTTTATCAATGTCATTATTATCATCACCGCTGAAACAGCCATCATTATCATCATCTTCATCATCACTGTCCATATTAGAAGGGGAATTAAAGATGGAATATTTAATTGATTCTTTTGGATCAGTCATTATAAATGTTGTTTTTGCTTTTGTTTTTTCCCAAATTTGCATTATTTTGTCTATGTCTTTTGTTTCAAACACACCCTTATATTGACGGCTACACCTGTGTTTATACAGGGCTATCTGCTGCTCTTCAACCATTGGTCCAATATGACTCGCTATGATATATTTCTTTGTTTTATCATTCACTATGTTACCTATACACTGTTCCAGTACTTGGACTGCTGGTAGAGAATTTCTCACAGTCAAAACAAAGGTCAAGGTCACATAGACATTCTCATCATTATCTGATTGGTCACTGTCTTCAGACTCTGTGATTTCATAATCTGTTTCTATTTGTGTAACTCCAAATGTTTTCGCATTTATATTTGACCTTTGACCTTTTCTTGGAAATTTATATTTCTTTGTCCTGTTAGAAACCTTTGCTTCATCTTTCTTTGTATTCTGTTTCATTTTTTCATCAGAATTTTGCAGAATTTCAGATTTATTTACAAGGGAAAGAACATCACTGTGAAACAAAATTGACCTTTTTTGACATTTGAAGTCAACAATTTGTTCACTTTCTGAGTCAAGCTCAATAAAATCTCCCAACAGTTTCTCTTTTTTTAAAAGTTTGTATGTCATTTCACTGACTTTGAATAAAAACTGTTTCATGTCCAAAGATAAGGATATCCTTTCAATTTTACCTTTGATGTTGAATATATCTTTTCCTGGTTTTAATCTTACCCTTGTTTCATTATGCAGAATCTGTTGGTATAACATTAGAGAGAACAGATTGTCACAAAGGTCAGATGATGTAAGAAGTTCCTGGTGTAGTTCATGTGGACATTCTACGCTCTCAGAAACTATTTGTTTCAAATAATCTTCTTCTTCATCAAAAATGGCTGTATTTGGCTCCAGTAGATCACATATGTATAGAGGACTCATTTGTGGATTTGATGTTGGGAATTTCTTTTTGACTGTGTCAGTAGTGTACACATTCTGTAGTACTAAATCTTTAACATCAGTATTCTGCTCAGCCATATCTGTCAGAAAAATAATAAATAAATTCCACAATTAAATTACATTGTATAATAATAACCAGTACTGTATCATTAAAGTCTAGATGAAGTTTGCTTCTAAAAAATTTAAATAACAGCAACCTTTAAAGTCAATTTTTATGTTCTCAGAAAACACAGATCTGTGTCTGATTTTACAGTTTCTACTGTTGTATCTTTCATGTTTTTCATGCAGCATGCACATACATTGCATTATTTATCAATTCTGTTTATAGAACATTTTTTTTAAAGTAAATGGGATACAAGTTAATTGAAGATTTTACTGTAAAATATCAGGATTATCAAACGTTTTTTAATTTTTTTAAAATTTTAAATAATTTTTATTTAAATATCAGGTTATTAGGTTGTATTGATGTAAGTACAAGAAATTAAAGTGAATTTGACATTGATACTGTAGATACTTTTTCTATATTTATTACTATTCTTGCAAATTTAAACAGTACAAGAATAGACATAAAAAACTTCCCAGTTTTGAGAATTCATTAAATAAAAAAAACTAAAAACAAGAAATCTAACAAAACTCATGTACTTGTTATTATAAATTAGGAAAGTGTAAATTCTTGAAAATACTCACCGTTATAATGAATATCACAAAAATGAAGAAACAGACACTTTCTCTGGTACTGACCCTTCTCAGAGAAACCTTGACGTTCCATCGGTTTCACCTTTAGGGATTATGGAATAACCCAGAAAAGTGAATGGATGAATCCTTTGTAAAGTTTTAGGGTTAACAGGATTATAGATAATCAATAATCAGTATTATCTTTACCAGTTATTTTCTTACACAGGTAGATAATGAATAATTAATTAACACAATGGTACCTGTGTGATTAATTTCCTAACAACTGTGTTTATTACAAACCTTATGTATTATTCATGAAAAACATCCAATTATCTTCTACTATACTGCAGTATTGATTTCTTTTATACTGGCATATTACATAAACCTGCTTTTATAGTTTGATTGTATTTCGTCATTATGAACTTGGTCAAAATGGAACGTTTATTTTTTAAGAAGTTCAAATTGATATAAACATTAGATATAATTGATATAAACATATAGACAGTGTTGAACATATCAGTATTTTATTTAAATTTACCATAAACATTTTGATTATAGTTAATTTTAACTAAACCAGAAAAATAAATTTAAAATTATAGATTTTAGAAATAAAAATATAGATTTTTAAGATGCATCTCTATTTGATAGATATTAGTTTGGTGGCCAACATCAAGTGAAGAAGCTTGGCCTTGGAGTCCTATGGCTACAGATAGAGACAGAGCTAATATTATTATTTTATCTGTACATGGGTAGGTTATATCATAAATTTATTTTTCTAAAAATGGACTCTTGGTATGAACTTATCATGGATAAACAATAGTGTTTGTCTGATTTCAAAAACCCTTTTTAAAAGTAAACTAGGAATAGTGTTATCATGCCTGTCCCACAATACAAGTGGTTATGGGAAAATTCAACTTGATAAAATAAGTAGTGTACAAAATTAATTAAACCAGGCATCTTTTAAATATGAAATTAAAAATTGAAAAAACTAATAAATACAACAGGATAACACATACCAGATGAACATTGATTTTATAAAACCTTTCATAATTTAAAAAAAAAATCTGAAACCAGAAATGCTGAATTAAGGACAAATTATGAATTAATTTTGACAAAATTACAGCAATCTATCACCTCAGAGTGTAATGACAAAAATTGGTCTTAAGCTAAAAAATACAGAATATGTACATGTAATTTATCATTGATGAAATTTTAAAATGCTTCCAATCATATTTGTCTATTTTTTATTTACAGACCAAATATTGATGTACTTACTTATACAAGAACAGAATGTGATCCAGTGTTTGCAGGTTTTAGGCAAGTATAGCATTCTTTAGCAAAAATGACACATTTTTGTCAAGCCTGGCATTGCCATGAGGCAAGACTTAGGTGTTACTTTTCCGGTGCAGTTGTAGGTGGTGGCAGTGGTGGCAGCAGTGACAGCTTGCCAAAATGTGAAAGTTTGTTTTATTTTCTACTCAATCTAAAAGTAACCAGGCGAGACATATAAATATGTGGAATTCTTGTTTACCATTTAAAATACTACGCAAATTATATGATCTTCCACTGTAATAGATTGAACACTGTCAAGTTAAAAAATAATAAAAAAGAGCATTTCTCAGGCCAGTTGAACTGAAGAATACATGTATACTCCTCAGTCACTTGTCTGAGGCTTGATATGCTGCTGAAATATTCATGTACATGTATTTGGCTTGACCCTACAGTTTTGAAACATGCATTGTGGTAAAAGCAAAATCCAGTGAAACTTTCTGGTCAGTGATAATTAAAACAATATGTCATGGAAATTTTATATGAGATTTGTTTGAAATAAACTTTTTTTAGAGTTTATTTTTTAAAACCTCCATTATCATTTTAATCAAGTTTTTACAAGAAGTGGTAGTTTTACTGTGACAACACCATACATATCAAATACAGAGATTGTAACTAATAGATTTTACCTGGATTTATTCATGCCTGAGTATACAGGTTAATTATATAATCCATACAAGACACAGGTGTAAGCATGTCTTACGACTATTTCATGTTTGCATAACCAGTATCCTTAATTCATCAAAGCTGATTACTATGATATATTTTATGCTTTCACAAGTCAAACGGCTTGCTATAACTCTCTTCCACTTTCTCGTGTGAATTATTGACCTTGATATTTGTTAATTTAGTTGTTTACAGCCTCATCGTTTGTTTACGATGGAACAAGCGATGAGTACAGGAAGTGAGACAACAGCACAGACCTGTACATACGAAATCATACAGGGCAAAGTAAGTTGCTTTAACATGTTTTGGTAATAGTAAAAATAGTAAATACCATGTATATATGACATTTATGTACCCCAATTTTGGTGAATTTTTGTATAACTCAAGAGTGAAATAGAGACATTGAATGTAAAAAATAAACCCTAATGAGAAAGGCTAAGTGTTAAGGGAACATGTACATAATAAACATCTTCTGTGTGTTTTTTGCTTGTAAACAGAATTTTTTAAAGTTTGCAGGAATGAGAGACAGAACTTATTAAGTGTAATTATTGGTGTGGATGTTAAATTAACACAATTTTATGTCTATTTTAGATTCAGAGAATTTCAGTAACAAGTATCCCACTTAAAAGTAAGTTATCCACAGACACTCTAACTTTGCTAAGTACATGTACATGTATGTGAAAATCACGGGTATTTGTGTATTATAGATCTACAAAAGCAGCATATAATATTCTCCCCCTCTTTATCTGGCGTACAGAGCTAAGGAGTCATATCCATGTGTACAATTTAAAGTTTCTGGTGCCTGCTTTTCCTAAGAACTATTATTGTCCAATGATTTGTCCAGTGGACTAGATATCTTTTAGATATCTTTTAAGACAACTATTTTTTAACTACAGTTGTAATCTCTTGCATGTATCTAGTCACAGATGTACTAGAATGGAAGTCTACTCTAAAACCTATATTATAAAAGTCTTGTAAAATTATGTAACATTTAGGGTTAATTTAAAAGTTGATCATTTGCAAATTACTTCACTGTAAACTGGTATCCTTCCTTATTAACTAACATTATGAGGAAATAATGTCTAATATATTTTTATTAAGGTCCTGTTAATTGTCAGTGTAGAAATCCAAAAGAAGATAAACTAGTTCTTGGATGTGCTGATGGCTCTGTGGTTTGTATATAAAGCTTAATATGTTTTATTATATATATTTATATATCCAAGATCTTTCTTGTTTTTCAGCTATAAATTTTTGTTTTTCTGTAAAAAATCCAAAGTCATTGATAAAATAAGGTGCATGTGAAAATTAGAAGTTTCAGATTGTACATTTATTCAGTCAAGTATTCATGGATGTAAAGACCTTATAATTGCTTTGCTTGGAAAATTAATTGTATATTCTAATTGCTTCATCAACAAAGTTTGCAGCATTTATGATATTATTTAAATAAAGAAATCACCAGTTTTAGAACACTTTTTTCAAAACAGCTCAAACTTAAAATTACAACAGAAGTTATATTTATATGCAAATAATTTTCCTCTAATATCAAGTTGAAACCAGAGGTCACAATGTTACAGTTGACAAAACCAGCATAAAAATAGCCTGATATTTATCAATTCTTGTCAAAATAGGAAGGAGTTTAATTGAAATGACATCATCATGAATTTATATATAATGCAAGCTTAATTTTAAGATGCTTGTTTTAATGAGGCAACTATATTAGTATATCATGCAGTTTTGTAACTTAATGGTCATAAAATGAAGTAAAATTTTACGGTGCCAAATGATATAAAGATTATACTCTTTCTGTATGAATAAGTTTTTGTGCATGTGTGTGCATATGCACGTGCAAGCAAGCATGTGTGTGCAGACAATTTAATCTGGATTAAAATTATTATTTTATTAAGTCAGATGTTATCAATTTTTACTTTGTTAAGCATTTCTAGAACTTTTTTTCCACATCAATATTGGATTCAGGTGTGATTATTTTACATATTACAGGTATTATATGATGAACATAGAAAGTCTACCATAATGACACGTGCAGCATTGGTAAGATGTTTATATCTTTATAACACTGAAAGGGTTACTTGGGGGATGTAAACAGGAATCACCCTGTCTGTCTGTCTGTCTGTCCATCCATTTTTTCGTTAATCAGTCTCTCTGTGCCTTAACTTTATCTTGGAATGTTAGATTAAACCTTCTTACATACATTGTATCAGAATGATGTGTAACATACAAATTCTGGGATGACAACCCTATATTTACTGAATAACATTCCCTTGACAATTTGAATTTGTTAGAGTTGTGTCATCCAAGAACCTTCAGGTAGCTGCACTACATATATTCTTGGTATACATATCCATTGTATTAAGTGAAAGTTTAATTTAGACCTTTTTAGCAGAGTAATGTCCCTTGATAACATTTTAACAAGAATGTGCAGTTTGGTTATTGTAATGGGGTTGGGGGTATTAGTCCCTTTCAGGTACATGTATATGGTTTGATATTATATTAGTTTACTAAGTGTTTCATTTTCAAAGATTCTTTTTTTTACAGATACCTATATCTATAGCATGGCATCCTACAGGTACTGTGTTTTTTGTTGCTGGTGCAAGAGGTGATATTCAGGTATGAAAACTCTTAAGGTTTATAAAGATATAAATGTATGGGATTGTTGTTGTTGTTTTAATTATTTAAGTTATTGATGGTACTAAATACAATCCTTAAGCGGTTCAAACTCAAACATTTCATAATGAAGGTGGTGATAAGTAAAGACTTGCATATACATGTTTTTATCTGGCAAGAATTTCACATAAGAGGGACAACAATTATTGAGAGACTTAGACTACATGTATAAGCTTGTCTGCATATATGTTTAAAAGCTTTTACCATAACCTTGGAGTGAGCATGAGCATGAGCATCTAGTATTTTTATTAAAAGTACATGTATGATGAAAAAGGGTAAAGCCACACATTTTGTTTGAGATGTTTTATTTAAATTTCGTGACTTTTACAATCACATTTCATACCAATGTTGTATTCCATTGATGTGCTAAAACAAGACATATTATCACATTGTGTTCCCTGTTTTTAAGTCAGTGTATTATCACATTATGGTATCCTGTTTTCAGATCAGTGTATTATCACATTATGGTATCCTGTTTTTAGATCAGTATATTATCACATTATGGTATCCTGTTTTCAGATCAGTGTATTATCACATTGTGTTCCCTGTTTTCAGATCATTGTATTATCACATTTTGTTCCCTGTTTTCAGATCAGTGTATTATCACATTGTGTTCCCTGTTTTCAGATCAGTGTATTATCACATTATGGTATCCTGTTTTTAGATCAGTGTATTATCACATTATGGTATCTTGTTTTCAGATCAGTGTATTATCACATTGTGTTCCCTGTTTTCAGATCAGTGTATTATCACATTATGGTATCCTGTTTTCAGATCAGTGTATTATCACTTTGTGTTCCCTGGTTTCAGATCAGTGTATTATCACAATACGGTACCAGCTGTTTTCAGATCAGTGTATTATCACAATACGGTACCAGCTGTTTTCAGATCAGTGTATTATCACATTGTGTTCCCTGTTTTCAGATCAGTGTATTATCACATTATGGTGTCCTGTTTTTAGATCAGTGTATTATCACATTATGGTATCCTGTTTTCAGATCAGTGTATTATCACTTTGTGTTCCCTAGTTTCAGATCAGTGTATTATCACATTATGGTATCCTGTTTTTAGATCAGTGTATTATCACATTATGGTATCCTGTTTTTAGATCAGTGTATTATCACATTATGGTATCCTGTTTTTAGATCAGTGTATTATCACATGATGACATTATGGTATCCTGTTTTTAGATCAGTGTATTATCACATTATGGTATTCTGTTTTGAGATCAGTGTATTATCACATTATGGTATCCTGTTTTCAGATTGGTGTTTTATCACTTTGTGTTCCCTGGTTTCAGATCAGTGTATTATCACATTTTGGTATCCTGTTTTCAGATCGGTGTATTATCACATTGTGTTCCCTGTTTTCAGATCAATGTATTATCACAATATGGTACCAGCTGTTTTCAGATCAGTGTATTATCACATTGTGTTCCCTGTTTTCAGATCAGTGTATTATCACATTGTGTTCCCTGTTTTCAGATCAGAGTATTATCACATTGTGTTCCCTGTTTTCAGATCAGTGTATTATCACATTGTGTTCCCTGTTTTCAGATCAGTGTATTATCACATTACGGTACCAGCTGTTTTCAGATCAGTGTATTATCACATTGTGTTCCCTGCTTTCAGATCAGTGTATTATCACAATATGGTACTAGCTGATTTCAGATCAGTGTATTATCACATTGTGTTCCCTGTTTTCAGATCAGTGTATTATCACATTGTGTTCCCTGTTTTCAGATCAGAGTATTATCATATTGTGTTCCCTGTTTTCAGATCAGTGTATTATCACAATACAGTACCAGCTGTTTTCAGATCAGTGTATTATCACATTGTGTTCCCTGTTTTCAGATCATTGTATTATCACATTGTGTTCCCTGTTTTCAGATCATTGTATTATCACATTGTGTTCCCTGTTTTCAGATCAGTGTATTATCATATTGTGTTCCCTGTTTTTAGATCAGTGTATTATCACAATACAGTACCAGCTGTTTTCAGATCAGTGTATTATCACATTGTGTTCTCTGTTTTCAGATCATTGTATTATCACATTGTGTTCCCTGTTTTCAGATCAGTGTATTATCACATTATGGTGTCCTGTTTTTAGATCAGTGTATTATCACATTATGGTATCCTGTTTTCAGATCAGTGTATTATCACTTTGTGTTCCCTAGTTTCAGATCAGTGTATTATCACATTATGGTATCCTGTTTTCAGATCAGTGTATTATCATATTGTGTTCCCTGTTTTCAGATCAGTGTGTTATCACAATATAATACCAGCTGTTTTCAGATCAGTGTATTATCACAATGTAATACCAGCTGTTTTCAGATCAGTGTTATATCACAATATAATACCAGCTGTTTTCAGATTGGTGTATTATCACATTATGGTATCCTGTTTTCAGATCAGTGTATTATCACATTATGGTATCCTGTTTTCAGATCAGTGTATTATCACATTATGGTACCAGCTGTTTTCAGATCGGTGTATTATCCCATTGTGTTCTCTGTTTTCAGATCAGTGTATTATCACATTATGGTACCAGCTGTTTTCAGATCATTGTATTATCACATTTTGTTCCCTGTTTTCAGATCATTGTATTATCACATTTTGTTCCCTCTGTTTTCAGATCAGTGTATTATCATATTGTGTTCCCTGTTTTCAGATCAGTGTATTATCATATTGTGTTCCCAGCTGTTTTCAGACCAGTGTATTATCATGTTTTCAGATCAGTATATTTTGAACTTATTGATTCAGATTGGTAACACTTTTTTGTATTTTTTCATGGGCTGCATCAATGTAACCATCCATCAGGAAGCATTTCAGCCATTTTCAAGATTATTATTGATTTACATAAAAAACAACTTCCTTTAATTAGTTTTTAATTTTTGTTTTTTTGATAATATTTCATTTTCACTCCAGTCAAAATCATATAATATTTTTTACCAAATCAATTTTGTTTGTACCTTGTAATGGCAATGTTAACGCAATATCTGATAAACAGATTTGTTATGATGGCTCATCATTTTCAATTTTACTTGCCAGGATTTGTGAAGATCAAAAGTAAAATATATATCTTGTGCAATATTTGAAATACTCAACCAAACCTTGTGATAGATAGCTATTTATGAAAGTAACTTGTGTCACATGATCAGTTTAATTCTTTAAATTATCATTTATCATTTTGTTATTACAGGTATATGATATGGCATTGTCACCTGTACGTATACAACTCGTATCTGAGGATCCAAGTCCTCACAGAGTATTACAACTAGGAAAGTTCTTCAAGTACGTCTGTGTAAAAAAGTGTTCATTAAATGTAATACAATGGTTTATTAGGTTATGGTATACAATGACTTATAAAGAGTTATACCTATGTTTGACACATTATTTTAAACACTTGGAACCACGTGATCATTATACTCGGCAGAACCAAAGTCATTTGTGATCATTATACTCGGCAGTACCAAAGTCATTTGTGATCATTATACTCAGCAGTACCAAAGTCATTTGTGATTTTAATTGTCTGGACATCACTCTTATTCACGCATCATGAAAATTAAAAATAATTTTAAATGAAGCATTGAATGCTTAATGTTTGGGTCATTGTGTTTGTGAATTTTGATTAATTGTCAAAGAAAATCCAATGAACTTCATTTAAGATCATTATTTTTTGTTTACTTAAGTCTAGTCATAACAGAAAAATGCTATGTGCATCTCTGGTTACCATAGAATTTTTTTCTATAGAAGGAAACTGTTGCTGCTAAATGGATTTAACATGTTGAAAAACAAAGCAAATGGTGGATTCTTTTTGTGCAGACATTCATCACTAAAAGCATCATTTCCAGTGTAAACTTCACCATTTTGTAACATGTAAAATCCCTGTAGCAATAACAGTTTTCTTTGCACAGAAATGTTATATGGTAATGAATCAAACAGTAATGTATTTAAATTACAAGCATTTTTTTCACAGCAATTTAATTTTTTAAAAGTAAATATACATTAATCTACCTGTTAATTTAAGTTTAATTTAGTTTAAAAAACTTTTAAAGATATGAGAATGTAAAAAGTAATATAAAAATAACCCATCTTATCTTCTTTATGTTGGCTTGTATATTTTGTTGAGTTAATTTAAAATTTTGTTGTTTTTAGCTCACCTGAGCCAAAGGCTCAGATGAGCTATTGCAATCTATCACCGTCCGTCGTGCATCGTCCGTCGTGTGTAAACTTTACATTTTAATCTTCTCCTCCAAAACTACAGCGCCAAATTTGATGAAACTTGGTGATTATCATGCCTGGGTAACAGCCTTTCAAAATTGTGTTCCGGGTTTGGCCACGCCCAACAAGATGGCTGCTGTTACTAAAAATAACAAAAAGACTAAAAAATCTTCTTCTCTGAAACCAAAAGGTGCAGGCAAATTTTGATTGGATATTTGGATTCAGCATACCTGGGTACTTTAAAATTGTGTTTTTCATGAAAATTGAGCGAAAAATAGGTCACGCATTTTTTGCGTAAAATTATGTAAGTTTGAAAATGAGACATTTGTTGTTATAACTCAATAACGGCTGAAGATAATTGTATGGAGTTTTCACTGTTGATCTTGTCTTGCTATTTTCTTCCAAAAGATGTCAAAGGTCAAGGTCATGTCCCTGCTTTTGACCTTTGATAAAAAATCCTATTTTTTAAACATTTCAGGTGATAATGGCATGGGATTTTCAGTTAATTGTAGGTAGTGACATGACAATCATTTTGATGTATGACTCAAGGTCATACGTTCAAAGGTCAAGGTCATAGGTGCATAAAAATACTCAAATTGTTAATTATCTTGAAAACTGTTAACTTTTTGCATAGACATATATATTAGAATATTGTAGGTATTGACATGATGATCATTTTGATATATGACTCAAGGTCATACGTTTAAAGGTCAAGGTCATAGGTGCATAAAAAGCCTAAAATTGTAATAACTTGTAAACTATTTACTTTTTGTATAGACATATATATTAGAATATTGTAGGTATTGACATGACGATCATTTTGATATATGACTCAAGGTCATACTTTCAAAAGTCAAGGTCATAGGTGCATAAAAAGACTCAAATTGTTAATTATCTTGAAAATTGTTAACTTTTTGCATAGACATATATATATATGTAATAGAATATTGTAGGTATTGACATGACAATTATTTTGATATATGACTCAAGATCATACATTCAAAGGTTAAGGTCATAGGTGCATAAAAAGACTCAAATTGTTAATTATCTTGGAAACTTTTAACTTTTTGTATAGACATATATATCAGAATATTGTAGGTATTGACATGATGATCATTTTGATATATGACTCAAGGTCATACGTTTAAAGGTCAAGGTCATAGGTGCATAAAAAGCCTAAAATTGTAATAACTTGTAAACTATTTACTTTTTGTATAGACATATATATTAGAATATTGTAGGTATTGACATGACGATCATTTTGATATATGACTCAAGGTCATACTTTCAAAAGTCAAGGTCATAGGTGCATAAAAAGACTCAAATTGTTAATTATCTTGAAAATTGTTAACTTTTTGCATAGACATATATATATATGTAATAGAATATTGTAGGTATTGACATGACAATTATTTTGATATATGACTCAAGATCATACATTCAAAGGTTAAGGTCATAGGTGCATAAAAAGACTCAAATTGTTAATTATCTTGGAAACTTTTAACTTTTTGTATAGACATATATATCAGAATATTGTAGGTATTGACATGATGATCATTTTGATATATGACTCAAGGTCATACATTTAAAGGTCAAGGTCATAGGTGCATAAAAAGCCTGAAATTGTTAATTATCTTGGAAACTATTAACTTTTTGTATAGACATATATATCAGAATATTGTAGGTATTGACATGACGATCATTTTGATATATGACTCAAGGTCATACGTTCAAAGGTCAAGGTCATAGGTGCATAAAAAGACTCAAATTGTTAATTATCTTGAAAACTGTTAACTTTTTGCATAGACATATATCAGAATATTGTAGGTATTGACATGATGATCATTTTAATATATGACTCAAGGTCGTACGTTTAAAGGTCAAGGTCATAGGTGCATAAAAAGCCTGAAATTGTTAATTATCTTGGAAACTATTAAAATTTTTGTATAGACATATATATTAGAATATTGTAGGTATTGACATGACAATCATTTTGATATATGACTCAAGGTCGTACGTTCAAAGGTCAAGGTCATAGGTGCATAAAAAGCCTGAAATTGTTAATTATCTTGGAAACTATTAACTTTTTGTATAGACATATATATTAGAATATTGTAGGTATTGACATGATGATCATTTTGATATATGACTCAAGGTCATACGTTTAAAGGTCAAGGTCATAGGTGCATAAAAAGCCTGAAATTGTTAATTATCTTGGAAACTATTAACTTTTTGTATAGACATATATATCAGAATATTGTAGGTATTGACATGACAATCATTTTGATATATGACTCAAGGTCATACATTCAAAGGTCAAGGTCATAGATGCATAAAAAGACTGAAATTGTTAATTATCTTGGAAACTATTTAACCTTTTGTATAGGCATGTATATTAGAATATTGTATGTATTTTTGCCAATGATTTTGGCCATATCTTTAGGTGAGCGTCAAGGCCCATGGGCCTCTTGGTTTTTTTTTTAGAATACCACTAACTTTACGAGAACTACATTGGTGTCCATTAGATATAAATTCTTCAGAATGGTCAAGTGATTTCACTGATGCTTTATTTATGTACTATGAAAAGTAAGTTTACTGTTTTATATCAAAGACAGAATGAAAAAAAAATCTTATTAATGTAATTTTTCAGTATAAAAAAAATTGATGTGCTTAAACAGAAAATTTAATGTACTTAAGGTAAATAAGGTTAATGACATGTTGAACAAGTTAGAGTTAGTATGTGTTACACACACACACACACAAACACACACACACACACACACAAACACACACACACACTGGTACTTGTATATTTATTTCTTGAGCATAGCATATTTTTGTAATTAAATCAAACCAAATTTCTAATTATGAGTTTTTTTGGCTCTGTATTTAAACACACACACACACACACACACACACACACACACACACACACACACACACACACACACACACTGGTACTTGTATATTTATTTCTTGAGCATGGCATGTTTTTATAATTAAATCAAACCAAATTTCTAATTATCAGCTTTTTTGGCTCGGTATTTAAACATTTTAAATATTTTCACATAGAATGATAACTGATTTCATTATCCTTTAAAACATTCAGCATCTTATATGTAAAATTAATGTACTATTACATTCATTACAGAGGTCCCCCAACAGTGTTATTGCTTCATCTTGGTGTATTTAGTAAAGAAAGATTCTCTGGATTAGAGTTAATTAAAGAATATATAAAACACAAACAGCTTGATGAGGTAAAAATAAAAATTGACAAAAAAAAAAAAGAAAAATTAATAGGATTTAATCAATTTCATAATTGATAATTAATGATCAGTCTTGAGTATACTTAGATTAAAAAAATCTAAATCATCTAAAAGTTGCTGCTAGTTGACACTACATGTACTGGTATATGTTTATAAAGATTATCTGACACTAGACTGACTATTGGATTGCTAATAATAAATTGTCTGTGTTATTATTTGACATTACCTTATAATTAATGAGAAATTATCAGATACTATTTGACTCTGCTGATGATCAGGGATAAAATGTTGGTGACATCATTTGACTTTGTTATATAATCTTGCTAATTTTAATTGGAGTTACACAGTTTACACCACAACACTTACAGCCTTTATACTCAAGTACAAATTTTGTTTTTAAATAAGAAATGTTGTTTATTTTTTGTAGGCCATAACACTTCTTGGTTGTATGAACTGGGACCTAGATGGAGCTAATTGTTATGCTGGCTTATCCTCCATTGTCAATCATCTCCTGAGAATGCCACTGAATGCAACAAGAGAAGGTAACTCATAAATCACCTTATGAAGATTTATTTATAGTGTCATATATGGTAGAACATTATACAAAAAGTTCAACATCACATGCCTTTTTAAAAGTTTTTTTTCAGTCTGACACAATATGAAATTCAATAATGTAAGTTATGTAGATCGATCACTTTTTTTTACACTTTCAGCCAGTTGTTTAAAACATTTTACTTTCAATTTGTAGGGCAGCTAGAATCAGCATTAGGTACATTTTACATGCCTAAACACCCCCTGTCTGAGCCTATAATTATGGATTACAGAGATCCCATAAGTAGGTTAGCCAGAAGATTTTTCCATCATTTATTGAGGTAAGTTGGCTTGGTTTACTACAGTGTCAACTTATAAAAGCTTTCCATGTAATTACATGGACTAAATCTGTATACATCTTCATATTTAAACAAGGCTTGGTATTAAAGTGCATAATACACATATGCCCGATCATGTTTTACACTCAGTAATATGGAGAGTGCAAAATTTGAGATTCTCCCACAAAGGTAACGTTTTTGGGAAAAAATGTGCAATTTACATAATCTATTCCCTAAGTCAGGATTATGCTTACATGATATAAGTACAAATGTACATGTGTATTGTGGTTTTGATTGATTGTATTATCTGAAAATTTAACATTCATTTTTAAGTGTTTAATAAAATTGTCACTAGGTGAATTTAATCTTCAATTATTATAATGACTTGTTTGACTATTTCAGATATTCTAGGTTTGACAAAGCATTTTTATTGGCTGTTGACATTGGAGCCAGAGATTTATTTATGGTAATTATAAAACTGTTTTATTGTAAAAGCTATACAAAGTGTAACCATTAAATAGAACCCTAAGTAAACCAAAAGCTTGTGTTAGTTGTAAAGTTTTTTTACTTGGACATACCAATACTAATTTTTGTTAAATCAATTTTATTCGTGATATCTGGCATAAACCCCACATAAAAACAAAGATCACCAATCCTTTTGTCCTTATGTATAACTCCATCTGGATTTATCTGCGTTGAAAAAAATTAATAAAACTTGTATATTTAATTTTTAGACACAAGAGTAGATGTCAAAAAAATAAATAAACAGTTTTTTTTTCCAAAGATTGTGTGATGGGCATAGAAAATTGTACTCCATACCCCCTGTGGAACTTAAATGGTATAGACCTACAACCTTGACCTTAAATAAACCACTTTTAAAAAAAAATGTTTTCAAATGATAAAGAACATTTATACTGATTTTGTTCCATTAAAACTACAGTAAGTGTCTGAAAATCAAAATATTTTTAACTTTTTTTCATGTTAATCTAAATCTTTTGTGTAAACATAATGAAAACTAAATTATCATTCTAATCTCTTGACCTAGGATATACATTATATGGCAATGGATAAAGGGGAGACAACTTTAGCGGAGGTTGCAAAGAGAAAAGCAGAACAGTTGGATACAGAGTCCCTAGGTAAGTGAGATGTTTCAGAGATGTAGATCTATGTTCTGCATTAAAGTTGTAGTTCTAAGTAATGTTTCAGTTTCAGAAATGTTGGTCTATGTTGAATCCAAAATTTGGGCTTCTGTATTCTGTTTCAGATTCTCTTTGTGGTATATAAGAAGATTGTAGTAATCCATTATGCTCTGTTTCAGATAACTTTAGTTAGTTAGGATATACCTTACTCCAGCTAATTAGGGCCCCGAGATTGACAGCAAGCTACTTTTAGAACAATGTGCAATTATCCTAAAAGTAGCTTGCCGTCTATCTTGGACTCTGATTAGTTGGAGTAGGATATACTTTATTAAATTCACTAGGATTGGTTTTAGATTCATTTGATAGCTAAGGAGGTGACTTCTTGGAAAAGTGTTATAATCCACTATATTCTATTTCAGACTCATTTGATGGTTTAGAAGATGACTTGTTAGAAAATGGCTATAATCCACATTACCCAACACCAGATCATTTACCAGACTTTAATGAAGATGAGGTAATATTATTGTTTGTTTTGTATAGATAATTGAAGTAATAAAAGTTACATGGCAATGGATCCACGTCACAATGTTGTCCACATCCCATGTTTTATATCTGCATTGTGATTAGCATATGTGGAGTAGTACAGAGAAACCAAATCATATTCATTTTCCATGGAATTGAACTGCATTGTGGCCGAGAACATGTTGTAACTGAACTGCATTGCAGCCAAGAACATGTTGTAACTAAACTAAACTGAACAGAGGACACTTTTTCGCTTTTTTTTTTTTTTTTTTTTTTTTTTTTTTTTTTTTTTTTTTTTTTTTTTTTTTTCATAAAACATTGTTTGTAAGAAAATTGATGGAAACAGATCTCTAAAATAGAAACATTGCTTCTTTTGTCATTTAGCTAGTTATAAACAGAAAAGTCCAATTTGGTCTGTAATTGTAAACTGCACTGTTACTCCATCTTTAATAAATGTATATAAGATTAGAGTACAATCAGTAAACTTGTGTTTTGACTTAAGAACCTATTTCAGATCTCTACTACACATACATTATTTATTTTATGCATATTTACACCTTAAATTAAAATGCTGTATTCTTATTGGTCAATATCTTTAAAGTTTTTACCTTAATTCTTCCTTTCTCTGTGAATTTCCTACAAATTTTTAGTACTGTCAGCGTATTTGCCAAAATTTTCTGTCCAGCAGGCTTATTTGCATAAAAAAATTGCCAAATTATCCCTCCCTGCAATTCTATTTTCTAATGTTATAAGATTTTATGCATGACATTATTTGAAACAAAAACAACAAAAATAATAATGTCAGAAGACCAGCAAGATTAATTTGATGAGGCAATACAACTACACCTACTTTACAATTTGATGAGGCAATACAACTATGCCTACTTTACAATTTGATGAGGCAATACAACTATGTCTACTTTACGATTTGATGAGGCAATACAACTACACCAACTTCTCAATTTGATGAGTCAATACAACGTTGTTTACTTTACAATTTGATAAGGCAATACAACTACACCTACTTTTCAATTTGATAAGTCAATACAACTATGTCAACTTTTCAATTTGATCAGGCAATACAACTATGTCTACTTTACAATTTGATGAGGCAATACAACTACACCTTCTTTACAATTTGATGAGGCAATACAACTATGTCTACTTTACAATTTGATGAGGCAATACAACTACACCTACTTTACAATTTGATGAGGCAATACGACTATGTCTACTTTACAATTTGATGAGGCAATACAACTACACCTACATGTACTTTACAATTTGATCAGGCAATACAACTATGTCTACTTTACAATTTGATGAGGCAATACACCTATGTCTACTTTACAATTTGATGAGGCAATACAACTACACCTACTTTTCAATTTAATGAGGCAATACAACTACACCTTCTTTACAATTTGATGAGGCAATACAACTATGTCTACTTTACAATTTGATGAGGCAATACAACTACACCTACTTTTCAATTTAATGAGGCAATACAACTACACCTTCTTTACAATTTGATGAGGCAATACAACTATGTCTACTTTACAATTTGATGAGGCAATACAACTACACCTACTTTACAATTTGATGAGGCAATACGACTATGTCTACTTTACAATTTGATGAGGCAATACAACTACACCTACATGTACTTTACAATTTGATGAGGCAATACGACTATGTCTACTTTACAATTTGATGAGGCAATACAACTACACCTACACGTACTTTACAATTTGATGAGGCAATACGACTATGTCTACTTTACAATTTGATGAGGCAATACAACTACACCTTCATGTACTTTACAATTTGATGAGGCAATACGACTATGTCTACTTTACAATTTGATGAGGCAATACAACTACACCTACATGTACTTTACAATTTGATGAGGCAATACGACTATGTCAACTTTTCAATTTGATGAGGCAATACAACTACACCTACATGTACTTTACAATTTGATGAGTCAATACAACATTGTTTACTTTACAATTTGATAAGGCAATACAACTACACCTACTTTTCAATTTGATAAGTCAATACAACTATGTCAACTTTTCAATTTGATCAGGCAATACAACTATGTCTACTTTACAATTTGATGAGGCAATACAACTACACCTACTTTACAATTTGATGAGGCAATACAACTATGTCTACTTTACAATTTGATGAGGCAATACAACTACACCTACTTTACAATTTGATGAGGCAATACGACTATGTCTACTTTACAATTTGATGAGGCAATACAACTACACCTACATGTACTTTACAATTTGATCAGGCAATACAACTATGTCTACTTTACAATTTGATGAGGCAATACAACTACACCTACTTTACAATTTGATGAGGCAATACGACTATGTCTACTTTACAATTTGATGAGGCAATACAACTACACCTACATGTACTTTACAATTTGATCAGGCAATACAACTATGTCTACTTTACAATTTGATGAGGCAATACAACTATGTCTACTTTACAATTTGATGAGGCAATACAACTACACCTACTTTATAATTTAAAATGAACTTTTTATTTTGTTTCATTGATATGTGGTGTAATTATATAGATATGGGAAAAATCCCATTGAGAGATGGTAAAATTTCTGAATTGTAGGGCACTTAATTTTTACAGCTCAGGAAATTTTAACGTCTCTTGACTGGTATTTTCCCAAATACCCCTAATAAACACGATTTATTTGTATTAAATAATCTTTTTGTGCCTTTATTATACTGGTTGATATAAAAACTAACAATATTAACAATCTGCATGATCAAAATAAAACATGGACTTTGGTAGAAATGTATGTATGCTCCACATACATGTATAGTATCTGTAAATCTTTATCCTTATGACATTTTATAATATTCATGATATTTGATTCTCTTGAACTTAGAACAGAAAACTTGACAATTTACATCTTTACCTGTAAGGTTTATAGCTATAATAATAGACGTACAATTTTATTTTAGCTACCACCATCAAGACAACATCCTTGGCAACATGATCACCATAGTAACCATAATGATGTATCTGTACAAAATGGTATTTCTGGCAGACGTAATCAGGTGTAAGTATACTTAATTAATATTATTTTTGGAACATAAAATTTTTGGAATTTTTGAACAGACAGGAAATAAAAATACTTATAAGGTTTTTAAGTTTTCAACATTTTTACCTGACAACTTCAGTATCAGTGATGTGCTGGCCATTGCTCTTAACTTGAGTGTAAACAACATTCCAACCAACAACTTCCAATTGTTTAAATGTGCAAACTTGCTTAAAATTTATCACATATGAAACCTTTACTTTTTATCTGTATTTAACTTGACCATTGATCTACTTAACACAATAGACGTGTCTTTGTTACCTCATTACATCATTTATTTTCTTTTTTTAGACATTCCTACATAGAATTAGAAGCTGATCTTATACATGATTATACAGCTGCACTACAGATAGATGATCCACCTTGGACACAAAGAAATGGTTTGTATTTTCCTATCTAGTTATCAGTTTATATATACATTGTATTCCAGTAGTACAAGCAGCAGTTTTGTATCATATACTGTAAAATCACAAATGTTCATGGGCACACAAGTAAATTTTGCTATTTTGACATACAACATGTATATAGTTTTTAAGTCTATCAAATGAAGTTTCATTGTAAGTACATTCAAAAGAAAACTTTAGAATAATTTAGTTGTCACATGTGGTGTACTATGTTGGAAATTTGACAGAGATATCTTTGCATGCTTTAACACAGGTTATTATATTTTAAACTTTGTATAGAAGATCTGGCTCTTTGACAGCTTTCTCATTAAGAATGAGGATCTTGACATCCTTAATTTTATTGTAAAATTACATGTGAGTTTAGTTTAACTGTGTAAGAAATTGACATACCTTAGACTGTTACTGCCTTTAACTAATTTTTTAAAAACTTTTTTTAGAACAAAGGGACGAGGAAAATGAGGTATGATATAAAGAAATTTTAACATACAAATATTTTAGTGTATCATAGTAAATATAACTTGTTGTGCCAAAAATACTTAAGTTCAGTTTATATGACAAATTTTGTTCTTAATTGATACACATACTGCAATCTGGTTTGTGCATAATTTTTAGGATTATAACTTCTGAAATATTGAAGTGTGACAAAATTCATGTATAAATTTCAACATTGATCACTAGTACTACTAGCAGGTGAAACATCAGTTTTGGGCGACTTCTTGTTTAGCCAAACAGTTTACAGGGACTAGTTATCTCAGTTGTTAATTGCTTCATTTAACTATTTATCTAGTATCATATATTTTCAGAACATTATCTAATAATATTTCGGTCAAATTTGTATGTGTAATTAGATGTATTTATAAAATATGTAGTTGATTAAGTTACAAATCATGATTTATTTTCTGAAATTTTATTTTCAGGAGTCTGACAAACCAAGTTCAGTTAAAGTCATTCATTTCGGAATTGTGTAGCAAGTACAGCAGGACAAAGATTTTTATTTTCAATTTCAATGCCAGTATTAATTAAATCATTTAAACAATAATTTTTTTTTTTCACATCAGATAATTAAATAATTTTGTATTCACACTCTATCTTTAGATTAAGTTTTTTGTAATATGTTTCTTGTCATTTATATATTTCAATATTCACACTCTCCTATCATTAGGTTAATTTTTGGTAATTTGTTTTTTGTCAGTCCATTCATGTGACTTTACATTATCTCCATTTTTCATTGTTAAAAGCTTGTATAGTTTTTATCAAAGGGTTTCATCACAAGGTTTGCCAAAATTTTTACATTTTAATATACTCCAAAACTACTCTGCAAGATTGGTGATAATATTTAGCAATAATCATACCTAGTTGTAAGTCATTTTAGATTTGTACAGATTTAGATGTATTTTTCCCTTGAGACCTAACAAAGTAGAAATTTTAAATAACCTTCTTGTGTAGTCCTGAAAATCTTGACTCTTAACGGCTTTGCTATATGGATCAGCACATATCCATATAGCAAAGCCGTTTAGAGTCATGATTTTCAGGACTACCTTCTTGTGATAAAAAAGTAAGTGTTATATCTGTCCTGCTTATTGTATGTGGATTTTCGTTTGCACAAATCTTAGATATTGGGCCCCAAATTAAGAAACTCTAAATTGGCATTTATAAGTAACATTGTATGTATTTAAATCTTTTGAGGTTACTTATAGCTGGACTTTAAATTTTCAGATATACTTAATATTGGTAGTATTTAATTTACACAAACCTTGGTTGTGGGGCCCAAATAGAGAATTAAAAAGGGGACCTCAAACAACAAAATCCAAAATTCCTAATGTACTTTTACAGTTACTGTAATAGCTAAAGCTTTGGATATTTAAGACATAAAATTTTGGGACAAGCAGTAGTTTACCAGTATAATTTTTGGCTGTGAGACCCCACAAGGTAAAACTTTAGAGGAGCACCTTGCTTTTATTTATTTATATATATATATAATGAAGTTTTCAATAAGCTATGTTAAAATGCAGTTTTTGAACTTATGATTGTAGACACTTAAAATTTTGAAATGAAAGAAAAAGAAATTGGATGCTTACCATAATTTAAAATTGATATATATATACATGAATAATACAATGATGAGTTGTAAGATATATGGAGTGTCTGCACACACACACACACACACACACACACATTATCTGGACACATGTATATATACTAGAAGGTGAATTCATCAATTTTGGTACATGTATTAAGATATTTGATACCTTTACATTTTTGTTTCTTTTAAATCTAAGAGAATGAATAGATAAATTTAAAACATTTGGACATTTATAAGTCGCTTTTTCATGATGACATCAATTTAATAGTTGTTTACAGTAAAATGTCTACATGAACACTTACACAATATATAATTTTTTAATTCATCAGACTAGAATGCAAATTATTATTTTAATGTCGAAATTGAAAAAGAAGGCATGAAACTGTATGAAATTTATATAGATTTAAATAATGTTAATAATTAAAATATTTCCAGTTTGATGTGGAATTTGCAGAAGTATTTACAAGGGCATTTTAATTGTGGTTGGTTCGTTAAGTGTATGTGTATATATATATATATATATATATATATATATATATATGTATGTATATATGTACATGTACGTATGTACGTATGCTTGTAAGCATACTGATTTTTGTTTTCCTTTAAAGATGATCTGAACTTTTGTTATATGTTTTATAAAATATTTATTAATAATTATGTTTGCATAAAATAATATAATGAATTTGATAGTTATTTTATTTGTTCTAGTAAGTTTCAACTCTTTATTTTTTTTTAGTATGGTAAGTCAAAATTTAGTGTGTACAACACAAGTGATACTCATCCTAAAATCCAAATATCCTAATTCACTAATAAAAAATCTTAAGTACATTATTTGCTCAAATTTAAAGTTTATAAATCAAATTGCCTCTCACTGACTGAATTTGAACCCTACTTGGGGAAGATCCTAGTGTAAAAAAGTTTGTGAGTTCCCTTAATGAAATGTCGGTGGTTTTCTTAAGGCACTTTTTTTCTCTACCTTCAAAAAATTGACATATAAGTTGAGAAATCTTGACCAGGGACATAGAACTCCATTACTAAACTTAAATTTACTGCAGTACTAGGCTAGAATTCCATTGCTCAAGAAGGCACCTGCTTTGCCAGTTCTAGGTTGAAAATGCATCAACTTGGTTGCTGATGTCTTATAATTGTACACATATATATGTTTATAATTTCAAAACTTGATTATTGAACTGCCATGTCAGAACTATGAACTAGACAATCAGTGGCCGTATTATGCCAAGATAATTAATGGTTCTAACAAGTGCAAAGAGCTTCAGTACAATTGGTGTCAAATATCAGAGTATTTCCAAATACCAATGTAAATATTTATATTCTCGTACATCTACATGTATTTCCTAATCATAATTACAAATTAATACATAAGAGATGAAGATGGGGAACTGTCTGTGGCTGAACTAATTTGCCATTATACAGATTACAGTTCCCATGACTACCTAGATTTGCCTTTTACCGGTTATGTATGTAGAATCTGTATGAAGTCTGCTCCTTGACATACCTGACAAAAATCTCAAATAAAATCATTAACAAAACATGACAGAATTTAAATCAAGTGAAAATTACATTTCGTATTTGTATTATTTCTCATAACAGTACAAAGAATAGCCTAGCTGTATAAAAACAATATTGATTATGTTAGTATGAAATATAACTAAAAATGACTAGATTTTAAAAATTTTTATTTACATTCACACTGAAAATGTACAAAACAAAACAAAAGATTAGAAAACAAAATCACCATCATTGAAGCAGAAGTGCAAGTTATCGTCATTGAAGAAGTAGTACAAGTAATACTAGTATCACTTCTGTATGTCCTCAGTGATTTCTGTTAGTTGTCTCTTATAATCTTCTAAGTAGTTGATCAGGTAAGTATCGATTCTCCACATCTTCGGGGTCAAGCTGTAACAAAATGAAAAACATCTACATATTAACAACTTTGATGTGATGACTAACTCCATATAAAAGAACCTCCTAAAACGTAAATTTAAATCGCACTCTGGCAGATCCTAGTGTGAGAAAGTTTGTCAGTTCGCTTCTACAGGCGATCTGGTTCCCTCAACCATCTAAGAATTGACAGCCTTGATTATAAGTGAAAACTTCTTGACTGGGATGTAAAACAACTACATATAAATGTAACCTACAAAACACACTGATAGTGTATAAGGTCCCATAGGGACACAAAGTATTAAATTTATAATGATTAATCTATACATCTCTGTAATAAATAGTTATTTTTGTCTTGTTGTTAAGATTTGATTTGATTTGATCAATGGCCCAGTCAAGATTTTTTACCTTTACTAAAACCGCAAGTTTTGGAATGACAGAGGATACCAGAGTGTCAAAAGAATACAAGCCACATTCAGCAAGCTAACTGATAAATTTTATCACACAAGGATCTGCCTAAGTGGAAACAAACCTGTTGTTCAGAACGGTTCTTTAAAGACGGATACCATTACATGACATTTTATTTACATCAAAAGTATGAAGTTCACTCCTATCTTGACAAATAATCCTAAAACTTAACATATTTTAATGCAGACCAAGTGATAAATACATTGTATTCTTTGTGATACAAAGTGGTAAATACATTGCACTTGTATGTCATTCTAGTTAAACAGTGTATACAAACCTTTTTTAATGAGAATTCCACTCCTTCTGGTGAGTTTACCTGTAAAATCTCCAGAACAATTGGCAGTAAAGTTGATGGTATGTTGGAAACCTATAGAATGAAAATGAAGATAATGAAAAAATGCAATCAAAACCAACAGCTGAACTTTAGTGCATGATATGCTAATCTGTAGATAAAATTAGGAAATCTTTTTTCAAGATAGGCCTAGCTCCACTATGAAATACATCAGATACTTTTCAAAACTGTGCCACACTCTAGAGTGGTTTAATACTGTGCCACACTTCAGAATGGTTAACACTGTGCCACACTCCAGAGCAGTTTAACATGGTTTCCACACTCTAAAACGGTTAACACTGTGTCACACTCTAGAGTGGTTTAATACTGTGCCACACTTTAGAATGGTTAACACCGTGCCACACTCTAGAGCGTTTTAACACTGTGTCACACTCTAGAGCGGTTTAACACTGTGCCACACTCTAGAGCGATTTAACACAGTGCCACACTCTAGATGGGTTAACACTGTGCCACACTCTAGAGCGGTTTAACACTGTGACACACACTAGAATGGTTAACACTATGACACACACTAGAATGGTTAACACTGTGACACTCTCTAGAAAGGAAATTGAGCTGCAAGTACTTACCTGAATAGTTCTTTCATATTTGGTTAACTCAAACTGATGTGCCACTTGATTAGATGCGGGAACCAACACCTGGATTTTCATTTTCTTACCAGGCACTGCATAACTACAAAGAAAATAAAATGGAAATCTAAATATTTTTTGTAAAGGATATTATCAAACATATTGTTAAAACTTGTAACCTCATAGAGTGGAAAGAAGTATGGTATTGTGTGTTACAGCTCAGTAGAGATTCCATCAGTTCTGTGATAGTGAAGGAAACCAGAGTAATCCGCGTACATCATCAATCAATCTTATGCAAGCAGAACGACACACTTTTAAAACTAGAATTCGACTGGGATTCAAGCCTAGGTAGTGAAAGGTGCTGTAATCAACACTCTAGCCCTTTAAGACTACATATGTCTCTGTGTGTTGGTTTTTTTGGGGGTTTTTTTTTTTTTTTTTTTTTTTTTTTGTTTTGTTTTTTTTTTTTTTTGTTTTTTTGCAATCTCTTGCATGATAAATATTAATAACTTTTTGGGCCTCATTTATATAGGAGTTGAGTTGAGTAATGGTGTTTAACGTCCCAGTCCAGAATATTTCACTTATATCGAGACATTGCCAGCTATAGGCAAAAGTGCAGAAATTTTGCCTGTGTGTTGCACTGATAACATTATAGAGCAGGTTTCTTTATCGTGCCAGCCCTACTGTGACACGGGACCTCAATTTATTTTTAAGTTCCCATCCATAAGAACTGTGACTTTCATTTTGTAATGCTGAGTGCATGGCAAAACAACTGCCACTATCCACTTTCAAGTCTTGGGTCAGACTCCGTCGGGGTTCGAACCCCAGACATCCCACTTACAGAGGGAGCACTCAACCAACTGAGCTACCACAATGGTTTCGTTTATATAGGGAAACTTTGAATGACTACACCACATGAAAATTGAAAATCTTAATGTAACTTTCTCTACTTTATATCTATTTGACTGTATCAAAGAAAACAAAATAAATATTCTTACGCTTCTGTGTCTTGTTTTAATCCAATTATCAGATTGTGAGCATATTTTGCATATGATTCCAGTACAGTATAGTCATATCCTTTTACACTTAGCGATAAATCTTCATATTCTGGTATCTCTGGTGGCAAACCCTGTAATTATAACATATACACATAAATATAGAGATCCATCATCCCCATATACACATGAATATAAAGAATTAAAGATACACAGGAATATAAAGATCCACAAAAATACACATAATTATTTAGATCCAGGTAACAATCTAGTTGCTATTTATCACTTTATCATTTCTGTCACAACTATCCTGGCACACCACTTCTCTGTACATACTTTACAGTTTTTCTCACATCAATGAGACTTAAGGTATTTTGATTGTTAAAACTGTTGACGTCACTGTGTTTGTCAGCATTATCTTAAAATTTTCATTGCGCAAACAACAGTTTCCATCACATAAAATACAAACTTACCACATCATCTGGTTCAAATAAACCATGTAACCTTGAACTTGTACTAACTGACATTCTACAACAAAATCATAAAATTAAAATAATAAATAGATATGTATAAATCGAACAAAATTCATAAACATAAAAAGGTGCACATCTATGGGATTGGTGTTCGTTTATGTTTCCACTAACAGATACAGATTATGGTTGTCTTTTAATGTCTATGAGCAAACAAAACAGGTATTAACATAACATATTACAATATATATTAATTCATTTATGTTGAAAAATCAATAGCTACCGGTTGAGATGCAAACACCTGGACTGGAACCTTTATTTTTGGAAAAATGTGTAATTATTGAACTAATGGTACATGCTTTAAACAGTGTTGTAATTAAAGACTGTTGGTGTTTTAACTTTTAAATAGGGAATTTTGTTTTATATCACCTGGCAACTTAATTCAAGAAGTTCTATCCACATAACCTTTGCCATACACTGCAGAAAGTGCCAATACACGTACAGAAGCCATATACATGTATATTTCTTTTGTTCCATAATTTTAACACCATTAAAAATACTCATTTTTCCTACCTCTGCCATTTATTAAAATGTTGTAGGCAAGTCTGACAAATTCTTCTTTGTGGATACTTTAACTGTGTTATCAGCAGACTAGCCTAAAAAGAGAATGTGAAAAAATGTTAATAAAACTGAAAAAAGCTTCAAGCACATTTCCCTAACAATGTTATGATCATGACTGAGAAAACCACCTATAGGTAAGTTTAACCTCAATGATGCCTTGGAAAAATTAAACGAGTCAAGGCCTCTTCTTCAAAAAATCTAAATTTGTTATAGACAAAAACTATTGTGAAACCATTTTTATTAAACCTTCATTTTATTTTCATTTTCTCTGTGAATACACAGCATTAGTTTTGTTGATCAGGTCTGAACAAAAACTTAAATAATGTTTACAAATGGACAAAAAATAATTACATGTATATGCAGCATAGAATACATGATACTAATAGGTTTTCATATAAATGCAAGGGGTTCCAAATGACCGTTTTGTAAAGCAAGGATTATTTTTAATTTACAAAAATGTGTAAATGACCCCCCCCCCCCCCCACCCCCTTTCCTAAAACTACTAGTATATTGGTATATTTTTAGCGGGGGATTAATATCATAATTTTCACGATGTAAAATGATATTTGACACCTGCTTTATCTCAATGAAAAAATTACGATAGATAAAATGCTTTGGACGTGTATACCTGTCTGATAACATTCATTTTTGCTATGTGAACACTCTGTAAATCCGTCTTGATAAACGACCTTTGGTTTCGGGTTAATTATTATTTCCCTTTAACATTTCGTTAATCACGTTGGTGTCTGAATCTGACAGTATGGTTTGCTCGGGTTAAGAAAATTTGTTGACAAACAAAAATCATGAATATATCCGTATCAGCCATATCTTGAATTAGTTCTATGGCAGTCGACGAATAATATCGAAAACAGTTTAATTTTGTATGTAAGTTGCAATTAACAGCATTCATTATCAAAATTACCATTTGTTTCCGAAGGAAATTGCTATATTGCTTGATAAATCCAACTTAGTACACCCCCAGAATTGAATAATTTATTATTTGTCTGTATAACGCACAGGCACTTGTTTCTGTCAGTAATGAGGTAAGTCATGACCAGTATTATTAGGTAATATTGGTCATGACTTACCTCATTACTGACAGAAACAAGTGCCTGTGCTGTAACGGCACATATTTATAATAGCAAAGCCGTTAAGTGTCATAATTTTCAGGACTAAATCATTTATATACTAGTATTTTTGAAGGGATATGGTTTTGAATATATTATAGACATCTTATGTTGAATTACATATGGTTGATGAAGATGTCAAAATAAAATAAGCCCAATATTATTAATAACAGGTCTTGAAAAAAAAAAAAAAAAAACATGTATATATATATAAATCCACTTGCTTACCCAGAGACCTTTGATGATTACCCAGTCTTTGTGACAATGTTTGAGTGGTTATTGTTAAATTAAAAGTGAAAGATAAGGTCGTGAAAAATGTGATTGGTAGAATATATGCCACAAAAATATCTACACAATCTTGATGAAGTTACCAATATGGCACAAAACATCATTTAAAAGGGACAAGACCCCTCTCACTGCTCACTGCAGTATAAAGTACTGTAACAGGAAAGAGAAAAAATGCAGCGGCTTTACCAGAAATTGAACCCGGGACCTTCCCAATATTATTCCCAAATGTAACAGGAAAGGGAAAAAATATTACAGCCTTACAAGGACTCTTATACAAATTGTATAAGAGCAATGTAAGATCAGTGCTCCTGTATGCTGCAGAAACCTGGAGGACTAGCAAGGGGATAGAGAGCAGATTGAGGGGATTCGAAGGAAGGTGTCTTAGAAGGATTTTAGGTGTAAGTTGGAAGGATAAGATCAGCAATAAGGAAGTGGCAGAAAGAACAGGTGTTAATGACATCAACCTGGAGATTAAAAGAAGGAGATGGAGATACCTTGGGCATGTGCTAAGGCTAGAGGAGGAGAATGTGGCAAGAAGAGCCTTAAGGTGGACACCACCTGGAAAGAGGAAGGCTGGCAGACCAAAAGGAACATGGAGAAGAACAGTTGAGGCAGAGATGAAAGAGATTGGGGAGACCTGGAGCAGTTTAAGCAGAACAGCACAAGACAGAAGCCGATGGAGAAAACTTGTGGATGCCTCATGTGTAGACATATACGATGAGGATGGATGATGGATGAACAAGGACTCAAACCTGGTAACTTTGCAATACCAGCTGAATGCTCTGCCAACTGACAGGGTTAGCTCTGGCTCTTAAAAGATTTGAGCCAAGTCTTTAGCCGATGTTAAAATTTAGGAGCCAATTTATATGTTAAGGAGCCAGAAAAACTAAGAAAAGTGACAAAAATGTAGTTCTAATCTGCTGTATAAATTGTTATTGATTATCAGCAATTACTTTTTCATACTTAAGAAATAAAAATAAAAAGTCAGTGTTTTTCATCTGCCTCATATGGAAATTAAATAAAAACTTAAGAGCAAAAATATTAGCCAAAAGCTATTATTTGGAGCCAGAATTCATAAAAATTAGCAATTGGCTTAATTGGCGAATGGCAGAGCTAACCCTGACTGAACTACCTGATCACCTACTGCAAAGGATTTTATAAAGGAAATAATCAAGTTTACTGGCTGTGAGTGTTTTCTAAACACCCATGACAAACTGTATAGAAATCATTTTGAATTATTGAACATGAAAACAGGGTGTGTATGACCTACAGCTAGCTGTAAATTGTCCAGGTGCTCTCTTTTTTTAATACAGTCTTTAATAAAATCAAAATGATGATGATTCAACATGAAACAAAAGAACAAAATAATAAATAACTAAAGTTAATATACAAATAAATAAATAAACAAAAAATAGATAAATAAATAAAATTACACTTCTTAAAATGAAAGCTATTGTTAGATCCTAGAGGAAATTTTATAAGAACACAATCAGGATGGTAAAATGGCTGTTATATAATGCTGTATATACACCACAAATAAATAATAGGGTTAGTTATACTACTGCTATAGGTAAATGTTGTATATTCATATTTATGTATTTTAGATATGAATGATGTCCCCTGTACCCCAGCCTGATGAAGAAAGGGATAGAGGCCCAAATCAGGATTCAGAAGATAATGAATTGGGGGAGGTAGATGTGCCAAATATTGTCATGAATCAAGGAAATTCTGATAGCGAGGATGATGATAATGATGTAGAAAACACAGGTTACCATGGATACCAGATGCTGTCACAAGACGCTGTTGTTGAAGAAGACAGCGATTCTAGTGAGGATGAGCCACCGATTTTGGGAGCTAGTAATAATGATGGAACCCCTAGTGATGGTTCTGAACAAGTGGCAATACATCAAGGATTAGAACCTAATAGTGGAGCTAATCTTCCATCTTATATGCAGGTATTTTTTTAAATGAATAATTTATCACCCCTCTTTCCATTACAGAAAAGTTAATCTAAATGATGAATTACTTGTACATAATTGTAGGAAAAGGTTAATAAATGTATAAGGATTGAGCCTAGAAGTGATGCTTAAGTTTTTGACGTTATTGCAAATATTTAGGGCTTAATTTCCATCTGAATTTTTAAAATGTACCATGTGTGTACACAAAAATCTTGTCTCTGAAATTCAAGTTTAGAATTCAATTTACAATCAAAAATATAGTCTGCAAGATTAAACAAAATCTTTCCTCCTCCTAAGTAATTGTGCCGGTATCAATGAAAATTTCAGAAGCAAGTGTTGGATTTTGTTAAATAGTGTCTACTTCCATTGTGCAAGGGATAACTAGGTATTATTATTTTGTCCAAAAAAAAAAATTCACTTTTTTTACTTGTTTTGAAATTTAAAATCACAAAACTCTTTGCAAAAAAATAAATAAATGCGGTAAATAAAAAAATTTTTTTAAGAAACCAAAACCAACAAAAACAGGTACCTGACACAATTTATCAATGTTTATTTGTATTTAATACAATTTTTTTTATGCAGGTACCAGATCTGCCATTACCAGATCCCAAACAACATTTATGGAATACAAGTCAGTCATTGGATATTGAAATGGATGATGGTTAGCACGCACGCACACACACACACACACACACACACACACACACACACACACACACACACACACACACACACTCTCTCTCTCTCTCTCTCTCTCTCTCTCTCTCTCTCTCTCAGATTGATTTTTTTTCATTTCATAAAAAATTTTGTGTACATGTTTTAATTGTGTACTAAGACACATGGCCTTTAACTTTAGTTTTAGCCTAAAATGTCTTTAAAAGTAAGAAGTTATGAATTTGAATATTTTACATTCAGAATGAGGTTTGAACCCACAACCCTACACTTGGGAAGTCTGAAACATGCCCACAGATTGAGTCTACCCTCTGATTTAAACCATTGAAACAATTATTTTGAAAGTCAATAGTTATTATTTATTAATCTGTTTTGTATGTCACAAATCATGATTACATGATACTCATACTTGTCAGCCATGCTTTCTGTATGTATAAATCCATCTGTGCTCATCATTAAAGGACTAAAAAAAAGTTGAAAATCTCACAAATTTTAATTAAAAGCATCATTTGATGATAAGGAATTTAAATGTTTGAACCATTCAACTGGAATCCAGCCAACTGTATATTAATTTGTCCTGTCCATTGTCTTACCATGGAATCGAGCCAACTGTATATCAATTTGTCCTGTCCATTGTCTTACAATGATGGAATCGAGCCAACTGTATATCAGTTTGTCCTGTCCAGTGTCTTACCATGGAATCGAGCCATCTGTATATCAATTTGTCCTGCCCAGTGTCTTACAATGGAATTGAGCCATCTGTGTATCAATTTGTCCTGCCCAGTGTCTTACAATGGAATTGAGCCATCTGTATATCAATTTGTCCTGTCCAGTGTCTTACCATGGAATCGAGCCATCTGTGTATCAATTTGTCCTGCCCAGTGTCTTACAATGGAATTGAGCCAACCGTATATCAATTTGTCCTGTCCATTGTCTTACAATGATGGAATCGAGCCAACTGTATATCAGTTTGTCCTGTCCAGTGTCTTACCATGGAATCGAGCCATCTGTATATCAATTTGTCCTGCCCAGTGTCTTACAATGGAATTGAGCCATCTGTGTATCAATTTGTCCTGCCCAGTGTCTTACAATTGAATTGAGCCAACTGTATATCAGTTTGTCCTGTCCAGTGTCTTACCATGGAATCGAACCATCTGTATATCAGTTTGTCCTGTCCGGTGTCTTACAATGGAATTGAGCCAACTGTATATCAATTTGTCCTGTCCAGTGTCTTACCATGGAATCGAGCCATCTGTGTATCAATTTGTCCTGCCCAGTGTCTTACAATGGAATTGAGCCAACTGTATATCAATTTGTCCTGTCCAGTGTCTTACCATGGAATCGAGCCATCTGTGTATCAATTTGTCCTGCCCAGTGTCTTACAATGGAATTGAGCCATCTGTATATCAATTTGTCCTGTCCAGTGTCTTACCATGGAATTGAGCCAACTGTATATCAGTTTGTCCTGCCCAGTGTCTTACAATGGAATTGAGCCAACTGTATATCAATTTGTCCTGTCCAGTGTCTTACCATGGAATTGAGCCATCTGTATATCAATTTGTCCTGTCCGGTGTCTTACAATGGAATTGAGCCATCTGTGTATCAATTTGTCCTGCCCAGTGTCTTACAATGGAATTGAGCCATCTGTATATCAATTTGTCCTGTCCAGTGTCTTACCATGGAATTGAGCCATCTGTATATCAATTTGTCCTGTCCGGTGTCTTACAATGGAATTGAGCCATCTGTATATCAATTTGTCCTGTCCAGTGTCTTACCATGGAATTGAGCCATCTGTATATCAGTTTGTCCTGCCCAGTGTCTTACCATGGAATCGAGCCATCTGTATATCAATTTGTCCTGCCCAGTGTCTTACCATGGAATCGAGCCATCTGTATATCAATTTGTCCTGTCCAGTGTCTTACAATGGAATTGAGCCATCTGTGTATCAATTTGTCCTGTCCAGTGTCTTACAATGGAATTGAGCCAACTGTATATCAGTTTGTCCTTTCCAGTGTCTTACCATGCCAAGGATCTTATAATCAGTGGTAATAAATGTTTTTATCATGTGTTTTGTTGCCTAAGTGGACTAGTCTGACAATAAAGAATGTAAATTTTTAGTCAAATCTCATTGTTTTTGAAAGAATGTCTTGTGTGATAATAGAAGACATATTGAAATGAGATTCACTGATTAAAATTTCAGCGGATTTCAGAGCCTGATGATGTTCAGCTGCTAATTTTTATATTTCATTATTTTTGAAGAAAACAATAATCTTTATGCTTTTTTACTTGTCAATATATTTCTAGGTCAAGTTGATACAATTAAAGCAGCAATGACAGGATTTGAACTTCCAAGCAAAAACATTCCTGATTGGGCAAGAGAAATTACAGAGGACCAATGGAAAGATAGGTTGTTATCATCTTTGAAGACAAAAAAGTCATGAACATTAATAAAACTGTAGTGTTAAATCTGTGATTATTTAAACTTGACTTTATTGTGAACATAAGTAAATTAAAGTTTATCTACACTTGTGGTGGAGATTATCAAACTTAATTATGAAAGATCGTACAATTCTTTCAAGTTGTTGCTTTAATAAACTATTGGCTGCATCATACAAAACTGGAATATTTGAGTACAGAAACATTAAAATTTTATTCTGTGGAACAATTGTAAGTTGTTAAAAGTTATTCCTGGTAATTTCAAGGGAACAGTGCAGGTGGTTATAATTGACATATTTGTCAATTAGATCAATTTATAGATTACTCTGTTTGTATTGAAAAAGTCCTGGGTTCTAGTTGTGGTTTAGGCACTTTAGTTTTGCCCTTTCCTTATATATCCTATAATGATAGATTTATAATATTTTTAACAGAAAGAGTTTGAACAGCTGTTTTTAGCATAGGTTTATGCAATATACATGTAGCACAATCTTAATTTAGAAAATTGAAAAATACAAAACTAAAATTATCATTGAAATACAATGTATTATGATTTACACAGTATGTATACATTTTTAAAATGCAGGGTAAATATGCTGAGCCTTACTGGGCTGAATCAAAAAAGAAAAATCACTCTCTTAAATATACACATGTTAAAGATTTAAAAAGACTAGGAATAAAGATAATTTTAAAGTTAGCACTCAGTGTATGGATAAATTATTAATTTATTGGTTAATAATTTATTGATAGCATTTCACAATCATTGATAAAAAGTCAAAATTTGATTAAGGTTTGAAGAAAGGTAGGATGATTTCACCAAATATATCTGGTATTTTAATATAAGAAATGTCGATTGTTAATTAATCAATGAAATGCTTCCTGTACACAAATATAAGAAGTCTTGTAATTTTGAAATCAGGAATAGAGTGTGAAAAAATTACTTATGTCTTGTATTTGATGTTCATTGTTTTAACTTGGTTTTTATTGTCGAGCCTGGCATTGCCATAAGGCAAGACTTATGTGTTACTTTTCCAGTGTTGTCTTTGGTGATGGTGGCGACAGCAAGTCAAATATGAAAGTTTATGTAATGTATTTTTTACTCAATCAAAAACTAACCAGGCGAGAGATTTAAATCCATGGAATTCTTGTTTTTATTTAAAATTAATCATTGTATGAACATTAAATATACATGTACATGTACATGTTAAAATGATTGAAATGTGTTTATTTTGTATTTTGGATGCAAGTTATTATAAGGAAATGCAATGGATACAAGACAAATCCAGACATGTACATTTATTTCGATAAAAGTCTTGAGGTAACATCACCAGTCATAACATAACAGCCATTATCATTTTTGTCGAGCCTGGCTGCCATAAGGAGAGACTTAGGTGTCACTTTTACAGTGTGGTCAGCGGTGGTAGTGGTGGCAGGGTGTCAAAACATTGTATTTTCTACTCTATCAAAAATTAACCAGCCGAGACATTTAAATCTGTGGAATCCTTATCACAGAATTATATCTACTGGATGCAAAATTTGTCCTCATAAATGAGTTGAGTAAGTGATAGTGTTTAACATCCCAGTAAAGAATATTTAACTCATATCGAGACGTCGCCAGCTATAGGTGAAAGTGCAGAAATTTTGCCTGTGCGTTGCGCTGATGGCATTATACAGCAGGGTTCTTTTTCGCACCAGCCCTACCATGACACAGAACCTCGTTTATTTTAAGTTCACATCCTAAAGAACCATGATTTTCATTTTGTAATACCAAGTGCTTGATGAAAGAACAGCCACCACCCACTTTCGTCTTGGGTTAGACCCGGTTAGTTCAAACCCACGACCTTCCACTTACAGAGCGAGCACTCTACCAACTGAGCTACTATAGTGGTCTCCTTATAAATGAGATTATTGTAGGATATTAAACAGTGGACATTTTAATATGTAATTGGGGAAAATGATTAAAAAAGATCTGACATCAAAGAAGACCCATTTAACTCCCATTATATTTACTTACTTATATTTACATCTGTTGTGTTTGGTTATACTGAATAAAAAAAGACTGTTACACCATTTGGGGTACATGTATCAAAAAGTGTGAGTATATTTAAATATTGTTGACATGATGCTGCATAAATGTTCTTTTTATGCATAACTGTATGTGATGTTCAGAAGCTTAATGTGTTATTTCTAAAACTTTAGTACTGAATGTCATTTTATAAAAAGTAATATTAAATTGGATGTGTTCCCGATTTCCCCAATTTTTAGCTCACCTGAGCTGAACTGAAAGCTCAGATGAGCTATTGCAATGGTTCACCGTCTGTCGTGCGTCGTCCGTCGTGCGTTAACTTTTTACATTTTAATCTTCTTCTCCAAAACCACTGGGCCAAATTTAATGAAACTTGGTAACCATCATGCCTGGGTGAAGCCCTTTCAGATTTGCAAAATGAAGGAGTTATGTCCCCTTGGGGCCCCATAAGGGGGGAAAGAGTGAAAAACTTTAAAAATCTTCTCCTCTGAATCTACAAGAGATATAACATCCTTAGGTCATCTATTTTCAGATTTGCACAAATGGTAGCCATGGGGCTCAAAATGGGGAAATTGTAAGGCACTGAATGGGGAAATTGCTAAAAATTATATATTTGTCACTATATCTTGAAAACTATTAACTTTTTGTATAGGCATGTATATTAGAATGGTGTAGATATTGACATGATGATCATTTTGATATATGGTTCAAAGTCATATGTTCAAAGGTCAAGGTCACATCTGCAAAAGAAGACTTAAATTGCTAATTATCTTGAAAACTATTAACTTTTTGTATAGGCATGTATATTAGAATATTGTAGATATTGCGACAGCGATCATTTTGATATATGGTTCAAGGTCATTTGTTGAAAGGTCAAGGTCACAGCTGCAAAAGAAGACTTGAATTGCTAATTATCTTAAAAACTATTAACATTTTGTATAGGCATGTATATTAGAATATTGAAGGTATTGCAACAACAATCATTTTGATATATGGTTCAAGGTCATATGATCAAAGGTCAAGGTCACAGCTGGAGAAAAAGACTTAAATTGCTAATTATCTTGAAAACTATTAACTTTTTGTATAGGCATGTATATTAGAATATTGTAGGTATTGACATGACGATAAATGATTTATGGTTCAAGGTCATATGTTCAAAAGATCAAGGTCACAGCTGCAAAAGAAGACATTATTGTTAATTATCTTGAAACTATTAACTTTTTGTATAGGCATGTATATTAGTATATTGTAAGTATTGGCATGATGATAATTTTGATATATGGTTCAAGGTAATGTGTTCAAAGGTCAAGGTCACAGCTTCAAAAGAAGACTTAAATTGCTAATTATCTTGAAAACCATTAACATTTTGTATAGGCATGTATATTAGAATATTGTAGGTATTGTGACAACGATCATTTTGATATATGGTTCAAGGTCATTTGTTGAAAGGTCAATGTCACAGCTGCAAAAGAAGACTTGAATTGCTAATAATCTTAAAAACTATTAACATTTTGTATAGGCATGTATATTAGAATATTGTAGGTATTGCGACAACAATCATTTTGATATATGGTTCAAGGTCATATGATCAAAGGTCAAGGTCACAGCTGGAGAAAAAGACTTAAATTGCTAATTATCTTGAAAACCATTAACTTTTTGTATAGGCATGTATATTAGAATATTGTAGGTATTAAGTCAACGATCATTTGATACATGGTTCAAGGTCATATGTTGAAAGGTCAAGGTCACAGCTGCAAAAAAGACTTAAATTGCTTATTATCTTGAAAACTATTAACTTTTTGTATAGGCATGTATACTAGAATATTGTAGGTATTGCAACAACGATCATTATGATATATGATACAAGGTTATATGTTGAAAGGTCAAGGTCACAGCTGCAAAAGAAGACTTAAATTGCTGATTATCTTGAAAACTATTAACTTTTTGTATAGGCATATATATTAGAATATTGTAGATATTGGGACAATAATCATTTTGATATATGTTCAAGGTCATATATTAAAAGGTCAAGGTCACAGCTGCAAAAAAAGATTGAAATTGCTAATTCTCTTAAAAACTATTAACATTTTGTATAGGCATGTATATTAGAATGTTGTAGATATTGACATGACGTTCATTTGATATATGGTACAAGGTCATATGTTCAAAGATCAATCTCACAGCTGCATGAGAAGACTTAAACTGTTAATTATCTTAAAAACAATTAACTTTTTGTATAGGCATGTATATTAGAATATTGTAGGTATTGACATGACGATAAATGATTTATGGTTCAAGGTCATATGTTCAAAAGATCAAGGTCACAGCTGCAAAAGAAGACATTATTGTTAATTATCTTGAAAACTATTAACTTTTTGTATAGGCATGTATATTAGTATATTGTAAGTATTGGCATGATGATAATTTTGATATATGGTTCAAGGTAATGTGTTCAAAGGTCAAGGTCACAGCTTCAAAAGAAGACTTAAATTGCTAATTATCTTGAAAACCATTAACATTTTGTATAGGCATGTATATTAGAATATTGTAGGTATTGTGACAACGATCATTTTGATATATGGTTCAAGGTCATTTGTTGAAAGGTCAAGGTCACAGCTGCAAAAGAAGACTTGAATTGCTAATAATCTTAAAAACTATTAACATTTTGTATAGGCATGTATATTAGAATATTGTAGGTATTGCGACAACAATCATTTTGATATATGGTTCAAGGTCATATGATCAAAGGTCAAGGTCACAGCTGGAGAAAAAGACTTAAATTGCTAATTATCTTGAAAACCATTAACTTTTTGTATAGGCATGTATATTAGAATATTGTAGGTATTAAGTCAACGATCATTTGATACATGGTTCAAGGTCATATGTTGAAAGGTCAAGGTCACAGCTGCAAAAAAGACTTAAATTGCTTATTATCTTGAAAACTATTAACTTTTTGTATAGGCATGTATACTAGAATATTGTAGGTATTGCAACAACGATCATTATGATATATGATACAAGGTTATATGTTGAAAGGTCAAGGTCACAGCTGCAAAAGAAGACTTAAATTGCTGATTATCTTGAAAACTATTAACTTTTTGTATAGGCATATATATTAGAATATTGTAGATATTGGGACAGTAATCATTTTGATATATGTTCAAGGTCATATATTAAAAGGTCAAGGTCACAGCTGCAAAAAAAGATTGAAATTGCTAATTCTCTTAAAAACTATTAACATTTTGTATAGGCATGTATATTAGAATGTTGTAGATATTGACATGACGTTCATTTGATATATGGTACAAGGTCATATGTTCAAAGATCAATCTCACAGCTGCATAAGAAGACTTAAACTGTTAATTATCTTGAAAACTATTAACTTTTTGTATAGGCATGTATATTAGAATATTGTAGGTATTGACATGACGATAAATGATTTATGGTTCAAGGTCATATGTTCAAAAGATCAAGGTCACAGCTGCAAAAGAAGACATTATTGTTAATTATCTTGAAAACTATTAACTTTTTGTATAGGCATGTATATTAGTATATTGTAAGTATTGGCATGATGATAATTTTGATATATGGTTCAAGGTAATGTGTTCAAAGGTCAAGGTCACAGCTTCAAAAGAAGACTTAAATTGCTAATTATCCTGAAAATTATTAACTTTTTGTATAGGCATGTATATTAGTATATTGTAAGTATTGGCATGGTGATCATTTTGATATATGGTTCAAGGTAATGTGTTCAAAGGTCAAGGTCACGGCTGCAAAAGAATTCATAAATTGCTTATTATCTTGAAAACTTGAACTTTTTGTTTAGGCATGTATATTAGAATATTGAAGGTATTGACATGACGATCAGATATGGTTCAAGGTCATATATGTTCCAAGGTCAAGGACATAGTTGCATAAGTATACTGAAATTTGTTAATGATTTGGAAATTATTCATTGCATTACAGTTACTTCATGCATATTATATAAGCTACTTATAAATGAAATGTGAGTGGATATATTTCTGATTAAGTTTTGTGGCAGTTCTTAACTTGAGAAAACTTGTAAAGTTTCAGTAACAATTATTTTGTCTTTTGTGATTTGAAAACAATTTTGGACATATCCTCAGGTGAGTGTTAAAGCCCATGGGCCTCTTGTTATAGATATATGCCCATGGATTCTGTTGTGTCCATATCTTTGTATTCTAATATTTTCGTGCCTGTTTCTTAACAAATTGGAGGTATGGTGTTTTTGGTCCAAGTCAAAAACAAAGGATCATGTCATATATATATATATATATCGAGCAAACAATTTTAGTTTGATGGTTTCTATGATGGATGAGGAAACCCGAGTGCCTATAGAAAACCACTGACCCTTTTCAAGCAGAATGAAAATGTCTTATACTAGAATCTGACTAGCTGGGAATCTAACCTAGGTGGTTATAGGTACTAGAATCTGACTAGCTGGGAATCTAACCTAGGTGGTTATAGGTACTAGAATCTGACTAGCTGGGAATCTAACCTAGGTGGTTATAGGTACTAGAATCTGACTAGCTGGGAATCTAACCTAGGTGGTTATAGGTACTAGAATCTGACTAGCTGGGAATCTAACCTAGGTGGTTATAGGTACTAGAATCTGACTAGCTGGGAATCTAACCTAGGTGGTTATAGGTACTAGAATCTGACTAGCTGGGAATCTAACCTAGGTGGTTATAGGTACTAGAATCTGACTAGCTGGGAATCTAACCTAGGTGGTTATAGGTACTAGAATCTGACTAGCTGGGAATCTAACCTAGGTGGTTATAGGTACTAGAATCTGACTAGCTGGGAATCTAACCTAGGTGGTTATAGGTACTAGAATCTGACTAGCTGGGAATCTAACCTAGGTGGTTATAGGTACTAGAATCTGACTAGCTGGGAATCTAACCTAGGTGGTTATAGGTACTAGAATCTGACTAGCTGGGAATCTAACCTAGGTGGTTATAGGGGACGTGATCCATAAGCACGCACTTTAGACCACTCAGTAACCGAGTTATTATTAATCATACACGGTTTTTGTCACATTTTAGAATTACCAAGCTACTTGTATAAAAACATAGATCTATTCTGTTTCGTCAAGATCTTTTGAAAATTACACCTGGTAATCATAAACAAATCATATTGCATTGTGTTAATTTGTAGCTTAGCTTAACTTGTACTTAAAAATATTTGTATGCTTTGCCTAAAACCCACTTAATATTATAACAATATAATTATTGCGCGGAAATCATTGAACCAATCAAATTGCAATTTGCTGATTAATTATGCACCGGATTTGTCACATTTCGACAAAGAATGCTTTAATGAAAGAAGTTTCGTCAAGCGCAGAAGTTTTCATCCGAGAGCCCACTTGCCAAAATCCGATCAATATTCAAAAACTGTCATCCGCAATCTTCAAGTATATGTGAGGTTCGTCTCCAATCAATATATTTATTTTATTTATTTATTTATTTATTTATTGGAATACCATCTTACATAAAAGTACATAGTACATAGTACATATATGTTCTCCATCAACATAAGAAATACAAAACTAACTGTTTCTTAGTTCCATAGCATGTTTCAAGTAAGAAGATGTGTGGATCATATCTACATAACTTTGTGGGTTCAAAATGTCCAGCAGTTAACAGAATACTAATTAAAAGGGTTATTCTTAATATCATTCACTATATATTTCTGACGTAAATGTATATTTATTACGAAATAGTATGAAGTGACTTTCGTCCTCAACTGAATTTGAACAAAATTTACAGATTCTTTTTGAATGTTCATTCTTGGTATATCTACCAGTCTTTATATGTAAACAGTGAGCACTTATTCTAAATTTTGTAATCAACATCCTCTCTTGTTTCGGTAAAGGTTTATTTAAATAATATGGAACTTGAAAATTATTAATAGAACTATAGAGAAATAGTTTTTCCTTCACCAGTTACTTTTATATTTTCTAACATGAGCTTTATTTTATTGATATAAAAATAATATAAAAGAAGACATTGTCCGCAGACCTGTTGTATAGGGGTACTTTTCCGTTAAAATCCCACCAATTTCAAGAGTTATCCCCCGCAATTAAGTAGTGTTGCTGGCTCGTCAAAATCAGCAAACCGGTTGTATTGGGGTGCCCACGACGACACCGCCTCCGACGCCGTATTTTAAGTCATCTACGTTTTTATAAAGTGACTAAATGCGGTACAGATGTATTAACTGTAAGGAAACGAGTACTTGTATACATGATATATTATTCCTTTAATAAATTAAATTTTTATTTATATGCTAGTTATATTTTAAGTGCATTTAATGTAATAAGCCAGGAAAATTTCAGGTCGTGTTACCTAACGTTACTTTTTCATCATAAGTGTCTTCCCTTTTGAGTGATTTGCACTTATTGTTATCATAATTCTAAAACTAACATTTCAGAATGCTCGAAAATTGAATTGGATTTCATTACTGTAATTTAATTTGTTAAGAGTTGAAGTCTGAAGATCCCAGAAGTCTATCTGTGCGACATGCAATAAACGTGACCACTGAAGTTCGAAATTTAAAGTTTTAGCTGTATGTTGGGCGTGAGAAATCAACCTTGAAATAAGATAATTAAATTATATATATTTACAAATAAACACATGCAAGTTTTGGAAGGAATTCAAAGGCGTAGCTCCTATTGCGGCATGCAATGGCACCAGTTATATTTTTATCGGCTATTCATCTACAAAAATGTTTACAAGTTGTTACGAAATACACGTTTTGTGTTTTACTTTATACTTGGTTCATCCAGGGACGTTTATACATGTAGCTAGATAGTCCATATCCCTAGTTTATCTGACCTTAGTTTCACAAACAGTTACTCAATTGAGTGTACACTCAACTCAAATTAGGGAATATTTCAATGTTACTTTATAAGTGACATTACAGAGTTAAAATTGAATATCTAATGTTATATTTAAATTGTTTGTGTAGGTTTGTTGAACAAAATAAATCATTGTCGCACAAAACTACAATAGAGAGAAAATGGGGATAATTGGGTTGAGTGTACACACAATTAAGTAAATGACTGTAAAACTAGGGCCCGCTATTACAACTTATTACATGTTTATCAGCTATTCCTTTACAAAAAAGATCTTTATAAGTTATTCTTTTACTAAATAAATGCTTATCAGCTTTCCTTTATTAAATGTTCATTAGCTATAATATTTTTTTCCAGCGGAATTTCAGCAAGTTCATTATGCCCGCCTTTCTAAAAAAGAGCGCCATGTACTTAGTGATGCTATAAATATTAATGATCTAAAACATGTTTTAGACCTGGCCCCAGTTTCACAATTCATGATTTACCCAGTTGAGTGTACACTCAACTCAAATTAGGGAATATTTCAATGCCAATTTTTAAGACATTACACAGTTAAAATTATAAATCTAATGTTACATTCAAATTGTTTCATGTAGGTTTGTTGAAAACAAATCATTGTTTCATAAAACTTAAAATGTTTAAAATATTGATTAGAGAAAATTGGGATTACATGTATTTGAGTTGAATGTACACTCAATTGTGTGAATGATTGTGAAACTGGGACCAGGATAGTATATATACCTTCGGGTTAATAAACGAGTTTAAGTGAGTGAATTATTGTCTAAAATCACATTAACATTAGAGAATGTTACAAAATGTAAAAAACTAAATACAAAAGAAGATTTTCAAATTAATGCGGAACTTATCAAAGCCAGTAGAATCACGGGTATACACTTGTATTTAGTAAAGTCCACTGTATTGTACGCCATGAAGAATACTTTGAAAGGACTTATCTTAAAAACGCTTGATTTCAATGTACTTATAAATATTTTTATATCAGCAATTTTAACAAAAGTTTACTGAATGAATGATTCCGGGAACGCTACATGCCAATTGGTAAAAATTCAGAATATGCTAATGTCTTACGAACTGCATAAATATATAAAATATTTGTTGTGGGAGGGATAATGATGTAAATAAGTACATTTGTTACAGCAAGAGGACTTACTTCCGACATCATGTTATATCGCCAAAGATGATCAGCCTTAACTGTCTTTAGAGGACCATTTAACCGGAAATGGGTATTTAGGAGATATACTGTGCATTGATGTTTAATACAGTAAGACTTTTATTCTTTCTTCTGATTTTAACTTTGTCAGCAGTCATATAAAAGTTTGTATAAATACTAATACGGTCCATAAGATCGATCTACAAACAACATGCATCGAACAGGCAACCATAATGAAGAGTTGGATCTGATGGAGTTAAATGAAAGACTTTCTCAATATCTGGTACCAAACAACGTAATCCTGGCATTTTATCTTTTCCTTGGAAGTATTGGGAACATAACTGTTATTTATTTTTATACTTTCCGACTTAAAAGTAAAAAGGACAACAGGTTTTTTATACCGTGGCTAGCCTTTGTGGATTTATGCGCATGCGTTATTGCGTCGTCGTTTGCGTTATCGTTAAACGTTTGGCCAGTTAATTTCAGAGGAAACGTTACATGCAAGTTGCTATGGTTTTTCGCAGAGAGCACAACGTTGACTTCTGGATTTTTGTTGTTGGTTATTGCTATTCAAAGATATTTAAAAGTGTGTAGACCTTTTGGTCGACAAATGGACTTTAAATGGAAGCTCATCTCAATGCTTATAGTTGTTCTTTTGGCTCTTGTCATCTCTGCTCCTGTGTTTAAGTTTTACGGAGAAAGTACAAGTAACTAATCGAGAAACGAACATTACCGGATTTAGCTGTGGGCATTGTCTTCAAACTGACAAAAGTTTAAGAAATGGTCTTGTGGTATATGACTTTACATTGATTACTATATCGATAGTTTCTGTGGTATGCTTGACAGTATTCTATGGTCTGATTGGAAGAACTGTTTATATTCAAATTGAAAAAGACCGAGTAAGAAAGAAGAGCACCATTAAAAGACGTAAAAGTTCGCGTAAAAACAAAAACGCTACCCCTGTCTCACCAATAACCGATGCTCCAGAATGCTGGCAATATCCCCCAAATCAATCGTCTATTGAAACTATTGAAACCAACAATTCCAGTGATGATGACAATATAGACAACAAAGAACCAGAAACATTGGACACATCTCAGCCAAGTTCTCCCCCTATTCCAAGCTGGACAGAACAGTCCAAATCAAGTAGACTTTCTACTGATATTTTAAAAATAAATTTACCAAAGATAAAGAAGAAACACGTGAAGAATCATTTTACATCTTTTCGGTATAATTATATGTTTATGTTAATAACCTTGGTATTTGTGGTGTCCTATGCTCCGACTGTGGTGCTGATGTTCCGAGAATCCATAGATCCGCATTTCTGGGCGAGACTTACAAATGAACAAACATCTGGTCATCTTATTCTTTACAGAATGTTTATTATCAATCACGTGGTTAATCCGTTCATTTACGGATTCTTTGACGGAGCTTTTAGGAAAGAAATGAAAAATGTATTGTGTAAATGTTGTTAAATACTTTTATCTTGAATAAAGTTCAATGTAAATCATGCATTACAATTCGTTATTAGGTTCATTAGATACCATTTTTCAACAGATAAATAAGATATTTTATTGCATAAACAGGACCAAAATTTAACGTATAAATATAAAACAAAAAGACAAATCCAAATGTAATATTGCGTACTAATGTTAATAAATAATAGTGCATGTGATATTTATATCATTACATATACTTGCATAAAATTTTGCAGACTGAATATCTTTAGTGGCTGTAAAATATATTATCTAAATTACTGAGTATGCCTAAATTGGATGTTTGTTGCTAACCTAAAAAAATCGACCATATCACATTTTATGATGATAAAAAAGTAAAAAAAAAATCGACCATATCACATTTTATGACGATAAAATGTGATATGGTCGATTTTTTTTTTTTTTTTTACTTTTTTAAAACGGATCGTACTCGGGTAAAAAGTGTTGTATTATAGTTGATACATCATCAGGAAATATTTAAAAGTAAAAAAGTCTAGATAATTTTATTAAATTGCCCAGAAAACAAATATCCAGGAAGAGGGGGGAGTTACCCGTCCCCAAGTACCTGTGGTTTGATGATAATGATGTATTTAGAACTGAATTTGGAACAGGACAATTTAATATTTAACAATTGAACTGTTTTAAAATGGTGTTCATTGTCAGTATGAAGGCAACAACTTTGCAAGCAAACGGAATAACGCGCTATGAACAGTTTGCTTGCAAAGTTGTTGCCTTCATACTGACAATGAACACCATTTTAAAACAGTTCAATTGTTATATTTTCGTTTAATATTTTTTAAAAAAAATTATTCATTTATTGTAAGAAAAAAAAATTCCCATCTATAACGGTTACCTCTATAACACATGCACAACATCGGGGCGCAACACCGAGAACGACACATCATTAATCCGCAATATTTTTAATGTGGGGTAACAACGGGGAGTTTTGGTTTGAAAAATTATACTGTTATCAGGTATTTTGATGGTATTTTCTCGATTTTTCATTAACATAATGAATTTTTTAGAATATTGGATATAAATAATATATTAAAAAAAATTTGAAAATCAACGATAAATGTGTTGTTATTTGTGGACTATATTTCAGTCGAAAATCAGGTGCACCTGTGTGGCCCCATTTCAATTTGCAAAGAAGTTTGGAGTAAAAGATTGCTGGCTAAAATTTGTGAATCTGAAACGGGAGGGTAACTGTAGCTGAGGGATAATTTTCAATGGCCAAGCATGTGGGTTTCGAATCTGTGATATGTGAGTAGACAGGGATTTACCGAGCTTCATACTCGGTATCATTCAAATGTAGACAGCAAAGCAGTGAGAAGTATACTTACTCTTTACGCCTGGTGTGGTGCAAATGTCTCTCAAAGTTAGAAAATTATCGTTTTAAAGTTAGCAAGTAGTTGTGTAGTACTTAAACCATGCATTGTACTTTTGAGGAGTTCCTATTGCATCCCTTGTAAATTGATTAAAAGCATGTAGATGATTTTTCAGTTTTTCCGATCAACAAACACAGCATTTGAAACAGACAATTTTCACTGGATGTGGCATACATGCGTGAATCTAATTCCAATTGAAATTTACATCACTTGAAATTTACATCCCGCGAGACACAAAATTGATTGACAAGTTGTACCATTACACATTGTCTCAAAATAATAAGGTATATAGCAGCTTTGTCAAGGTAGGAAGAATTTTTTAAAGATCCGATTGTTCAAAATTTTTTTTTTTGGTTTGATGGTTTTTACTGATCTGTTGTCTGTTCTTTCAACAGGCCACCAAAAACACCACTCTGTCTCTCACAATGTCAATATTACGGTTAATATCAGCCAGGTGCCTATATATGTTATCAACATATTATTTTATTAATTTCTTTGATTTTACTTTGTAATATCTCGTAAATGTGTTTTTCAGTCTCGTTACGAATGTAAACAAATGTGACGTGACAGTCATGTTTGTTTACCTTCGATAATGTAGTTCCGGATTGTGTATTGCATTTTATATGTATTCATACACGGAGTGACAAAAATTTTTGGCATTCATTGTCAGTAATAATTACAACGGCTCTCAAGCTTGCAGCTATGGGAATTTCACAAGGCAAATGAAAATATTATTAAATAAACCAATGAAATAAAACAACCAACATCTAGTTTTCGCAGCTTTGAACATGCCAAACAATCGGGTAAATAACCCTTGTTACAAACATTACCAGACAGATTATAACACGTGTCTTGTCTATAAATACTACATTATGATTATTATCAGTTAAGAAGCTATGTGCTGTAATCTGCTTTCTGGCACTGGTAATAATTTTAACGAAAGTGAAAGTAGACAACATGCGGAACACTTCGGGCGCTATCACATACGCATTTCCGGTGTAGGATAATTGCGGGAAGGTCTTATTTCTTTAAAGTAAAACGTTGTCGATGTTTTGTAAGTGTGGTCTAGTAAGAAGATTTAAATGATTTATTTTAATGATTTGTAAAAAGAATTTTAGTGCTGTTTTGCCTACTCTACATTAAATTTTGAGAACATGCCAACTCGCTGACAGTGCTCTGGCAACATCTGTTCATCACATCAGCTTTCATAAAAATAACCATAGGTATTCTTCTCTCTCTCTCTCTCTCTCTCTCTCTCTCTCTCTCTCTCTCTCTCTCTCTCTCTCTCGGAACTGACAAGCTTTCACACTAATACCTGTGGGATATATACATAGATTTAATGAGAAAATAAATAATTTCAACACCCCTCTCTCTCTCTCTCTCTCTCTCTCTCTCTCTCTCTCTCTCTCTCTCTCTCTCTCTGTAAGTAGTTTCTCATTTTAAATTTCAGTTTTTTTTGGCCACAATCCGACTACTTGCACATTTTTTTTAAATTAACTGTTCTACGTGTAAATTTTATTGGTTTTCAAAAGGACCTGCGCTACTATTGTCTTGGGGAGTAAACTGTCTGAAATGAAGGTATAGATGGACCATGTTGTAATTTGTAGGGTATTGATTGGACATATACATAGATTTTGTCTTTCATTACCAAGAGTAGAGTATTACAATGTACTTTGTACTCTTGTGTTTTCCAGATAGGCACTCTAGCTACTCTGGACAAATGTCACCTTGGGACAGCAATGAAGATTTACAGAGTTATGTCTCTCTTCCTGTCTGCAAATTATAGCTGTGTAACAAAAAGACATGGAGGTTCAGGGATGAAGATCTTGACACATTTATTTGAGATTAGGATTCCAGAAAGCCTTAGAAAGTACAAAAATTGTGTTTATATCGTACAGCATCATCTGAACTCTACTACAACAGAATAATCTGTACTTTACTCATATAATAAACCAATATTAACTCTTGCTCTATATATATTTTTCCCAGCCTAATATTGTTGCAAGTTTGTAAAATCTGATGCCAAAACTCTATTTTTTTCTTTTATTTGGATCAACACAATCTTTCATGTCGCCAAAATAATGGCCAAACGTCAAAATAATGGCCAGAAGTCAAATTTTATGCTGTTCATTAATTATGTACAGATATATACTCACTGAGTTGTCATGGCGTGGCGCAGCGTGTGTCAGTATGTCCGTGTGTGGGTGAGTGCGTGTGTGCGTCTGTAACTCACATTTTCGACAACTCCTCAGAAACTACCTGGCCAATATTAATCAAACTTCACAGGAAGGGTTATTGGGAGGGCACTTTTCAAATTTTTACTTTTGGTTGCCATAACTATAGGAAGTAGGTCACTGTGACCTACATTTGAAAAAAACTTAAAAAATCTTCTTCTCTGAAATCAAAAGTGGTAGACAAAAACTGATTTGATTTTCAGCTACTCTAGAGTCTTAAGTATGTAGTTTGTACAAATCGAGAAAAATAGGTTACGCGCTTTTGACTATATGAATAGATATTGACATCGGGTTTTCAGTTTTGACTTTTTCTTGAAATAACCTTCAAAATTGGGTCAAGGTCATGACCTAGTTTGTAATTTCTGCAGATTTGGGCTATTTTCTTCCAAATTATAAGAGAAATATAATATTAAAACATTGTTAAAATGTTCAGCAGGACAAAATGTAAAAAGATACAAAGTTTCATAACTGTATGATAATGCATGCAGGAGTTGCTGCCCCTGAAATGTTATTTTTTGCTAAAAAAAAATTAAAATTGTGCGTTAGCTTGAAAACTATAAACTTTTTGTATAGGCAGGTATTTTAGAATATTGTAGGTATCAGTGATTTTGCTATGGTTTTTAAAAACTACCTTCCACCTTTCAGATTGGGAAAATTTGGACCCTTTTTATGTCACATATTACGCTCAGAATTTTGAAATTCATTGCAAAGATTATATATTGTGACAATATCTTACATTTTTTGTCTGTAAGAACAGTTTTGGACAACTGGATTTAAATTAGACTATTTGATTGTGTGTCACTGTTGCCTTTTGGGCATTTTCAGTTGTCAAATTGGGAAATTTTAGTCTTATTTCTCAAAGGGAAACTACCTTTATTCGGTAGTAATTTTAGGCAAACAAAACCACTGGGTATTGACATGACGAACATTTTGATATATGGCTCAAGGTCATACATTCAAAGGTCAAGGTCATGGGTGCATAAAAAGACTGAAATTGTTTATTATCATGGAAACTATTACCCGGTAACTTTTTGTATGGCATGTATATTCGAATATTGTAGGAATTGATATGGTGATTATTCTGATATAAGATCAAGGTCTTACGTTTAAAGGTCAAGGTCATAGATGCATAAAAAGACTCAAACCATTAATTATCTTGAAAACTATTAACTTTTTTTGTAGGCATGTATATAAGAATATTTTATGTATTTTTGCAAATGATTTTGGATATATCCTCAGGTTGGCCATATCCTCAGGTGAGCGTTAAGGCCCATGGGCCTCTTGTTAACTTATGCTGAGTAACTGAAGATGCAGATGATACTAACATTATTGCACTCTCATAGTGCATGCTTATATAAAGCTTCGACAGTTTATACACTTTAATACAGAAATAAATGTGTCTGAACTATTTTGGGCAAAATCTGACTTTGATGGCAGGAGTTTATAGGACTAACTTATTTATATTCAAGACATATATGGCATTCAAGTGATCTAAAATAAGAGACGGTTTACACATTGTTGAACTTCACTATAATTAAATATTGCAGGTATACAATGGCTGCTGAAAAAGAAGATAGTGTAAACTGGAAAATTGAAAGTGTTATATCTGAGCAATTAGAAATTGAAGAATGGATTTCCAGAAATGTTGTACATTTATTAGATCAAGGAAACACTATTCCATTTATCGCCAGGTATAGAAAAGAACAAACAGGTGGATTAGAGGTTGACAAGATTCGAGATATCAGTGTGTTGAAAGATGAACTGAAGTAAGTACATGTAACTTCTAAATTTGGTAATGTCATACTGCAATACAAAATTAACTTAAACTCACACAATCTCTTTTCATGTTATCTTCAAATTAACTCTATAGCCATAGCAATGCCTTAATGTGAAGTACGTGGCTTGTGTCTCGTCCCATTTTATCGATAGTTGTTGATAGTTCCTATGAGGAGGAAATTTAATTATAATAATTAAGAAATTTTTAAAAAAGGAACAAAATATTGACTTATGTTTTATTCAAAGTGTTTAAATTTAAATTATACGGAATAACTTGTGTTTTTAACAAGTTAATTGGGTCATAACCTGAAATACAGTTTGAACACTTTTTCATAAAGTGCTATGCTCTGTGCTTTTAAACTTCTAGAATTTTACATGCAAGTTTCTTGTAATTATAAATTTGTAAATTTAAAGTAAATATTCTCAATATACATCTTTAAAAATTTTGACATACTTTTCTACAATGGTCACAACAGTGTAAATAATATTATCTTCTGTTTTGATCTTGATTTTGACAAGGGGTTGTAATTATTTGTTAAATGGAATGGAGTGGAGTAGTGGTGTTTTATGCTGCAGTCAACATTCTTTCATCTATATTAAGGTGGTCAATTCTGTTATAGTTAAGAAAACCTGAGCACCAGCCTTCAATAAATGGATTTACAAATGTTTTTAAACTACAACTTAATTCAATACAGTTGAATTAAGATTCTACCCTAAAAGTGTGTGGCCCTGTGTCTGTAATTACACTGTTTATACTACTTGGCCCCGCAATATAGATAATGACTCACAGAACATAGAAATAGCAATTGATCATTATTTCAGATACTTTCAGAACAAGGAAATCACAATTATTTATTTTTCATCTTTGTTATGATTCATCATAGCATTATCAGAACAAGTTCATTTAATCCATGTAAATAATTAAAACCTTTTAACCTTTAGTTAACACTTATTTTTGGTACCAGTTGGGTTTATGAATTATATGTACATAAAAAAAGAAAAAAAAAGAAAAAGAAATCTGCCCTGATCTGTTTGACATGACCATCAAACATCAGTGGTTCCTTGTTAATTTTTAGATAATGGAAAAATGTGAATGTTTTTGATGAATAAAACTGCAAAGAAGCCATAATGTTGTAATTAAAAGCAGACGTAGATTTACAGTTATTGTACTTTATTTAAGTGATCTATACCTGTCCTTTCACATCTTTTCAACCAAACTACAACATATACAAACCAACAAACTGAGTGACCAAACCACTGAGTGATCAACCAATTTACTGACAAATCAACTGACTAACCAATCAGCTGACTGACCAATCAACTGACTGACCAATAAGCTGACTGACTAATCAACTGACTGGCCAATAAGCTGACAGACCAATCAACTGACTGACTAATCAGCTGATTGACCAACCAACTGACAACAATCAAGCTGACTGACCAACCATCTGACTTATCAATCAGCTGACTGACCAATCAACCATCTAATGAACATTTCTTGTTATATTTTAGAACTGTACAGTCAAAGATAAGTAATGTGATTGTAGCTGTATCAAAGTTAGGAAAGTTAACACCTGGTCTAAGTTGTGCACTGAAGAATTGTCTTACTTTACCTGAAGTTGAAGATCTGGTAACTATCTGTTTGCTTTTTATGACATTCCTGCAAAACATGCATTAGATTTACAAACTTACAATGATAAATAGTAAATGTTTGTATTTCATTGTGATAGCTTTTAATGTTTTATTTTTCTGATTTGTTTTTATTTTTATGTGTGCAATAAATTAAGGCCTCAACCCTTTAAAAGACAAATAGACATTAATTTATTTTTCAAACAGTTACAAGACAAGCCCTGCCTTGAAAAGGCCTTAAATTTCAAACCAAGGTCCTAACATTTGGCCCAAATTCATCACAAGACCTGAAGTTTTCAAAATTAGAAATACAGGAACTAATGTTACATATTGTTACAAAATTACACAACAGTTTGTTAAAGAAGTATTTTATGATGAAGAAAGAAACCCTTTTGTACATTAGGGTATGTTTTAATTAAAATGGTGTTAGTTTCATGATGCTACAAAAAGTTGGCATTAAACTGTATAGAATTGTCCCTTTCAATGCCTGTAATTTCACAACACATTTTTATATAAATTTTGTATTTTAGCAGTTTGTAAATTATTTTTCTTTTAAAAATAAAAGAAACAAATGATACTTTTGTCAATTCCCCACTGCTGATATCAATAAGTTATGATTTTTAATCTGTTATATTTTCCACAATGTCCTATAAATAGCCTGAAATCAGTTATTTTCTACAATAAATTCAACTTAAGAATATCATCAAACACAAAACGTTCATTTACTTTTATGAAAAGGTTTTACTGTACAGTAATGCTTTGGTTAATTGACACTTTTTTCATTAAAAGTAGATTTTGCAATAAATATATGGAGATTATAAAGAGAAAAAGACATTTACATTTATTCTTGCTGTTTTAGTATGCACCTTACAAACCCGGACACAAAGGGACACTAGCAGAAAGAGCAAGAGCTTTAAATTTGGAACCATTAGCTCTCAAGTATTTAAATTCACCGGGGGAAGGTTAATGTACATGCTTATGTCAAACCAGATGTAAAAGGTTAGAAATATTATAAATAATTGTATATTAAATATTTCCAATGAGGTAATTAAAAATCAACCCTATTAAAACAATTAACATTGTTGATGTTAACAAATAACATTTAGTATTGATATATAATGAAGGAGATTACAATGGCATGACTAAACATCTAGCATTATATTTCCTGTGTGTCTATGTGTGTAAGACTTTAATCATCGTTTCGGACAGTGCTTGACCAATGATGATAACTAAATTTTTTGTTGATGGACCTCAAGGGTAATGAAATATATTCACAGCAGTTTGATCTAGATGGATGGCCACCATTACTTTTTATAAAGTAAGGAAAATGTTTGATACAGATTTATTCATTGATCAATTTTAATAAAGTTTCTATGTTTTGGGTCCCAGAGTCTGTGTTAAGACTTTAATACATCACATGTAAAAACAACAAGCCTCTTGTTTATATTTGTTAAAAAAAAGATTTGCCTTTTATCGAAAAAAATAATGATATTTATTGACTTTTTTTATCAACTCTCATATCAGTAAAATGTAGTGTAAATATTGAATTTATTTTATCAGTGAGAGAGACCATACTTAAAGAAATTATTTTTGAATGCAGAATGTGTTGTTAAAGATATAACCAAAACAAATCTACATTTTATCTTTTTATACAGAATGTGTTGTTTGGGATATAACCAAAACAAATCTACATTTTATCTTTTTATACAGAATGTGTTGTTTGGGATATAACCAAAACAAATCTACATTTTATCTTTTTATACAGAATGTGTTGTTTGGGATATAACAAAAACAAATCTACATTTTATCTTTTAGGTTTGGAAAATGTAAAAAATATTGTGACAGGCAGTGGAACATATTATATCTGATATTATACATAAAGATAAAGAAACGGTGGATTTGGTCCGTCAAATGTAAGTATAATTTAGCTCACCTAAATCAAAGGCCCAGATTTACTATTGTAATGTTAATGTAAACAAGTCATTTTAGCTCACCAAACCAAAGGCCCAGATTTACTATTGTAATGTTAATGTTAACTAGTCATTTTAGCTCACCTTAACTAAAGGCCCAGATTTACTATTGTAATGTTAATGCTAAACAAGTCATTTTAGCTCACCTTAACTAAAGGCCCAGATTTACTATTGTAATGTTAATGTTAACTAGTCATTTTAGCTCACCTAAACTAAAGGCCCAGATTTACTATTGTAATGTTAATGTAAACAAGTCATTTTAGCTCACCTTAACTAAAGGCCCAGATTTACTATTGTAATGTTAATGTTAACTAGTCATTTTAGCTCACCTAAACTAAAGGCCAAGATTTACTATTGATGTTTATGTTAACCAGTCATTTTAGCTCACCAAATCAAAGGCCCAGATTTACTATTTTCCATTGATTTTTTGTGTCATGTGTTGTGTATATATATATTTATTTCTATAGATATATGTTGGAGAAGTAGTTTTCAGTTTGCATAAATCTTGGACTCATGTGGAAAAAGCTGTGAAGAGTCCTAGAAATTATTTGAAATTTTTCGTGGACAAAGCTAAAATATAGCTCTGTTGAGCAATAAGTCCCATAATCCTATTGTTATTATCTATTAATCTATTATGGACCTTTCCCAAGGGAATTGTTCTCCTATAGTGTTGTCTGAAGAGGTATAGTGACCGAGCTGATAGGCGAGGTCACTATACCTCTTTAGGCAACACTATAGGAGGACGGTTCCCGAGGGAGAGGTCCATAATGGATTTAGTACATCACATGTCTTTCCTTTTCCAATCTGAGCAAGAATTAATTTTCAAATCAACTATTAACTTTATCGCTGTAAGCCATTTTTTATCAGATGACAAAGGGGAGTATTTTGATTTGGTTTGCGGGGGGTCACGCGAGGGACTATACTTGGATGTCGGGGGACTATACCTAGTATACTCCCATTGCTATGCGTTGTCAAGGACAGACGATTTCTACATACAATAGTATTCATGTGGTTATCCAATGATTATTCAACAAGTTAACATGTGATGTACTAAATAGATTAATAAATGTCTATTTTTGTAAATGTAAGAATAAACATATTATCAATTAAATAAATAATATATAGTGGTTGTAGCTTTTGAGTCATAACCAGGTCATGTGTTGCATCCTTGAACAACATAACTGATAAAGAAACATCTAGCATCCAAAAAAGTCTTGGGGAACTAATATTCTTGTTACATCCAAAGAGGAATCTCTTACTTTCCATTAATTCATGACTAGGAGGCCTGATGAGGTAAGAAGCTTCAGACTTTATTTCCACTTTATGGAAACATACATGTTTTTTTATTGTAATCCATTTTATATTTCTTAAACATAGATGTATTATAAATGGTTTTTATTAGGAGTAGTATCAAATTCAGTGGTATTGTAATTGAAACAAGTAAAGCCAAAGAGAGTAAAAAAGCAAAGGAGAGTGCGAAGAATAATGAGACAACTGGTAAACCAGATCAGAGTTATAAATATGAGCAGTACTTTAACTACAAATGTCCAGTCAAATATATTAAATCTCATCAGGTATGTTATATTGATAGTGTTTTAACACAACCGTAAGAGCTAGGACCAAAGTGTTACTGTAAGTGGGCATGTTTCAATGTAAAATTTTACAGTTATAGTAGCCTGTTCTTCTGGAAGGAGGAACCTCGGTGGCCGAGTGGTCTATAGCACGTGCTTATGGATCACAGGGCCTCTCACCGCCTGGGTTCGAATCCAACTCGGGACAGATCCTTGTGTGAGAGAGTTTGTCAGTTCGCTTGCCGAAGGTTGGTGGTTTTCTCCGGGCACTCTGGTTTCCTCCACCATCCCAGAGCTGACCGCCTCGAAATAAGCGAAAAAAATTTTGACTGAGGCGTAAAACACCATTGCTCCACTCCACTCTCTTCTGGTAGGTGTAAATACATGAACATAAATAGTGAAATTATTCATTTCAATATGAGTTACTAAGGGAAGGAATTTTTCAATTTGCTATTATTCTTTCTTCAGTCACAGTTATAAATACTTAATGCCTGTTTACATGTAATATAAATAAGAAATATAAATATAGTACATGTATTATTTGTATAGAAACTGTACATGTAGTTTTACTTGGTTAACAATTGAAGGTTTTGTCAAGCTTAATACTCTGTTTACTAATATATAGCTGGAGACATCTATTTGTAAGTGAAATATTCTAGACTTATATGTTTTATCTAAATAGAGCTGCCAATTTCTTTGAATCATTTCATTTTTATTGATTTTTTCATTCAGTTGAATTTTCATGAGCATAACAAACTAAAAAGAATTTAGAGATTTAAATGTCAATAAATACACTAAGAGTATGAATTAGTATGTGTCAAAAATTATTTTAGACTAATGACATATTTTACAATTGTGGCAATTCTGTACAACATAACCTAAATACACCCATATTACATAATGGTAGAAAAAAAACAAAGAGTTTTCTACCTTACAGTTTACCATTCAAAAATTTGTGGGTCACTCTTTAAAAATTAAAGTGTGAGTAGTAGTTGAGTAATGGTGTTTAATCTCCCAGTTAAGAATATTTCACTTATATTGAGATGACACCAGCTATAGGCAAAAGTAAAGAATTTTGCCTATGCGTTGCCCAGATGGCCTTTTACATCAGGGTTTTTATCATGCCTACCGTGACATGGTACCTCATTTATTTTAAGTTCCCATCTGAAAGAACCATGAATTTCATTTTGTAATACCAAGTGCTTGGTAAAAGAACAGTCACTACCCACTTTCAAGTTTTGTGTTGGACCTGGTCAGGGTTTGAACCCATGACCTCTCACTTATGGATCAAGCACTCTACCAACTGAGCTACCACAGTGGTCTTATTAGAGTGAACAAGTATAATTTTTAGCTCAGATGAGTTATTGCAATGGTTCACCGTCCGTCGTCTGTCGTGTGTTATCCCTCGTGCGTTAACATTTTACATTTTAATCTTCTCTTCCAAAACCACTGGGCATAATTTAATGAAACTTGGTAACCATCATACCTGGGTGAAGCCCTTTCAGATTTGCACAAATGAAGGAGTTATGTCCCCTTGGAGCCCCTTTTTAAAAAAAGGGGGGGGGGGAAGAGTGAAAAACTTTGAAAATCTTCTCCTAGGTATCTAGGTATTGTGACAACAATCATTTTGATATATAGTGCAGGGTCTTATATTGAAAGGTCAAGGTCACAGCTGTAAAAGAAGACTTAAATTGCTATTTATCTTGAAAACTATTAACTTTTTGTTTAGGCATGTATAATAGAATATTGTAGGTATTGCGACAACGATCATTTTGATATATAGTTCAGGGTCATATTGAAAGGTCAAGGTCACAGCTGCATAAAAAGACTTAAATTGCTAATTATCTTGAAAACTATTAACTTTTTGTATAGGCATGTATATTAGAATATTGTAGGTATTGCAACAACGATCATTTTGATACATGGTTCAAGTTCATATGTTGAAAGGTCAAGGTCACATCTGCAAAAAAAGACTTAAATTGCTAATTATCTTGGAAACTATTAACTTTTTGTTTAGGCATGTATATTAGAATATTGTAGGTATTGCGACAACGATCATTATGATACATGGTTCAAGGTCATATGTTGAAAAGTCAAGGTCACAGCTGCAAAAGAAGACTTAAATTGCTAATTATCTAGAAAACTAATAACTTTTTGTATAGGCATGTATATTAGAATATTGTCGATATTGCGACAATGATCATTATGATATATGGTCTGAGGTCATATGTTGAAAGGTCACGGTCACAGCTGCAAAAGAAGACTTAAATTGCTAATTATCTTGAAAACTTTTAACTTTTTGTAAAGGCATGTATATTAAAATATTGTAGGTATTGCAACAACAATCATTATGATATATGGTTCAAGGTCTCATGTTGAAAGGTCAAGGTCACAGCTGCAAAAGAAGACTTAAATTGCTAATTATCTTGAAACTTTTAACTTTTTGTATAGGCATGTATATAAGAATATTGTAGGTATTGACATGACTTTCATTTTGATATATGGTACAAGGTCATATGTTCAAAGATCAATCTCACAGCTGCATAAGAAGACTTAAATTGTTAATTATCTTGAAACTATTAACTTTTTGTATAGGCATGTATATCAGAATATTGTAGGTATTGCAACAACGATCGTTTTGATACATGGTTCAAGTTCATATATTGAAAGGTCAAGGTCACAGCTGCTAAAAAAAAGACTGAAAATTGCTAATTATCTTGAAAACTATTAACTTTTTGTATAGGCATGTATATTAGAATATTGTAGAAATTGCAACAACGATCATTTTGATATATAGTTCAGGGTCATATTGAAAGGTCAAGGTCACAGCTGCATAAAAAGACTTAAATTGCTAATTATCTTGAAAACTATTAACTTTTTGTATAGGCATGTATATTAGAATATTGTAGGTATTACAACAACGATCATTTTGATACATGGTTCAAGGTCTCATGTTGAAAGGTCAAGGTCACAGCTGCAAAAAAAGACTTAAATTGCTAATTATCTTGGAAACTATTAACTTTTTGTTTAGGCATGTATATTAGAATATTGTAGGTATTGCAACAACGATCATTATGATACATGGTTCAAGGTCATATGTTGAAAGGTCAAGGTCACAGCTGCAAAAGAAGACTTAAATTGCTAATTATCTAGAAAACTAATAACTTTTTGTATAGGCATGTATATTAGAATATTGTCGATATTGCGACAATGATCATTATGATATATGGTCTGAGGTCATATGTTGAAAGGTCACGGTCACAGTTGCAAAAGAAGACTTAAATTGCTAATTATCTTGAAAACTTTTAACTTTTTGTATAGGCATGTATATTAGAATATTGTAGGTATTGCAACAACAATCATTATGATATATGGTTCAACGTCTCATGTTGAAAGGTCAAGGTCACAGCTGCAAAAGAAGACTTAAATTGCTTATTATCTTGAAACTATTAACTTTTTGTATAGGCATGTATATAAGAATATTGTAGGTATTGACATGACGTTCATTTTGATATATGGTACAAGGTCATATGTTCAAAGATCAATCTCACAGCTGCATAAGAAGACTTAAATTGTTAATTATCTTGAAACTATTAACTTTTTGTATAGGCATGTATAATAGAATATTGTGGGTATTGCAACAACGATCATTTTGATACATGGTTCAAGTTCATATATTGAAAGGTCAAGGTCAAAGCTGCAAAAAAAAGACTTAAATTGCTAATTATCTTGGAAACTACTAACTTTTTGTAGAGGCATGTACAAATTAGAATATTGTAGGTATTGTGACAACGATCATTATGATATATGGTTCAAGGTCATATGTTGAAAGGTCAAGGTCACAGCTGCATAAAAAGACTTAAATTGCTAATTATCTTGGAAACTATTAACTTTTTGTTTAGGCATGTATATTAATATATTGTAGGTATTAACATGGTGATCATTTTGATATATGGTTCAAGTTCATAACAACATAGGAATTCTAAGATTATTAATTATCTTGAAAGCTATTAATTTCATGCATAGGCATGTATATTAGAATATTATAGGTATTTACATGACAATCATATATGGTTCAAGGTCATATATGTTCAAAGGTCAAGGACATAGCTGCATAAGTATACTGAAATTGATTAATGATTTGGAAATTATTCATTGCACTACAGTTACTTCATGCATATTATATAAGCTACTTATGAATGAAATGTGAGTGGATATATTTCTGATTAAGTTTTGTGGGAGTTCTTAACTTGAGAAAACTTTTAAAGTTTCTGTACGTAATATATTGTCTAATTGCACTTTGCAAACAATATTGGACATATCTTCAGGTGAGCGTTAAGGACCATGGGCCTCTTGTTTTTAATGTTTTCTTGTTTATTTGTAGGTTTTAGCCATAAATCGTGGAGAAGATAACAAAGTTTTATCTGTAAAGTTAGTTATACCAGAAAAGTCAAAATATAGATTCATTGACTTTGCTAAGAGAAAATATACTCCACGTTATTGTAATGAAGAAATACGTGGCACTATATTAAGAAGTATTGAAGATGCATTTAATCGTTTTATTCAGCCTCAGATCATCAGAAATGTCAGGTATAATATACATATAGATCATCCAGGGATATCTGATAAAGTTTATATATATATATATATAAAACTATTCATAAACAAGTTTATGAAAGGTACAAATCCATGAAGGTAAAAATGATAAAACCTCACTTCATTATTGTATATATCAAACCTTAAAAGGACAAAGCTATTTATTTGTAGCATAACTACCCTATCTGAACATGGACTTTTTATTTTCTCAGCTCAGATATCATGTATGACTTACATGTATATACATAAACATATAAGTATTATTTTTATAAACTTGTACAGTAAAACATGTCTAAAAGGCACCTTTCAAAATGAACGATAATTGATATCCTTATTTTTTAGTCATGTTTATTTTAATTTTCATTTAAAGGACATTTAATAGTACATAAGTTTAATCTATATAGAATACAGATTTTAATATACATGTATTGTTATAATTTTTGTCACTGAAATTTGATCATAACTAATGCTATTGAAATATCATCCAATCAGAGAACAGATTCAAGTATATGTACTAGTAATGTACCTTAAGATTTGTAATAAATTTCGATTGAACTTCCAGAATTAAGTTATTTGCAGATTTTATTGCTAATTTTATTAGTATATTTATCTTATCCTCATAGAAAAAAATACGGCCAGCACAATTATGAATCTGTATGAAATTCTATTTTCTGCTAATAAAATGCATAACATAAGAAGTAATTACACATGTATATTTTAGATCGGAATTGACAAAAACTGCAGAAAAAGAATCTATAGAAGTATTTGCCTCGAATCTCCGTCGACTACTTTTAACACCACCATTAAAAGGAAAATGTATATTTGGAATTGATCCAGGTTTTAAGAATGGTTGTAAAACTGCTGTTATTTCACAAACAGGTAAGAATCAACTGAATCAGGTATCCGATCATGTTTGAATATACCAACTTAAATTGAATATCATAATGTAGTTTCTTTTCAAAAAACAGATTTTTTTTTCAAAGTAAAAATTTTATTTAAGCAAAGTATTTGAAGTTTTAGACAAATATAATTCATTCCCAGTCATATAGGCTCATACATGATGTCTTATCTGATATTGGTTATAATTCATTCCCAGTCATATAGGCTCATACATGATGTCTTATTCGATATTGGTTATAATTCATTCCCAGTCATATAGGCTCATACATGATGTCTTATCTGATATTGGTTATAATTCATTCCCAGTCATATAGGCTCATACATGATGTCTTATCCGATATTGGTTATAATTCATTCCCAGTCATATAGGCTCATACATGATATCTTATCCGATATTGGTTATAATTCATTCCCAGTCATATAAGCTCATACATGATGTCTTATCCGATATTGGTTATAATTCATTCCCAGTCATATAGGCTCATACATGATGTCTTATCCGATATTGGTTATAATTCATTCCCAGTCATATAGGCTCATACATGATGTCTTATCCGATATTGGTTATAATTCATTCCCAGTCATATAGGCTCATACATGATGTCTTATTCGATATTGGTTATAATTCATTCCCAGTCATATAGGCACATACATGATGTCTTATTCGATATTGGTTATAATTCATTCCCAGTCATATAGGCTCATACATGATGTCTTATCCGATATTGGTTATAATTCATTCCCAGTCATATAGGCTCATACATGATGTCTTATCCGATATTGGTTATAATTCATTCCCAGTCATATAGGCTCATACATGATGTCTTATCCGATATTGGTTATAATTCATTCCCAGTCATATAGGCTCATACATGATGTCTTATCTGATGTTGGTTATAATTCATTCCCAGTCATATAGGCTCATACATGATGTCTTATTCGATATTGGTTATAATTCATTCCCAGTCATATAGGCTCATACATGATGTCTTATCCGATATTGGTTTAAGTCACATGTAGAGAAGATTTTAATTTAAACCTTTTTGACATGTTGTAGGTCAAATATTGCATACAGAACTGATATACATAAATGATCACAAAGCAAATAAAGTGCTGGAGAAGAAAAAGTTATATGATATAGCAGTAAAATATAAGTAAGTACAGTAAAACCTGCTATAGTGCTTACCTCTATGTAAGTATAATATGTATATAAAAAACATATTTCTTATTCCTTGTGGGTGGTCTTAATATACAGGTCTATTTGTGGTTAACATATTTCTCCTAGAGATTAAAATTGGACAAATTTAAAAACGCTTGTGCTTTTAATTGCACTTTTACAAACAATTTAAGTGTATGTTGTCTGAAGCAATGAATGATACTGCATCCTGATCATCATTAATCAGATGTTTTGTAGGTATCTTCCTTAGATCCAAACAAAAGCACAGACTGGAGTACAATTGCCAAATTATAAATATTATTGAGCATCTGTACACATACATGTATTTTAAAATTTATTTATTTTACACATATTTTAATTTTATTATTCAAACCCCTTTCAAAATGATACAATATACTTGCACTGAAATATAAATAGAAATGCATGTTCATTTCAAAATTTGATAAAAACATTTTTCTTAAATTTTGTCTTTTGTGTTTGGAATGCCATCTTGAATCTAAGGCAAACAACCTTACCAGAGTAGCTGTGGTTGTACACTTGCACTTCCATAAACAATCATTGTATGGTTGTCAATTTGAAAGCAAAAAGTATATGTACACACTGTTGAACACTCAAATGACCTTATATAAGTTAGGTTCACTGTGTGTTGTTTCCTTTATGACAGGTGTGAAGTGTTCGCTATAGGAAATGGTGTAGCTTGTAGAGAAACAGAAAGTGTTATATCTGATTTGATCAAGGAGAGAAATCTGAAAATGCATTATTGGTAAGTAATAATGATAAAAATCACAACAAAATCAAGTATGGAGGAACCTGTCTATGGTACCAAACAGGAGTGAAGAATCTGTTAAGATAAGACAAGTACTCTGTTAGAACATGTTAACGTGGAACCTGTCTATGGTACCAAACACATTCTGGAGTGAAGAATCTGTTAAGATAAGACAAGTATTCTGTTTGAACATGTTAACATGGAACCTGTCTATGGTACCAAACACATTCTGGAGTGAAGAATCTGTTAAGATAAGACAAGTATTCTGTTTGAACATGTTAACATGGAACCTGTCTATGGTACCAAACACATTCTGGAGTGAAGAATCTGTTAAGATAAGACAAGTATTCTGTTTGAACATGTTAACGTGGAACCTGTCTATGGTACCAAACACATTCTGGAGTGAAGAATCTGTTCAGATAAGACAAGTATTGTGTTTGAATATGTTAACGTGGAACCTGTCTATGGTACCAAACACATTCTGGAGTGAAGAATCTGTTCAGATAAGACAAGTATTGTGTTTGAATATGTTAACGTGGAACCTGTCTATGGTACCAAACACATTCTGGTGTGAAGAATCTGTTCAGATAAGACAAGTATTGTGTTTGAATATGTTAACGTGGAACCTGTCTATGGTACCAAACACATTCTGGAGTGAAGAATCTGTTCAGATAAGACAAGTATTGTGTTTGAACATGTTAACGTGGAACCTGTCTATGGTACCAAACACATTCTGGAGTGAAGAATCTGTTCAGATAAGACAAGTATTGTGTTTGAATATGTTAACGTGGAACCTGTCTATGGTACCAAACACATTCTGGTGTGAAGAATCTGTTCAGATAAGACAAGTATTGTGTTTGAATATGTTAAAGTGGAACCTGTCTATGGTACCAAACACATTCTGGAGTGAAGAATCTGTTAAGATAAGACAAGTACTCTGTTTGAACATGTTAACGTGGAACCTGTCTATGGTACCAAACACATTCTGGAGTGAAGAATCTGTTCAGATAAGACAAGTATTGTGTTTGAATATGTTAACGTGGAACCTGTCTATGGTACCAAACACATTCTGGTGTGAAGAATCTGTTCAGATAAGACAAGTATTGTGTTTGAATATGTTAACATGGAACCTGTCTATGGTACCAAACACATTCTGGTGTGAAGAATCTGTTCAGATAAGACAAGTATTCTGTTTGAATATGTTAAAGTGGAACCTGTCTATGGTACCAAACACATTCTGGAGTGAAGAATCTGTTCAGATAAGACAAGTATTCTGTTTGAATATGTTAACGTGGAACCTGTCTATGGTATCAAACACAATCTGGAGTGAAGAATCTGTTAAGATAAGACAAGTACTCTGTTTGAACATGTTAACGTGGAACCTGTCTATGGTACCAAACACATTCTGGTGTGAAGAATCTGTTAAGATAAGACAAGTACTCTGTTTGAACATGTTAACATGGAACCTGTCTATGGTACCAAACACATTCTGGTGTGAAGAATCTGTTAAGATAAGACAAGTATTCTGTTTGAATATGTTAACATGGAACCTGTCTATGGTACCAAACACATTCTGGTGTGAAGAATCTGTTAAGATAAGACAAGTATTCTGTTTGAACATGTTAACATGGAACCTGTCTATGGTACCAAACACATTCTGGAGTGAAGAATCTGTTAAGATAAGACAAGTATTGTGTTTGAACATGTTAACATGGAACCTGTCTATGGTACCAAACACATTCTGGAGTGAAGAATCTGTTAAGATAAGACAAGTACTCTGTTTGAATATGTTAACATGGAACCTGTCTATGGTACCAAACACATTCTGGTGTGAAGAATCTGTTAAGATAAGACAAGTATTCTGTTTGAACATGTTAACATACCAAAGAATGTATATTAAATGCTTATATAACATACTCAAGAATGCAAATGACATATGCTTTCATAAATTAGTTTAGGCAAGCTATTCCAATTTACAGGCTTTGGTTTAATTTAATATTGGTTTTTCATCTCCTACCATCTTGAGATGGCAACTGATCTGGATGAACTATGCATGTTAGTTAGTTGTCTGTTTTTCTCTCTTTTATTTATTCACATTTATGACTTAAAGTATGGAGATTGACAGGCTGATGAGCAGATGGGGAAATGGGTTACCATTTACATGAATGTGAATTCAGCATCTACAATTTTCAACTAAAAACTTTAAACTCTTCACAGCATAAATTTTTCCTATTTTTCAGATTTGGCTTTACTTTGTTTTTATTTATTTTTGTCTCTAATTTTAACTGCCATAAGGCTAGACTAAGTTTTACTTTTTCAAAGTCTATGGTGTTTTGCATGAAAGAATATGAAGGTTTTATCATAAAGTCAATTTAAACCTAACTTAGTTTTGACCTAAGGCAACTTTAGTAGCTAGACAAAACAATAACTTTGTAAAGAATTTTTGTTTAGTATTATAGATGAATCAGGTGTATCCATATACAGTTGTACTGATGTGGCTAAAAAAGACATGCCGAACCTAGACCCATCTCTTAGAGGAGCTGGTAAGTGAAAGCACTACCAAACATTGAGAGTAATATTTCTTTAAGTGTTATGACTTATGAATAGGGCGATATAAATAATGCTTTGCATATTACATCAATGCTATAAACCATATTATTGTAGAGTCAGTTTTATTTGATCATTTTTTTAAGTCGTACATGTATGTCTCCTCAATTCCATTTAAACCATATCAGTCTAACTTTAAGTTTTATTTGACCACCTCATAGCCATATGTCTCTTAATTCCATTTAAACTAACATGTATACTATAAACTGTAAGTCTAACTTCATTTAACTTTCTTTCTTTTATTTACTTTACTAATATTTATGTAACATACATGTACATGTATATGTACAGCATATTTAGTTTTCTTGAATTATCTAATGACAAATACTTGGTGTTTAAGACTTGTTTACCACAGATATCGAAATGAAATTTTGTGTAATTTTAGTATTATATGTATATATGTACTTTGGATATAAATGTATATATAATATGGTGTATATATAACCTGCAAATCTAACATTTTACATATTTATTGTAGTATCCATTGCACGAAGATTGTTAGATCCAATGGCAGAATTTGTTAAAGTAGAACCTAAACATCTTGGTGTTGGACAATATCAGGTATAAATTCAGTCATATATTAGTAAGGACAACAACAGATCCTAATTATTGTCTGAAAAACAATGTAACTGTTGATAACACACAAAAATTCAACCTACCCGGTATGCAAAAATTCTAAAATAAAAAAGTTGTGAACTTCCCAATATTTTGTAGAAATATCTTGTGGTTTGTTTAATAATGAATGTATATGTGTCAAGTTTCACTTTCTGGTCATTAAAATTTTAGGGGGGGGGGGGGGGAAGTTTGGAAAAAAATTTAACAAAAGGTTTGCACAACAATGACAAAATATCACAGACAAAAGATGCAGGATTGCTAATCCCACATTTACACAACCCACATTAAATGTTATCTAAACTAGCCCCTGTAGTAACTGTTTCTCGATCTTTTTTGTTAGATTTATGCTTGTTTCTTAACTATTTATACTAAGGTAATAATTTATTTTAGTGATGTTGAATTTTAGTAGTAAAACTTTTCACTTATATCTAGACAAGATCGGTAGTATTCGTGTAATTGAGGTACACATCTTCATGTACTGGTATGTTGTACATGCTCATTACAACTTGAGTAACAAACCACTCAAATATGAGTTTAAGTGATTATAAGAAACTTATAGTCATAAGTAGAATTGTTATCATCTCTGGTTACCATGGACACAGAAATACATTGTATTTAGCCTTACTGATAAAAATGTTAGATTTATACTGTATGATTTTTATACACATCAACAGGTATAACTCTTAAACCTTTTCAGCATGATATGCCAGAAAACCAGTTAAAGTCAGCATTAGATTCAGTTGTAGAAGAATGTGTCAGTTTTGTAGGGGTTGATTTGAATACCAGCAGTGAATGTTTGCTGAAGTAAGTACATTGTATATTTCAAAATTTTTTAATGTCCAATCTGGGTCTGCTTAAACATATGGTTGGTGAAAATTCAAATGTTACTAAAAATAAGTACATCATGGACATAGGGGTTTGACTTAAATTTGTTCTGCTTGATAATAAAATTGTATGCATAGACTTATGAACAGAACTTTTATAGTGACAAATACACAAAATTCAAATTATTGCTAACCAACAGCATCATCTTCCAATGTTGAGTTTATACAACAACTTCTATAAATTATTACATCCATTTAGGTCTGGTTAAACTTGCTGTCTCTTATTATAATTTCTTGCAAATACAGTCAAGTTCATGATTTACTTTTATGCTCCTGTAATGTACCCCTAGCTGACAATTTGTTCATCTGTCCAGCTTGGGGCACATAGCTTGTCCAGCAATCCTATTTTAGTTTTAGAGCTACCAGATTTATATGTAATAGGATTGAACACATGATAGAGAAGGTATGTAGGGTAAAAATGGCATCGATCAGTTTACAACTCAGATTAGCCAGTCTCGACTATTTCCAGGAGACCAAAGCTGATGCCAGATTTATACCTATTATCAGAAACTTTACTTTTAGAATATGTACATGTATATGAAAAGCCATTCTAAGTTGAATACAGATAGAAAATGAGAAAGAAGCACCCTCACCATGCACAAACATATTCATTCCCTTGATCTTACCATTGTGATATTATAGAATTATGCAGTAATATGAGGACTTATTTATGTGTTACTTTGCAGGAGAATTGCTGGTCTAAATGAAACAAGAGCAAAGAAGATTGTGGAATACAGACAGACAAATGGATTATTTATTAATAGAAAACAGTTAAGATTAATTAAGGGTATAGGAGATAAATCCTTTGAGCAGTGTGCTGGTTTTGTAAGGATCTGTGACAACAGTAAAATACAGAATGACAAGTAAGAATGCTCAGTCAAATCATCTTGTAATCATGATTGAAATGGGTTAAAGAAATGGTATTTTACACCAAAGTCAAGTTACTTCCACTACATTTTGAAATGGTCAGTTCTGGGATGATTGATGAAACTGGAGTACCCAGAAAAAAAAACTGACCTTGAGCAAAGCGACCTGGGAAATTATCTCGCACTAGAATCTGCCCAAGTGGGATTCCAGTCTAAGTGGAAAATCTTATACACTCTGTGTAGGAATACTTTTATAAGAATACAAAATATTCTTTTACAGATTGTTCAGGCCTCAGTACCATTTACTATATACATGTACAACTTTTCATATACAGATTGAATGTCTTGACATTTAGCAAATAAAAGTTGTTAAACAGCTAGCTATATAGTGTGTTTGTATATTATGATGTTTATTTAAGAGTGTGTTATACTGTGGTACTTAATTTTTAATGGTACCAAACTATCCACAAATATGTAAAAGATACATTTATCGTATGAATTTACTTGAATGTTCTTATTTGTTTCAGATTCCCTATTAAATCAGAAAAACAAACAGCTTCTTCTGCTGTTGATAAAAAAGAGTGAGTAAAAAACAGTGCATACCAAATTATTTTTGAATTGGTTTTTCTTTGGCATTAAAGGTGTACACAAACATAGGTATCAATAGTATCCACATACATGTAAGTTACCATGTTTTTGTTCACTTTCCTTTTGACTAAAGTTATAGCTGGAAAATAAAATTTGATATATATGTTTATTATCAATAGTGAATTTAAAAATTCTGAGCGTAATATGTGACATAAAAAGGGTCCAAATTTTCCCAATCTGAAAGGTAGAAGGTAGTTTTTAATAACCATAGCAAAATCACTGATAGTAGTCGTGTCATTGCTGAAGAACAAGGAGAATAGGTCAGCAGCACTTTGAAGGCAAAATTTATTAAATCAAGATGTATTTATTTATTTATTTTTGTGGGCTTTAGGCTTACAGACCCAGTTGTTTTGTATTTTAAGTACCAATCACCAGCCTTTTACTACAGTTTCAGATTTTCATCTATTAATTCAGAACTGTAGTACACATTTGAACATTGTCAAACAAAGGTAAAGATGTCTGTAAATCTGTAATTAAAGTCACCTGTTTCTGACAGTGAATCATGTTTCATAAAAAATACTTGAATAAATCTTTAAATTCATGGAGTGATTTTCATTTACAAAGAATAGAAAAAATGGAGTGGAATATTTTTGCAAATAATAAAACATTTAACATCTTGAAAAATATTCTAATAGAGGCTCTTTTTGTACACACAACATAGTAACATGTATCACCAAAGACATCACTTCCAGTGTAAACATTGCAATTTTCAACATGTATAATCCCCATAGTAGCAACATTTTTCATTCTACAGAAATATTTTAATGATAGTTGCAGATGTATATTATCTTGTATGTTCAGGACATATATAGACTGATTTTTCACCTTTCAAAGCCTTTTGTTTTATTTTATTATTTACTGTACAGATTAAGTGATGATGAGTATGACCCTACTGCCAATGGTAAAAAACGTAAAACAAAAGCCAAGTCTTCAGTTAAAGCTAAGAAACAAAAAACCTCTGAAGACTTTAAACCTACGCCACTGGATGCCACATGGATTCACCCAGAATCTTATCCTATAGCTGAAAAGTAAGTGAATCTTTCAATTTAATATTTTTGAGCATCTAACTTCTTTGATGTCAAACACTATTAAAAAATTGAATAAATTATCTTATTTTCCTTGAAATGAATTATAGTCTAATGCATTGCATAAAAAATTAAAAAATAATAATAAATTACAATTAACAGATTATTTTTTGTTTAAATAATTATGTGTATTTCAACACTAGCATTCTACAACACTGCATCAGCAGTATGAGAGTAATGTGTAGTTCACACATTTACACCTCAACTTAACAGTTATATCCCAAGGAAAAACAAATATTATTATTTTTTTTTTTTCTATAGAATATTAAAAAGGATAGGTTTAGCTACAGAAAACATTGGTCAGAAAGCATTTATAGAAAAGGTTACAGATTACAGTAAACTTACAAGTAAGTTACTATTGTTACAAAATATTGTACACTTCATATTTATATACATGTAGTAATAAAGAATTAAAGGTTATTAGTGTACATTTTGCTAAAAGCTGTTTGTCGTAGCTGTTGTCTTCTGACAACTTTTTATGCCTTATAGATGTTTAAAACTCTGGAACTGTTAAGATACATGTTATCCCTGAATTTTGGAAAGGTAGCATATCATATAAGAACAAAATCACAATTTCTTGAACCTAAGTTACATTACTGATTAGAAACACCCCCCCCCCCCCCCCCCCCAAAACACACACACATTCTAGAAAATGGCTCTTAGATGCTATCCGAGTTACCATGACTAGCAAATCCTTTACTATAATTTTTTTTTAATTCTCCAAGTTGGAAATTTTACCCAAATGCACTTGGGTGTAATTTTACATGGCTAAATTTTCCAGCTCCATCACATAGGTGGGCCATACTGGCCAGAACAGGGAGGGATTTGAGTCTAGGACCTCCCACACTTTATGCAGATGCTCTGTTGACATTACTGAACAGTCTGCTACATCCCTTCAATTTTTTGGCCACTTAGGAGTGCCAATTTTTTAACAGGATGAAAAAATAAAGAGTTGCCCATATGATTTAATATGGGATCTCCCACTTAAAAGACAAGTGTTCTAAATCTGAACCATCAAGACTAATACAACTGCAGTCATATTTATCATCTAACATTATTATGTATTGTAGATTATTCCACTTTAGCATCAGAATTTAACACTGGTGAACCAACTGTTAAACTAATTATAGATGCCTTTTTAAGACCAATATCTTATGATTACAGAGAAGGTAAAATTTTATTATATCTTTCTGATTAAAGAACCTCATAATTACATGTATTACCTAGGTGTTATGCATGTCGATTGCATTTTAAGTGAGTAATAGAAACTTGTATAACTTGTAAAAGGCAGTACATGGAGGCAAAAAAAAAAAATAAATAAATAAATTTTAAAAAAAAACAAACTGGATAAAACAAGATACATAATTGATTTCATTTATTGTAAATGATTTAATTTATAAAAGCATAATCATTAGTCACAAGAAATATACACATTTGCAAAATATTTAGTCATAACACAAAGAAGTATGCAAAAACTGAAGTGTGACAGAAATGAACAAAAATTGTAAACCTTTTCTGTGTCATGGAAACAGAGGATCAGAATCTATCTCTGATTCATTGAAAACAGGAAGGCTTCACAAATGACAAAAATATACCTTGTTTCAGACATTTACACATACACACACACACACACACACACACACACACACAGATGACATTACAATATGCACTTTTATACTACATGGTACCTAGCAGCAGCTTTACCTAGATTCTGTACTAAAATTAAAATGTGGTATAACTGTTCATTTTAATTGGCAACTACTATTCTATAGTATTGTTTGGAGTAGTTTTGTCATGCAGTTTTTAAATAATGTTTATTTTTGTGTATTTTTCTGGCAGGTTTTGAAAAACCTTTATTTAGGAAAGGTATATGTGACATTAATGAACTTAAAGTTGGAACAGTATTAACTGGTAAAGCTAATAATATTACTCATTTTGGTGCATTTGTGGACATTGGTGTTGGTCAAGATGGACTTGTACACATTAGTCAAATGAAAGGTCAAAAAGTAGAACTTGGAAATCGTCTTGAAGTCAAAGTTATCAATGTAGATGTCAACAGAAAGAGAATAGGACTGGAATTATTGAATGTGATGTGAATTTGATAATGATTTATAGAATATAAATTCATTAAGATGATAACAACAAATCTCTGTAAGGAAAAAAAAAGATACATGTATAGTATTAATGTTAATACAAATGTATGCAGAAATATTATACACTATGATGTCAAGAGATACAGTAAAAAAAAAAAAAAAATTGGTTGAACAAGATATATACATGAATATCACATCTACTAGTAAGTAATTTGTTGATAGTTTTGGGTGATAACTTGTAATATTGATTGAAAATTATAGATCATTATGATTTGAGTGTGTTCATAAACATCAACTTTACAAATGTTATTTTATTGTTAAAAATAAAAGTTTACAAATTTATCAATATTGTTATTTTTATTTACATGTATGTAAGCATTCACTTATAGGTACACATGCATTACATCAAATTTTAATCATTCATAAATACACAATTTTTTTTTATAAAAACTACTGATACAAGATTTGGTAGAAGTTTCGGATGATATAAGGTTTTATTTATATTAACCACATGTAGGATATCCCTAACATTTTAAGTTTCAAATTTTAAAGGACAAAAGTGAAAATGTGAATGAAAAATTAAAATACTTTATTATTTATTTATGGATGACAAATTGAAATATTCATTGACATAACAATGTCATTAACTTGGCACACTTATACACTAATTTAAACTATGTTTTTCTTCATGTCATTAATTTGACACACTTGTACACTAATTTGAACTACGTTTTCTTCGTGTCATTAATTTGACACACTAACACACTACTTTGAACAACACTTTCTTCATACCAAGGCTTTTATTCCTTCTTGATCGATGACAAACATCAACTCCAAGGAGGGTAAATGTGGAGCAAATAAAACCTCCATTTTACGGACACTAGTTTCAAATCCACCAGTCACAACATTGTTTATGTATTGCCTTGGTAACATTATTTGCTGTTCAGTTCTTGAAAACATGATTCGAGAAGTAATCTGGTTGGACCAGCTTAAACCAAGAGATGGCATGTGTTTTTTGTCAGTAGAACCAACTGAGCCTGTAACCTGCAAACAAAGAAAAGTTGATTATTCTTTTGGACAACTTTCCAATACCAACCTTCATAGCTTGAAGCCAGATCTGTAAATTTTTATATTTCCAAACATTTAACAATGAAATGAAATAAACTTGGACAGAGACAAAGAAAAGTATGCAAAAAAGAACAAAATCCTTTTCCAATAGTCTTAACTTGTTCAGGGTTAAATCATATGCTTCCAGTTCACAGTGCCTCCCAATGCCCAAGCATAAATCCAACTCAACTAGATATATTCTAGTTTGAGAAATTTTTTAGGTTTGCTTGCCAGTAGCTAGTGGTTTTCTCCAATTACTCAGGATTTTTTTCACCATCCTAGAACTGATGACCTTCATATAAGTGGAATTATCTCGAGCTGGGCTGTAAAACACAATAAATCCATTGATAAAACTCTTTTCAATATATATATATATAAATAAATAAAAACAGGTACATGTACCAGGTACAAATGAAGTGAGATGAAGAAACACAGAGATGAACAGACACAGTTTCATTACCTGATTTACACAAACAATTGGAATGTTGTGTTGATGACCAAGTCTGTGTAGTGCTGCTGCTAGAGAATTCATATGTTTTGATCGTTTAATCATTTCTGAGGAGTTATATTCACATCTGAACAAAGCAGCAATAGAGTCGATTATAACTAACTTAATAGCATTCTGGGCTAAAAGTAATGGTAATTTTTTCTCTGTACAATAAACCAGGCCTTCCTGAAATAAAAAGATAATTTTAGTTCCAGGTCATGTAACATAAAGGTCATTAATAGCAAAACAGGAATATATTTATACACTTTCTATTTTCTGTATGAATGCCATACTGTTGTTAAGGCATTATTTAAACCTAATATTATACATCAATACAAATAATGGCACTCTTTGTAGCAACATGTACAAGTTTAAAGTTCTTGTTTCATTTAATTTTATAATGACTAAAAGAATGGAAATATTTTCTAAAACATCCTGTACCATAGTAATCTAGCAATAATCGCATGTATATGAAACTAACAACATCTGACACATGTTATATATGGAACTTACAACATCTGACACATGTTCAATATAAAACTTAAAACATCTGACACATGTTCTACATAAAACTTACAACATCTGACACATGTTCTACATGAAACAACATCTGACACATGTTCTACATAAAACTTACAACATCTGACACATGTTCTACATGAAACTTACAACATCTGACACATGTTCTACATAAAACTCACAACATCTGACACATGTTATATATGAAACTCACAACATCTGACACATGTTCTACATGAAACTTACAACATCTGACACATGTTCTACATAAAACTCACAACATCTGACACATGTTCTACATAAAACTTACAACATCTGACACATGTTCTACATGAAACAACATCTGACACATGTTCTACATGAAACAACATCTGACACATGATAAAAATGAAACTTACAACATCTGACACATGTTATAAATGAAACTTAACATCTGACACATGTTCAATATAAAACTTAAAACATCTGACACATGTTCTACATAAAACTTACAACATCTGACACATGTTCTACATGAAACAACATCTGACACATGTTATATATGGAACTTACAACATCTGACACATGTTATAAATGAAACTTAAAACATCTGACACATGTTCTACATAAAACTCACAACATCTGACAAATGTTCTACATGAAACTTACAACATCTGACACATGTTCTACATGAAACAACATCTGACACATGTTATATATGGAACTTACAACATCTGACACATGTTATAAATGAAACTCACAACATCTGACACATGTTCTACATAAAACTTACAACATCTGACACATGTTCAATATAAAACTTAAAACATCTGACACATGTTCTACATAAAACTCACAACATCTGACACATGTTCTACATGAAACTTACAACATCTGACACATGTTCTACATGAAACAACATCTGACACATGTTATATATGGAACTTACAACATCTGACACATGTTATAAATGAAACTCACAACATCTGACACATGTTATAAATGAAACTCACAACATCTGACACATGTTCTACATAAAACTCACAACATCTGACAAATGTTCTACATGAAACTTACAACATCTGACACATGTTCTACATGAAACAACATCTGACACATGTTATATATGGAACTTACAACATCTGACACATGTTATATATGAAACTTACAACATCTGACACATGTTATATATGAAACTCACAACATCTGACACATGTTATAAATGAAACTTACAACATCTGACACATGTTATAAATGAAACTTACAACATCTGACACATGTTCTACATGAAACAACATCTGACACATGTTATAAATGAAACTCACAACATCTGACACATGTTATAAATGAAACTTACAACATCTGACACATGTTATAAATGAAACTTACAACATCTGACACATGTTCTACATGAAACAACATCTGACACATGTTATATATGAAACTCACAACATCTGACACATGTTCTACATGAAACAACATCTGACACATGTTATAAATGAAACTCACAACATCTGACACATGTTATAAATGAAACTTACAACATCTGACACATGTTATAAATGAAACTTACAACATCTGACACATGTTCAATATAAAACTTAAAACATCTGACACATGTTCTACATAAAACTCACAACATCTGACACATGTTCTACATGAAACCTACAACATCTGACACATGTTCTACATAAAACTCACAACATCTGACACATGTTCTACATAAAACTTACAACATCTGACACATGTTCTACATGAAACAACATCTGACACATGTTCTACATGAAACAACATCTGACACATGTTATATATGAAACTTACAACATCTGACACTTGTTATATATGAAACTTACAACATCTGACACATGTTCTTCATAAAACTTACAACATCTGACACATGTTCTACATGAAACAACATCTGACACATGTTCTACATAAAACGTACAACATCTGACACATGTTCTACATAAAACTTACAACATCTGACACATGTTCTACATAAAACTTACAACATCTGACACATGTTCTACATGAAACAACATCTGACACATGTTCTACATAAAACGTACAACATCTGACACATGTTCTACATAAAACTTACAACATCAGACACATGTTCTACATAAAACTTACAACATCTGACACATGTTCTACATGAAACAACATCTGACACATGTTCTACATAAAACGTACAACATCTGACACATGTTCTACATAAAACTTACAACATCTGACACATGTTCTACATAAAACTTACAACATCTGACACATGTTCTACATGAAACAACATCTGACACATGTTCTACATAAAACGTACAACATCTGACACATGTTCTACATAAAACTTACAACATCTGACACATGTTCTACATAAAACTTACAACATCTGACACATGTTCTACATAAAACTTACAACATCTGACACATGTTCTACATAAAACTTACAACATCTGACACATGTTCTACATAAAACTCACAACATCTGACACATGTTCTACATAAAACTTACAACATCTGACACAGGTTCTACATGAAACAACATCTGACACATGTTCTACATAAAACTTACAACATCTGACACATGTTCTATAAATATCTGATCACTAAATTTTATTTTGGATTCCAGTATATTCTCAGTTTTCCTACTGAAATGCTGTAATATTTGGTGTAATCTTTTACTAGGAAAAGCATCCTCAGTGCAGATGTAAGCTACTCCTAAAATAAAATGAAAGAAGAGAAATTATTTGTAATTAACAAGAATTCCACATCATTAAGCGTGTCCTCTAGCACTTATAGTCACCATACGTTTTGAATTGGGGTTTTAAAGTCAATGACCCTAGTGATGGTTCAAAGATCCTATACAACCTTCAACCTCTGTATCCTCTTTTTTCACAGTGACTGATAGTGCTGAGAGGAATGAATAACATAGAAATGGTCCAGCAGGTTTACTAAACACATTTTGATAAATGGGTGTGTTAGTGAATTGTTATATCTGTGCAAGTGATGTTCAACCGCCGAGGAACTTCTACATCACAAGGACCTTCAAAACAATGAACTTCGGCATTATTTTAGCTTTTAGTGGTAAATGAATTATCCATAAAATTGAGATTTTAATTACTAGTAACTATATTCTAATAAGGACTGTCTATCTTAATCATTAACTTAATACTTGAGTCCAAAATGAAACATCCAAAATTGGCCTGGACCTCATCATTTTGTGATGAATGATCTGTTCAAGTATATATAGGATTAGAGGGTGTTTAAAAATGAGTAAGAAACTCACTTGAGTCCAAAAATGAACAAAATGGGCCCCGAAACCTATAAGATTATAGCTTTACAAGTTGTTTATACTAAAAATTAAATAAAAACTCGCTAGGTCCAAAATTGACCATTGAAACATGTCTGTAATGGATGTGTGGAATGAACTGTAAAGTAAATCCATTCAAAATGATACTGAATTCATTCACTGCAATCAATTTTTACAAAAATCTTATCAATTTGTAGGAAAATAAATATTTAGGTTAAGGGACAATAGGGAAAACAAATATGTCAAGTACCAGACTGACATAGTGTTTCCATTTTACTTGTAAGGAAGAACATATAAAGTAATTGTCATTTATTTTCCATATGATTCTTAAAATCCTAATTAAGTATGTACTCCATATATACGTACATATGGCAAGCAAATTGCACAATAATTCGAGAAACCTACATTTACGCCGTAAAACCTAGTTTTGCGGTCGTAAAACCTACTTTTACGGTCGTAAAACCAGGTTTTGCACCGTAAAACCTACTTTTGCGATCGCAAAACCCAGTTTTACGAATTATTGTGCAATTTACGCCGTAAAACTAGGTTTTACGACCGTAAATGTAGGTTTTACGATCGTAAAAGTAGGTTTTGCGATCGCAAATGCATATTTTTTATTTTTTGTGCAATTTGCGTTGTAAAACTAAGTTTTACGGTATAATAACATGTATGAACACCGTAAAACCTACTTTTACGATCGTTAATTTTATTATCAGTCGCAAAACCAAGTTTTACGTCGTAAATGACAATTTACTTTATACTTGTGCACAGTATTAACATTTACGTTATCTGATTGGTTAATAGTTTTTAATGTCATGTAACCCCTTATTTGATTGGATAAAGTGTATGTGTCAACAATAACAGATCAAATTATTAATCGATCTATTGAATAATAAACAATAATTAGTATTAGTATTAGGGTTTGTGTAATTATATATAATAGAGTATTCTATATCTCTGACTGGGTTGTATCAGCGACATTAAAACCGTTTAAAAACCACTGCCGGGTTGTATAAATATTACCTATTAACTACTTTATTTGTATAAGTAATCAGTATTAAAAATATAATAAAATATTTTTAAATAATTATTTGGGTAAAATATAACATTGTTCATTCGTGTGAATTAAAGATATTATCATATTATAAAGATATTGTACAGCATTAATAAATGCAATAACGTGGAATCTTAAGACAAAAGGAAATAATAATGATAATAATTTGACATCGGTAAATATTAGTTAATACTAGTAAATTATGTTACTGTCCCCAATTAATCTGTATTGTTCTACGGCACAAGTAGATACGTGAATATGTCCTCATCCAGCGCCGAGTCTGCCATAATATCGAAGAAGCCATGCATTCGAATTTATATACAAGCTTAACACCTGGCATGTAATATCAAAATTTTAAACACTTCTTTTTGTTATTAATGACCTTTTGATGAGTTACATGATGAAGGACCTTGTTAGTGATTCATTTTTCGGATAAGTAATTTTTTATCATTGTTTTAACAGAAAATAAGAATGCCAGTAGAATTTCTATGCTAATCTATTGCACAATCTCTTTCAGCTAAAACTTTTAATTTTATGTTTAAAAGTCGTAAAATATTTATTTTAAATTTTCTCTATTTTCGACGTTGTATTTAAATCAATAATTGTGAAACAAATTGTGTCTCGTATGTGTTTTAGGCAGGGTGTCACTTTTTTAATGTATTTATTTGTAAATACTTTTAAATATCATTAAATTAGATATATGGCACATTAATAAACTATTTTACTGCTACATATTCTCTACTGTATATCGTAAAGTCAAAAAAAATAAATGATTAATAAATTTTAGTGCTAAAATGATTTGCCGAAATCTCTGAAATTCTTACAATTCCCATCGAGTTTACCCGATTGAGCCAAATTATAATAATAATAATGATAATAATAATAATACTATTTCTAACAATTCAAGTTTGTTGTTACAGGGGAAAGAATAATCGTGTTCACTAGGTTCAATTTAAAGCTATATATACTTCATTTCATTTCATTTCATTTCATTTCATTTCATTTCATTTTATTTTTTTAAATTTTATATCCTATTTTTATTTATTTATTTATTTATTTATTTATTTATTTATTTCAAAAATTAAAAATACAACTACAAAGTATTAAGATGGTAATCAGTCAAATAGTTTAATTTTGTACTGATCCATTAACATAAAAACTTTTAAATAATAATATTTCTTTTATTACAATCCGTAAAAAGTATTATTAAAAACGCCATATCATATTATGCGTTCAGAATTTGGAGGAAAAAAAACACGTCGTATCCACCCCTACAAACCAAACTCGTAAATAAGTTTAAGTATATCACACATTTTATATTTTGAATTGTGCATTTTTAATAAACTTTTAATAAAGCATAGCTTTCGAAAATGAATAAGAAGTGTCAGAAATGCGATGTATCTTTAATTGTATTTAATCTTTTTTGCTTCTTGATCGATTTTTTGGTTAATAAATATTGAATGAAGTTTTAATTGTACTGTTATTAAAACATAAATTAATAATGTCTTAAATATTCTACTTATCTTCCTGTTTTTTTTAGTCATAACACACACGCACATGCACTCTCAATTTTTGTTAATTTTTGAACAACACATCAATTAGCGCGCCACGAAGCCATTTGTAACGAGCAATCTCATTGGCTAACTTATTTGATGTTCGTAAAACCAGGTTTTACGATCGTGAATTTTATTAACGGTCGTAAATGTATTTTCTTTAAAAATGCACAATAATTGTGGTAAAACCTGGTTTTGCACCGTAAATTAACATTTACGAACGCAAATGCATTTCAACTTGAAAACCTGAATTTACGGTCGTAAAACCTAGTTTTACGGCGTAAATTGCACAATAATTCGTAAAACTAGGTTTTGCGATCGCAAAAGTAGGTTTTACGGCGCAAAACCTGGTTTTACGATCGTTAAAGTAGGTTTTACGACCGCAAAACTAGGTTTTACGGCGTAAATGTAGGTTTCTCGAATTATTGTGCAATTTGCTTACCATACGTACATATATATATATATATATATATATATATATATATATATATATATATATATATATATATATATATATATATATATACATGTATATATATATATATATATATATATGTATATATATATGTATATATTTATATATATTACCATGTTTCAACAAAGCAAAAATTAAAATCAACTTTACCCCCATTTAAGCCTCCATGTTTTTCAGGTAACTGCACAGTTAGTGAAAGTTGTAGACAAAACTGAGTTTTACCACTAGCACTTTCACCACAAATCTCTGTAATGCCACGAGAAAATATACCACCTGTAATAAAGAACCAAAAATTTTAGTGATAAAATACAAATGTACATACAAGAGTCAAAACCATTTTGAAGTTTTGTGTCTGATTTGGCTAGGAATCAAACTTTGAGAAATACAAAGTTAAACATGTCAGATGTCAGATTCAGTCACACTGATCAAACTTAAAATACTGTACTTCACTTATAGACCATCCAGCTAAATTTGATTGTAACTGACCAAGAGGTTTTAGAGAAAAAGACTTGGCTAAATTAAGCATTCAGTTTCTGCTGAAAAAATCAGGGAACCTGTGATGTATATTAAATGGCTACACATCTACTTAATATATGTCAAATTATAAAAAAAACGGCTGCAATCAAGACACTGGATACAACCACTATGAAACATTTCCAAACTACTGCACACAGAGACCTTCTTCATCAAATATAGTTGCGATTAGTCTGGTACTTTCAGAGTTTATTGCACACAGAGATCTTCCTCACCAAGTATAATTCTGATTAGTCTGATAGTTTCATAATTGGCTCTCTAACTGAATTACTTATGTAAGTATGTGATTAAAAATTATCATGATTATGGACAATGGATATAGATATGAAGGATACAAACCTCTAAATGCTTCATCAATTACATCATTTCCTGTTGTAAGTTTTCTGAGCTTAAATTCATCAGGACAATGTTTCTGTGTGAGATCTAAAACTGAAATATAATACAATTAACAAAATGTAAGGCAAATCATGTGAAATCCATACTTTATTATTTGTGGGTGAAGAGATTAATTCAAGCACTTTGGTAATTTAAGCAGATCTATTATTTCTTATGATTGACATCAAGAAAGCCCTACAATGAAGCACCTGATTTTATCTTCAACAACTTTATAATTTTTATGTTATATATAATATATACTGGCTTATATGGTTCATTTTTGAATATATGTACATGTATATCTATCGGTAATTATAAATGATTAAGCAGGTAAAAAGTATAGACAGTTTTGTTTGTCAAAATGTACAAAAATTGTAGAAATTAGACTCATAAAATAGTTTTTACATATATTAAAATGTGGCCACTCACCTCCCTATTAAAATCTTATAGAATTTACTTCAACTGGCTCGATAAATTATTGAAGCATACCTGTTATAATTGGAGCTTTTGGTAATGCCTTGGCAACAACAATTTTCAATGTCTGTACATCATTATGACTAAGTTTTGAAGCTCTTTCCAGTTCTTGGTCAGAAAGACTCAAAACTGTCTCAAAGTTTTTCAGTTGTGCTAAAAATAGAAGAAAGAGTTGCAAGCATTCTAAGTGCCTGATAGTTATTTGTAATTTTATTTCATATTTAACTTTCTGGAAAATTTTTGAAACAAAACATTTGTCACTGATGTAATGCTGCATTTTTTTTAGTGTTTTAAAAATACCAAAATATTGTATAATCTCCGTTTGCTTTTAAATTCTATTAAATCAACATTACCCTTCACATTAAATTAATACTTTAAGTCCAGTATTAGTTACATCTATAAATTCCTAAACAGACCAACAGAGAGAAAAATGATTTTTGTATTGGGGTTTAACATGCTAAAAATAATCATGTATCCATCGGAAGTGATATTTATAGTTAGACAATACCACAGAAGTTTTGTAAATTTTGTGACATGCAACATCTCCATACCATGATCATTTTCCCGTGTATTGAAATATTTTACAACAAAGATGCTCATGTAGATATAATGACTATCAAATATTTATAATTATTTTGTATTTTACATGTAGTTTTACATAAACCATGATAGGTTCGATCAATTGCAAGGTGCTTCAAATCAAGGAAGGGACTCCCACAAGACAATAAAGTCATTAAATTTTATGCTTTGTGAACTGTCAACAAATATTAACAGAAATAACAGTATGAATAGACGAGACAATGGGTAACATTAGAACAGGTGCCCCGGAAGTACCAGGATAATAATTGCCACGTAAAAACAGTTACATGACAGATTTAAAAAGAATATTTAGGTAAATTGGAATAGATAAGGAAACCTTTTTTTACGGCAGTCAAAATTCTTGAATTGATTTCCAATGCATCAAAATTAGACATTTACGGGTTTGGAAATTCCCGCTGATAGATATCAAACATGGATAAGTTATTATTGAAAATGTATGTTTTGACAGTAATATAAACCGAATTCATATTACAAAATCTAGCTTCTCTATACTTTAATATAAATAAGATTTAATGATAAAAAATAAACGAAACTATGATATTTGTATTAAAATCAACATTTTTCGTTAAAGATTTTTATTTTGATTGACATAAGTTACTGCTCCCTAAAAGGATGTAGTATTACAGGAATGAACTGCGCTGTCGCCACCTGTCGACAATAAAATGTAAACATGGTTGACGTGTGAAATGTGTATTGAATTTTGTTATCAAGTAATATAGCCATGTCTTGTCAATTGACCTCACTGGTCTATTTCCATGAAATATCAAAAGTTAAGACCTTCCTTTTTCCTGCACTTAAAGAAGATTCTCCTGAGCCACAAGAAGAAAATGGTATGCAAAGTTCAAATACATTTTTTTCTGTCAATCCATCATGATCAGATGATCTACTCTAGCTGTCATTACTCATCTTCTCATTGCGTCTTTTAAATAACTGACAATTCAAGTCTGAAGACAGTTGCTATATTTACAGCATTAAAACCTCTTTTAACATACTTTAAATTAATTAATACATGAACTAACGACTGAATAATTCAGTGAATTAGTCACAATACTTCAGATAATATGTGGTATTCTTGTGGTTTCTACAATTGTACTTTACATTATTTTACTGATAACTGTCCAAGGCCAGAATTTATCCAGGTGTCATGGGCATAAAGTAAAAAAGAGAAGTCCCTCCCCGACCAGATACCAGTTCATTATAATGTTGCAGATCCAAGTACTTAAACTGTACCGGTAAAGCAGCTTTGTGTATAACAGGTCTAAAGTAGATGTGAAACTAATTGTTTTGGGGCTCAAACTGGTTATCCTTAAATCACGATTTTGCAATCTTAAATCGAATCCGGGTCTTTTCGCCCTGATTCCCGTTAGCCCCGTGGGTCAATTCGCCCTGATTCCCGTTCGCCCTGGGTCGATTAGCCCTTATTCCTGTTCGCCCTGGGTCGATTCGCCCCATTGTTTACTTAAATTAACTGATAAAAAAACAATCTAAAATGTTGACATATTTAATTGAAGTTGCTTACAAAAATTTTTTTTATCTGTTTTGCATTAAAATAACATAACTTCTCAACATAAGTGTTTAATTAGTTGCATAAAACAATAAAAAACAACACAGCTTGTGTCTTCATGGGTCAAGATACTTTGATGTATATGGACAGCGGTACATCAAAGCAGAAATAGCAGTCATCCGCGGTACATCTAAACACATACCCGGTCATTGTATTTTTAAAACAAAGAACTGTGCACAAACAAATCATCGTTAATGAGAATGTTATTTCTAGTAATAAAACTTTAAAATTACCAAAACAAATACTTACATGTTTACACGTGCGGCTCCAGGTGGAAGTATATTTGTAGGGCGAAACGACTCACTTCCAGGGTCGAAACAACCCGGGGTGAATCGACCCAGAGCGAACGGGCATAAGGGCAAATCGACCCCGATACCCTTAAATCAAGCTAATGAGTTAGGATGTAAAAATTTGTGAACATTGTTTGTTATAAAAAAGATGAAAAAGGAACCAGTTACCTGTTTAAAAACATGTATTTTGCATAGCCATACAACTGTAACGGTCTGGGAAGCTCAGTGGTAGAGCACTCGCCTATAGTGCGGGAGGTCCAGGGTTCGATCCCCGGTCCGACCCTGCATTTTTTCTCCCTTCTGTTACAGTTTGGTGGCCAGTGTGGCCCTCGGAAGTGATTGTCAATGATAAAGTCGATCCGAGGGTGGACTTATGTGAGATTTCCTACATGTGGGACCGTGGGAAACTCAAGAAAAACGGGAGGAATGTAGCGGTCTGGGTAGCTCAGTGGTAGAGCACTCGTCTATAGTGCAGGGAGGTCCCAGGTTCGATCCCCGGTCCGACCCTGCATTTTTTCTCCCTCCTGTTACACAACAATAAACAATAAACAATAAAACAGACAAGAAATGACAACTAAATATTTGGACCATTCTTACTTTAACAGACTTTGGAGTAAATATCATGTGCAGGTTCATTTCATTTCCCCTAGGTCATTTTAGAAATAGGATAGACCTACACAAAATAACAACCACAGCTTTAAGAAACAGCCATCAAACAAAAGGAAATTCATAAACATTGTATTTTTAAATGAGTAATAATGAATATGAGACATCAACTATAGAGCAAATGGTGCATGATCTTGTCACATGCATAGGAAAACAGATTTGAAATTTATTTCATATGAATAAAATGAAATACACTCTAAGAACCAGGATCACACATTTATGCTCCATTGAGGATATATCATATCCATTAGATACAAAATAAGGAGGTAATTGTTTTAGTTGTTATCTATATACCGGTATCTATAAAGATGTTTATATGGTAGCTCACAGAGCCAGTAGACTATATAGTATATACCCTTGATAAAAATGTACCATTAATGTAAATTTGTCCTTTAGGCCACTCGTAAAAAAAGTAACATAGATGATTATAGCATTATGACAGAAGACATATATAACATGATGTACGATATTAGACTGGCCAGCCTTGTCTGTGCTGCCTCTGAAGTATCATGCCTGCATTATGTCAATGCATGTATTTATCTCAAGTCTTCATTCTTTGTCAACTGATGTAATATGTTTCTCTTGCATAAACACATTTATATGTAGATATTTATCTAATAACTGTAGAAAATAACTTGTCTAATAAATAACTCTAGAAAATGAAGGATGGGATGAAGATTGGGGATCCTGGAATGATGATGAGATGGAGGTTGATAACGTTGATAAGCCTGAGATAGCAGGTCCCTCTGTTCAGGACGGGAATGTAGATAATAACCATCATAAATGGTTACAAGAATGCATGGTTTCATTATCACCAGCCAATGATTTACTAGCTGTAGGATATGAAGACAGAATTGTTCTGTTATCTCGTAAGTACTAAATTATGCCATCTCCATGGAGACATCATTGTCAGAAATTAAAAGCTGTATTTCTTGTAACCTTGAAGTTTAATGTACATTTACAGAAAAAAATGACTTCAATATCAAAATAATAAATCTAAGATGCACATATAAATTACCTAACTGACCTGTTAGTTACTTGCATTTTTAACGTAATAATTGGTACAACACATACTGTATCAATAGTTATTTACATGTAATTACTTTTATTGTTTTGCCCATTTATATAATTAGTGACCTTAATTTGTAAATAAGCATTATTATATTCTTATATTAGTAAAATAATTATTTTCCTGCAAGTTTACAATTTTTCTGTTTTTTAGCATATAAATTTGACACTATCAATAAAGCATATGCAATTTAATCTGAAGCAAATGTATCAATGGTTAATTTTTTATTTTCATATGATGTTAAAACTTCATAACTGTGTTGGTTCTGACAAATAAAATGTGTTTTTAAAATTCAAATCTTTATTTTTTTTATAAATTTTTGTAAGAAAATATTCTGTGTAAATAACAATGCATATATTAACTAAGTGACTTCTCTTGTCTTTTTTCAGAAAAATGGGACAAAGATTCAGATTCAGACTCCAAGTTTACTTCAGTGTGGCAAAATAGTCTTAGGCAGGAAGAAGGGTGTGTTTATATTTTACCTGATAATCTAAACCAAGAGCAGTTTATTTAAAGTCTTGTAGTGTTAAAGCAATCAAATTTGAAAGGATGTTCCTGAAACTACATTTTACATAAGTAACAACAAAAAAAAAATAATAATAAATAAACCTATGTTTAACAAAGTGTGATAGAGATCTGTTTGGGAGAATATATACCTGGCAAAATTAACGCAGTAGTTTATGTTGGTAACTATTGAAATACCAGAATATATCACTAGTTCTCTGACAGTTTTTACACATCTATAGTTTTTCTTTTTATGTTAATCTATTGAAAGTTGTAGCATTAAAAAAATTAAGGAAGTTGTAGCTGTTTGTCTATCTGTATCCAGCATTAATTTTAGTTTGTTAATTATACATTAATGACTTGCTATGCTTATTTACAGTGAGATGATAACAGCTATTCTTTGTCTTCCTTTGGCATCACAAAAAAGGTGAGTATCAAATACAAACCAAGAAGAAATTTTTTGTAAAATTTAATGACAAACTGAAATGAAAATTTGAAATTTGTGATATTTCTGAAAATACCTGATTGACTACAAAGCACACACAGACGTGATATTTCTGAAAATACCCAATTGACTACAAAACACACACACACACACACACACACACACACACACACACACACACAGATTTGTTATAGGTTTGTTACATCAAACATATTTTTGTTTGTTTGTAGAAGTACACAGGGTGCTCCTGACTGGACATGTGTAGTGGTGGGATTTTCTTCAGGATATGTCCGGATGTACACAGAGGTAGGGATACTATCATTATCCATCTCATTCCTAGCTCATAAGGGGACACAGTTGTCTATTTGTCTAAAGCACTGGCTTATTAATCATGGTTCTTATCATCTTCTTCTAGATTAGAATCTCACTCAGGAAGATACTTTGTCCATTCATTTTCCAAAGGCGTATTGTTTTCTCAGCAGATACTTTGTCCATTCATTTTCCAAAGGCTTATTGTTTTCTTAGCAGATACTTTGTCCATTCATTTTCCAAAGGCGTATTGTTTTCTCAGCAGATACTTTGTCCATTCGTTTTCCAAAGGCGTATTGTTTTCTCAGCAGATACTTTGTCCATTCATTTTCCAAAGGCGTATTGTTTTTTCAGCAGATACTTTGTCCATTCATTTTCCAAAGGCTTATTGTTTTCTCAGCAGATACTTTGTCCATTCGTTTTCCAAAGGTGTATTGTTTTTTCAGCAGATACTTTGTCCATTCATTTTCCAAAGGTGTATTGTTTTCTCAGCAGATACTTTGTCCATTCATTTTCCAAAGGCGTATTGTTTTTTCAGCAGATACTTTGTCCATTCATTTTCCAAAGGTGTATTGTTTTCTCAGCAGATACTTTGTCCATTCATTTTCCAAAGGTGTATTGTTTTCTCAGCAGATACTTTGTCCATTCATTTTCCAAAGGTGTATTGTTTTCTCAGCAGATACTTTGTCCATTCATTTTCCAAAGGTGTATTGTTTTCTCAGGCAGATACTTTGTCCATTCATTTTCCAAAGGTGTATTGTTTTCTCAGCAGATACTTTGTCCATTCATTTTCCAAAGGTGTATTGTTTTCTCAGGCAGATACTTTGTCCATTCATTTTCCAAAGGTGTATTGTTTTTTCAGCAGATACTTTGTCCATTCATTTTCCAAAGGTGTATTGTTTTCTCAGGCAGATACTTTGTCCATTCATTTTCCAAAGGTGTATTGTTTTCTCAGCAGATACTTTGTCCATTCATTTTCCAAAGGTGTATTGTTTTTTCAGCAGATACTTTGTCCATTCATTTTCCAAAGGTGTATTGTTTTCTCAGGCAGATACTTTGTCCATTCATTTTCCAAAGGTGTATTGTTTTCTCAGCAGATACTTTGTCCATTCATTTTCCAAAGGTGTATTGTTTTCTCAGCAGATACTTTGTCCATTCATTTTCCAAAGGCGTATTGTTTTCTCAGCAGATACTTTGTCCATTCATTTTCCAAAGGTGTATTGTTTTCTCGGGCAGATACTTTGTCCATTCATTTTCCAAAGGAGTATTGTTTTCTCAGCAGATACTTTGTCCATTCATTTTCCAAAGGTGTATTGTTTTCTCAGCAGATACTTTGTCCATTCATTTTCCAAAGGTGTATTGTTTTTTCAGCAGATACTTTGTCCATTCATTTTCCAAAGGTGTATTGTTTTCTCAGCAGATACTTTGTCCATTCATTTTCCAAAGGCGTATTGTTTTCTCAGCAGATACTTTGTCCATTCATTTCCAAAGGCGTATTGTTTTCTCAGCAGATACTTTGTCCATTCATTTTCCAAAGGCGTATTGTTTTCTCAGCAGATACTTTGTCCATTCATTTTCCAAAGGCGTATTGTTTTCTCGGGCAGATACTTTGTCCATTCATTTTCCAAAGGTGTATTGTTTTCTCAGCAGATACTTTGTCCATTCATTTTCCAAAGGCGTATTGTTTTCTCAGCAGATACTTTGTCCATTCATTTTCCAAAGGCGTATTGTTTTCTCAGCAGATACTTTGTCCATTCATTTTCCAAAGGTGTATTGTTTTCTCGGGCAGATACTTTGTCCATTCATTTTCCAAAGGTGTATTGTTTTCTCAGCAGATACTTTGTCCATTCATTTTCCAAAGGTGTATTGTTTTCTCAGCAGATACTTTGTCCATTCATTTTCCAAAGGTGTATTGTTTTCTCAGCAGATACTTTGTCCATTCGTTTTCCAAAGGCGTATTGTTTTCTCAGCAGATACTTTGTCCATTCATTTTCCAAAGGCGTATTGTTTTCTCAGCAGATACTACGTCCATTCATTTTCCAAAGGTGTATTGTTTTCTCAGCAGATACTTTGTCCATTCATTTTCCAAAGGTGTATTGTTTTCTCAGCAGATACTTTGTCCATTCATTTTCCAAAGGCGTATTGTTTTCTCAGCAGATACTTTGTCCATTCATTTTCCAAAGGTGTATTGTTTTCTCGGGCAGATTCTTTCTCCATTCATTTTCCAAAGGCGTATTGTTTTCTCGGGCAGATACTTTGTCCATTCATTTTCCAAAGGTGTATTGTTTTCTCAGCAGATACTTTGTCCATTCATTTTCCAAAGGTGTATTGTTTTCTCAGGCAGATACTTTGTCCATTCATTTTCCAAAGGCGTATTGTTTTCTCAGCAGATACTTTGTCCATTCATTTTCCAAAGGCGTATTGTTTTCTCAGGCAGATACTTTGTCCATTCATTTTCCAAAGGCATATTGTTTTCTCAGCAGATACCTTGTCCATTCATTTTCCAAAGGCGTATTGTTTTCTCAGCAGATACTTTGTCCATTCATTTTCCAAAGGAGTATTGTTTTCTCAGGCAGATACTTTGTCCATTCATTTTCCAAAGGCGTATTGTTTTCTCAGCAGATACTTTGTCCATTCATTTTCCAAAGGTGTATTGTTTTCTCGAGCAGATACTTTGTCCATTCATTTTCCAAAGGTGTATTGTTTTCTCAGCAGATACTTTGTCCATTCATTTTCCAAAGGCGTATTGTTTTCTCAGCAGATACTTTGTCCATTCATTTCCCAAAGGTGAATTGTTTTCTCAGCAGATACTTTGTCCATTCATTTTCCAAAGGCGTATTGTTTTTTCAGCAGATACTTTGTCCATTCGTTTTCCAAAGGCGTATTGTTTTCTCAGCAGATACTTTGTCCATTCGTTTTCCAAAGGCGTATTGTTTTCTCAGCAGATACTTTGTCCATTCGTTTTCCAAAGGTGTATTGTTTTTTCAGCAGATACTTTGTCCATTCATTTTCCAAAGGTGTATTGTTTTCTCAGCAGATACTTTGTCCATTCATTTTCCAAAGGTGTATTGTTTTCTCAGCAGATACTTTGTCCATTCATTTTCCAAAGGTGTATTGTTTTCTCAGCAGATACTTTGTCCATTCATTTTCCAAAGGTGTATTGTTTTCTCAGCAGATACTTTGTCCATTCATTTTCCAAAGGTGTATTGTTTTCTCGGGCAGATACTTTGTCCATTCATTTTCCAAAGGTGTATTGTTTTCTCAGCAGATACTTTGTCCATTCATTTTCCAAAGGTGTATTGTTTTCTCAGCAGATACTTTGTCCATTCATTTTCCAAAGGTGTATTGTTTTCTCAGCAGATACTTTGTCCATTCATTTTCCAAAGGTGTATTGTTTTCTCAGGCAGATACTTTGTCCATTCATTTTCCAAAGGTGTATTGTTTTCTCGGGCAGATACTTTGTCCATTCATTTTCCAAAGGTGTATTGTTTTCTCAGCAGATACTTTGTCCATTCATTTTCCAAAGGTGTATTGTTTTCTCAGCAGATACTTTGTCCATTCATTTTCCAAAGGTGTATTGTTTTCTCAGCAGATACTTTGTCCATTCATTTTCCAAAGGTGTATTGTTTTCTCGGGCAGATACTTTGTCCATTCATTTTCCAAAGGTGTATTGTTTTCTCGAGCAGATACTTTGTCCATTCATTTTCCAAAGGTGTATTGTTTTCTCGGGCAGATACTTTGTCCATTCATTTTCCAAAGGTGTATTGTTTTCTCGGCAGGTACTTTTTCCATTCATTTTCCAAAGGTGTATTGTTTTCTTAGCAGATACTTTGTCCATTCATTTTCCAAAGGTGTATTGTTTTCTCGGGCAGATACTTTGTCCATTCATTTTCAAAAGGTGTATTGTTTTTTCAGCAGATACTTTGTCCATTCATTTTCCAAAGGTGTATTGTTTTCTCGGGCAGATACTTTGTCCATTCATTTTCCAAAGGTGTATTGTTTTCTCGGCAGGTACTTTTTCCATTCATTTTCCAAAGGTGTATTGTTTTCTTAGCAGATACTTTGTCCATTCATTTTCCAAAGGTGTATTGTTTTCTCGGGCAGATACTTTGTCCATTCATTTTCAAAAGGTGTATTGTTTTTTCAGCAGATACTTTGTCCATTCATTTTCCAAAGGTGTATTGTTTTCTCGGGCAGATACTTTGTCCATTCATTTTCCAAAGGTGTATTGTTTTCTCGGGCATATACTTTGTCCATTCATTTTCCAAAGGTGTATTGTTTTCTCGGCAGATACTTTGTCCATTCATTTTCCAAAGGTGTATTGTTTTCTCAGGCAGATACTTTGCCCATTCATTTTCCAAAGGAGTATTGTTTTCTCAGCAGATACTTTGTCCATTCATTTTCCAAAGGAGTATTGTTTTCTCAGCAGATACTTTGTCCATTCATTTTCCAAAGGAGTATTGTTTTCTCAGCAGATACTTTGTCCATTCATTTTCCAAAGGAGTATTGTTTTCTCAGCAGATACTTTGTCCATTCATTTTCCAAAGGAGTATTGTTTTCTCAGCAGATACTTTGTCCATTCATTTTCCAAAGGAGTATTGTTTTCTCAAGTTACTCTGGTTTCCCCACCATTGCTGAACTGGACACTTTGATAAAAGGGAAATAATCTTGACTAAAAATACCATTTAAACCAATTTTAATCATTTCTAACCTCACCATGTTTATAAATACCTTACCCAGCATCTGGAATTAATGTTTGTGCAATGTATTGTATTTATATTTTATATGCTACTGTTGTATGCAGGTCCCATACTGACACCAACAATACCTTTTCACTCTAATTTTAAAAATAATAAATGTAACAATTATGGAAGATGAAATTATTTTTCCAACTTGTATACAAATGTATCAAATCAGAATATTCTTATTGTTTATTATTTTCAGCAATGTGGTTCTTGATATCATTATATGTCTTAACTCCAATACTTTAAGACAAGCTATTAGATGTCTTTGATTAAATTCTTTGTAGACAGGAGCACTGCTTCTATCACAGCTTCTTCATGTTGAACCAGTACAGAAACTTAAGTGTAGAACGTACGGACCTGCTAGATATCTTGGTATGGCAGAACAGGTAAGATTTAGTTTTTATAAACATAATGGTGTCTTTAGGACACAAAACAACACATGTATCACAAAACAACACATGTATCACATACTTTTCTAGTTCTGAATTTGAACATTTACTCATTAACATTAATGTATTTTTTTGAAAAGGCTTATGTGAAGACAATTGATTGATCATCATAAATATTTCATTTATGGAACATGAGATTCTATAAATTATTGTGGTCTTTGACATATTTTAAATGAATGTAACCATCTTATCTGGAACTCTCTTTAGATACATGTAAATATAGATTTAAATGACCTAGTTTAAGTATTTTTGGAAAAATATACTTTTAAATTCAAATCACAATTGTGCAGCCTTTTAAAAAACAACTGTTACAGTAATTTTGTGTTTGTCCACTTTAGAATGTGACAGATATTTCATTGTAAAAAGTTTTACTCAGAATAAGGCTGCATTATTACTGTTTACATGTAGAAGTATTTTAACTTAACATTATTTGTCAATATGTGATAAGATGTATCAAAGAAATTTGAGGGAGGAATATATTAAGAACCAACCTGTCTCTATCTATTTGTCAGTCAGTCAGACTGTGAGCTAGTCAGTCAGTTCATTCTCCTCTCTGCCAATTTGTATCTGTTGTTGTATTTAAAATTTTAGTTATACATGTATTTTCTCTTTTCAACTTTTAATTTTAGCATGAAGAACTTGTTATACTGTATAAAAAAGCATTGGTAACCATAGATGGATTTAGTCTATATCAGTCACTCCGTGCTTGTAGAAATCAGGTAGCCAGAGGTAAGTATGGTAACCATAGATGGATTTAGTCTATATTAGTCAATCCGTGCTTGTAGAAATCAGGTAGCCAGAGGTAAGTATGGTAACCATAGATAGATTTAGTTTGTATCAGTCACTCCATTTTTGTAGAAATCAGGTAGCCAGAGGTAAGTATGGTAACCATAGATGGATTTAGTCTATATTAGTCAATCCGTGTTTGTAGAAATCAGGTAGCCAGAGGTAAGTATGGTAACCATAGATAGATTTAGTCCATATGAGTCACTTCATGGCAATTACGGTAACCATAGATGTATTCAGTCTAACAGTCATGTTGTGCTTGCAGAAAACAGGTCGCCAGGGGTAAGACTGGTAACCATAGATGGATTTAGTCTGTATCAGTCACTCTGTGCTTGTAGAAATCAGGTATCCAGGGGTAAGAATGGTAACCATAGATGGATTAAGTCTGTATCAGTCACAACATGCTTGTAAAAATCAAGTTGCCAGTGATTGGTTGAAATAAAACATATTTATTATTGAATTTGATGTTTGTCTAATAGAGATGATAAATAATATATAGTTAAGTGTAAATATGTTTGTAGTTTTGAAATGTTGAATATGAATAATGATTGTTTGTGAAAAAAAAATTTGATTATATTACAATATTTGGATTTATTGATTACAGAATAGTTTCCTGAAAAATAAAATCAGACTTTCCCTGTTACTATTTACTTTTTCACAAATGCATTCAAACACACTTAGAGGTATATGATGTATTTATGATTTGTTACCTACAGCCATTTTAAAATGACTCGCAATTACAGCCAGAACCCTCTAGCTTACCATAACCTGCCATGCTAAAACACCAACGATAGATACATACATATGTCCTAATTATATATATTTTCTTCTCATTAGCTACGGCCAGTGGAAGTGATTCCTCATTACAGCCACCACCTCTAGCTTACAAAAAGTGGGGATTTCAAGAACAAGAAAAGATTATTGATTCATGCAGTTGTGGTGAGTAATCAATCTTCCTTCTTTGTTAATTCTACCTGTAAATAGCTACAAATTTGTTCATGTGGCTTTAAAAATCAACTCACTGACTCTGTTTTTGATAAGCTCACCTATGACTGACTATATAAATGTTTTAATATACAAATCTAAATGTATAAAAAAAAACATAATTCAGAATAATGTACAGTCTTGAGGAAATTATTTTTGAAATTTGAAAATCATTTATCATTTGTAGCAGAACTGAGCTAGTCGTGGTGTTAGTCTATATAGTAGGTATAATAGAGTGATTTACTACCAGACTATCTGGTCCAGATCTTTTAGCCTTGTGGTAGAGTGCTTGCTTATCACCCAGAGAGCTGGGTTTAATCCTCAGCCGGGGCACTCGGTGAGGATGTGTTTTTAATTTTTCAGGTGTTTCCTCCCTCCTGTTAAACATTTAACAAAATTCTTTCTTGTAGGTGTGAGTACACCAAATCCATTTGATCAGATGTTAATGGCATCAGTACATGGTCCGAGTACACCTATAAGGTCCACCCCTCCAGCAGCAGCTGTGTACCTGGCTACTGGTATTGGTCCATATATAGGGGTCTTTGGTGCCATAGAGGTGAGTGTAGATTAATACCTAATGAAAAGGGTATTTATAAATAAGTCCCATTTGCTAATTGTGACATAAACAGCATTCGTGACATCATCTACTTATTAATCACAAGGTTTAGTCTATACGTAAGGTTATGTTATACTTGAGCAGTCAGAACATTTTCTAAAGACAGAAGTAAAAGAATGCTAAAATCTCAGCACATGTTGTAAATTAGTATTTCTAAACACCAGTAACATAAAATGAACAGTCTCCCTGTAAAGATGCATTTTCCTGCTATGATATTGGGGTGGATTTAACCTGCAGTAATGAAAGATGTTGGTTTTAAAACTGAACATTGATTGGTCAGTTGGTCAACATGGATTCTCAGACTTCGTAAATTTTAACAATGTCATGCTGTAGCCAAAATTAATTTTGTTGTCAAATGCATAAAGATACATGATTACTTAAGGAATAATTGTATTTTTTTTTTTCAATCTATGACCCCATAGACCAAAACAAAATTACAATTATTCCTTATAATTAAATTCAAATTATAACTAAATTAAAAAATAAATACAATATTTATAACAATAGCCTTATCTTTTTAAACATGCAAACACATCAGAAAGGTATAATTTACACTAATTGTGCGCAACTGCGCTTTAAAATATACATGTAAATGACAATGACTTCAAGCTGAGGGAGGGGCAAGATATGTTTTGACAAAAATGAGGCATCCGAGTTCAAAGCGGAAATGTTAACTGGCACAAAAATATCAATAACACCTTGTTACCACTATCAACAATACATCAACTTACAGAAGCCAAAAAAAAGTTGTTCCAGCTGGTAGCCAACAGTTAATATTCCTGTACTTGAGTGGAGACATTTCCCTGTCATCAGCATAACATATCCACAAATGATATGATGCACCTGCAGGTTCACAAAACTCAAATTCGCTGCTGTCATCACGATCATCATTAATGACTGCAGATCTTAAGACTAATCCTACATATTTAACAACTTTCATGTTTCTAAAAAAGAAAACAAATGACAACGTTTACGTCAAGTTGGACAAAAATGGCAGCAGACTGAATATTTGACCTAGTTGTTAAGAAATTGACGTCAACGGTTTCTAACGGGTAATGATGTATGACGTGTGATGTATATGGCCAAAAAATTTTCGTCTATGAGATCATAGATGTTAAAAATTTACAATGCTGTACTGTTTAAAAATTTAATTATTGATAAATAAACAGAAAAATTTTTGTTTACACATTGTCAAACATTAATACAGACTTGAACATATTTTAATAAAAGTTGGTTTATTTGTATGATTCTGATGATAAATGATTTATTTAACAGGGTAGTACACAGCCCATTTTATCTGAAGTAGCATTTGCAGTAGCCAACAAATTGAAGTCTGCCATCATGTCAGCGGCCAGGTAATTTATATACCGTTACGGTAATACATCTGTGTTTCTGTGGTAGAGCTCCTGCCATGGAGTTGAAGGTTACGATTTTGAACTCTGGCTTTGTCATACATAAAAAAACACACTCGCCAATCATATTCATACACAATTTTGGTGCTAGAATAATCCTTAGAGATTAATAAAGTTACTTTCTTCATAAATACTGAAAAATTGCTGAAGTGACATTAAACAACATTACAACAAACAAACCAACTACAACTATAAACTTTAATTATTACACATGTACATGCATATACATGAAAGTACAGAATTTAAAAAAAAATGTTTAGACAAGCTTCTGAAAAACAAATTCTTCTGACAACATGCTGTACATTCCTAATGATATCTTTAAATTGCCGTCATGCCTTATGTCAAATTGGACAATTGTTTTGGACTGAATTAACAGAGAGTCTTCAGTTATTATAACTTATTAGGACTTTATCAATGAATTTATTTTATCATGATTTTCTTAATTTTTTGTATCATATTTCAGTGGTTGGCTTGGATTTGGTGGAAAGAGCAAAGAAGAAGATAAACAAAAACCGAAAATAGAACCAGCAGTACCTCTGTCATTTAGGTAGATACTTTACACACACAAACACACACACAAATATATTTAAGGATTGAACTTTGATTGTACTGAATTTATTGGGTGATAACTTCAGTTGGTCACGCACAAATTGAATGAATGGCAAAGCCATTCATGAAAAAATTTGCGCGTGACCAACTGAAGTTTTCACCCGATAAATTCAGTACAATTAAAGTTCAATCCTTATATTTACAATCTTTTAAAATTTCTACGATAAAACACGAGGTTTTCTTAGTAATGAATTTTATTACAAAAAAATTCTGACATGGTCCTGGTTTTCTTGTATAAAAAAAAAAAACAAACACAGATTGATCCTTTGCAGTTATCACTAAATTTTATTTAATTTCTGAAAAAAATTCTAATCTGATTGATAAACTAGCGATTTCGGAAAAAAATGCAACAAAAAACATAGCGATCAGCTGATAGCCACTGCAAGATTTTGTTTGACAAAATTCACATGTATATACTCTCTGAAAGAAGGTCCTGAAAAAGAAATATATCAAGTTTAGATACAGGTTTAAATGTAGAGGCCGAGAGTATATCGGAGCACCTATTTTGTGACTGATTGTAGGTGTTACTTTCCCATGGTTGTTATAATTGGGTCAACATTTTTGAAGAAGTTAAAAATAAAAAATTGCAGTCATACCTTTCCAACAAAGGATATGTTAAAAAATAATTCTGGTACTACATTAAGCCTTCATGTATATTTGTCCCCTTACATGTAAATCCTGATTTTAATTTCTACTGTAATGAAAGTCACTGTTTTAATTGTTTCCTCATAAACTCATTGTAATGTAAGACATTTTAATAAACAAATGATGGTGGTTCATACAACAAAGACATTTTTAAAAAGTAAAAAAAAATATTAAAAATGTAAAAATTCTTCTTATTTTATTACTGTATATTTTACAAGGCTGATGGTATTGTATTAATTTATTTATAGACATGGTCTTCCAGATAAAACAAGACATGGAGACAGTATTTATTTATCTCCTAACAACAATTATGCAGCAACAACAGACAGTTTTGGTCGTGTAATTATGATTGATGTAGATAAAGGAATTGCTATCAGAATGTGGAAAGGTTAGTTTTAAAGATATCATATTTTACATGTGTAATTCTATGTTTTTAAATTATTTAGTGTACTGTTAAGCAAAATTATTCAAAGGGTAAAATTTTTCAGTTTAATATCTATACATATAGATTAATTTTACAACGTGTTTGACAGTTTTGCTTGGAATTTGTATGGCAAGTCAACCATATCAGACAGAACCTTTGTGTGTTTAAAACTAATTTTGCTCTCCATGGTCCTGAAGGACTTTATATGTCCAAGTATTTTTTTGAGGGACAGTTCTATTCTATAATTTTTGTATATTGAATCTCATGGTTGTAATTCTTGTATGTGCTCGTTATAATTCATACAGTGTATTTGTAAATAATGACAATCTAGTACAGATTCTTGTTAAAGGTATACAAGTTTAAGAACCTGCAGTGGTTCTAATAATAGCAATATATTTGGTATGCCATCATATTAGCCTGTGTATTGTTCACTTGGTAATGCAAATACTGCCAGTTATTTGTCAAAACAGTGGTATAATTTCATTCTTTTCTACAATATAGGTTATAGGGATGCTCAGTTAGGCTGGTTTCAAGTAAAGGAAGATAAACATCACAACACACATGAACTATCTAGAGTGGCACAGTTTTTAGTTATTTATGCTCCAAGAAGGGGAATCTTAGAGGTATTTATTAAAAGTTGATAAATTCATTTGTTATCAGACAAAATTTGGTATATTTTCATGCTTTTTTGTTGGTAATCAACGACTCATTAATTATTGATACTTGAGATCTTTTTTTCAAAAGTCATTCAAATATAACCAAGAGTAGGAGATTGTTAGGTTCATGCCCCTTACAGTACCTCGTAAGGATTTTAAAATTTGTGATACTGCTTCCTTGCTTTGTGCTGGCATTAACAGGACAGAGTAATGGTTTGTTTTCTCAATGCCAGGATCATGTGACTGAGGGAGTTTGTTTATCTGCTGCATACTGTCTTGGTGACTTAGCACTTTTACAAAAAGTCACATCTTGCACATACAAAACTTGTTCTTAGATAAACAACCTCCTTGTAGTGTATAGCTGAAAAAATTTCTGATTTAATGTTAAACAATATTACAACCAACAAACCAAATTTAACAACACAATTTACAAAAGATTATTGCTTCTTTTGACTTTGAACTTTGAATTTAATTGCTTTTGGTAATTTGATTAAACACATCAACCCAATGGTTACACTCAGACTTCTTCAAATTTAATTAATATGATCTTCATGACATGTATTAATAAGTGATACATTTCAAATTCCAAGGTATGGACTGCAGGCAATGGACCTCGTGTGGCAGCTTTTAATGTGAGTAAGTGGTGTCGGCTAGTTTGTCCAAGTTACGGAATGCTGGGATTAAATAACGTAACAAGCAGAGGAATAAAACTTCAAGCTTTTCAGTGTGCACTTATAGATCCAGTTGGGGTCATCAAAACTCTTGACGTACCATTCCATTTGGCTTTGAGGTGAGTTGATATTTATTTACTCTGTAATAGTGTAGTAGTGGTTTTTAGAGCCCAGGGCAGGATTATTTCACTTATATCGAGCCGTTCAGTTCTGGAATGGTGGAGGAAACTGGACGACTTTCCATGAGTGAACTGACAAACTTCCTTACACTAGGTAGGAGCAAGATTTAAACCTTGGTGGTAAGAGACACTGAGATACTTAAATGGATGCTTTATAATGAAGCAATGATTGATATTGTGATTCATAACCCAAGACTTCAGACTCTAAGCAAAGTGGACCACAGAATGGAATAAGTTTTTATATGTTTAATAAATAAAAAGTTTGTTTTAATTCAGAAGATCAGTCTGTTTTCTCAACTGACTATAATCTGTTAAAGATCTTACACATGTATATTTGTATTAATTTTTTCTGCAGTGTAAAAGACAGCAAAAGAGCTCGAGACTTACATCTACTGAAGAAACTTAAAATTCTTCTTAAGGAGAACATAGAAGAATCTGGTAATTAATTGTCTTTAATCTGAGGTCCTCTGACTTAAGTTGCAATCTTAGTATTCTGCTTATAATAGCTAATATTATACAAATATTAAATTCTTGGTAAATTATTTTTGAGAAATCAGCTTGAGTAAATTAATGGAGTTTACAACAAAACCTTATTTGTTGCCAGGGTGACCATTTATTTAGTCAGATTTAAGCATTTTAGAAGAGATTGGCAATAAATCAAGTGTGCTTATTAGAAAAGTAAAGAAGATATAGACATTTTGACTTCAAAATACTGTTGTAATCAATGAAGTGGCAAAGATATTGAAGGGCATTGTAGCAAGGTAAATTTCAAATAATAATTCTGGTAAAATTGAGGTCATAAAATTGTTATTTGTACACCAACAAAACGTTCATAAAATTGTCATTTGTACACCAACAAAACGTTCATAAAATTGTTATTTGTACACCAACAATACGTTCATAAAATTGTTATTTGTACACCAACAAAACGTTCATGTTTGTTTTTTGTTGTAAATTTTACAGAGACACTAGAAGCTAACATAAAGAGTCTGCTGTTGGATATGAAAATAGCCAGTATAACCCAACAGGTAAACAAGATATATACATGTAAATCAGCTGATGTTTACCTACATTGTTTGTAACAAGATAGAAATAGACATTCTAGGTATAAATACATGTAGTTTCTAATACCTTCTTTTGGCTATTTTTTAGTTAGTTTAAAAATTATTTACTGGTTAATTTTTTTCATTAAATCTAGCATATTGCAGCTTTGATTCACAACCAAGTTGTCTTCACAAGTTGATTAAATTTTGTATTGTTGGAAATTACATCTATTGATAGAAATTTAAGAACTATTGATTTCATCATATAAGTCTGTATAGGGCTAATACTTTATATTATTATGATAATACATGTAATAATAGACTCAGTCCCTGTCCCCCCCCCCATCCATGGGATCTCAGTTTACTACCAGGTTTATCTTAAAAATCTTTGCTGATATCTATTCATTTGTCAAGTATACGTATATGGACTGCAAAAGTATGAAATTAAGTCTTATTCAAAGACATACCGTACCTTGTAGCCTGATTAGGGTTTGAACCTTTGACCCAGAAATCCATGTTATATACATCAGTTATGATTGGATTGAGACAAAACAATGTGAATATTGAATTGTGCAAATATAAAAATAATGTCATTATCATTCACTTTTTATATTCAAAATAAATATCTCAATTTTATAAACTTTGTAATAGAGAAGCAAAAGTTATGTAAGTATGATTGGATCAAAATTTTATAAAACTATTTTAACCCCACAGGCCACGAAAATGTAGGCTATTTACATTAGGGTCGGTATATATAAATATCCTTAAAATATATGATATCAATATTTTTGTAGTATTTTAACAACTAAAAAATCAGAAGCTTCCTTTCCATTTATTTACATTTTTGAAAATCTGGTGTTTTGTTTCCTATTTACATGAAATCCCCATGCTGTAATTTGATTTTTTGTTGAGCCTGGCTTTGCCATAAGGTGAGACTTAGGTTTTACTTTTCTGTGTTGTCATAAGCAGCATTGGCGGCATGTCAAAATGTGAAAGTTTATGTTAAAGTAATTTATTTTCTACTTGATCAAAAACTAACCAGGCGAGACATTAAATCTATGGAATTCTTGTTTTTTTTTTTTTTTTTTCATTTTAACTCTAGTTCTTTGGTTGTTTTAGTAAGATTTCAGTTAAAAATGACATTGGGTGTTTTGTAGAAGCTCTTATTCTCCTACAAATTAGCTTGGGTATGGGATTCAACAGGTTATTGGTACCACATGATATATATTTATTTACCTATGTTTGTTAGGAACAATGTGGAATCACATGCAGCTTTTTCCCCTCTCTTATTCCGATAATATGCAATGTACATATATTTTGTATCCATTGCACATAATGCACATAGTGCTATACACATTAAACATTATAATGTTACACAATGTATGAAGCATATATTGTAATAAATGTTGGGAGGGGGGTCTTGATGTCAGAGTTGTCTTACATGTAAATGTGTATTTATAGTTAACACTGTCTCTTACCAAATTGGCAGATTCTCATTTGTCAGTTTGCTTGCTGAAGGTCAGTGGTTTTCCTTGCAAACTTCTTATTCCCTCCACTATTATAAAACTTCATATAAGTGACAAAATCTTGATAAGAGCATAAAACATCACTACTTGACTCCATTCCACCAGTTCTCTGATTTTAAAATTCAAAATAATTATCGTATTTTGAGGGATACCCTAAAAACTTAGGCAAAGTATCGTCAGAGGTCTATGAGAACAAAAGAAAGTTTTATTTAATATTATACATGATGTAAGCATACATTATAACTGGTTATTATAGTCATTTCTTCTGTGTAGAAATTTAGTCAGAACTATGTAGTATGTACATGTAGGAAATATTGGCATAATACATAGAAACAACTACATTACTAGGTATGCTGGTATGAGAATGAGAGAGAGGGGAGAGAAAGAGAGGGAGGGGAGAGAGAGAGTGGAATTGAGTAATGGTGTTTTACGCCCAAGTCAAGAATCTTTCACTTATTTCGAGGCGGTCAGTTCTGGGATGATGGAGGAAACCGGAGTGCCTGGAGAAAACCACCGATCTTCGGCAAGCGAACTGACAAACTTTCTCACACTAGGATCTGTCCTGAGTGGGGTTCGAACCCAAGCGGTGAGAGGTGCTGTGATCCCTGGAGAGAGAGAGAGAGAGAGAGAGAGAGAGAGAGAGAGAGAGAGAGAGAGAGAGAGAGAGAGAGAGATTTTTAGTGCCATGTTTTTTCAAGAATATTAATTTATTTGCAATGTCACATTATGAAACATTATATATCTTTATTTAATAGGGTATTGACAGAGTCTTGGCCACTAAGTATTTGTCTGTTAACTGCATGCAGAGAATACTTAAGACTTGCATCGATCAAATTGCACACAAAGGTATTTTGTTTTAGAAGTTATCTCTCACCCTCTCACTCTCATCATTACTCATCATTATCCATTGCTAAAGAAGAGCAATATTTCAAACCCTTTTGTTAATGCTGACAACTAGTGTTTAATGAGCTGTATGTCATACCCTGGTACAATTGTTGACATTCATCATTAATGAAGAGTTGAATAATGGTGTTTTATAACTTATATCAAAGTTTGGGGATGTGGAGAAACTGGGATGTCCAGAGAAAACCACCAACTTATGGCAAGTGAACCGACAAACTTTCTCACACTAGGATCTGCTTTTGTGGGATTGAACCTAGGCAGTGATCTGTTCATTAATGAAGAGTAATATACCATACCCAGGTGTGATTTCAATTTATAATTTATAAATTTTGGTTTTATTTTATACAGATAGCTAGATGTACAGACTAATTAAACTGTGTTTTTTTTCTGATGACTCTTGTTCAGTGCCTGTGACTAGATTACCTGTATTTGAGTTGGTTTTTTTCTACTTTACAGCTGAGGAGAGTTTGGACATTGATAGTAAACTATTTGTTGGACACTGTCAGCAACAAGTGAGCCTTCTGCATACATATGACTTGATTTGTAAAGCTATCTCTGACAACAAGTCAGTGGATAGGAAGGAAGATATTACAGAGGTAAGATTTTTGTGTTGTATGGATAATGGAGTTAACTTGAGACAAATGATATCTTTCTGTTATTGGCTTCAACATTAAGACAGTTTAATTCCATTGTAATAAAATGCTCCTCTGTCCCTGCTTATTGCCACATCATTATGAAGTCCCAGTACCAATTACTTGTATGTTTTCTTTATAAGCTCTCCTGTTATTTGATTACCAAACCCCTCTATAACATCAAAATCTGACTAAACAAATGGTAACATTGAGTTTTACTGTATTAAGATGTCCTGGTATCAGGTTAGAGATTACATACAATCAAACCAGCTCAGTTTCATATACATGTATATAACATAAATTGATTATGTGCATATAAAAATCCAAAACTATTTCCTATAAATTTCATAACAAATACATGTATATTGGCTATTTAAATTGGCAAAGTGCCTCAACTCCACTTAATCAGAACTGAAAGACTTTGATCATGTATAATATTGCTTATCCACTACGTATAAATAGAAAATTCTACATTTGAAAATTCCAGATAACTAAACTATTTAATTTATAATTCTAAACTGCTTTTTTGTGTTTCCACATAGAGTGACACATTAGGATTAAAATTGGTTTAATTACATTCATTTTGTTTTTTCTTCTTTTATTTATTATTGTTATTTAGATGCTAACAGATAAACTAGGATTATCACAGTCAGAAGCAACACATGTGATTACTCAGCTAGAACAGTTTTCATTGGTTAATAACTCCAGTAAAGCAGAAAAGAAGGTCCGCTTTTACGTGGAAGAGAACATGACTCCAGCATCATTTCTGGAATGTTTTCATTGTCCTACACATGTAACAGAACAGGAACCAAACAAACAAGGAACATTTAAATTAGTAAATGCATTGTCAGAAGAGAAAAGAATCAATTTAGGTAATGACTGAATCATATAATTATATTTATTAATCTGCTTATTTTATAAAGAAAAGTTACAACACATCAAACAATTTTTTTTTGTTTTGTAAAAGTCGAGGTGGCTGATAATGTAGAACAATAACTTACATTCCACTTGAAGGTTTGTATTGACACTTGTTGAGTTCATTCATAAGAAATAAAGTTGCTTGTGACAGGATCTTGCTTTAGATCGATTTGAAGGTCACCAGGACAAAGGGGGCAAAAGTATGCAAGTTTTCAGACCCTTTTTTTAAAATATTCCTGAAGAGAAAAGGGGGGGGGGGGGGGCAAAAATAATTGTTATAAATTTATACTAACAAGTTTCAAAAGGGTTTACAGGTATTTTATAATGTATGGATTTTCAAAGAGGTAGTTTTGTTAGATTTTTTAGATCAGGTTTAAATAACCTTTATTGAAATCATTTTCATATCTGTATTGTGATAAAGTGATGCTATTTATGAGTCTTATTATATTTTTATTTTATTTATAGCACAGTTTTTGTTTCATGAGTCTATAATTGGTAACGCTAGTCCACGATCTGTAAGTGTTGTACTACAAGACAGTAACATATCTCCTGTGTTGTTAATGGTAAATATAACTGTTTTACTATAGTTATCCCCCTTTTAACGAGATGTTGGGAGGGGGGTATATAGGAATCACCCTGTCCATTTTTATGTCTGTCCATCTTAATATAGTGTCCACTCCATAAGTTCTACATCTATGGATGGATTTTCATCTAATTTGAGACAAATGTACATGTATATCAGCATGAGATGATGTGTCACATACTGAATTCAGATGTATAGGACATTGTCTTGAAATTGTTCCTCCCCTGTAGATAATGTTTACTGATTACCGTATAATTGGTAATTTTCATGGTAAGAAATTTTTGCGATTTTTAGTAAAAAGGCCTATCATAATTTTTCGGGATTTTTATTTTCGCGGTTGAAGGTGTTTGAGAAAAAAATTATAACTATCTAACCGTTTTCACTCTCCCAGGTCATTCAGATCAAGAAATGTAATTTCAACTTCCGGTTGTTATAAAAGTGAAATCAAAAAACGTAAATCTAGACCTTTAATTCCATCTACCTTTGAACAATTTCATTAGATTATAAATACACATACCAGTAATACATAAAATTTACCCCTTAAATGTAAAAAAGTTTTTTGAACTTTGAAGTATTTATTCATGCATTTATTTTTATACTAAATCAATACCCTCATAGTGGAAAGAGTTAAAAGTGTTCACTATCTTTAATTCACCATATTATACGTAACCAGAGGTGCTCCGATACAGGTAAAGAAGTTACGTATTAAAACAAGTAACCGCCGGTAATCAAGTAACTTTAGTGACTCGGGTATATTACGCGATTCTAATTTTCGTGGTGAAGATGTGAATATACGCGAAAATTGAATAACCCCATAAATTACCAGTTATACTGGTATCTTATCACATGTATCATGTAAACAAGACAGTGATTTTCTCCGCTTGGGCTCAAACACACAAACTTCATATTTTGGTTAAGGTGACATAGAGTGACTGATAGACTTATCAAATGTATAAGATTATAGTGTCAGTTGTTTTCTCAGCTTCGGCTCCAACACAAGCTACAAACCTTGCATAGTAAAGAATATACTAATCTTTTAACATTCTAAATTGGAACTAAATTTAATTTTTAACTATTATCTAATATTTCAGAATTTATTGGTAACCTATTGGTTGTTTACTGATGATAGAAGTATGGATATGGCATTAAATCTACATCATTTTATCAAGATTATTACTTCAATCACAGGCAAGTATGATGAGAGAGAGAGAGAGAGAGAGAGAGAGAGAGAGAGAGAGAGAGATGAAAACTATTGTTCAGTGTTAATTCATATTTTAGGAAACTTAGTTAATTTTTACATAGGAAAGTCAAAGACTTTTCTAGTTATGTCGTTGTTTGTAACTAACGTATTGTATCTATGTAAACAAATGTCAGTTTTCTTGAGCACTACTGTCTACTTGCGTTCCAAAGAAGTAGACCTGTCCAGCACAGCACAATCTGGGTGTTACAAATGCATTTCTGGTTTTATTGAATTCAATTTCGAATCACACATTTTAGAGAAGAAAAGAAAGTAAAACGGACAAAAAATAAATAAATGAATAATAAATAAATAAATAAAACCACTTCCCCTACCACACACAGAGTTGCGGAGGAATTTGCTTTTTTTACGGGTTGGAAATTTGCATATCAACTGTCCAGCTCCGAACAGCGGCTCTATTATAAATAAACGAACAACAATGACTCTGTCAATGAATATATATAGAGAATCTTTATGAAAACAAAAATAAAAAATGTTTATCAAAGAATTAAAAAGATGATAATAAATAAAATATAGATGGTATAGTTCGCGTTGCAGAAATAGGTCACAGACTGTTCAGAAGATATTGTTACTTTCCGTTCATTTTCGGGGAAACTTCTTGTCTGTGTATATTCTTCTAATTTTGGAACACCGTTATAAGTTGACTTAACTGTTTATGGTAACTGGACTTACACTTGTATAAAACCTGATTAACAATAACAGCAATACCGACATGTGTCGGCTAGGACATTAAATCATTCATTTTCTGGAATCCTTGATCAGAGGAATTCATCATTTTTTTCTCATCCAATGAAATCAATTGAAAACGTCACTTCCTAATTTCATCAGAAAAAAATGTGTTTTATGTTGAAATGGTGTACCGACAGGAGTTGTCATACACAATTTTCTCAGCAATGGACATTAACTTTAATCAACTTTATCTTTCATACAGAATAAAAGCACTTTATATTCAGGTATGATTTTTGTTTGGTTAACAAAAAACGACAGTAAATACATGTGTAGATCATCTGCACGGTACAGCACCGGTCTTAAGTAACAGTGTACAGAACGATCCATCTCGGCAATACACATCGAAACAACAACATACAACGATGTTTGCTCTTGGTTCTATTCAATCTTATTAAAAACAATCAGTATCATATGCTCCACCTGTCTGGAATCATCGGACAAAGAATTGCCGTCAGAAAAAGAGGATATTAAAAAAAAATATTAAAATTTCAAAGTAAGGATGTACGAAAGCATTGAAGAACAGAAATTTTTCTCTGTATTTTGGGAAAAGGCCCCTGAGGGTTAATTGGGGAAAATGTATTAACAGGAAAATTGGGAATAGTGACAAAGACTGTCAAGATTCAGTCAAAGTTTTTTTTTTTTTTTTTTACTTCTTTCAATACAGTTGTTAAAAATCAATCAGTCTTTATTTTCTATTTTTGAATTTCAATATTATTAGAGATAGAAGAAGCAAAAAGTTCATAGTATTTGCACAGAAATCCATCTTTACAATTTTGAGAAATACAGACATTTTCATAATTTGATGCCCAAAATTTGCACTGATCTGGCATGCTACAAGTGGCACAAGTGCTACAAAATCAGAATCTTCTGATTAACTTGACAGTGATTGTCTTTAGATTTTGCTTACCAGTATTATAGTTGCCGTCGCTGTTTCTGTCTGAGTTTTGGGCCATCTTTCACTCGTTTTCTATTTTTTCCTGAATCTGAATAAGACCTTCATTTTCTGACTCATGGCGATAGAAGTACTGGTTTTACTTAAAAAATATCCTGTTATTGTTTGGAAACTTTTTGATGTCTTCCTTTTTCAGTCATTTTATATAATATTTACTGTTATGTGGTTTTTTGCTCACCCAAGCTGAAAGCTCTGAGAGCTATTGAGATCCATCTTCATCTGTTGTCCATTATGTATCGTGCATAAACATGTTACATTTTAATCTTCTCCTCCATCACCTTAAGCCAAATTCATTGAAACTTGGCTACCATCATGTCTTGTTGGTTGCCTTTCAGATTTCCACAAGTAAAGGAGTTATGTACCCTTGGGGCCCCATAAAGGGGGAAATAGTGAAAATCTTCTTCTCAGAATGTAGAAGAGGTATACCTTAGTTATTTTATATATATTAGTCTCAGATCATCTAGTTATAGATTTGCACAAATGGTAGTATTGGGGCTCAAAACGGGAAAATGGCAAGGCATTTAGTGGGGAAATTGCTTTAAATTATATATTTGTAAGTGTATCTTGAAAACATTCGACTTTTTGTACAGGCATATATATTGGAGTATTGTAGGTATTGATATAACAATCATTTTGATATATTGTTCAAGGTCATTGGTTAAAAGCTCAAGGTCATAGCTGCATAAGACAGCTAATATTGTTAATTATCTCAAACACTAACTTTTTTATACGCATGTTTCTTGGAATATTATAAGTTTTGGAATGACGATCATTATGATTTATGGTTCAAGGTCAAAGGCTCAGAGGTAAAGGCCATAGCTACAATAATGGCTTAAAAGTTAATTATCTTGAAAACTATTAACTTTTTGTATAGGCATGTATATTAGAATATTGTATGTATAGATATGATGATGATTTTGATATATGGTTCAAGGTCATTGGTTCAAAGGTCAAGGTCATAGCAACATAAGATTGCTTAGATTGTTAATTATCTTGAAAACTATTAACTTTTTGTGTAGGCATGTATATTAGAATATTTTAGGTATTGATATAACAGCCATTTTGATGAATGATTCAAGGTCATAGGTTCATAGGTCAAGGCCATTACTGTATAAGAAGGCTTAAATTGTTAATTATCTTGAAGGTTATTACGTTTTTGAATAGGCATGTACATGAATATTATAGATATTGATATGATGATCATTTTGATATATGGTTCAAGGCCAAAGGTCAAGGTCCTCTCATGTACTTTCTTATTTTTTATCTTATCAGAGGTGTCTTTAGCATCAATCAGTTGTCAAAAAGTACAAAAGTCATTTTCCCTTTTTGCTGTAATGGTCATTATTGATTGAATGTTGCTAAAGATGCCAGTTTGGAATCTGCATCAAGCAAGATTCATCCAAACATATTTCATTTAAATTGGCAAATTGGTTTCAGAGTGTAGTGGGGTAATGATGTTTTATGCACCAGTCAAGACTTTTTCACATATCCAGGTAGTCAGTTGTTAGATGAAGGAGGATACCAAAGTGCCCCAAGAAAACCACTGACGTTTGCCAAGCAAACTGACATACTCTCTCATACTAGGATCTGCCAAAGCAGCATTTTAATGTAGGCACTGAAAGGCACTGTGACTTTTAAGATTGCCTTTAAGACCACTTGGTCACCATGATCCAAGTGGTTCCAGAGGATAAGAGAAGAAAAATAGCATATTTTTTGAAATGTTGATATAAGTAATTTAAAGCATGATATCTTTTCATGTCGTTGACACCATGACATTTAAGTGACAGAATCTTGACAGGAATGTAAAGCACCATTCCTCCACTCCACTCTTCTCAACTAAGTATTGATATCAACCCTGTTACCAGGCTTTCATGACTACTTTCCTACGTTCAGCACAGTCTGTACTTTGATTTTTATTTAGTTTACCTCAAACCATGTTATATATTTCCACTTGTTTTCTTAATTTTTATACGCCCGTCATACGGCCGTATTATGTTACGGTGCTGTCCGTCTGGGCGGGCGGGCGGGCGTCTGTTTACAATTTGTATTCCATGTTCAATAGAGACCACAAACATTTATGGATTCAAATGAAATTTGGTATACAGCTTTACCATGGTAATACCTTGTGCAAGTTCGAATTACAACTTTTTCGGATTATTTTTGGAGGAGTTATGCCCCTTTTTTAACTTAGAAATTTTTGTATGTATGACCATGTGGTTTCCGATCATCAGAGCCTACAACTATTTATGGATTCAAATGAAATTTGGTATGCACATTTACGATGTTATTATCTGGTGCAAGTTCGAATTACAACTTTTTCAGATTATTTTTGGAGGAGTTATGCCCCTTTTTTAACTTAAAACACCTTTTTATCATACTGCACAGATCACGACAACAGTTCAAATTATAATTAAGCTTTATAGATATAAATTATTTCAGGTTGGTTCAAAAAAAAGGTTCTCAAAACATTTCAGACAAAAAATGTATTTGTTTCCTAAAATCTTCCTGCATGCAATGCTTAACACATGAAAACACTGCCATGACCTAACATTATATTTTAAACTCCTTCCTTCCTGGAAATGAATATGAATTATATAGCAGTCTACCACTATCCATTTAGCAATATATTTTTACATACATATATCCTAGTTGTACTTATACTTCTCAGTAAAGAATGGAACAATCTAGAGGATTAGTGACGAATTCATTCGGAACATCCTCTGGATGTGAAATGATAAAGGCGACAACTTTATCCTTTTTAGCAGCATATATTTGCATCTTGGGGACCTTGAAAACTCCTCGATAGATTTTGCTAAAAATTTCTGAGGTTATGGAGTCTAATGCGATCTAGCTATCTAACTTGGTGAAATTTTTGGGAAAAATCGGTATCATACTTAATTTTGGGGTCAAACATGCAAAAAATGAATTTTTCAAAAAAAACAATTACGTTTAACGCACTCCTGTTCAATAACAGATCATTGTACGAAAAAGTCATCCATTGACCGAAAAATGTTTAAGATCTGACAGAAAAGACAGTATTTTTATATTTTTTCTATCTTTTACATAAAATCCACAATAACTGTTTAAAGTCGGCGCTATCATCCAAAAACAATTTAACGTACCGTTTTGAATTCGTACCCATATTAAAGTAACCAATTCTTTACCAAATTATTGGTAAGTTTGGCACTTATCCGTTAGGTCTGTGTCAAACTTTTGGCAAGTTCTGTGGATGAGCTCTACTGATAGAAATCCTCTAGATTGTTCCATTCTTTCCCGCGAAACCCCTAAAGGTGTCGCCACACTAGTAAATAGTACTACTCAATCAATATAACACGGGCGTATAATGCTACGCTCGGCGGTGCTCTTGTTCATACATAAAAACAGTTACAGCTAACATGTTTGAATTTTTTTAACTTTATATAACTTTATTGAAATACTGCAAGCAAAACAACTTTATTCTGGAGTGACCTTGTTATTCTTAAATATGCATGTACATGTACCATATTTACAATAAGAACAGATTTCAGGAATTGTTTCATGTCTATTGAAGTCACTGTGGCAGTATTTGGTACAAATAAAAAAATGAAATTTAATATAAAAATGTACACATATTTTTGATTTTTACAATTTTCATTTTATTTACATTTCTAGACCAAAGTGAAGTTGTTGTGGATCACAATGGACCGTCCCCCTGGTGGCAGAAAATAAGAGATATATGTAGCCATAGCAATAATATTAAAGCATCCTATATACTAGCTGTAACATGTAAAGCATTGGCAGTTAATATATTCAGCAGTCAGACCAAAGCTAAAGTAAGATTGATTATAACATTGTAAGAATAATGATAATATTTGTTAGTGGAGTATAAAGACATTGGTGTTTTTTGTCTCAGTCAAGAGTATTTCATTATATCAAGATAATAGGTTCAAGTGATGGTCAAGAAATCCTAAGTCTTTAGAGAAATCCATTATCTTTTGGCAAATGAATAAACAAACTTTTGCACACTACCGTAAATTGTGAAATTTGGTTGTAGTTTAATTTTGGCTTATTTGCCACCCAACTTAAAAGTGCCAAAATTAAACATGCCAAAATAATAAATAATCCTAAAAAAAAAAGCCAATATTAAGCGGTAATACGTAACTGAGAACCAATATCCTGTAACATTTTTGTCTTAAACTTGTATTAAACCTCTTCAGTTTAATTAGTAGATTCTTATCCAGGTTGGATAAAAAATATGAGTAAGGAGGAATGGTTTTATTTTTATTTTTTAATTCTCAAAAAATTACAAATAAATGTGAAGAAAACTGTTATTAACTTACATTGGTTCACTTCATTTTGAATTGGTTGTGGGAGTGTCCAAACCTCCTCTAGAAAACCGAAATGGACCTCTCTATTGACGGGGCCTTACCTACCAGTAGCGATATCTTTGTGACCTAGAATACTGTTATTTCATGAAACCTGGTTAACTTACTAATTCATTCTGTTTCCCAGTTTACAAATTATAACACTTCCAGTTTTCATTCCCTAGCCTGTGTAAGAGTCACTGTCTGTTCTCAGTGAGGTGCCAAAAAAAAAAAACCACTTTATTCATTGAAGTGCCAAAATTAAACCCACCAAAATTAAACAACCACATTTTAAGAGAAAACCGCCAAAATTTCCCGATTTACAGTAATTTGATCTCAAATCTGATGTAAACCTAGGCAATGAGAGGTGCTTTGATCATTAAAATAGTTCTATTAAGCACATTTTGGAGAATTGTACATGTAGGATAGCATGCTAAATGAATAAAGCTTATTTCCATTACTTGTTAGATGATTCTATAGAATTATTATCATCAGTTAAAAAAAAATTTAAACTACATGTATTAAAATCTGGATTTTTGGTTTGTTTCCAAAAATAAGATAAAAAATAACTAGGAAAAAATTACTAAGTAAAGCAGAAAACATTGAAAGATTAAAAAAAATCATTAAAAAACCTTAAGGAGAACAAACAACTGTCATCACATGTCACATATTTCTGTTACTTTATCAACACATAGAATTGTTTTTCTTTTAAAGTTGTACTAAGATATGATGAACTACATGTACTAGTTTATATATTTTATCAATACCATATCTTCCTCCATAGTTTCAATTAATTTTGTTTAAGGCATTTTTATTCTCTCTCCTCTCTTTCTCTTTCTCTGTCTCTGTTTTTAGGATCCTGATGCTGACACTGCTAGCTCTAGTGATACAGAGGGTGCAACTGAGTGGGACTCTGTGGCAGTAGATATAGAACAATGGAATCTATTGGTCAAACAACTGGAAGATGTACTTGCTTTAAGCTGTTTGTTACAAATGAATCCATTTGAGTTGAAAGGTCAGGATGAGCCAATAAAAGTCTCTGTTTCAAAACTTCTTGATGGAGGAAGAGGTAAATTATAAATCACTCTATACATGAATTATAGATATTTAACATATTACAACCATTCTCTAACATGCTACCTGTCAGTGAGTAAAAAAAAGAAAAAAAGTCTTAACTGAATAATTTTATTAAACTCTATAGCACCAGACATTCATAATGTAAAAAAAAACAGTTTAACTGTGCTAACTAAAATCCTGTTGAATCTATACAAGATTTTCATTGCTAAAGTCAATTGATTTTGACTGTTTTCTGTAAAAATTATATTTCTGATAGTTTTGCCGTTAACACTGCTAGGGGTAGGTCAGTTAACATTACTCAGAGCCTTGTTTACTTTTTAGATTTCCTTCTTTAGCACCCACTGATGCAACAATGTCATACATCTGACATAACCTTTATAACCAGTAGCAGTGTTAAAGTATTTTGATGAACAAAATTTAACTTGGGTTTTAAAGGACAAGATAGGCAGGGGACCTTTGACTGATGCAACATCATTCAAACATTTCTTTGTAAGTGAAGTAACTAGAAAACTATCTGACGAACTTGATGTGATTTTTCAGTGAAGCAACAAAAATTTACATGAATATTTATTTTATATTTTGTAGGGTCTATATCGGGACTTGTGGCTTCATATGTGACCAGAAATAATTTACATCCCAGTGAAATGTTTAAGAATTATAACATGTCAGATAGTACAACAGAAACGGCCACTGAAGTAAAGGAAGTGTCTGATCAGTCCATGCTGGAGAAAGTTCAAGGTTGGATATTTAAAATGTTTAATGTTCAGAAATTGGAATGTTTTCCCACTTTTAAACTTTATTTGCCTTAATATATTAACCATACCACTAGATTTATTTATCATTATGTCCAGTGCACATCCAAAGTCAGGAGTTTTATAATCATTGAACTTGGTATGTGTTTATTTCTTAATCCATTCATTTATTGTGTGGTGTACTTTTTACTCTATTCTAAAATACATTTTGGCTTCTTGTATAATGTACATACATTTAAAAAGAGAAAAGTAAAATATTATATGTACATATGGTATTATCTATTTTACATGCATAGAATACAGAGAAGCTAAAAAAAAAATTTTCAATTGATAAACCTTTTGAAGTAAATTCTTTTTAAATTTCACTGATGACATGTTTTTTAAGTAAGGTTGACAATATATTGGCTAAGAATTTATATTTGAGGTATGTTGACAATGGTGAAAATCAAATGTTTTTTTAAATTTTGGAATATAACTCCTCTGATGCTGATATGATACATTGTCACCCTTCAAAGAAATTTGTGGCATAACGATATGTTAACTTGCCAGGGTACATGGAACTATGTTCGTAAATCTGCTGGGGTACATAAACTCGCGCGGTATTTAGCAGCATAAGGGAAGTAATTCTTACATTGGCAAGGTAGCCTACAGTAAACAAACATTGCAACATCAAGGTTTGCAAGTCAGATAGAAAACAAAATTGAAGCTAAATAGCCAAACCAATGCCATCAAATATTTACAAAGTGAACAAAAAAAAAAAAAAAAAATGTTAAGAATATTTACGTATTGTTGATACATTAATTGTCAGTAAATTGATGCTTCATTTATTTTTTTCACTGGTAGTTAATATGTTGCCTTGAAGGGTGAGAAATACCCTTGTGGCTCAGGTTACATAAATCATTGACAGGGTACATGGGCCATGTGACCTGCTCAAAACCTGTATAACTTTAAGTAAACACTATGTCTAACCCTGTTAGTAATGTTTGATTTTAAGTTTTTTATCAACTACAACCCTACAATAAACATATTGATACATGTATTTTAAATAACTTAAATGACTTAAATAACTGCACAGAAACTTAAGTTATGATGAATTCAATCATAGACAGTCACATTTATAATTTAAAAATTCATTTTTATACTTGAACATACAGGTCAGTTGGAGGTGTTGAGGCAGAGATTTCCACATAGTTTAGAGAACGATGTTTTATTATCTAATTGTTGCTGGGAGAATGTTGTCTTGTGGAACAAAGATCCTGAGGTAAATAAAATATTGATCATCTGGATAAAATTACATGTATTAAATGTTGCACAGTAAAACTTATTTTAATACTGTTTTTTTGTCACAATTTTAGTGCAACAGTTGTATTAAATACAAAATTCTAATTTTGCTTTGTTTTTCTTTTATTTTACATGTAAGTCTCCCTCAGTTTCTTTATAAACCTTTTAAATCAAACTTGATGAAATGAAGGGGTGGGGGACAGTAAATAACGTTATCATTTATTGCTAGCAATTTAATTTATTATTTTTTTTTATATTATTTTCAGAGTATAAAGAATTTGATATGTGCAATGGAATTCCTAAGATTGGTACAGAATGCTTTACTAAGACAAGGTATGTACCTACCGGTAATCAAGGTGATTTGGTATCCCTCATATTTCCTTGATAAATACACATCATGTTGACCTGTCACTGAAAGTTATACCTCTGCTAGTAGTAGACAAGGCATGTATATGTAATAAAGGTGATTTGATTACCCTGAAAAGTACACATTATGTTGAGTTGTCACTGGAAGATGTATTTCTGTTAGTAGTAGACAAGGCATGTACCTGTAATCAAGGTGATTAAATATCCCTGATAAGTACAAAATATGTTGATTTGTCAATGGAAGGTTTACCCCTGCTAGTAGTAGATTTATGGCGATATTGAGTTAAAATATGTGTGATTGAGCTCCAGCACCATGTTGTGTTAACTGCTGATTGTCAGAGCACCTTGTTGTGTTAACTGCTGATTGTCAGAGCACCATGTTGTGTTAACTGCTGATTGTCAGAGCACCTTGTTGTGTTAACTGCTGATTGTCAGAGCACCATGTTGTGTTAACTGCTGATTGTCAGAGCACCTTGTTGTGTTAACTGCTGATTGTCAGAGCACCATGTTGTGTTAACTGCTGATTGTCAGAGCACCATGTTGTGTTAACTGCTGATTGTCAGAGCACCTTGTTGTGTTAACTGCTGATTGTCAGAGCACCTTGTTGTGTTAACTGCTGATTGTCAGAGCACCATGTTGTGTTAACTGCTGATTGTCAGAGCACCTTGTTGTGTTAACTGCTGATTGTCAGAGCACCATGTTGTGTTAACTGCTGATTGTCAGAGCACCTTGTTGTGTTAACTGCTGATTGTCAGAGCACCATGTTGTGTTAACTGCTGATTGTCAGAGCACCATGTTGTGTTAACTGCTGATTGTCAGAGCACCATGTTGTGTTAACTGCTGATTGTCAGAGCACCATGTTGTGTTAACTGCTGATTGTCAGAGCACCTTGTTGTGTTAACTGCTGATTGTCAGAGCACCTTGTTGTGTTAACTGCTGATTGTCAGAGCACCATGTTGTGTTAACTGCTGATTGTCAGAGCACCATTGTTGTGTTAACTGCTGATTGTCAGAGCACCATGTTGTGTTAACTGCTGATTGTCAGAGCACCATGTTGTGTTAACTGCTGATTGTCAGAGCACCATTGTTGTGTTAACTGCTGATTGTCAGAGCACCATGTTGTGTTAACTGCTGATTGTCAGAGCACCATGTTGTGTTAACTGCTGATTGTCAGAGCACCATGTTGTGTTAACTGCTGATTGTCAGAGCACCATGTTGTGTTAACTGCTGATTGTCAGAGCACCATGTTGTGTTAACTGCTGATTGTCAGAGCACCATGTTGTGTTAACTGCTGATTGTCAGAGCACCTTGTTGTGTTAACTGCTGATTGTCAGAGCACCATGTTGTGTTAACTGCTGATTGTCAGAGCACCATGTTGTGTTAACTGCTGATTGTCAGAGCACCATGTTGTGTTAACTGCTGATTGTCAGAGCACCTTGTTGTGTTAACTGCTGATTGTCAGAGCACCATGTTGTGTTAACTGCTGATTGTCAGAGCACCATGTTGTGTTAACTGCTGATTGTCAGAGCACCATGTTGTGTTAACTGCTGATTGTCAGAGCACCTTGTTGTGTTAACTGCTGATTGTCAGAGCACCATGTTGTGTTAACTGCTGATTGTCAGAGCACCTTGTTGTAAGGTTGCCTCTACCAAAGTCCATTTCAGTTTTTGGCAGATCCATTTGTTAAAAATTTGGCAGTTTATTTGCACAAGAACTTAGTGATTTTTGTGAAGATACTGTTTTCCTCCACCATCTTAGAACTAACAACCTTGATACAAGTGAAAGAATCTTGATGAATCTTGTTTTTTAAACGGTTTAGTAGTCAAACTAAACTATACCTCTGACAGCTATTGTTTTCAGTTAATTTTTATGACAAATATATTCTGGTCATCTACATTTGATAAGTATAAATGTTGATATGTAACAATGCAATTATATTTTTACTTTGCAGGTGTAGGTAGTATGTTATGGCATATGTTTATTGTCAAAAAATTTACTGCTGCTGCTCAACTGCTAGAAAAGGTAAGAGGGATTTCAGATTAAAATCTAAATAATTAAGATTATTACTGATAAGTTTGTCTTTATATAGCTACACTGATATCAATGTTTTTATCATACTTGTTACTTACTCTGGTTCCAGATATAGAAGAATAAATATTGTTTAAAATAGGAAAATGTCTTAGATCCATGTTTAGTTAGGTAGTTAAAGGTCAAGGTCACAAGGTCAAATCTTAGAACTATATCAATTACTATTTCATTCCCACTCCATATCTAGATCTTTTTGATGAATTTAGTGGAACTTGATACTAGGTGGTATATTAAAAAAAGAATTATTCATGAAAAATATTATTTTATATAGGTTAAAGCATAGGTCACAGGTCAAATATTAGAACTTTTGCAGTGTTTTTGTTTCTGTTCTGTATCTTCTTCTTGACAGATTTTAACAAAAACTGTAACAAATACAATCCAGTATACAGAAGTTTGGGTTTAACACACAAAGTATAATACAATTGAATCTAAAAATCATTGCAATTTTATATTATATTTTATATTTATTTTATGTTAAATTTGGATTGGAATTTTTCAGACCATCACACTTCAAAATGTGAAAACACATGATCTTAAGAGAGGTATGGTAACTCTCTCACTTATAAAAAATAATAACTGTATTTTTGTGAAAAATTACGATACATACAAGCTTGTTTTATTTTTAGGTTGGAAAGCCACCAAAAGATAGATTATGCAGAAAGGTATTGGATTTATTACAAATTGATATTTTGTATGAACTGATTATAGGAATTATGTCATTGGAAAACGTATAAGGAAATGTTGTTGTTTCACTCCTAAGTCAGTGTACCACCTAAGTGGTAGAGTGTCTGCCTCAAGAGTGTAAGGTTGTATATTTGAACCCCAGCTGGATCATACATATGACTTTAAAATTTGAGATACTGCTTCTTCACCTGGTGCTTTGCATTAGACAGAGTATTGATTGGTTTAACCAGATTTAGAATAATTTGACTGAGAGAGTGGTATGCTTGTGTGCAGTATAGTGACTTAGTGAGCTAGCACCTTAACTAAATGATGCCTTGAGTGTAGGCTAGTACAAGGCAGAATGTAAAACACACTAGTCTAGTACATCTCAGGCATACATGTATTTTTGCTTAGATTAATCATTAGAGATTTATTAACTTGCTCTTCATTGTCTAAAGAGTGCTGATTGGATGCAAGTCATTTGATTCAACAGTGCTTCAGTACTTTTAGTTAAGAGATGATTTTGTATTGGCAGAAAATGCTTGGAGTTAACCCTGCAATAGACTGATATCCCATTGCATTGTTGTGTTGTACACACCAGAAGTGTCGTGTTATATACTAGTATAAGCAACTGCCTTGTAGCAAACAGGCTTAGCACTGACTTTAACAGAAAGTTTATTTTAATTAACAATTTTCTACATATTTTTCTTAATTTAAATAATGAATCAGTGGTATTTATACATTGACAGGATGTAGGTGTTGGTGAGGGATGTATGACAGATTTTGTTGGTGCAGTTTGTGACCTCATTGATATTATGATGGAGGTAATTTTATTATTATATGTCTATAAAACTACAGATGTTCATTACATTTCTCTGCACTATTCTAACATGTATGGTGATTATGAAATTAAAAATATTTTTAAAAATGGTTGGTTAAACTTTTTCACTAATAACTCTTTCCAGAAGTAATAATTTTCATACAAAAAATATAATAAAGAATACAGAAGAAAATATTGGCAATATAATAAATAACAATCACTATGTCTTGAAGTCAGCAGTATTGGAGCAGCAATGTTTTGAGATGTAAAAACCAGACACTGACTGGTCACTCCTTATTGTGACAGTCACACGAGACTTTTCATAATTCTCATTATTGTCCCAACCTCACACCACCTTGGTCAGATCTTACCATTGCCGCTACCACACATGACCTTTGTCACCCTTTGCCAATGTCACATCCACACATAACCTTAAATGAAATTTACTAATGCCACAACCACTCTGGACATTGGTCACCCCTTACCACTGTTTCAACCACACATGACCATGGTTCCTCTTACCAATGTCGCAGCCGCACATGACTGATAACTTTGATCACTGTTACAAATACACATATAACCTTAACCAATATGATATTATGAATTATTTTTTCATTGTTTATTAGGCAAACTGTGAAGCAAATGAGGTTCCAGTATTTAATATAGAACAAGTTTGGCACGGTATCCGAGGTCCAGCCTCGCTGGTAGAGTTAGCCATTGATCAGAAGAGTACAAATTATGGTTTACTGAAACATCATTATCACCTCAGTGTATTGATGCATGCTGTGTTATCATTAAATATGAAATCTGTAAGGGTTCTCTCATTATTTGATTCCAAGGTAAGATTATGATTCAGTTTTCTGGTACATTTGTTTTGTGACTTTTCTTATTACTTTGTATGGTTACTTGGGACTTTATGTACTTTTAAATTGCTTTTTATTCATTGCATATGTTTTCTTAATTGTTACTGGTTATTCATTATGCCTACATCATAACTTTGTAATTTTCTGTCAGCATATGTTTTCTTAATTGTGACTGGTTATTCATTATGCTTACATCATAAATTTGTAATTTTCTGTCAGCATATGTTTTCTTAATTTTGACTTTATTCGTTATACATCATAAATTGGTAATTTTACATCATAAATAGGTAATTTTCTGTTAGATTCAGCATGGTTTTACTTCTCAGAAATGTAAATAATATTCAATGTATAAGTATGTTTAATGTTTTGAAATCTATACAATGTATATATTAGTAGATTGTTGTTGATTTTTCAGTTATTTGTGGCAGCAATGTATATAGACTCATATAAAATTGTAATTTTTAAGATCTCTGAATTCTTTATTTTATAGGGTAAAAATGCATTCTTCTGTGATCTCCATCATCATCCATTACTTCCAAATCAGAATGTTGATACAACTGTGTCAATGATCAGAAAACAGGTAAGATTTTCATGTATAAAAGTTTACAGTATCGAATTTTAAATTATTAATGTCAAGAAGCATGAAAATTTACATTGTAAATTTCAACAACATATGTATAATATATCTTTTATTACCTGTATTTCTAATAATTTGTTTTATTGAGACTCAAATCCTGTAACTGTTGTGAATTGGCATAAAATTGTAATTTTTTTTCACTTGTATCAAGGTGGTCAGTTATAGGTTACTGTAAAACACTTTATTTTTGCGACATGTTTTTTTGCGATTTGCTTTTTAGAATCAGTTTGCGAACTTTTATTTTCGCGATTTTCCATCATACATAAATGCACATAACTTCCCGCCTGGTGCCAGTGAATTTGAAACAGATATAAAAAATATTAAGATTACCTGTTGATAAATATACCTGATAGATTAAACAACTTATGGTTACCTATCTTTATGAATAAAAATCGAATCAGTAATCAACTTGTTTTTGTTTACTGCCAAGCTGATCAGTGCTCAATAGCTTACTTGAATTATAGGTGTAATTTTAAATCATTTGGTAATAAATTCTCTCAGTGCAAAGATGTATGCTTGGCTAAAATCAGGGAAACTGCCGAAGCCTACTATTCTGGGTCTCCCGAATCCCAATAATATTGAAATCAAATCACAAAGACTGCGACTTTAAGTTCACGACACTTTATTTTTGCGAAAATCTCTTACCTCGCGAAATTCCTGAAAATAAAATGCTTGCGAAAATAAAGTGTTTTACAGTATTGGAGACAACTAGATTATCTAGAGAAAATTACTGACTTTTTTTTGCAAATGAATGCAAATGAGCTGGCAAATTTTTCACAAAAGAATCTATTCAAAGGGGATTTGAACCTAGGGGGAGAGGCAGTTTGTAAAGGGATCTTTAAGTTGAACTCTGTCACTGAGGCCCTTAATTAGTGTTACCAATGTGTGAACTTATCTTCTATAGAATGTGAAGAAATGTAATTGTTTTGTCTGAATGTTTGTTGATCCGATATGCAGTCAGAATTATTTTACTTTTATTGAGGTCATAGTTTGTTGATGTGGAAAATTGGAATTCTTGGAGAAGCTACTGATCTTAATTAAGCTTCAACAAATGAACTGACATGTTATTTTTACAATACAATATGCCTTGAATGGGATTAATACTTAGACTTTGATGAAGTACTGACCATAAACCAACATTTAACTGAGGTCACACATAGACAACTTGACCACTGAGATCATACTAGAACCTTTGAAAAACCAGCTGTATGGTGAAAGACCTATGTACATGTATATACATGTATTATTAATGTGGCAGATCTAGAACTATTGAAGTCAGAGAAACGGATGTTGACCTCCTAATGGATTAATATTTTTTTCAGGTACTCAGTAAAATTATCAGCTGTGCAGTGGAAACAATAGAATCCACCTCACCTACCAAACAGTCTTCTGAACAGAAATCTAGTCCACTGAAACGCAAGTCAAGTGCTGCCATCAAGTGGCCAGCATTGGCACTAGAACTTGCCAAAGATTTTGGTTTAGATATTGATTTCTTTAAGAGACATCATGTGTGTGAATTATATTCAGGTGCTCATGACAAGTTAGCAGAGGAGGTATGTAATTTTTTATGTCATCAAATCAAAATTTCCATTTCCACTTTTTTGAACATTGTTAATTTTACTTTCAGTGGTGCATGTCATTCATTCATTGCCTGTATTTGAAATCTTTTTTTTTTCTCATGCAGTTGTTGACTAAATTTGATGAAAACAGAAATGCAGACACTTGATTTACATCCTGTCCTGTATTTATGTTGAAATAAGTCACATTCAGTTACACACTTTAGCTAACTACTTCAAGTAGTTGTTAAATATTGATTAAAGTAAACAGATGGTACTTAGTATTCATGTACTCTTTGTCTCAGTGATGAAATGACCTTTTTATGTTTCTTAAAACATTTTTCAAATTAAGTATTATTTTCTGTGTTATTTTATTCCAGGTTTTGTTAACAGTAAATGACCATGAACAAATGGGAGTACAGTTATTAAACATTGCTGGACAAAGGGTAGCCCATTACCTACTGGTCAGTCACCGGTCAGAAGGTGTAGATTTACTTACTAAAGTACCAACAACATTGTCCACTTGGTTAAAACAGTTGGTAAGTGTTTTGTTCTGTTGGTGTTTGTTAATCTCTCAATAAAATGTACACAAAGAATCTCAGATGTGTTCTGTTGTGTAAATAACATATAATTTTATACAAATTATTTATCACCACCATTTAACTAGAAATAGAGTGGTAATGTTAATATTTATTGATGATGACAGACATCTAATCATGTAAAAATGTATGATTATAATTTTTTTAAAAGAAATGACAGAATTTATTGTAAGTTTAAGCATTTATAACAATTTTTGAGGGAAAAATACTTTAAAAATTTGTTAGTTGTATTTAACAAACAGTATTTCAGTAGTTTTTAATAAATATCTGTATTTCTTAAGCATTTACATTTACAGACATGATACATTCAATCATTGATGTTCATAATCAAATTGGCATGGAATAATGGTGTTTTAAGCCCCAGTCAAGATTTTTTCACTTATACATTGAGGTGGTCTGTTCTGGGATGGTGAAGTGAAATAAGAGAACCTGAAGAAAAGCACCGACCTTTTGCAAGCAAACTGACAAACTTTCTCACGCTAGGATCTGCTTGATTAGAACCTAGGTGTTCATAGGCTGTGTGGTCTGGAAGTGTGTCCTTCAGACCACTTGGTCACCGAGGCCCCCTGTACCCATCAGCAAATACAGTAGTTAAGCTTTTTCCATATATGAAACATATATGTTAAGATGTTACATTTTATCATCAATATAAAGTTGTATCAGATATGCTGTTCATTTATGTTTATTTTATGTCTCAGTTTGTTTATTTTATCCCCATTACAATTATAATGTATGGTACATGTAGGTGTTTTTTGTATGTCTGCTTCACTTAGAGTTTATTTCCATCCTACTGTGTGTTACTTTGTTTTCATCCCTGTCTTTTTTCTACTGATATATATATATATATATATATATATATATATATATAATTTTGAATGCTGAATATATATATATATTTTTGTATGCTGATAAAATACAGGTCAAGTTTGAAATTTAGGTCCTGTAGATCTAGAGTCACTGACACCATCAGTTTGATGAATCTATGGGAAGAGTATATGTCATGCTCATCATAGTACTTGATCCTGTAATTGTAGAGTTATTGATGAATCCATGAGTAGGATGGATATATGGCATGTTTATCACAATTCTTACTTATATTATGTTTTTGTTTCAGAATGCTAGTCAGTTAAGATGTGCTGATGTTCCTGTACAGGATACAGCTATGTTATTACAGCATGTAGCTAATAACTTACCAGAGGGATACTCAGACTATGATCTAGCTATTTCATTAGTAGATTTAGTACAGTCTTTATCCTAGCAATTACTTCCTGTTATTATAAACTGCTAATGTAACGAGGCCTAATATGAGCTTTTAATGAATCTGTTAGTGTCACTCAAGGACCACCAGGATCATTTAGCTATTTAGATTTATCTACAGTAATAGATTGGTATTATATAATGCTGACTCCATATAGGTGTAAACTTTGTCCAAACATGAGGACCAGCAAGGGTGTTTTTTAATATAATTTTGTGAAGTTATGCATCATTTCAGTTTCAGCAAGGCATACATACATGTATTACATGAATAACAAGTGAGACATCAATTCTACTATGAAAAGTATCTAATTAATGTCAACTTAAATGTCTTTGAAACTGAATATTTTATTTGGATCAGACATGGATTCATCACCACAAACAATGTTTAGGAGATATCGTAATAAACACAACTTAGTCAGGTATTTGGTTTACTTAGGGTACAATTTTAATTGATCATTGTGTAAGTTGAGCCATAATTTGCTTTCATGTTGAGAAAACTGTGATGATCAAACTGTGCTTATTACCTTCGTTGATGATTACAAATTTAAGTTCGTTGATGATTACAAATTAAAGAGTACTGCATTATAATTTAGCACAATAAGAGTATTGTAAATGAGAGATAACAGTTTATTTATTGACATTGTGTTATCATGATATACATTTATGTATATGTATTAAATATGAAATTAAGTTTAACAAGCAATTTGATGTAGCATAAAGTGCAATATACACATGTATTTATATATATAACAGCAATGTATTTGCCTGAAGATTACTATTAGGCATGAAAGTACAATTGTACTAGCAAAATACGGTACAAAATGTAAGATTCTCAGTCATTATCTAGTTCATTTAATCTATAAAAAAAACTTATATATACAGACCTCCTTGATATTGCATAAAAATATTAAGAATCTACCATTTAGATGAAGAACTTTTTAACCATGTTTAAACTGAAGTGTCTAAAATCGATGTTACTTTTATCTTTATTGATACTGATTTACAAAACTAAAGAAAGAGTAGAAGGCAAGGAATGCTATAATGAATGAAAATTTTGTTAAGTTGGAGAAAATATGAAGATGGAAAATCATAAATTGAGATTCTTTAAATCAATTCTTTGTGTTGTTATATGTAACATTCCTTAATATATTACACAAGTAAAGAACTGGTGTATTTGTTACAGAAGGAAGATTTCAACCCATTTTCTTGGTCATATATACACATTAGAACCTATAATATTTTCTTAGTCTTCCAAGTAGTGTTTTAAAGGCTTCTTTAACTTTTTAGACAAGATGCTTCAAGTTAGATTTATTGTTAGCCCACCCATGGAGATAAAAGGTTGCGTTATCCCTTTCTAAGTCTGCTGTTTAGGATGTTCAATTATCCTGAATATTAACATCCTATTATTTATGTGCTTTTTTCATAATAGTGCCATGTAGATAATTATAGTTCTCTCATGAAAATCATTAAATCGTGCAGTTCCATATCAAATGGTATAAAAAAAATGAAAAAATTCACTTTATGTATGGTTTGATAAATGATGTACATGTAATGGAAATTATTATATTGTGTACTGGTACAGTATACCAAATGAAAAAATTGTGTAAATGTGATAAATGTTATTATTGTGACCTGTCAGGAAAAAACCATTCTTATGTGTCATTTGATGAATTTTAGGGATCTAGCTGGAACAAAAATATTTTTTAAAGTAATTTATGAAATGTATGATCTTATAATGCAAGAGTGAGATCCCAAAGAAAGCTCTTCCATTGGGGGATCAATGACAGGCTCTCCACAAGGTAGTGGCACTCTATTAATAATGTATTTATTCTCTTAATTTATTAAATGTAAATGTAAAAGAAATACTAAAACTACATTATATTGTATGAAAGGAAACCAACACCCCTAAGGTTCTAGTTGTGGCTAGTAATTATTCTACATCATGTGTATAGAATCATAAGATGAACATACACTGTGCACCAAAGATTGTTTTCATTTTAAAGTTTTGCACTTTTGGGTGTTTACGTTAGGATTAAGATTTGTTGCAAAAAGGGGTTGAGAGTAGGAGATTGACGTTTTTAATGTTGATTAAAAATGTTGAATATGATAAAGAAGTCTTCTTGCTAAAACACAAGCACCTGTTTATTCAATTACACATAAGTCTATCTCTTAATTATCAATTTTATTCCTTTTTTACACATTTAATACTAGTATGTAGAATTATTAGTGAATGTTATCTATTATGCCTTTTGATAATTACCAACACAATGCTGGTTTTCTACTATAATATAGAGTGTATTACAAATAATTTATAAAACTAGTGACATGTCACTACCTTTCATAGTTTTGAACTTTTCTTATATACATGTATATCATAACATTTATATTAAGTTATCAATGCCATATTTAGAAATACAGTCAAACCTGTCTATAAAGGCCACCCATGGGAATCAATTAAAGTGGCCTTATGGACAGGTGGCCTTATATACAAGTTCAAATATTGTAGACAAAAAGCAACTGGGATAGCATTTTATTGGCCTTTATAAGCAGATGACCCTTATAGAGAGGTGGCCTTTAAGGACAGGTTTGACTGTATTAAGAATGAACACATTTTATGTCACAGTGCTGTAAACAATAGTATCTACATGGTTTGATGATGACCATGATAGATAACAATACCATTACTGTAACCTAGTTCAGTTTACATAACAAATCTTTAAGCATGTTTTTCACCTATCATTGTATTGCCTGTAGTTCTGTTAATGATAATTTATACATTATTGTTTGTTTGTTTATTAAATCTATTTTTACTTGTTAATTCTTAATTGAAAGAAGCTAGAAAATAAAACCCTCATTGAATCAAGAAGGATTATTTTGTGTTAATTTTTTTTATTGTATTTATTTTATTTGGCAGTTATTGGTAGATTAAACTTCTAAAATTCATCTTGAATTTTAAACGAGATCGATTGATGATGCATTGATTAATTGTTTAGTCAGTTCAATCTTTTCATGATAATTTGATTTTCTATTCAAAAGTCACCAACTATTAGTCATTTTACAGAAGTTTCACACTTTGTAAATGTGCTTATGTGAATAAGCAGCGATATGGACAATGATAAAGGAGGGTGCCTTTTCATGCTACAACTATCATAGCCTCATCTTTTCATGCTACACCTATCATGGCCTCACCTTTCATGCTACACTTATCATGGCCTCACCTTTTCATGCTACACCTATCATGGCCTCGTCTTTTCATGCTACACCTATTATGGCCTCAACTTTTCATGCTACACCTATTATAGCCTCGTCTTTTCATGCTACACTTATTATGGCCTTACCTTTTCATGCTACACCTATCATGGCCTCACCTTTTCATGGTTCATATATCATGGCCTCACCTTTTCATGCTACACCTATTATGGCCTCACCTTTTCATGCTACACCTATTATGGCCTCACCATTTCATGCTACACCTATTATGGCCTCACGTTTTCATGCTACATATATCATGGTCTCAGTTTTTGTCCTTTTACCCAAAGAGTAGACTCAGAATTTCTAAGTACAACTTGAAGTCCAAACTTTTAAGTCAGTAGAAGGAACATGAAATGAAAGTTTTACATCTCAGTCAACATTATTTCACTATCAAAATATAAACAGATGCAGATAACTGCTACAGAAATTTACATATACCTTATGTTCTTAAATAAAGAGAGAAAATGTAGATTGAGGATTGCAATTGTTTTTATGCTCTCTTGTCAAATCTAGTGACTTCCATTATTAAGCACAGTACTTGGCAAATGAATAGTTCTACCTTTCTAAACTCCAGACTTAAGGTTAAATATTTAACAGGAAATCATCCATTTATTGAGCTAGCATTCTACCAACTGACCTACAACAATAGCAGGCTCTTTTTTAGAAGAAAATAAAACAACAGATCTGAGGATGATTTAAAAAATATATATTTGTTCTTTATTTCTTTCAAAATGCAACTTTTTCTGCATTACACTCTAAATATCATTTAACCTTTAAAACAATAAAAACAAATTATCACACACTCATAAAAACTTACATTATAACACATGCTATTTGTATGTCAGTTTAACTAACACCAGCATTACTATTTAATACTGTTTACTTCATTATGAACATTTTCTATATAAGTTTAGAGTTTCTCAAACTATCATAAGTTTTGAAAGTTCAGTAAAATAAATGCAACTCTTTAGGAACAAATCTGTCGAAGAGAAAATAAATTCCCCAAAATTTACCAGATCTTAATCCCACAATCTTCTTGCTCCAGGACCACAATACAGTGAAACTTACATATATAAACCACCTTAGGGGCCGAGGAGACATGTTATAGACAGGTAGTCTTTATACAACAATTCTTTCATATTATTATATTTAGAAAAGGGACATAAAACCACTAGAACCGGTTTTACTTTATTAACTATATACACTATACATGAATTGTATACAATGCATTGCAGAGAGTATTATCTTCTTAACTTAATTCCAAATATTTAACTAATCTTTCAAGTATTTTTATGAATATTTCATTAAAGTTTAAAAGTATCAGTATATTTACACTGTCTTCCATTTAGCTTCTGCAACAAACAAATTTTTACTGACAACTTATTCTGATGTATGGTATACTTTTGATTTTTCTTACTGCTGTCAAGGATAACATTATACCCTCTTCAAACCAATGGTATGGTAAATGAAGTGTCATTAACATACTCTATCATGCATTCAGGATAAACTCACTAATTATTCCATTCACCTGCCATTACAGTCATACATCTTTCACATGGCGAGTTTGAGTGATCAGATGTGTATCTTCGACATCGTTCACAAACATATTTCAATGCTGGGGAAATAACTAAAATATAACGCTCTGGTTCAAAAAATCCCTCTGAAAAATTAAAGAAATTATGAACTTAAAAGTGTTAAAATGGAATCAAATATAGTGCAATGAAAAAAGTTTTTCAATATTCAGAATTCTCTTCTTATTTTTTGTAAATTTGATTTTTTCAAAAATATTCTGAATTTATTTCTCTGACTTTTAATAAAACTCCACTGTTAAGAAAAAAGTATTTGGCGATTTCTCAAATAATTTTAAAACAAATCACAAAGGAATGAATTAAGAATTAAAAAAATAACAAAGAATAAGAAGAGAAATGTTGTAAATTAAAAGACTTTGTTACCATATTGTAGGGTAGTGCACTTGTAGTTACAAATACATCATGTAATGACACATTATCTTGTACTAGTAACCTGTGATTGGAATATATTCTTGCACCCCAGATAGAAATTTCCATATAAAGAGCAGTGCAAGATATTTCCATTGTGCCACCTCCCTGTACAAGATAGCTTACACACACTTTTTCCCGCGAAGATTTATCAATGAAATCAGAAGTGTGTCGATACTTTGAGAAGCACTTTAAACCCAAGAATCTGACATACCTTCGCACAAACAAATAAATGGAACAGGTAATACTACAGTTTAAATTTAAAATGTAATTTTAAAAACTTTTTTTTCTAAATCAATAACAAGTTTATGTCATATACATTCATTTTATATGACGTAATTTTTATATGACATCATGTAATTATGAATTATGACAGTCACGCTTGTTCCTGTCTTTTGTATTTACAAGCCACTTCCATCAAATGTTGAATTTTGATTTTTAATATAACTTGTATATTTTGTGGTGCAAGAAATAGAATCAATCACTACTTGTGGTGTCAGATGGGAATCTCAATCAGAGTTCTAATATATCTGGTCCCGAACGAGGCTTGACCAGATATATTAGAACTCTGGTTGAGATTTCCCTATCTGGCACAACAAGTTGTGATAGATTCTTTTAATATGAAATACAGTAGTACAAACTACCTTAATTCTTCAGACAAAGACATTTACATTTTGATAACATGAAAGCCAATTTTGTAAGCCGATTTCAATCAAATATGAATATAGCCGTTGATGAACCATCCTGCCAAAATTTTACCCTAAGTGCTTTCAATAAGTTTGCACATTCAAACCATCAAAAGATGACACAGATGAAAATGCATCCATACAAATCTTGAGACTTACCAAAGGATGCCGATTATGGCGATAAATGGTGAGAAATTTTTCAACATTTTTATGACTGTTTTAACATTTTTCTACAACCTTATTGCTAATATATATACCGTAATAACTTTCTTTGTTGTTTTACTCACCAGAATGATACCCCTTAAAGACTGCGCAGATTTATTATTTTGATTGGATACCTAACCTTAAAAATAATGTCGAATCAGGAAATTACAGTTCCTTGAGAAGTAAAAACAACTGCTCTGCTCAAGTGTGTGTGTGTGTGTGTGTGTGTGTGTGTGTGTGTGTGTGTGTGTGTGTGAATACAGCAAATCTAAATTTTGATAAAAGTGCTTTAAACTAAATGAATAAGCAGTTCAAAAACAAAAATCTTCTAAAGAACAATGCAAGGTATAAAATATATATCTATATATCTCTGCATTCAACTACAGCAAATTTTAACTGTGCTGATGTATAAATACATGTTAGTTTTGTGTAACATGCTAGTACATGTTAAGGTTTTCAATAAAAGTTATACATATTAATTTTTTTTATGAATGTTATGTATGTTATTTTAAGCTCACTTGAGCTGAAAGCTCAGATGAGCTATTGCAATCCATCTTTGTCTGTAGTCTGTCATGTGTCGTGCATCGTCCATCATGCATAAACTTTAAATATTTTAATCTTCTTTCCTGCAGCCACTGGTAATGAAATGAAATTTAGTTAGCATCATGCCTGGGTGAGACTTTTAGATTTACATTCCCTTGGGTCTCCATAAGGAGGAAAATAGTGAACAATTTTTTTAAATCTTCTCTTATGAATGTGCAAGAGTTTTACTGTGATATTTATGTACATGTATATTATCCTTAGGTCACCTAGTTTTAGATTTGCACAAATTATAGCCATGGGGCCAAAGCTGGGGAAATGGCAAACTACTTGAAGAAATTGATGAAAATAGTATATTTGTCAAAATATGTCTCGAAAACGATAAAAATTTTGCATAGGCATAAATGTTATGATATTGTTGGTAATGATATGACAATCATTTTGATATAAAGTTTTAGGTCATGGGTTCAAAGGTCAAGGTCACAGCTATAAAGAATACCGAAAATTGTTAATCATCTGGAAATTTTTCATTTTACTTAGGTTACTACATGCATTTTGCTACTTATAAATGGATTGTGACTAGATATTTCTGATGAAGTATTGTGGCAGTGGGGTCCAAACTCAAGAATGTTTGGATAGTTTCTGTAATTATTGTAATTGTCTATAGTACTTTGCAAAAGATTTTGGACATATCCTCAAGTAAGCATTAAAACCCATGAGCATCTTGTTTTTTGTATGAATGTTACATGTAAAATATGTTATCTTGTATAAATGAAGGTCATATAATTCTATGTAAACATCATTTATATCTACAACATGAGATGAAGGATTAGTAATATAGACTTTTACATGACAGAAAACGAAGACATAAAAGTGAAATATGAATTATCTAATAACAATCCATCACTGGTTTGTAAAAAAGACAACACTTAATTATTCTTAGTTACAACCAACATGACCCTGATTGCTCAGGTCATTGAAAAATGTAATGATGTCATTAATGTAGTCATTTTAGAAAAAGTACATTTACCAGTATATGTCTACATGTAGTAGGGCATTACTAGTTAAACATATATCATCAACTTTTATAGTAAAATTCATTATAGTTTATTTCAGTTTTAAAAAAGCCTGCACATTAATTATATTCCAAAACAGCCAAAAAGTTAAATACAAAAAAAATAATTATCTAATGGACCAAAAGGTTTTTGCTAGGTTTAAGTAACATACTATTTGTAGGCAGTGGCAACATTTGTGAATCTTTTAAAGGAATTGAAAGTATGTAGGCAGTTTAATGGGCTTTATAATAACTTGTGAACACTGTGATCTACATCAAATGTCAATCTATAATCCTAGGAATATATAAATTCATGCCATGATGCCAACTACAAGCAGTCTAGAAAACAGTGTAGCAATAATTGAAAAATTAAATAAGTAAAAGATAAAATATAAGCCTACATAGGAAGAAAAACTTACTCGCACTTAATGGCCAGCCATCTAGCTTTTGGTCTAAACATATCAACAAAAACAAATCAACATATGTTGTATGACAGATCTTGCTTAAGCTTTAAATAACAAGGTTCAAGAGCATGTCACCTGATCAATACAAGACAATATTTGTGTTGAGTATTATGGGAAACACTTATTCACAATTCCACTTATGTTGGTTGGTGGTTGAATGTTGTTTTACATCACAGGCAATTTTTCAGATGTTTGTGAGGAGACAATCTTTATTAATTTTTATAATTAATATCACAAAGTATTGATCTGCATCATACTAGTGCACAAGTGCACACTTATAGCAACCTTTAGAATGCTAGCCTAGTACACTTGCCTGCAATGTTACAGATAAACATCACAGACCATTTAGTACAGGTACCAAGCCAAGGTCTATGACAAGGAAAAACCTTTCTTACTTTGGGTCGACCACTTCCACTTATTTGATTCCATATCCAATGGAAATCAAACATTGTGGGTGGCATCACATTGAGAGTTTGGGTGGATAGGGGATTACATTGCAAGTTGTTTCAGGTGGCATACAGGTGAACCTCATTAGAATCATTCAAAGCAATTCCTTCCCTATATTTACTACTGGTTAAAAACGCTCACCTAAAAATTATGTGCACTCAGCTTGATTTTGGCAAACTGGAGCTTCCATTTTAAAAAGAGATTTTTCCTATATTTTGAGCTAGTGATCTAATTATTGACCGAATATGAACCATATGCAAACTTGAGCTAGCTTTTGTCAGGAGGAACATTCTGAGCAAGTTTGATGAAAATTGGTCTAAAATTGAACCCCTCAGATGTGTTAACAAGGTTTTTATATAATTCGACCTAGTGACCTACTTATTCACCAAACATGGCCCATATACAACCCTGCGAGCTAGCTTTTGTCAAGAGGATCATTCTGACCAAGTTTGATGAAGATTAGACTAAAATTGGGGTCACAGGAGTGTTAACAAGATTTTTCTCCCATCCCCCTAAGATTGATATAATAATTTCCAATGGAAGAAACGGTGGTAGAAATTTCTATCTTCACCTCCTCGTGCTGTTTATCTTCACCTCCTCGTGTAGCCGGATTTACTTTTTGTCGTAAAATGAGCGAGTTAAAAGTTCTGTTGTTTTGTGAAAAAAGTTGAATCACAATTTATTTCAATAATATTATTAAAATGTTTTTCTGTTATAATTTTTTCCTGTTTTCATGTTGCAGCCAAGCTAATTTTCACGTTATTTATGCACTACATACTACTTGCAGAATAAGACGTACTTTTAAGTATAGCTATATCTTATATAGGTCAAGCTGCGGAGTAATACATGTGCTAAAAATACTCCCCGACAGCTGATCATTACATGTAGATTTCACGATTGTTTTTACCCTTTTTAAAGTGATTATGTAAGAATTCCCATTTTTTTCAGCATACCACAGGTATGCTAAGATTCAAAGCCGGTCTTTTTAATGGTGGTATTATTTTTCTGATTTAGACGGTCATTTAAGAGATAGGAATTTCTGTCAGCCATTCCTGTTTTGGGTTAAATTTGCCCAAAATTGTAAATGGTATGGGAGAAAAAGAATCAATCATATGTGTCAGTGGTAGATAGAGGTATCCCACCCTCGTGGGCAGATTTTTTTGTGTCTGGAACTCGGCAAAGCCTCATTCCAGACACAAAATCTGCCCACTTGGGTGGGATACTTCTATCTACCACTGACACATATGATAGATTCTATTATTCTACAATTTGACCTAGTGACCTACTTATTCACCCAACATGGCCAATATCGAAACTGAGCTAGCTTTTGTCAGGAGGATCATTCTGAGCAAGTTTGATGAAGATTGGACTATCATTGGGGCCTCAGGAGTGTTAACAAGGTTTTTCTATTATTTGACCTAGTGACCTACTTATTGAACCAACATGGCCCATATGCAAACTTGAGCTCGCTTTTGTCAAGAGGATCATTCTGATTAAGTTTGATGACGATCGGACTCAAATTTGGGCCTCAGTAGTGTTAACAAGGTTTTTATATAATTCGACCTAGTGACCTACTTATTGACCCAACATGGCCCATATACCAACTTGAGCTAGCTTTTGTCAAGAGGATCATTCTGAGCAAGTTTGATGAAGGTTGGACTAAAACTGGGGCCTCAGAAGTGTTAACAAAGTTTTTCTATTATTTGACCTAGTGACCTACTTATTTACCCAACATGGCCCATATGCAAACTTGAGCTCGCTTTTGTCAAGAGGATCATTTTGAGCAAGTTTGATTAAGACTGCACTCAAATTTTGGCCTCAGGAGTGTTAACAATCAAAAGTTGCACACAATGGACGACGCACAACACATGATGCACAACTGACAATGATCCATCACAATAGCTCACTTGAGCACTTTGTGCTCAGGTGAGCAAAAAAAACAGTACAAAATTCCTATCTTCCTTTTCTTATTTAAACAATTTCATTTGACATCAAACCTAATAAAAAAATTCATTTGTCAAGTGTATGTATTTGATTTTCATAATTAGCAAGGTTAAAAATTTGTACTGTTTTCTCAATTTTTCAAACTTAATTTTTGACCGTCTTTGTTTTATAAATAATTTAGAAAAAAAATTGTTAAATTCATATCAAAATATTTAATTTGTCATCTCAACTGGGTCAAGTTGAAGGCCTGCATTTAAAATTTTTAAAAAATTGCAAAAGTTAATATTTTATATGTCATGCAATACATGTATATGGCCAATTACATTTTATACAAATGTACTTCTACATGACTATCATATCATATGAAGTTATCTATATAATATACGATCAACATGGACAGTCTATTCCATACAGAGAAGATTCAGGGCATACATACATGTATACATTCCAAAAGCAATTAAATTTCTTCATTCAAATAACTGTATTTACTTTTAACTTTATGTAAAAACATTTTGCAAATGATTCAAGCTACTAATCATGAATCAAAGTGACAGCCTCTAATCTGAAGAAGACTCTTGTTCTCTTGGTCACAAAAAAACACTGAAAACAGAATAAGCACTGCCTTGAAGATGGTTTAGAGGCTTTATGAGTCAAAAAACCTAAAAGGCTTCATACCTGATAAGCTTATAGCCTGTATCTGGTATAAGAGGCTTGGTGATCCTATAGACGCCATAGCGGATATGATTAGCCTGTACAGGCCCAATATACCTGTATATATGTATAAGAGGGTTTGTGAGTCATTAAGTGCCTAATAGCCTTATAGAGGCCTGATGAACCTATAGTGGCTTCATTAGCTTACAGATATCTGATGATCTGGTATACCTTAATAAGAGGCCTGATCAACCTATAGTGGCTTGATGAGCTTACAAATATCTGATGAACTTAGTTCTGGTATACGTTAATAAGAGGCCTGATGAACCTATAGTGGCTTGATGAGCTTACAAATATCTGATGAACTTAGTTCTGGTATACCTAAATAAGAGGCCTGATGAACCTATAGTGGCTTGATGAGCTTACAGATATCTGATGAACTTAGTTCTGGTATACATTAATAAGAGGCCTGATGAACCTATAGTGGCTTGATGAGCTTACAGATATCTGATGAACCTAGTTCTGGTATACCTTAATAAGAGGCCTGATGAACCTATAGTGGCTTGATGAGCTTACAAATATCTGATGAACTTAGTTCTGGTATACGTTAATAAGAGGCCTGATGAACCTAAAGTGGCTTGATGAGCTTACAAATATCTGATGAACTTAGTTCTGGTATACGTTGATAAGAGGCCTGATGAACCTATAGTGGCTTGATGAGCTTACAGATATCTGATGAACTTAGTTCTGGTATATCTTAATAAGAGGCCTGATGAACCTATAGTGGCTTGATGAGCTTACAAATATCTGATGAACTTAGTTCTGGTATACGTTAATAAGAGGCCTGATGAACCTAAAGTGGCTTGATGAGCTTACAAATATCTGATGAACTTAGTTCTGGTATACGTTAATAAGAGGCCTGATGAACCTATAGTGGCTTGATGAGCTTACAGATATCTGATGAACTTAGTTCTGGTATACATTAATAAGAGGCCTGATGAACCTAAAGTGGCTTGATGAGCTTACAGATATCTGATGAACCTAGTTCTGGTATACTTTAATAAGAGGCCTGATGAACCTATAGTGGCTTGATGAGCTTACAAATATCTGATGATCTGGTATACTTTAATAAGAGGCCTGATGAACCTATAGTGGCTTGATGAGCTTACAGATATCTGATGAACTTAGTTCTGGTATATGTTAATAACAGGCCCGATGAACCTATAGTGGCTTGATGAGCTTACAAATATCTGATGATCTGGTATACCTTAATAAGAGGCCTGATCAACCTATAGTGGCTTGATGAGCTTACAGATATCTGATGAACTTAGTTCTGGTATATCTTAATAAGAGGCCTGATCAACCTATAGTGGCTTGATGAGCTTACAGATATCTGATGAACTTAGTTCTGGTATACGTTAATAAGAGGCCTGATGAACCTATAGTGGCTTGATGAGCTTACAAATATCTGATGAACTTAGTTCTGGTAAACCTTAATAAGAGGCCTGATGAACCTATAGTGGCTTGATGAGCTTATAAATATCTGAAGAACTTAGTTCTGGTATACGTTAATAAGAGGCCTGATGAACCTATAGTGGCTTGATGAGCTTACAGATATCTGATGATCTGGTATACCTTAATAAGAGGCCTGATGAACCTAAAGTGGCTTGATGAGCTTACAAATATCTGATGAACTTAGTTCTGGTAAACCTTAATAAGAGGCCTGATGAACCTATAGTGGCTTGATGAGCTTATAAATATCTGATGAACTTAGTTCTGGTATACGTTAATAAGAGGCCTAATGAACCTATAGTGGCTTGATGAGCTTACAGATATCTGATGATCTGGTATACCTTAATAAGAGGCCTGATGAACCTATAGTGGCTTGATGAGCTTACAGATATCTGATGAACTTAGTTCTGGTATATCTTAATAAGAGGCCTGATGAACCTAAAGTGGCTTGATGAGCTTACAGATATCTGATGAACCTAGTTCTGGTATACTTTAATAAGAGGCCTGATCAACCTAGTGGCTTGATGAGCTTACAGATATCTGATGAACTTAGTTCTGGTATACATTAATAAGAGGCCTGATGAACCTATAGTGGCTTGATGAGCTTACAGATATCTGATGAACTTAGTTCTGGTATACGTTAATAAGAGGCCTGATGAACCTATAGTGGCTTGATGAGCTTACAGATATCTGATGAACTTAGTTCTGGTATACATTAATAAGAGGCCTGATGAACCTATAGAGGCTTGATGAGCTTACAGATATCTGATGAACTTAGTTCTGGTATACATTAATAAGAGGCCTGTTCAACCTATAGTGGCTTGATGAGCTTACAGATATTTGATGATCTTAGTTCTGGTATACATTAATAAGAGGCCTGATGAACCTATAGTGGCTTGATGAGCTTACAGATATCTGATGAACTTAGTTCTGGTATACGTTAATAAGAGGCCTGATGAACCTATAGTGGCTTGATGAGCTTACAGATATCTGATGAACTTAGTTCTGGTATATCTTAATAAGAGGCCTGATGAACCTATAGTGGCTTGATGAGCTTACAGATATCTGATAAACTTAGTTCTGGTATACATTAATAAGAGGCCTGATCAACCTATAGTGGCTTGATGAGCTTACAGATATCTGATGAACTTAGTTCTGGTAAACATTAATAAGAGGCCTGATGAACCTAAAGTGGCTTGATGAGCTTACAGATATCTGATGAACTTAGTTCTGGTATATCTTAATAAGAGGCCTGATGAACCTATAGTGGCTTGATGAGCTTACAGATATCTGATGAACTTAGTTCTGGTATACGTTAATTAGAGGCCTGATGAACCTATAGTGGCTTGATGAGCTTACAGATATCTGATGAACTTAGTTCTGGTATACATTAATAAGAGGCCTGATCAACCTATAGTGGCTTGTTGAGCTTACAGATACCTGATGAACTTAGTTCTGGTATACATTAATAAGAGGCCTGATCAACCTATAGTGGCTTTATGAGCTTACAGATATCTGATGAACTTAGTTCTGGTATACATTAATAAGAGGCCTGATCAACCTATAGTGGCTTGATGAGCTTACAGATATCTGATGAACTTAGTTCTGGTATACGTTAATAAGGACCTGATGAACCTATAGTGGCTTGATGAGCTTACAGATATCTGATGAACTTAGTTCTGGTATACATTAATAAGAGGCCTGATGAACCTATAGTGGCTTGATGAGCTTACAGATATCTGATGAACTTAGTTCTGGTATACATTAATAAGAGGCCTGATGAACCTAAAGTGGCTTGATGAGCTTACAGATATCTGATGAACTTAGTTCTGGTATACCTTAATAAGAGGCCTGATCAACCTATAGTGGCTTGATGAGCTTACAGATATCTGATGAACTTAGTTCTGGTAATTCTTAATAAGAGGCCTGATCAACCTATAGTGGCTTGATGAGCTTACAGATATCTGATGAACTTAGTTCTGGTATACGTTAATAAGAGGCCTGATGAACCTATAGTGGCTTGATGAGCTTACAAATATCTGATGAACTTAGTTCTGGTAAACCTTAATAAGAGGCCTGATGAACCTATAGTGGCTTGATGAGCTTATAAATATCTGAAGAACTTAGTTCTGGTATACGTTAATAAGAGGCCTGATGAACCTATAGTGGCTTGATGAGCTTACAGATATCTGATGATCTGGTATACCTTAATAAGAGGCCTGATGAACCTAAAGTGGCTTGATGAGCTTACAAATATCTGATGAACTTAGTTCTGGTATACGTTAATAAGAGGCCTGATCAACCTATAGTGGCTTGATGAGCTTACAAATATCTGATGAACTTAGTTCTGGTATACGTTAATAAGAGGCCTAATGAACCTATAGTGGCTTGATGAGCTTACAGATATCTGATGATCTGGTATACCTTAATAAGAGGCCTGATGAACCTATAGTGGCTTGATGAGCTTACAGATATCTGATGAACTTAGTTCTGGTATATCTTAATAAGAGGCCTGATAAACCTAAAGTGGCTTGATGAGCTTACAGATATCTGATGAACCTAGTTCTGGTATACTTTAATAAGAGGCCTGATCAACCTAGTGGCTTGATGAGCTTACAGATATCTGATGAACTTAGTTCTGGTATACATTAATAAGAGGCCTGATGAACCTATAGTGGCTTGATGAGCTTACAGATATCTGATGAACTTAGTTCTGGTATACGTTAATAAGAGGCCTGATGAACCTATAGTGGCTTGATGAGCTTACAGATATCTGATGAACTTAGTTCTGGTATACATTAATAAGAGGCCTGATGAACCTATAGAGGCTTGATGAGCTTACAGATATCTGATGAACTTAGTTCTGGTATACATTAATAAGAGGCCTGTTCAACCTATAGTGGCTTGATGAGCTTACAGATATTTGATGATCTTAGTTCTGGTATACATTAATAAGAGGCCTGATGAACCTATAGTGGCTTGATGAGCTTACAGATATCTGATGAACTTAGTTCTGGTATACATTAATAAGAGGCCTGATGAACCTATAGTGGCTTGATGAGCTTACAGATATCTCATGAACTTAGTTCTGGTATACATTAATAAGAGGCCTGATGAACCTATAGTGGCTTGATGAGCTTACAGATATCTGATAAACTTAGTTCTGGTATACATTAATAAGAGGCCTGATCAACCTATAGTGGCTTGATGAGCTTACAGATATCTGATGAACTTAGTTCTGGTAAACATTAATAAGAGGCCTGATGAACCTAAAGTGGCTTGATGAGCTTACAGATATCTGATGAACTTAGTTCTGGTATATCTTAATAAGAGGCCTGATGAACCTATAGTGGCTTGATGAGCTTACAGATATCTGATGAACTTAGTTCTGGTATATCTTAATAAGAGGCCTGATGAACCTATAGTGGCTTGATGAGCTTACAGATATCTGATGAACTTAGTTCTGGTATACGTTAATTAGAGGCCTGATGAACCTATAGTGGCTTGATGAGCTTACAGATATCTGATGAACTTAGTTCTGGTATACATTAATAAGAGGCCTGATCAACCTATAGTGGCTTGTTGAGCTTACAGATACCTGATGAACTTAGTTCTGGTATACATTAATAAGAGGCCTGATCAACCTATAGTGGCTTTATGAGCTTACAGATATCTGATGAACTTAGTTCTGGTATACATTAATAAGAGGCCTGATCAACCTATAGTGGCTTGATGAGCTTACAGATATCTGATGAACTTAGTTCTGGTATACGTTAATAAGGACCTGATGAACCTATAGTGGCTTGATGAGCTTACAGATATCTGATGAACTTAGTTCTGGTATACATTAATAAGAGGCCTGATGAACCTATAGTGGCTTGATGAGCTTACAGATATCTGATGAACTTAGTTCTGGTATACATTAATAAGAGGCCTGATGAACCTAAAGTGGCTTGATGAGCTTACAGATATCTGATGAACTTAGTTCTGGTATACCTTAATAAGAGGCCTGATCAACCTATAGTGGCTTGATGAGCTTACAGATATCTGATGAACTTAGTTCTGGTATATCTTAATAAGAGGCCTGATGAACCTATAGTGGCTTGATGAGCTTACAGATATCTGATGAACTTAGTTCTGGTATACGTTAATAAGAGGCCTGATGAACCTATAGTGGCTTGATGAGCTTACAAATATCTGATGAACTTAGTTCTGGTAAACCTTAATAAGAGGCCTGATGAACCTATAGTGGCTTGATGAGCTTATAAATATCTGAAGAACTTAGTTCTGGTATACGTTAATAAGAGGCCTGATGAACCTATAGTGGCTTGATGAGCTTACAGATATCTGATGATCTGGTATACCTTAATAAGAGGCCTGATGAACCTAAAGTGGCTTGATGAGCTTACAAATATCTGATGAACCTAGTTCTGGTATACGTTAATAAGAGGCCTGATCAACCTATAGTGGCTTGATGAGCTTACAAATATCTGATGAACTTAGTTCTGGTATACGTTAATAAGAGGCCTAATGAACCTATAGTGGCTTGATGAGCTTACAGATATCTGATGATCTGGTATACCTTAATAAGAGGCCTGATGAACCTATAGTGGCTTGATGAGCTTACAGATATCTGATGAACTTAGTTCTGGTATATCTTAATAAGAGGCCTGATGAACCTAAAGTGGCTTGATGAGCTTACAGATATCTGATGAACCTAGTTCTGGTATACTTTAATAAGAGGCCTGATCAACCTAGTGGCTTGATGAGCTTACAGATATCTGATGAACTTAGTTCTGGTATACATTAATAAGAGGCCTGATGAACCTATAGTGGCTTGATGAGCTTACAGATATCTGATGAACTTAGTTCTGGTATACGTTAATAAGAGGCCTGATGAACCTATAGTGGCTTGATGAGCTTACAGATATCTGATGAACTTAGTTCTGGTATACATTAATAAGAGGCCTGATGAACCTATAGAGGCTTGATGAGCTTACAGATATCTGATGAACTTAGTTCTGGTATACATTAATAAGAGGCCTGTTCAACCTATAGTGGCTTGATGAGCTTACAGATATTTGATGATCTTAGTTCTGGTATACGTTAATAAGAGGCCTGATGAACCTATAGTGGCTTGATGAGCTTACAGATATCTGATGAACTTAGTTCTGGTATACATTAATAAGAGGCCTGATGAACCTATAGTGGCTTGATGAGCTTACAGATATCTGATGAACTTAGTTCTGGTATACATTAATAAGAGGCCTGATGAACCTATAGTGGCTTGATGAGCTTACAGATATCTGATAAACTTAGTTCTGGTATACATTAATAAGAGGCCTGATCAACCTATAGTGGCTTGATGAGCTTACAGATATCTGATGAACTTAGTTCTGGTAAACATTAATAAGAGGCCTGATGAACCTAAAGTGGCTTGATGAGCTTACAGATATCTGATGAACTTAGTTCTGGTATATCTTAATAAGAGGCCTGATGAACCTATAGTGGCTTGATGAGCTTACAGATATCTGATGAACTTAGTTCTGGTATACGTTAATTAGAGGCCTGATGAACCTATAGTGGCTTGATGAGCTTACAGATATCTGATGAACTTAGTTCTGGTATACATTAATAAGAGGCCTGATCAACCTATAGTGGCTTGTTGAGCTTACAGATACCTGATGAACTTAGTTCTGGTATACATTAATAAGAGGCCTGATCAACCTATAGTGGCTTTATGAGCTTACAGATATCTGATGAACTTAGTTCTGGTATACATTAATAAGAGGCCTGATCAACCTATAGTGGCTTGATGAGCTTACAGATATCTGATGAACTTAGTTCTGGTATACGTTAATAAGAGGCCTGATGAACCTATAGTGGCTTGATGAGCTTACAGATATCTGATGAACTTAGTTCTGGTATACATTAATAAGAGGCCTGATCAACCTATAGTGGCTTGATGAGCTTACAGATATCTGATGAACTTAGTTCTGGTATACATTAATAAGAGGCCTGATGAACCTAAAGTGGCTTGATGAGCTTACAGATATCTGATGAACTTAGTTCTGGTATACGTTAATAAGAGGCCTGATCAACCTATAGTGGCTTTATGAGCTTACAGATATCTGATGAACTTAGTTCTGGTATACCTTAATAAGAGGCCTGATCAACCTATAGTGGCTTGATGAGCTTACAGATATCTGATGAACTTAGTTCTGGTATACATTAATAAGAGGCCTGATGAACCTATAGTGGCTTGATGAGCTTACAGATATCTGATGAACTTAGTTCTGGTATATCTTAATAAGAGGCCTGATGAACCTATAGTGGCTTGATGAGCTTACAGATATCTGATGAACTTAGTTCTGGTATACATTAATAAGAGGCCTGATCAACCTATAGTGGCTTGATGAGCTTACAGATATCTGATGAACTTAGTTCTGGTATACGTTAATAAGAGGCCTGATGAACCTATAGTGGCTTGATGAGCTTACAGATATCTGATGAACTTAGTTCTGGTATATGTTTATTAAAGGCTTGATGAACCCTAGGTACATGACAGTTATACAAATAGTTACCTTTCATGTGTACTTTACAGAGACCATCTACTGTTAATGTATCATCAGGTGTTACATATAGCTGTTTTGTAGTAATAGAAGTCGTGGAAGTCTGTAAGATTTCAGTTAGAGGAGAAAAACTGGACATTTCTTCAGATTGAAGTTGCTGAAATATTTTAAATAAAAAAAGGAAAATAGAATACTTGCAAAAATTAAGGTCAAATCCTGAAAAAAAAAAATCATCAAGATAAAAAAATCCTAGAAATGAGTTATCCTCCTCAAGTGTTTCTTTTCATATTAAAAAAAAGTCTACTGATACCAGGAATGGAATGAAATGATGGTTTCTTACTCGATGTTAAATTTACCTCTGTAGTTAGTTAATATGCAGTATAAATAATGAAAAGCAATACAATCTGATATGAGTAAAGTGATAAAACAATTTTTTTTATCAGGACATACAATTACAAATCCTCAGTATCATTTGTTAGATAAGTCAGTGTAATAATCCGAATACATGACAATTGTGTAATCAAAATAATTAAGTAGGGTTATAACAAACACCTAATTGGCCAGAACCAGAGCTTATAATGTACACCAAACATACTGCAATATCATGATTCCATCTTCTATTTTATTGGAGATGTTGATCTATTCAGTCGCTATTAAATCTAAAAGAGATTCAAGTTCATTCCACAGCCATCGATAGCCATCCCTTTAAAACTTAATTTGAGAATGTTGTCAGTTAAAAAACGTTATACTATCTGAATAAACAAAATATTAAATTATAATAAATCAATCCATGTTAGGGTGTTTGAAGACTTACCTTCAATAAATGATACAGTCGACTGGAAGCATTGATAATGAGATCAAACTCAGCTGGGGTTTCTGATAAAATGGCACTGTAAAAGTCTTCTTTTATATCTAACACAGGTTTAATTAGATGTTCTATATCTGGATTATTCCAAGTAGGTTCAGACATTAACCAGCCTGATTTAAATACACTACTATCTCCTACAAAATATGACATATCATAAATACACTACTATCTCCTACAAAAAATGACAAATCATAAATACACTTTTTCTCCTAAAAAATGACAAATCATAAATACACTTTTTCTCCTAAAAAATGACAAATCATAAATACACTTATTTCCATATTATAAATGTAAAAACACATTTGTTGCCTATAAAAATAACATAACTAAAACACAGATATTAGTAACTGTAAATCAACATTCACTTAGCATGTAAAATCAACAGAGAACCAAGAATCAAAATTAACGTGATTTTCTACAGAATAAACATGCTGGTTTTCATAGGAAAGGGACCTTTTTGAATTTTGCAAGGGTAAGCCACTGTTACTCACTATTATTTTTTTAAAGTACCCAGTAGATTATTTTGATAGGCTCCTAGTGTGGGATATTTTTACTGGTTCCCCAAAAACACTTTTGCTTTCCTCCTTCAAGTTTCACTATGATAAGACAATTAAATGGGTTTCCCTACAGCAGGCAAATTTTTTATATGTGCAGATCGCAGTATTCCTAGGGAGACCATTGGTTTCCCTATTACAGGTCAATTTTACAGGTTTTCCTAGTACAGGTCATCTTACTGGTTTCACTTATATATGTCACTTATATAGGATCCCTAAGATAGGTCAATTTAGATATTTCCTACAGTAGGTCAAACTTACAGGTTCCCTGGGTCTGACCACTTTTACTGGCTCCCCTAGTGTAGGCCACATTAACAGATCACCCCAGGAAAAGGCAAACTGTTACTTTTTATTAACTACCTTTACCCCAGGTAAAGACAAATTGTTATTGTTAATTAACTACCTTTACCCTAGGTAAAAACAAACTGTTATTGTTAATTAACTACCTTTACCCTAGGTAAAGACAAACTGTTATTGTTAATAAACAACCTTTACCCTAAATAAAGACAAACTGTTGTTGTTAATTAACAACCTTTACCCTAGGTAAAACAAATTGTTACTGTTTATTAACTACCATTACCCTAGGTAAGACAAACTTTTATTGTTAATTAACAACCTTTACCCTAGGTAAAACAAATTGTTACTGTTAATTAACTACCATTACCCTAGGTAAGACAAACTTTTATTGTTAATTAACTACCATTACCCTAAGTAAGACAAACTGTTATTGTTAATAAACAACCTTTACCCTAGGTAAAGACAAACTGTTACTGTTAATTAACTACCTTTACCCTAGATAAACAAATTGTTACTGTTAATTAACTACCATTACCCTAGGTAAGACAAACTTTTATTGTTAATTAACTACCTTTACCCTAGGTAAGACAAACTGTTATTGTTAATTAACTACCTTTACCCTAGATAAACAAATTGTTACTGTTAATTAACAACCTTTACCCTAGGTAAAGAAACGACCTTTACCCTGGGTAAAGACAAACTTTTACTGTTAATTAACTACCTTTAGATGTATCAATCCATGGACAGTATCTAGTTACTTCTTCTACCAGATGAGGAAGAACTGGAGCTAATGCTTTGATTAATGAATTTAACACATGATACTGTACAAACTGACAATTAATTCTAGAGGAACCCTCCTTCTCTGTACAATACATCCTACAATTATATACATTGGTCTTAAATGTTAACAGTCACATTGGCAGTAGTAAGGCAAGTCAAACAGTTTATTTACAAGTGAAAAATCACAGAGAATGTTTGAAAATTGATAAATTTATAATAATAATCCTTAAGCATTTTTTTTTTTCTTTTGTAAATCCTTATTTTCAAGTTCTTTTGTGGATTAACAACGAGTGTAAATAAAAGATAAGACAAATGATTACCCAAATAAACAATTAAATGAAATCTTAAAAATTTAATCACTGGTCTTTACCACAATGGGCAACTTATACATATTCTAAAAAATTCAAAAGCTTGGAGATTTTCAACTAGACTGTCACTATGAAATCTTCAGCATACAGAATAGTGTAAATGGCAAGATACCAAACATTTCATTAATTACTAGTTGGGCAACACCTTAAGGGGTTTCGCGGGAAAGAATGGAACAATCTAGAAGATTTCCACTTCCGGAGCCTCGGTGGTCTAGTGGTCTAAAGCGCGTACTTACAGATCACAGCGCCTCTCACTTCCTGGGTTCGAATCCCACTCGGGACAGATCCTAGTGTGAGAAAGATTGTCAGTTCGCTTGCCGAAGGTCGTTCGTTTTCTCTGGTACTCCAGGTTTCCTCCACCATCCAAGAACTGGCCGCCTCGAAATAAGTGAAAGAATCTTGACTGGGGCGTAAAACACCATTTTTCCACTCCATTTCCACTTCCAGTTTTGCAGACGTTTATAGAACCCATTTATTGTTTTTACACTGTTTGTTCATCATCCCACAGTCAAGCAAAATAGGTGTACAGATTTCAACTGGCAAGATCAGGTCTCTAACTGCAGATGTTTATTTCGCCTGTAGTGTCACACCAATTTCGTGGAACTTTTAAAAGTAACAGACCGGGGCGACTTTGGGCATTTAATGTGGATTTTCTGTACAACATATCAAAAATATTAAAAATACCGTTTTTCCGTAATAACGCAAAATATTTTTTAACCAAAGTTCAAATTCATAGCTATAGTGGTCATTCAAAATGGGTGAATTAAACATGCATCCAGCTGTCAAGATAATTGATACGTTTTACCATGTAAATTGTTTATTTCACCTTTGACCTGAAAGAAACATCATTATTGTTGATCGGAAGAGTGCATACACACAGACCGGGTCAACTTTGGAATTTAATGTGGATTTTCTGTACAACATATCAAAAATATAAAATACCGTTTTTTCCGTAATATCTCAAAATATTTTTTTAACAAAGTTCAAGTTCATAGCCATCATGATCATTGAAAACGGGTGAATTAAACATGCATCCAGCTGTCAAGAATTTTGATCCATCTTACAATGTGATGTGTCATTTGACCTTTGACCTGAAAGAAATGTCATCATTGTTGATCGGAAGAGTGCATGCACACAGACCAGGGTTCAACTTTGGGCATTTAATGTGGATTTTCTGTACAACATATCAAAAATATTAAAAATACCGTTTTTTCCGTTATATCTCAAAATATTTTTTAACCAAAGTTCAAGTTCACAGCCATAGTGGTAATTGAAAACGGGTGAATTAAACAGTCATCTAACTGTCAAGATTATCGATCCGTTTTACAATGCCAAGGTGTTAATTTGACCTTTGACCTGAAAGAAAGTACTTTTGCATTGTAAATGATAAGTCCACTTAAAACACTTACTGTGGATTTTGTGTACAACATAGAAAAAATCTAAAAATACTGTTTTTTCAGTAACATCTTAAAGAATTTTTCGTATGTTGACATAAAATTGATAGCTAGAATGGTTATCGAACTAGAGTGGTTTAAACAGAACTTTGGTTTGACAAAATTGTCAAAAGTGCGATTTTAGCAACTTTGGTCCCAAAATTAAGTATGATCCGGATTTTCCCGAAAATTTAACTTAGCTAGAAAGCTAGATCGCATTTGACTCCATAAACTCAGAAAGTTTTAAAAAAATTTATAATCGGCTTCATGTCGTCCTCAAGATCGCGGTTATATGTGGTTGATTAGGTAATTTTAGCCGCCTTTATCATTTCACTCTCAGAGAGAGTTCCGAATTAAAATTCATAACTCCTCTAGATCGTTCCATTCTTTAAAGATCATTTTTTAACAACATGAATGCTATGGGATGGCACATGGTACATGAATAAACTCAACTAGGCTAAAAACTAATATAAATTCCTTACCTATCTTTTGTTATTGTATTATAAAAAGCTGATACTTGTGAATTCATAAACCTTTCAATCAGAGACAAAACACTTCCATACTTGTAATCCTCATACAACTCAGTCACCTAGAAAATATCACAATAATAAACTGTTAACAAAAATGTTTTACAGACCAGAGACACACAGATCATAACTGATACTCAGGGATCAGTATGAAATCATACATCCATTCTACAGTAAGCAAGCAGGTGCCCTAAATTAATTTGCGATAATAGTAAGAATCCTAAACAAACTAAATGTTTTACTTGTTTTAAAGGTTTTCCATGTTGAATATGTTATTAGACTAAAGTTTCCATTTTATCCAAATAATATTTCAAAATTTTACACTTAGCTTTATAAATAAAATTGCCATAAAATATTCTAACACAATAACTCTCATTCATCTTCATTTCCTCCAGAACCTTAGCCTCATGTGGCCAAATAATCTAAAGCACACACTTACAGATCACAATGTCTCTTACTGCCTAGGTTTTAATCATATTCAGGAAGACCCTAGTTTGCAGTCAGGGTTTTTTCCATGCATTCCAGTTTCCTCCACCATCCCAGAACTGACCGCCTCAATGTAAGTTAAAGAATCTTGATTTAGGCATAAAATACCATTACCCAACTCAACTCCTCCTGAACCACTGGACGGATTTCTAGGATAATTGGTACGCCAGATGTTGATAGCCTTAAGGTTAGTTAAAGGAACCAGCATAGCAGTAAGTTATAGTAGTTTACTATCACATTATAATATAGCAAGATTAAAAAAATAATTTTCACAAACATGCAACATAATAAGAACTTTTTTTAACTTGAAAGAGTTATGAAATAATACAACATTCAGTATCACCTGAGTCTCAAATTGGTATACCAGATGTAACATGTATTTGTCTTGTGGCCATAAATCATTATAATCCACTAACAATTTTTCTCCTGTAAAATCATTTAAATTACCAAGCAGATATCGAAGCATTTTTCTGATCTAAAACAAAAAAGAACAAATTTCTAATTTTTTTTTTACATGTTATGTAAATTTCACTTCAATATACTTGTACATACATGTAGGATGTACAGACAAAGTAACTGTACATGTATATGAATTCTTAATAAAATGGCAAAAAGTTAATTAAATAATGACTACCAGATTGTGTGTGTGTGTGTTGTCTGTGTCTGTGTGCATGTATACACGTGAAGTACTGTAAATTGTGCTTTTTTTTGGTATAAATTTGTAAAAGTAACAAGGCACAATAAAAACTTTGTGAATATTTTAAAATATTTCATTTGTATACTTGTGAAAATTAAATAAAGTGAACATTTCCTGCTTTACAGTATCGTTTTTTTTATTTTCAGGACTAAATTGTTTCTAATTTTTTTTCCATCAATTTTCTCAGAAATGGTCTTCTTAATCTCCTCAAATAAATATTGACTGACAATTTAAAAGTTTTATTTTTACCAGAAACAGAAATGGTCTACTTAATCTCCTCAAATAAATATTGACTGACAATTTAAAGGTTTTATTTTTACCAGAAACAGAAATGGTCTACTTAATCTCCTCAAATAAATATTGACTGACAATTTAAAAGTTTTATTTTTACCAGAAACAGAAATGGTCTACTTAATCTCCTCAAATAAATATTGACTGACAATTTAAAGGTTTTATTTTTAACAGAAATCCTAATATGTATTTTCTTTTTGTGTGCAAGTCAACTTCTTGACAACTCTTGTTTCATAATGTTTTGGCTTGATGCTAATTTTAAACGAAAATAAAGTTTAATATTTCATAATCACTTTCAAAAGTAAAAGGCGTAACTTACCTCAAACACTTCATTGTTACATCTTTCCAGTACCGAGCTACCAATTAAAATCTGTGGTGCTAAACTGTTACGTGCAACCCAGAATCTGAGTACATCTGCACCATATGAGGGGTCCTTAGCCTTGTTCTAAAATTGAAATCAGAATTGTGAAATAAGACAGATTCTGATCTTTAAAACAACAAAATATGAAATATATAACCTGAATTTTATGGAATTACATTTCTCACCTACTATAAGAGTTTTCCGACGTTTTTATTGTTGAGTATTCTCTTACCTCTGCCCTGTTGTGATAACTAGAATACATATTAATCAAACCATGGATTCTCAAACCAATTAAAACTTTTAATTTTTTTTAAATAAATTTTCCTCTTAATACCCTGTATTTTAACTTTATTAATAATTTTCAATATATTTTGAAATACATTTTTTCCTCCCCTAAATGATTACAAAAACAAAGAAATATAAGAATCTAATGTTGAAAAATCATCAACAAAAAACAATAATGTCGCAATAATCAAGTCTCCCATTGGATAAAAATTTGACAATCCACAGATTCAGATAACCTATTTGTATCCCTAACTTTGGGGAGACTCTATAAGTCTACCTAACTCCTTAGCAGCAATCAGTGTGTGGCTTTAGTTTTAATCTGACTTTAACATACAACTTTCATATTTTGGCATGCTAGATTGATATATCAACAATAATATCATTAGTGCTACTACTGCTGCTGCTGCTAACATTAGGAAAGTACATTTTAGGGACTGTTAAAAATAAAAACAGGGTTCAAACAAGGTTGTGTTATAGAAAGGTTTACAAATTCAAACTGAGTATTGGACAAAAGAAAGTTAAATATTAAAATATCTTATTTGTTCAATCAGTCTTGTTTCATATTTGCAATTATTTCAAATATCATAAAACTAATTCAATCTCTTTTTATTTATATACAGGCATCTGTCAATAAAGGTAAACTCCATCATTCCGGAATTGACCACCTTGATAGAAGTAAAACAATTCTTATTGAGGTTTAAAACACTAAACAACCTACAATGTACATATACATATTTCTTACCTTACCACCGTTAATAATAACATCAGGGTCAACAACATTACCAATAGATTTAGACATTTTCTTGCCCTCTTCGTCTAATGCAAAATCATGAACAACAATACTCCTACAAAAAAGATTAATTTTAATCAAATAAAGTTCATAGATTGTATAAATGATAAAACCTAAAAAATTCACATATCATCAGGAGCCTCAGTGGCCACAAGGCCTCTCACTGTCTAGATTTGAAACCCACTTGGCGTGAGAAAGTTTGTCAGTTCGTTTGCCAAAGGATGTCAGTTTTCTCTGGGGACTCCAGATTCCTCCACCATCTAAAAACTAACACTAAAAATATTTTTAAAAAATCACTTCACTTCAATGATTTGGAATATCTTTCAAGGCAAATATGAATCATAATTTCAAAACACTCACAATTCATGTACATTTAGGTGTGAAAAACATTGAACAAAGAACACTATATTTAATTTTCACTAAAATTATTACAGATATATAAAAAAAGCTGTACACACTTATAAGGTGCTTGATTCCTAACAGCTATACTAGTTAATAATGAAGATTGAAACCATCCACCAAACTGATCAATGCCTTCCATATATAAATCAGCCTTCTTATCTACATAAAAAATAATATACAAAATAATATATAAAATAGCATTCATGATTGCCTGGCAAACTGAATAAAATTATTTATTACAAATTTCCTTGAAGGAAGTATTTAACAGAGATTTTTTATGATAAAAGATTTGATGTATTTACTATTTATTTAGTTGTAACAGAAGGATTTTTATATATTGATAACCCTAAACAATATCTGGTTACTTTTATTGATATTCAAAGAAAATCTCCTTATGTGGAAGTGGTAAAATGTTTAGACAAAAAATAACAAGAAATTTGAAAACTATAAAACTATATACCTTCAGGAAGTGTTGTCCATGAGACTCCACTATCAAACCATATATCTAATATATCAGTGCCTTTAACAAAATCAGCATGTCCACCTAAACCAATCTAAATATAAAATAGAATTACTTACTAGAATGTTCTTGATCTGAAAATTGTTTACAAGATTTTACTTATTGTTAAATGTTTTCATTAAACTGAAAGATAGGCATCTACATATCTGTCCAACCATTTGCATTGCAATTTTATATCAAATATGTTGAGGGTTGTAACAAAAATACCATTACAAACATGATTTGTTGTTTTATAATGACTTTGTTTTAATTTATTTGAACATGTCTACAATAACTGCTAATTTTACAATCTAAAAATCTCAATTTTCACCTAGACCTGCATTTATCAACATACATCAGTAATTCAAGCCTCATCAAAAGTTACAACAGTCAGTAACATAACAGACAGAAATACACTGAGAACTGTAGACTTAATTATATGTACATAATACTCCAGCTGTATGTGTTTTGGGTAGTCAGTGCTGGAATGGTGGAGAAAACAAGTCTTAAGAGTTCCCAGAGAAAACACAAACCTTGGTCAAGCAAATAGATAAACATTCCCACACAAGGCTTACACATGTACCCCAATGGAATTCAAATCTAGGCAGTAAAAGTCTTTTGAGATCAAATAAACTGGAAATTAAGACCATTCAGGCATGGAGGCCTTCAAAACTAATGCCATTAAAGGCTATATTCTAATTATGAAGTCAACTGTTGAATTATGTAACCTTTGATAACTCTTCTTTCGGTATGAGTTCTTCTTCAGTAAGATTCCACCAACAATCACTTCCATGCTGATTAAATAAGGATTTAACATGATCAATTATTGTCCTGAAATAATAAAAACATAATAATAGTAAAACAATCTGCTTGTATAAACATATATAGTCCTTCTCAAGAAAGGTCTAAAATTCTGAACCCCTAAAACAAAATAAACAAAAAGACAAATGCAGAATAAGATGATTACTTTTATCTAGAGAGCAACTGGTATTATAATGAGTGATCAGATTGTTATTGTAAAGAATGTGATATGTGGATATTTTACTTGTCACTTGCAGAAACAAAGGGAGAATAAAGTCCCTGCATGTGTATAAACAGTTTACAATGTTCAAGTCTATTTCAGGAAAAAACCTCCCTTAAATAGAACAAAGTGTCAACTGTTGATAAAAAATTATACATCATACAAATACATTCAAATATGAAGCATCCAAGCTTATCTAAAAGAGCAGATATGGTATAGGTTAAACATGTTGCAAGGCAGTCAGACAGAAAAAACAGACTTACAGACAGGTGGACATACCAATGGACAAAAATTTAAATCAAAATCAAACAGATAGAACAAAAACAAACAAATGTCTGCCTTCCTGCCAAAACTCAATGATCATTAAACCCAAATGCCTGAATAGTTTACCTGTTTAAAATAGGTTGTCTTGTTTGCCGATGATAGAATACAGGAATAGGTACACCCCACACACGTTGTCGAGATATACACCAGTATGTCCGCCTATCTAACTGTTCCAGCATACCTTGTTCGCTTTTTCTTGGTCTAATATCTACGGACTTCAAACTTTCCTAAGGAACACAGACAATACACTTAAATCATAGTCGAGGACTTCAAATCTACATACACTTAAATCATAGTCGAGGACTTCAAATCTACACGCACTTAAATCATAGTCGAGGACTTCAAATCTACACACATTTAAATCATAGTCGAGGACTTCAAATCTACACACACTTAAATCATAGTTGAGGACTTCAAATCTACACACACTTAAATCATAGTCGAGGACTTCAAATCTACACACACTTAAATCATGGTCGAGGACTTCAGATCTAAATCATAGTCGAGGACTTCAAATCTACACACACTTAAATCATAGTCGAGGACTTCAAATCTAAATCATAGTCGAGGACTTCAAATCTAAATCATAGTCGAGGACTTCAAATCTACACACACTTAAATCATAGTCGAGGACTTCAAATCTACACACACTTAAATCATAGTCGAGGACTTCAAATCTAAATCATAGTCGAGGACTTCAAATCTACACACACTTAAATCATAGTCGAGGACTTCAAATCTCAATCATAGTCGAGGACTTCAAATCTACACACACTTAAATCATAGTGGAGGACTTCAAATCTACACACACTTAAATCATAGTCGTAGACTTCAAATCTACACACACTTAAATCATAGTCGAGGACTTCAAATCTATTCACACTTAAATCATAGTCGAGGACTTCAAATCTACAAACACTTAAATCATAGTCGAGGTCTACAGGTAGTTAAAAGAGTTTTTTTCACAGTATATGATGTTTTTTTTATTATATTTGAAATTCAAAAACAGTGTGAAGAAGAAAACATATAAATTGCTGTTCAATATATCAGATCAATGATTATCCATGAGATCAATTTCAACAAACTGCAATACAATGATAGATTTTGTATATCAGCTTTGTGACATCATACAGGTATAAACCTTATTTACAAAGTAAACTTATTCAAATTTAACTATCATGAACAAAATATTTAAAATAACTTACAATAGCTTTTTCCTTTAGTTTCTTGGTATCTACAAACCACTGTCTACTAGCTCGGATTATAACAGGTTTTTTAGTTCTCCAGTCATACGGATAACTGTGTATAAAGTCTGACGTTTGTAAAACATCATCTCCCAGCATGTCAATTACTGAAATTGAATAACAAACCATTCAAAGGACAATATACTTCTCAAATACAAACAACTGGACTGGGACGTTAAACACCATTACTCAACTCAACTCAAATACAAACAACTGGACTGGGACGTTAAACACCATTACTCAACTCAACTCAAATACAAACAACTGGACTGGGACGTTAAACACCATTACTCAACTCAACTCAAATACAAACAACTGGACTGGGACGTTAAACACCATTACTCAACTCAACTCAAATACAAACAACTTGACTGGGACGTTAAACACCATTACTCAACTCAACTCAAATACAAACAACTTGACTGGGACGTTAAACACCATTACTCAACTCAACTCAAATACAAACAACTTGACTGGAACGTTAAACACCATTACTCAACTCAACTCAATACAAACAACTGGACTGGGACGTTAAACACCATTACTCAACTCAACTCAAATACAAACAACTGGACTGGGACGTTAAACACCATTACTCAACTCAACTCAAATACAAACAACTTGACTGGGACGTTAAACACCATTACTCAACTCAACTCAAATACAAACAACTTGACTGGGACGTTAAACACCATTACTCAACTCAACTCAAATACAAACAACTTGACTGGGACGTTAAACACCATTACTCAACTCAACTCAAATACAAACAACTTGACTGGGACGTTAAACACCATTACTCAACTCAACTCAAATACAAACAACTTGACTGGAACGTTAAACACCATTACTCAACTCAACTCAAATACAAACAACTGGACTGGGACGTTAAACACCATTACTCAACTCAACTCAAATACAAACAACTGGACTGGGACGTTAAACACCATTACTCAACTCAACTCAAATACAAACAACTTGACTGGGACGTTAAACACCATTACTCAACTCAACTCAAATACAAACAACTTGACTGGGACGTTAAACACCATTACTCAACTCAACTCAAATACAAACAACTTGACTGGGACGTTAAACACCATTACTCAACTCAACTCAAATACAAACAACTTGACTGGGACGTTAAACACCATTACTCAACTCAACTCAAATACAAACAACTGGACTGGGACGTTAAACACCATTACTCAACTCAACTCAAATACAAACAACTTGACTGGGACGTTAAACACCATTACTCAACTCAACTCAAATACAAACAACTTGACTGGGACGTTAAACACCATTACTCAACTCAACTCAAATACAAACAACTGGACTGGGACGTTAAACACCATTACTCAACTCAACTCAAATACAAACAACTTGACTGGGACGTTAAACACCATTACTCAACTCAACTCAAATACAAACAACTGGACTGGAACGTTAAACACCATTACTCAACTCAACTCAAATACGAACAACTTGACTGGGACGTTAAACACCATTACTCAACTCAACTCAAATACAAACAACTGGACTGGGACGTTAAACACCATTACTCAACTCAACTCAAATACAAACAACTTGACTGGGACGTTAAACACCATTACTCAACTCAACTCAAATACAAACAACTTGACTGGGACGTTAAACACCATTACTCAACTCAACTCAAATACAAACAACTGGACTGGGACGTTAAACACCATTACTCAACTCAACTCAAATACAAACAACTTGACTGGGACGTTAAACACCATTACTCAACTCAACTCAAATACAAACAACTGGACTGGGACGTTAAACACCATTACTCAACTCAACTCAAATACAAACAACTGGACTGGGACGTTAAACACCATTACTCAACTCAACTCAAATACAAACAACTGGACTGGGACGTTAAACACCATTACTCAACTCAACTCAAATACAAACAACTTGACTGGGACGTTAAACATCATTACTCAACTCAACTCAAATACAAACAACTGGACTGGGACGTTAAACACCATTACTCAACTCAACTCAAATACAAACAACTGGACTGGGACGTTAAACACCATTACTCAACTCAACTCAAATACAAACAACTTGACTGGGACGTTAAACACCATTACTCAACTCAACTCAAATACAAACAACTGGACTGGGACGTTAAACACCATTACTCAACTCAACTCAAATACAAACAACTGGACTGGGACGTTAAACACCATTACTCAACTCAACTCAAATACAAACAACTTGACTGGGACGTTAAACACCATTACTCAACTCAACTCAAATACAAACAACTGGACTGGGACGTTAAACACCATTACTCAACTCAACTCAAATACAAACAACTTGACTGGGACGTTAAACACCATTACTCAACTCAACTCAAATACAAACAACTTGACTGGGACGTTAAACACCATTACTCAACTCAACTCAAATACAAACAACTGGACTGGGACGTTAAACACCATTACTCAACTCAACTCAAATACAAACAACTTGACTGGGACGTTAAACACCATTACTCAACTCAACTCAAATACAAACAACTGGACTGGGACGTTAAACACCATTACTCAACTCAACTCAAATACAAACAAAGTACAGTGAAACCTGTCTATAAAGGCCACTCAAGGGATACGGCCAAAGTGGCCTTTATAGACAAGTTATATCAAGGATCATCAAAAATTATTATCTGAATCGTTCTTTATTATTCATTTTAGTACCCAAATGAAACTGTACCCAAATTAATGAAATTGTTTCTTCTGTAACTTGAGATTAACCAAAAAAAAAAAATAATAATAATAATAATTTTTTGAATAATTTATTCAACATCTTCAGGAATTTACAAATCCTTTGCACCACGCTGGCCTCGTAACATAAATATGTCTAAATGGTTAATTGCTCTTTTTTCTTTCTCTCTCTTTTTTTTTTTTTTTTTTTTTTTTTTTTTTTTTTTTTTTTTTTTTGCTATGTATAGGGGTGTTGCATAGTTAAGTTTTATTCTTAGAACGCTTACACCTGACCTGTACCAACATAATTAGGTCACTTCAGACACACATCACACTCTTGCTAAGGAAGTGTTGTTACATAATGAATTACATGGTTTAGTGATCAGAGCGGTGATTATCTGTGTCATATGTAACTGTCAAATTTACTGTTTATATATCGTTATTAAAAATAACCATTAATTTTTTCGGGAGCGGAATTCAATCGTAGTTGGTGTGGATTTGAATTTAAATCGGTGCCAAAAATATATCATTGGCGAAATGACATTTTACACTGGTGCCAAAATGACTTGATATCGCATCTTGGTACGATTTCCAAACTAACGAAAAAAATGTCTGTTAGCGGTAGAACGGCACACACGGTTTATTTCTTAGGATACATTTACTTCATAGTCGGATAACACAGCTTTGATTAAATTGATTTGGGTTCGTCCAACACCATAACTTCCGCAAGTTTCCTAGTACTTAATTTCCCCTTTTCAGATTTATTTAACAAATCTACTCGCTGTTCTAAAGTCAATGCATGCCATTTACAATGGCCAAATAAAAAAAAAAAAATCAAATATTATTGTATGTGAAAAAAAATGTCAGTGTATTATCGCAATGTAAGCTTTACTCAATATGGCCGTTTAGATACTTATAAACAGAATTGCATTATGGGATTTTTTGTTAATGCCGACTGAATCCGGAAATTTCCGGAAACTGACGAAGATTCGTAAACATTGCAAATGGCCGCTACAGACAGTTCTGGTAGCAGACCTGTCATGAAATGACAGCCAAAATTGCCCAATTTTGGTCATACCACCTTTAGTGTTATGCACCCATATTTCAATAATTTTTAAAGTAACACCAGAAATGTTGATACTTTTTAAAATCAGAAGAATTCAAGCACTATTTCTATACTGAATTTATGACCCAAATGCAAATTTTAACAAGTTTAGCAAACATTTTGTTACCATGGCAACCACACAGAAAATTGTAAAATTTTACCTCAAAATAGACCATTTTCATAGAATCTGATGGTCAACAAACCCCGAACTACATATATTGGCACATATTGTCCCTGAATCCTCAAATATTACTTTTTTTCTTTTTCAAAAAAAATCAATACCTTGTCTGATTCATTTTTTCAGAAATTTGGAAAATGTGTCAATCATGCTAAAAGCACATGGCAATGTTTACATGCAAAATGTGGTCCAGGCATAGGAAGTGCATTGTGCGGCTCAAGTCCTTACGCTGGAAATATAGTGCGATAGTCATCCAACTCAGCTTAATTCTTTAGCAAACCTCAGAAGCTCTCACCCTGGCAAAATTGCAAAGTGCTATCTATTAACAAATTTAAATGAGCAGGGTCTAAGTAAAGACCCCTGAGTTTTTTATATGCACTACTTTTGACCGTCCCCCATCCGGCCTTATCACGACTGAGGTCTACTACCATAAGGCTAATGCAAATTTCAAAACTCATAATTTTACTTTATTTTCTGACAGAAGACAATATTACGAATCAAACGCTATGCAACACTATGCTGGTATTTGCAAAAATTGTCAAAATTGGCTACAATCAATTCATAGGCATGCATTCCATAATGTGGCCAATTTACACTCATTTGGGCTAATTTTTGCAATTTTTGCCAAACTGATTATGTACATTTGAGTTAAAATGCTGTTGACAAATAGTTTAAAGCTTAAAAGTAAATGAAAAGATGCATTCCTGGTTATCCTATGTTAAATGTACATAGCAAACTTTGGCAATAAAAAACTAATTATTTGCCAAATTGATGGCAATTTTGCAAACTCGCACAAAATGAGCATTAAAATGAGTAAAAAGTATAGAACAGACTGAACTAAATCGATTAGAATTTGCAATGGATGAATTAACTATGAAATATTTCATAAAGTTTTGAAATTTTATAACATTATCTACTAAAATTCTCTTGTTTTTCATTAAAAATCCAAAAAAATTAACAGCATCATAGAAATAAAGGGAGATAACTCTCGATATCCATTATTTAGACACTTAAAATTGTGCTTTTTGCATGATTATGGCAAAGTAAGATGTCACTGGTTTTATGATATATCAAAATTTGAATTTTATAAAGAATTATGTAGTTAAAAGTGATAATTATTAAATATATAAATTAGATTTATGCAGTTGGCAAAAGTTTTAGCAATGGTTTTGCTTCTTATGATGATACATAATATCAAACAGAGCACAAACTGAAATTCATTCAGATGGAAAAACTGGTAGGTTTGTTCATGCTGATACAGTTTCCATGGAGTTTTGATGTTTTAACATATAAAACAATTGTATTCTCACAAATTTTTCAGGAAAATTACACAAAATAACAGAAAAATTGTTCAAAACATCTCATTTTAAGCCTTACATACATAAATTAGGCAATTTGACCTTTTTGCACTTAAACTGACCTTTGACCTCATACATTGAAAAACATTGCAAATGAGTTCATTCTGCATTTTTCCAAACCCACTGTAATTCAACAACATAAAACAAGTTGAAAGCAGACATTTTTCATTAAATTAGTGATTTTACATGTTTTTGTCTCTTTTCTTATGGTAGCAGACCTCAGTCATGAAATGACAGCCAAAATTGCCCAATTTTGGTCATACCACCTTTAGTGTTATGCACCCATATTTCAATAATTTTTAAAGTAACACCAGAAATGTTGATACTTTTTAAAATCAGAAGAATTCAAGCACTATTTCTATACTGAATTTATGACCCAAATGCAAATTTTAACAAGTTTAGCAAACATTTTGTTACCATGGCAACCACACAGAAAATTGTAAAATTTTACCTCAAAATAGACCATTTTCATAGAATCTGATGGTCAACAAACCCCGAACTACATATATTGGCACATATTGTCCCTGAATCCTCAAATATTACTTTTTTTCTTTTTCAAAAAAAATCAATACCTTGTCTGATTCATTTTTTCAGAAATTTGGAAAATGTGTCAATCATGCTAAAAGCACATGGCAATGTTTACATGCAAAATGTGGTCCAGGCATAGGAAGTGCATTGTGCGGCTCAAGTCCTTACGCTGGAAATATAGTGCGATAGTCATCCAACTCAGCTTAATTCTTTAGCAAACCTCAGAAGCTCTCACCCTGGCAAAATTGCAAAGTGCTATCTATTAACAAATTTAAATGAGCAGGGTCTAAGTAAAGACCCCTGAGTTTTTTATATGCACTACTTTTGACCGTCCCCCATCCGGCCTTATCACGACTGAGGTCTACTACCTCTGTTGAAGGTTTGGGTCGGAAAAATGGTGGCCGCTGGCCGCATAAGACAGTGACCGCTATATAGAGGTGAAATAAAGAACAAAATTCATCGGGGGGAATAAGATATGGCCGTTATAGACAAGTGGCCGCTAACACAAGTTAGACTGTAATTGTAATTTAAAAACATTTAAAGACATTAAAATAAAAATCTTTACAAGGTTTTGGCTCTGAAACTATATACATGTAGTATGAAATAGGATTTCAAAAATGAAAATACACCTAACAAATAAGAAATAGACACAAGTATGTTATAATCTGTCATGCTTCTTTACAAATGACATTTTGAAATTCTAAATTTTATCAGTTTAAACAGTCATTATAAAGCAAACATTAAAATATTTTAAGTTTTTATACAAGCATTTCTTTTAAGTTTATTTTTCAAACTGAGAATCATTTAGCCAATGTTAACTAATTAATGAAAAAAACATAAATAGGAAACTATTTTAATGTCCTCTTCTGCACTTCTGCAACAAGAATGTTCTTACTTTTTACAACAAATATTTTTATCATAAGTACCTGTATCATCAGCGTCCAAACAGACTTGTTTACCATACAAATCCTTCCCAGCATCCCATGTATATTTTCCTGTTTCATCCACCATACATGCCTACATAATATAAATCATTTTACTCAAGTAAATATATTTTGATGGCTGGACATTATGTTACAAATATTGTAAATTATTAATGATATGAAAAAAAAAGGAGATTCAAAAAAAATGTTTAATGTACCAGAAACATTCTAAACATAATTTCTTAAATCCACTAATGTTTTATTTTGTGATTCAACAAGCTAATCTAGTCTTGAAGGCAAAATATGATCTGAGAGTGCAAATAGCTAAATTTGATTCTGCAAATGGAAGATTAATTAATTTATTATTTTACTTAGATACATGTATATTTATAGATTTATTTCCTTACTAATGACAAGCCATGTTCCTGAGCTACACGGTAATCATCATGACCATGTACTGGTGCTGTATGGACCAATCCAGTTCCTTTACCTGGTGTCACATGATGAGCTGGTAAAAATGGTAACTCTTTACCATTTAACATATTTCTGTACATCATGCCATCAAATGCCACACCTGTAAAGTTCAATCAAGTTTTAGTTTACAAAAGTTTTACTCATTTCAACATTACAAAATGTCTTTAATGTTCTATTACATTATTTTTAAACTAATAGTAAATACTATTTAAGAGTATAAACAATGAAATATTTAATCTCCAACCAAAATTTCATACTTTTTCTTGATTTTAAATTATAAGTAAGAAACTAAAGTATCTAAATAAAGTCCTAAAATGTGTAACATGTAAATGTATTAACCTTCTATATGATTCAACACTTCCAGTTTATTTCCCATAATTTCTCGTAGTTTTTCAACAAACATATTTTCACAAATATATAAATGACTAGTAGTTGTATCTTCAACAATGGAATAACTGAAATATACAAACAAAGAACATTGTAATAAAGACAGCACTGGTCACTTTATTATAAGTGAAATGTAAAATAATAGGCCCATTTAGTCTTATTCTTACCTAAAAAATACAAATTTAAATTTACTTGACCTTTGATCTAGACTCAATTATAAAGGGCAAAAAAAAAAAAAAAAAAATTTAAAGTATAAAACCTCTTTGTAAACTTTATATAATCAATAAACCCAACAAAGCAGTTTGAAGCTTATTTCATTAATACTCTCATGACTCCATTTTGACATTGAATTCAAACAGAAAAACAACTTTTAAATCAACAAAAAAAAATTTCCGCAATGAAATATTTCCAAATGATTTTACCTCTGTAGTTTCAGAGGAGAAGTTGAAAATAGGGTTTAATGACACATACCATGGTAGCTCATGTAATATTTAACCTTTGTATACTACCATATTGTAAAATATTTGAAAATCAAACAGTTTGACATTATTAATTTGGGCAAAACATCCACTCTAAGAATCTAAGTAGAGAACTTTAGAAAGCAATCAATATCCCTTGTAAAATATAACTGAAACATGATAAAGTACCTACTTTATATTTTTATTATAACAAATTGCTTGATTAGAAGGTAATGTCCATGGGGTTGTTGTCCAAATCACAGCATACAGTTTTCTACCTGCCCCTGAAAAAAATTAATACATCTTACAAGGCGGAATTAAAACTGACTAAAACATTGTTATTATAACCCAAAATCCAACATGCTCTAGTGACCTTGAATCTTCTTAAATCATCACAACACACATCACTTCCATGGAAACCCTGACCTTTATGACATATGACCTTGATTCAAGGACAAACCAAACAAGAATAACTAGGGAAATGATAATGTATGTCTTTGGCATAAAGCCTTGGTATGCTAGCACCTAAACAAAGTTGCCCTGAGTGTGGGTTAGTAAAAGGTAGACTATAATACACACTTATACATCTTATATATACATAACTTGTTCCCCCATTCAGCCTTAGCAGTTAATTCACTTGCTATCATTGCAAATAGCTGAAAATTGCTAATGCTATGAACCAACCAACCAAAATCAAATTTTGGGATATTCTGTGTCCCAACTATAACTAGAAAATCAAGTTTGACTAACATTCTTGTTCTTTTGGCAATCAAGGAGTTTGACTAACATTCTTGTTCTTTTGGCAATCAAGGAGTTTGACTAACATTCTTGTTCTTTTGGCAATCAAGGAGTTTGACTAACATTCTTGTTCTTTTGGCAATCAAGGACAATTTTTACATTAACGACGAAAACAAACAAGAGGCCCAAGATGGCCCTAATTTGCTCACCTGAGTTTAAATGTAACTGGTATGTCTTGATAATACCTGGTAAGTCATAATATGTTGGCTCAATAGAAGTGGTTTCAGAGAACATAATTTTTATTGTTTTGGTCTTTAGCTACGTAGGTCACTGTGACCTACTTTTGGTAGCAATAGCAACCAGAAACACAAATGTGAATGGCAATGGTCTATAGATGCTATTGACTAATATAAATGAAATGTGACCAGTAGTGTCTGAGAAGAAGTCTTTTGATGGATGGATGGATGGATTGATGGCTGGCAGAGTGCCTATCCATAACAAAAGCTCACATGAGCAATTTTCAGATCTGGATTTAAGACTTTACAGATTTGACACATTAATTAAAATATTTTTTAAAAAAATTGTAAAAGTCAACTGCAAATTAGTTAAAAAATTTGTTCAATTAGTTTAAATTATGTCACATAACAGTGATTTTGTAAAACAAAAAAAAAATATTTCAAGGTTTTAGCTATATCTACATATCAGTATCACGTGTATTTCAAAAATAATAATTACACTAAAAAGTAAAAATTCATAAAATCTCTTCCTTGCACTATTGTAAGTCATAAAATTCAGAAATTAAAAAAAAGAAAAAAAAAAAAAAAAAAAGAGTGGCCTCACTGGTATTTGAACCCTCGACCCTTGGGTTGCTAGAATTGAAAATGAAAAAGGTCGAAAAAAGCGAACTTGCATTTTACAGAATTTCATGAAAATTGTCAAACATATGTTTCTTCACATAAGAAAATGATGTTTGGAAAAAGAATTCACCTAAATTTATTCATTATTGTAATTTTTGTAAATAAGTACTATTTACAATGTATAAAAAATAAATGCAAAAATGTGTAACTTAAGTTTTCACAAAAATTATTGAAATTCACAAACTTGGTAAATAAGATGCTTTAGATGCCAAATATCACATCAGATTTTATCTCTGTGAAGTGGTTTTGGAGAAGAAAATTTTTTAGGTTTTCAACCATGTAGGTCAATTTGACCTACATTTGGTAGCTATGGCAACTAAAAACACAAATCTGAAAGGCAAAGTTCTATAGATGCTTTTGACCAAGTTTAAATAAAATGTGACCAGAAGTTTCTGAGAAGAAGTCATTTGAAGCAATTGTTGACAGACAAACGACAGAGGGTCTGCCTCTATTGATACCAATAGCTCACATGAGCACTTTGTGCTCAGGTGAGCTAAAAAGGGAATAAATTAAAATGTTGATTTAAAAGAATAAAAGTGCACAGACATTTTAGTTGTGTCACAATAGCCAAGTGAACCTCCACTAGACACCACAGACAAGTGACTGGAAAAAAATCTATCCAAGAGCAATGCACCTTAAATGTTATCTATTACTGAGATAGATTTTGTTTAATTTGATTCAGCAAATTTAATGCCGATGTCTTCAGAACAACAGTAAAATACAAAAACAACTTGTCTAAATCAGACCCTAAATAAACTATATGTAGGAAATTCCTGTACAGAAATTATTTCTGTTGTTGTGTAAATAAATCATGTAACTACTTACATCCAATAATAGAATTTAATTCTGTTGATGGTTTTGATATAGTGAATCTCACATAAGCTGCTTTACTTTTATGTTCTTTGTTGTATTCTAATTCCGCTTCTGCTAATGCTGTCCTATAACATGCAAATTAAGTTACAAATAAAAAATCCTGTCACTATGATAAAGGGAGATAATAAATCAAGCAAGTAACAGATTAATAATCCCAGACCCGTTAAAAAGTGTACGATTGTATGGTTTTGCTTTAACTTCCAGCCATTTAAGAATGATTGTTTGCACAAGCCCACGCAAGCAATCACTATCACTATTGTGATGTTGTTCACCTTAGATTCAAGATGGTGTCCCTCGTACAAAATTTACAAGAAATGATTTAATGAATTCTGAAGCGAACATACATTTCAATTTATATTTTGATGCAAGTGTATGGTATCTTTCTAGAAAGGAATTGAGTGATAGAATTAGTTAAAACTTGTGTACAGATGCCAAATTTTGTTCATATTTTGACATTTTTTTCTCCATTTTAGTATTAGTGTTCGAATCTAAGGGAGATTATTTTTAAAGCATCTGGATGATTATGATGACTTAGATACAATGTGATTGCTCGCTACCATTCAACAGACATTAGAGTTGTATTTGTGAGCACAGTGGAAAGCAACCAGTGTCTTGAACAGGCCAGTAAAAAATATTGTAGTATCAATGATAATTGTCCCAGCTAGCTATTTCAATAACATGAACAAGTAATACATAAATGAAGACTACTAAGATAGAGAACTTTCCACAAACACAAAAGAATATACAATGTAAAAAGAAGATGTCAATCTATAGGTCTGATCAAAATGTTTAAAAGAAGCTGGTGAATTGACATTTAGTATAATTATTACATAATGAATTACCTTGAAGAGGGTGACCAATAAACTGGCATAAAATCTTGATATACCAATCCCTATAAAAATTGAAAGAACAAAAACTAAGAAACAATTACTTTGAAATTTTATATTTTTTCTTGTTTAAACCTTTTTATTATTTTAAATAAAACATGCTACATTCTATATGCATTGCATCTTAATTGTCAGACAAAACAATTCCACCAAGGAACATTAAATATAAAGTCTCAAATATTTTTACATGAATCTTTGCTTCTCTGCCAGCCCTCAATTTTGTCTACTTAAATGGTGGCCAAATCGACCTGGAATTGTGTCTGGCCACCTAAAATTTGTAAATGGTGGCCAGCTTGTCCACTTTAAATTTGAACTTTTGTGACTAGAGAACAGATATTATTTCTGTGTTACAGAATTTTCATGGTACTGTTGCAATATAATGATACTGTTCAGGCAATATAATGGACACTTTACATCATCATTATTGTTAATAATAACACTAATGTAAGTGATTGTAAGTCAATTTTAAAAATGTGCATTTTTGTTTTCCATAACTAAAAGTTGCCTTAATTTTTCATCATTTGGAAGAAAAGATTGCCTGCCCACTTGGAATTTCCACTGGCCACCAGAAAATTTAAATTGGTGGCCAGCTGGCCACTAAGTTTTGAAACTCACTTTGAGGGCTGTCTGCCCCACTTGGGAAGATCGTTTCAAATGTAAAAAAGCCTTTTATTCCCTTTCCTTAAGACTTGGGACCTTTTCCAAATACACTAGTTTCCTACAAAAGCCACTGCGGTAGCTCAGTTGGTAGAGAACTCGCTCCGTAAGTGGAAGGTCGTTGGTTCGAACCCTGGCCGGGTCTGACCCAAGACTTGAAAGTGGGTAGTGACTGTTCTTTTGCCAAGCACTCAGCATTACAAAATGAAAGACGCGGTTCTTTCGGATGGGAACTTAAAATAAATGAGGTCCCGTGTCATGGCAGGCATGTCACGATAAAGAACCCTGCTGTATAATGCCATCAGCACAATGCACAGGCAAAATTTCTGCACTTTCGCCTATAGGTGGTGACAATCTCGATATAAGTGAAATAATCTTGACTGGGACATTAAACACCATTACTCAACTCAACTCTAGTTTCCTACACCATCATGGAACTTACCAGTGCTACACTACATTAGTTTAAGAATAATAAATTGTACATGATATCAGTAAAGGAATACAAATAATTAAAAGAAAATTATTGTCTCTGACATAGCTGAAAATAATGATTTACCATTTCAAACATTTTAAAGAAAATTTCTAACTGGTTAACTTCATATTTGGCATTAAAGGTGAAATAACACTGGTTTTCCCAGTCTGCCATGACTCCCCATCTTTTGAAGACTGCTTTCTGTGACTCAATGGCTTCTTGTGCATAATTCCTAGCTGAAAATTAGATTAAAGAGCATTACCTGAAATTTATTTTTAACTTATGATGAATTATATAAAGAACAGTGTCAAACATAAACACCAAGACAGGCTCTTATGTAAAGTAATAAAGTGTAGCTGAATGGTGGCAGACTCATAAATTAAAAGTCTTGGGTTTAAATTCAAGTCAAATTGTGTAGTAAGGCCCTGAAGCAACACATTTAATACAAGTTTTATGTACAACAACTTTATACAGTTGTTCTCTTATGTCTGGTATCTGTACAAATTAAATTGTGTGTGTGTGTGTGTGTGTGTGTGTGTGTGTGTGTGTGTGTTATTTTAAATGGTTATTTGTTTACTGGTAGATTTTAAAAATAAACATTTAAATTACCTAAAGTCCTTATCTGTAATGGTGTAAGGTTTTTGTTACTTTGTTTCTGAAGAGCTTTTAATTCTATAGGTAAACCATGACAATCCCATCCTGGCACATAGTGAATTTTATAACCTCTCAGCAACTTATAACGATTAGTGATGTCTTTTAATATCTATCATATATAAAACACATTATATGAGTTAATAAGATAAATACATAGTCTGATTTAATTTTTATAAAAGGGAATTTTGTAATCTCTAAAATTTAAAATCATTGTGCTATTTTTTCTAATTTCAAAGAGAATAAGTAGCCCCTGTCCCTCCAAAAATAGGAGAGAGAGAGAGAGAGAGAGAGAGAGAGAGAGAGAGAGAGAGAGAGAGAGAGAGAGAGAATATTCTCCTCCTGCTTCTACAATGTCAAATATGTACATGCATAATGTATTAATGTATTCCGAATATGGTGATAAAAATGTACAAGTGTGCTGTATTCAATTTGCCAACAGCAAGTAGTATGACAATGATCTATGATCATAATTACCATATGCATGTATATACATTGTAATTCTTATTAATCAAAAATACAATAAATAAACAGCTAACATAGATTCAAATATAATTATTTTTCTTATTTTACGTTTCCAAATATGTGTACACACATCGACATGTATAAATTTTGTACTAGTTTGCATTACATGTAAAGTCACACAAATTAATTTTAATTTCCAACTGGAAAGTTCAATAGAATTATTATTTGGATAAAACAGTATTAAAGATAAAATCCTCGATGCTACACATATATAAAACCAGTAGTAATTTACCTTATTTAAAGCATGTCCTACATGTGGCTTTCCATTGGCATATGGTGGACCATCATGAAGAATAAATTCTTTGTGTCTGTTCTGATTCTGCTGCCAATTATAAAGCTGATCAAATCCACAAATCTAAATAAATTAAAATTATGATAGAGCATACATATCAGAATTTCAATATCCAATAACAATTGCTTAAGGGGCAAAGTAAATTCAGGATAAACCTATGATTCTTGTGGCTGATATGAATAATAAACCTATATATTGATTATAAGTCAAACTAAACCTGCACAAAGATCAATTTACACTAACAATAAACTTTAGTATAATGTTATGATTTGCTTATCAAGGAGGACAAGTATATCAATATACCTTAACACTATGGTTTTCAAGATTATAAGTCTTGTTAACAAAAATTCAAAATCATCAAGAAATACTTTGAGATAAAAAAGAACAAAGCAATCACTTGAGAATAACATTACCATGTCTGGTTGTGTTGGAAATGTTCATCTAATTAATAATAAATGCTAATGCATTCAATTAAACACATGATTGAAAACTGAAAGGTTTGAAACACCATGCATTCTTGGTTTGATAGAAACAATTCCTCTGGTCTAAAGTGAACAGAACTTGGAATCAATATTCACAGACTTAAGGATATATTTTATGCTCCAGAGGGAAAAGTATTGCAATAAAAGTGTTACAAGTTATTTCAATACTGATTCTCTATGAAATTCAATTTAGTTTAAAATATAAAATGTGTATACAGTTTTCCAGACATTTTGTTTTAAAATTAACCTATATATATAACATAACATAACATACTTTATTGCACGGATACAATTACAATAATTGATCAAGGCAATCTAATTAAAACATAAAATGACAATTTAATTAAACATAAAATGACGATCTAATTAAACATAAAATGACAATCTTTACAAGGAAAGATGAGAAAACTACAAAAATATACAAACTCTTCAAACAATATACACAAAAAGTGTAGTGAGTCTGTAACCTGCAAGGCAGTAACAATAAGGAAATTGTTTATTCTAATGAACAGATTTTGGTATTTCTTATTACTATACAATTTCTAATATACCGGTAGTTAGCAGTAATTTTCAAAATATTTTTTGTATTGTTACTGTGTGGTCTGTGACAACAAAGTCTTCAATGTATATATGATGAGAGATCATTTGGACTAGATAGCTCTATGTAATTCCTTTAGAAACCAAAACAAAAAAATTAATCTAAAGCCAGATTTAATAAAGCACTAAAGGTAAAATTTACTTGTACATGTGGAAAGACATGCATATACATAGCTCACTAGCCAGACACTGGCACATCAGGGAATACTAGGGTAATCTGACAAACACTAGCACACAGTGCAAGTGCTATAATAATCAGGAATTGATTGATAAATCACACTTTATTAGAAACTTGAACCAATACAATAAAAAGAGATGAATAAAACATTGTCACTCATGGACATAAGGTGAAATAATTAGTTAGTTGAAAAAATTTTGTCCACTTTTGTCTGAAAAAACAACTTGATTCATTGCAATTAATTGTTACCTATATTAAATTGAACTATGTTGCAGACTTGTCAGATCGTCAGGAGATAGTCCTGAAAATCATGACTCTTAAACGGCTTTGCTATATGGATATGTGCCGTTACGGCACATATCCATATAGCAAAGCCGTTAAGAGTCATGATTTCAGGACTAGTCAGGAGAGAGAGAGAGAGAGAGCTGAAATTAAAGGCATTTAAATACGGGCAGTGTCATTGTAACATACACCGACCAAATATAGAAATGCCATTACAAGAGTGTTGAATTTCAGAGAGAGGAGAGTGAAATTAAAGGCATTTAAATACGGGCAGTGTCATTGTAACAATACACCGACCAAATATAAATGCCATTACAAGAGTGTTGAATTTCAGAGAGAGAGAGAGAGAGAGAGAGAGAGAGAGAGATTTAAATCAACTCTTCAGAATGAAAATTAAAAAATTCGCAGTCCGAGAAATAATTTGCTTTTAAACGCATCATACTTTTTGTGTTTCAATTTCTCTTCTGGAAGATGCACCGCCTTTAATAGTAAGAGGGAAATCTGTACTTGGTAGATTCAAAGTATCACTGAAACGTTTGCTTGTTTTTCCGGTATTTTTACTTGATTTTGAACTATGTCGAAATATAATCAGAAATGATTTCTTGCACCAGGGAGACTTAACATTATGACAGAACATTATGGCTCAAAACATAATTAAATCAGCTGGTATACTTCAGGAACGCGGCGTCTGCAACGTTTTTATTCATGGGCGCAGACATGTTGTCAGTCCGCAGAATGAAAAAAAAAATCAAACAAAGATAAAACATTTTAGAATATTTATAGACTGCAATGTATTTCTTTTATGATATATGGTTTTCTTAAGCAAAACCATTGGTATCATTAAAGTTTTAGAGGGCTAAGGCATTTATTTCCTGTTCCTGAATCCCAAAGGTGAAGGTCACTGTTGTCAGATGATCAAGCTACCTTCGGAGGAAATGTACTTTGTTACTTGTGGTTTATCAACATGATGTTGATGTTTTTCAGTGGATCATAAATAATGTCAGCGTCGGTAGAGCATCTGGGTTTATTCCCAGATGCTCTGTTTGCCAAAATAGAGAAACAGTTAGGATCAAAACAAACGGGCATATCATTAAGTCGACACAAAAGAGATCTTGATATGGATACATTTCCAACATTAGCTCCAGCATTGACACCACAGACTCAGTTATGGTTGACAGTTGTTTATGTTGCTCTGTATGGACTGTTATTTTTAATAGTGTATTGTCAGTTATGGATGATCTGGTATTATAGACACAAAAGATTAAGTTATCAGACAGTGTTTCTATTTCTTTGTTTAGTGTGGACTGGACTCAGAACAACATTGTTTTCTTTTTATTTTAATGATTGCATGCTTGCAAATAATTTACCACTGCCACTTCAATGGCTTTTGTACTGTTTTCCAGTGTGTTTACAATTCATGACTTTGTGTTTGCTTCTTCTGTTTTTTGCAACAGTAAGTATAGTGTAACAGGTCTGTCAGTGTATCACCCATTATAAAAATGTTTAAAAGAGTTTTTATGCAACAAATTCCTATTTTGTCATTTGATAGGTTGAGAATTATTGCTCAATAATCTGGTTTATAGTCATTTCGTACCATAACCGTTTCGTACCATCCATTTCGTACCATATTAAAAACTATTTCGTACCATGACCATTTCGTACCATGACCAGTTCGTACCATCTTGTTTGACCATTTCGTACCATAGGGTACTGCTAACGTTAAGTATGATTTTTCTTTTGTTTTAACACTATGATACCAATTCGTACCATGTTATTTTTCTACCAAATGCAGTGTATATATTTTTCGTGCGTAAATGTTTTATTTTAAATAATTGGTGCATGATATATTCATTGTTCACGATTTCACACACACACACACAAATACGCTTCTTTTTATAATGACATTTCATAACGGTTATTTGTTTAAAACAAAATTATTTGAAAACATTTGTTTTGCTTGTTATCTGCTTCAGACGGTGATCTGAAATTCCGACTTGCTGTGTTTCAGGTCTTCATTTGTAATTTAAAAAAAACGAAAAAGAAGATGCCGTTTAATTTAAATAACATTTTCAGTAAAAGTTGAATATTTTTAAGTCAAAATAACACCCTTAAAAGTAAAATCCCCAATAAAAATTGTTTTAATTATATTTTTATTGTTGTTGTTATTTACTTTAATTTTTTTTTTGAAATCTTGTTTTGAAATCATTGGAACGATCGCTGAATACTGTATGGTACTACAACAATATCATAAAAGGTTTCATTATACCACATGTGAAAAAACTTATTCTTGGACACAGTTTCATTCATCGGTTAGGAAAATGTATGAAAGATAATGAAAAGAAAATGTTTATAAGTGACAACATATTGAACGATGTTTTTATGGAATCAGTGGTAAAACTGTTGAAAAAAATCGGAGATATGATATCAGTTAAGTGAGACCGAAAATAGACCAGGGATTGTTTTTTACAAACATGCGGTAACGATGTAAGTGTTGATTGTAGTGCCAAAGCAATTTTAGATGATATTATGTTATTAGCTGAAGTTCTTCATAATTTGGGAGTGAAAAGGGTGATTATTGGTCTGTTTTTATGAGACTCAACCCTAGGAATATGAGTTCCGCTCAGTATGACAGAAAGAAAAAAAAATTAACAAAATTCGCCACAAAACCTTTGAAAATTTCGTTAACAGCGCCTGTGACTCAAAGAAAACTTTATTTTATAAGCATTGATTTCTTTAGTCAAACTAACACCCTAAAAAGAATATCCCCAATAAAAATGTAATAATCAATGATTTTTTTTTTATTATGTACTTTTTAAAAAAAAAAAAATTAAAAAACCTTTTAATTGAAGTCAATGGTACGAAATGGTAGTAAAACCGAATACCGTATGGTACGAAACGATCATATGACATGGTACGAATCGGACCGATTTGGGTACGAAATGGAAAAATTGGGTACGAAATGGTCATGGTACGAAATGGTTATGGTACGAAACAACTAGCTCCCAATAATCTTAGAGGCAGTGGAAAGTGATTTTGATTTAAATAAATAACTTTTATACCATTAAATAAGAAGGAAGTGGTCCATATAGGAATTACTGGATCATTCTGTAATTACCAAATCGTTGCCAGATATGCCCTTGTTTAAAGTTATTTTTATAAGATATGTGTTTTATGTGATGCAAATGATGTATAAAATTTGAAAATTATATTTTGAAAATAAATTATTTTTCTTGATTTTTACCATCATGTTGCCAGATATGCCCTTGTTTAAAGTTATTTTTATAAGATATGTGTTTTATGTGATGCAAATGATGTATAAAATTTGAAAATTATATTTTGAAAATAAATTATTTTTCTTGATTTTTACCATCGATTTGAATTTACACAGATACAGGAGTACTTGTTACAGAACTCCTTTTCAAGCAAATTTAATGACTTTGAATGCTGGAATTTTTAGCTCACCTCAGTCACCTGGCCATAGGCTATGGTATATGGTATAACATGATTTTTGATAGCATGCATGTGTGCGTGCATGCCTAAACATTTGTTTTCGACATCTCTGAAACTGCTGATCAAATGTCATTGTAAATTGGCAGGGTTATAGTTCAGTTGATGGCCTTTCAGAATTTTGTATCAAGTGTAGTTACACTAAACAAGATGGCCATCATTACTAAAAATAGCCCCCCCACCCCCAAAAAAAAAAAAAAATAAATAAATAAATAAATAAAATAAAAAAATTTTAAAAATTATCTTCTCCGAAACCATAGCTTGCAGACAAATTTTGATGCCATATTTGGATTCAGACTACCTGGGAACATCATCGATCTAATAAAATGAGTTTTCTAATCTTTTATTTCAGGTTGTTTTTAAAGCGAGAGCTAAATATGAGCCCAGCAAATACAAGTGAGTTTTATTCCATATGGCATTTTCTGATTATCACATGTACATGTACCAGTAAGATAACTGACAATGATATTATTTATGATGTTACATTAAAATGCTTTTGTTTTTAGTTGAAACAATATTTTTCACAAAAAAGAAAAACAAAATATCAATGTTACAAAAACATACATATACAGTGTTAAATCGATTTTATGGTAGTAAGTGCAATGTTTTCTCATATCCATGTCATTTTGATGAATTGAAAATTATAAATACAAAGTCAATTGATTAAATTTTTTTTTTTTAGAATTTTTGATAGAAACTTGTTCAAACCAAACATTGAATGAAAAAAAAAAATTTTATGACTTATTTACTATTCATATTGAATTATAAATTAACTCATTTCTGTAAACTGAATTCATGTTCAATCCTACTTAAGTTGGTTGGTTCAGACAAATTCTACTTTGTTTATATTTAACATAATATTTTGTTTGATTTTCAGGAAACCACTTAGGGTGGCTGTTATCCTGGCAATTTTAATTTTCCTGACCACAAATATTTCCTGTGCCATCATAGTAAATGAACAAGAGAAGAATTATAATTCTGTACCCATTAAGTTCCTCATCATTCGAGTTTCCATAAATGACACATTATTCCTTGTTGTTGCCATTGTTCTTTCTATCTGTATATATAAAATGAGTCGGATGTCATCAGCAAATGTTGTACTAGAAGCAAAGGTAATTCAATTTTTTATCAAATACATATGTACAGTAGCCTCCAAACAACCCCTCATAAAATTGGAGTGAAGTAAGGATTAAGGATTCTATCACTTGTATCTAGGCAGTCAGTTAAGGGGCAGTGGTAGAAAAGAATAGAGAAAACCACCCACTTTATACAAAAAGTGATAAACTTTTTACTCTTGGATATTATTTCCAGAGTGATTCAAACCAAGGTAGTGAGAGGCATTGTGGTCTGTAATTTGGTACTTTTGACAACACAGCCACCAACCCATCACCCCAATCACCAACCCCCACCCCACCCCACCCCCCAACAGAATAAATGTTCAGTTTATGCATTCTATACCTTTTGTTTTCCTATAGTCAATAAGACATTCCCAGTTAGAAGCTTATACATCACAAAGACTTTCACTGTATAGGTTAGAATTTTCTGAATTTTCTTCTGTAAATGTTTGTTGTGATGTGTTCTTTGTTTCAAAGTATACTTGTACATGTTTTTATATATAACTTTATTTGTCATTATCATGTGCAGTAATAACAAAACATCAATGTATATTTTGTTACTATGTGTCAGAGAGAGAGAGAGAGAGAGAGAGAGAGAGATTAGTTACTCAAAATGTTTTAATTTTTTTTTTTTTTTTTTGCAGGGTACAACCTTGTGTAAATCCATACTGACGTGTATTTTGCTAATTTTACTGTTTACATCTCGTGCCATTTATAATTTTATTGCCCTCTGTCCACTGATGATAAATAAAGTGCCTTCCTTTGGATATAACTGGGTTAATGTTTCTGATCAGGTATGTAAACACTAATTTTTCGGTTAAAATGTTCATGAATGAATACAATGAAAATAATAGCCAGGGTGTTGTCCAAAAAAAAAAAAACAAAAAAAAAAACCAAAAAAAAACCAAAAAACAAAAATGTGTAAAGTGCTTAACTCAATTTGTAAAAAAGGAATTGAGTTTAATTGTTTTGTATGTCAGTCAAGACTCTTTTACATATCTAAGCAGTCAGTTCTGAGATAATGGCGGAGGAAATTTGTCAATGAGTACTCTGAGAAAATCACCATCTTTGGCATGTGAATTGACATGCTTTACCATGAGTACTCGGGGAAAATCACCATCTTTGGCATGTGAATTGACATGCTTTACCATGCTAGGATCTGCCAAGTTTGATTTGAACCTAGATAAGGATTGAAAATGTAATCCATAGACCAGCTCTTAGATTACTCGGCCCCAGAACTTGGTCAGCGATAAAACCTTATACATTGTTTTTCACAAGGTCATCTAAGTATTTAGGAGGTTTTATGGTTAACAAATGTGTTTTATTTTTTTTTATTTTTTTATTGTTTGGTCAAATAAGGCTTATTTTAAATTCTATATGTTGGTTGTTAGGGACCACTGGTTGTTTTTAGGGATCACTGGTTGTAAAATAATTGAGTTGCTTAGGATTCTTTCAATATATTGAATATAATTTTCCAGATTTATATTTAGTATGTGCTCAACAGTAAGAGGTTTACAAGTAGTGGTCTCTATTTATTTTTAGCTCACCTGAGCTAAAAGCTCAGTTGAACTATTGCGATCTATTTTCATTGCTGTTCATCGTGTGTAAACTTTTAACAATCAAAGATCTCTATGTATTTTTATCTTGTCTTGTTTTACTATGTCATGTGTTTGTTGTTTTAAATTCAGCATTATACTGGCTATAATCATATACATATTTTTCAGCTACCTACATGTAATTGCTATGTTTTATTACCGATATATATATAAATATATGTACATGACAATTGTATATATTTTTAGGCGGACATCTATAACCTGGATAACGGATATGCTTTTGTATCATTTGGTATTGTCTTGTTTGTTTGGGAGTTCCTGCCTACCTTTATTATTGTTATTTTCTTTAGAGTCAAAAAACCAGCATCTAGTATGGTAAGTCTTCCTTTATATAAACCTCTCCATGATGGGATATATATACATATACATAGTCTGTCAGTCTGAGGTTAACAGCTAGGTGACGTCTAGGCCTACCTATATAGCCATACCTGAAAAGTTACTATTTCACAAGATACAATATATGATTTAAAATTATATTAATCACAGGTGGACAAAATGTGCACTATGGTTAATCTGTTTATTGATTCTGTGACATAACCACAAATAAATCCAAAGCTTGCTGCAGTTAATTGATTGACTTATCGACATTAATTAGGCAAAGTAAAGTTTGAATTTTAGACCTCGGTGTCAGTTTGAGCACATTTAATAAATTATCAACTGTCCCTAGATAAAAAAGAATGAATTATAAAATAAGGCAACTTAATATGTAGCTAAATATAAGAATCCAACTTAACTGAAGGCCTATTGAACTAAAGTTTTTATTCTTCAGATTAATGAATCAGAGCGAAGGGGGGAATTGTAACTTAATAATAAAATACAATCCTGTACATGTTATAATAGTGTATCCTTCTGTGCAGACAAATCATACTGTACTTGGAATTAATATTAAAACAAAGTATGTGAATTGTTTCATTGAAATCATATGTTAGTTGTTAAAACTGAGAATCTAAACGATTTAATTGTTACTGTCAGCTGAAATCCGGTGTGAAAATTCTCCAACTTTAGTTGGTTACATAAAATGTTTATATAAACTGGGGTTAACTCTTATCACATGGAATCAAATAAAATTCATGATTTGGTTTAGAATTTATTTTTATGTGTCAAAGTCCGTAACATTTTTTCACTTTTGTTTCTAGGCATTAACAGATCTGTCCTCTTGTAGCCAAAACAGTAGAACTTATTTCTTTGACAATCCACGGAGATATGATAGTGATGATGATTTAACAAGAAATGATATACCCAGAGGAAAGTAAGATAGCCAATTATCATGCTACACTAATTTTCTGGATCTGATTGTTGACTTATCAACAGTTTATCAATAGCTAATGTTAGAACAGTATCAAATTTCTGTCATTTGACAAAAAATCACAACTTACAACATAGAATAAACCAGTCTATGGTTTCTGAGCATAATCAAATTAAACTTATTACACCAGACTTGATACATATACATTATGTTTCTATTATGACATCTATAGAGAGAGAAAGTTTCAGAGTCGATAAAGGTCAAGGTCATTGAAAGTGTAGATGAGTAGTGAAGCAAGTTTGTCCTTTTATATAACAGCTATATGGTTATTCTAGGTTTATTTTTTAAGATTTTCAATTTTAAGATGCAATTTTAATTGTTTGAGAAGTAAAAATCTATTAAAATGGTGAACTTTTATTAGAAAAACACTTAAGATTATTAATTTAACTTTATTTCAGTAGCCGTGATGTATTGACTTACAGTTATTCCTCAGTGAACAGTTTCAATTCAGCCAGATCAACTCCAAGGGGTACACCACGGGGTTACTCAGCATTTAACAGTGGTAGTTATACAGGAAAAGTAACAGGATCTCCGGCAGCAGCTGTACAGTATGGATCTTCTTATCATAGCTATCAGAACTACAATGTAGACAATAGATGATGGAACAGATCTGTCACCAAAAATTAACCCCTCTTTTCTTCGTTACACAAAGTTGACACAAGTCACTGGTACATGTACTTTTATGTTTTATTTCTGTAACTTCCTAATGTCATCATACACTATCGCTCTTGTAAATTTGCCATTACAGCGAGCACATTTATTACGGAAAATTAATGTAATGCTTTAAGAATAAAGAAGTTTACAAATAATCAAACATTGTCAGAAATATACATGTACGTCGGACATCTTCCAAACTCTGAAATGTTTTAAAGAGTTTGATAAAATTTTTTATTGACAAGTAAATATTCAACATTGATTTAAATATTTTACATCTTTTACTGTCATATTGTTATATGTTAATGATTTAGACAGGCAAACATTCTAGACAAATTGTTTACTACAAATATATTTATTGTTACACAATTTGATTTTTTTAATAATTAACAAAATATTTTTGTTTACATGTTAGATAGTTGCATAAGGCTAAATTTTCAGATTTTACAAAACAGAAACTTGCTTATTTAAGATTTATAGGTTTTAAAAACATCTTAAATATTTTATTATCTAAATGCTGTGTATTTGATGAAAACTATACATAGGTTGATAGTTAAATGAGTATGAAATTCGACAAAACATTGGATTATTCCCTGTGCTTCTAGTCAGGGTTCAAAATTTAGGCCACTTCATAGGTCTGCATTCTGTTACTTTTCAGATGGACCCATGATATTTTATAAATTCTCTCGTGTTCTGATAGGAATCATGGAAATTTTAAGATTTAGGCTGACTAGAATTTCAGTCATAGTTTTGTATACTGGTTATAATATTCTTAATGGGAACAATTAGGTGATAGATTATGATGTTAGGAAGTATGGTTGTCCCAATTTCCTCTGACCCTTATACACCATATGCCTGGTGGCTGTGTGTAGAATCAATTTCTATATAAAAAAACTGTGGATTTTCTGATACCAACTGTTGTTGGAAGGGGAACCGCTCCCTTTCACTTCAAACTGAAATTAAAAATGAAACAGTTTTCTGTAGAAAAATTAAAAACTTTGATTGCAATAGGAATGATCGAAAAGGGAATGATTTGTCCTTAAAAAAAACATATATATTTCAAGATGTCATCACCGCTGGTTTGTGAATTCAGATCAATTTCTTTGTGTAGATGTTTGCTAACCTCTTCTTCCATTTTCTAAACAACTTCATGACCTCGCAAACTCTTGCATTTCAATATTTTTAAGTCAAGTCATTTACATATCTATCAAGGTAAGTAACTTCTGTTCTTCTAATATTTTTAGTCTGAAACAAAATAGGCCACACCCCTTCCAACACCAGTTGGTATTTGGAAATACAGTGTACAGGTTTTTTTTTAAATAGAAATTGTTGTCACCATACACACAAGTGTCAAGCATAAAGAGTGTGTTATTGTTAGAGGAAATTCGGACGAGGAAGTATTAGTACTTTGCTTATGTAGCAGTACTGTTGACTGAGATTAAGATTGTTTTATTGTATATTTTTCATATAAATTGTTTACAACCAAGTTGTAACAAGAACTATATAGAGGAGACAATAGAAAAAGTCTGTGATTTTATCTGTGATTAGAAGAGAGCTGTATATATTTGTGGTTTAATGATAGATGTAAATATTTGTTCCAAAGAACTAATATAAAAATTATATATTTTTATCTCTGTGATGTGTATTACATGTATATGTAAATATGGCAGATCTTTTGTTTATTGTAACTGTATTATTTACAAGCTGTGTTTGAGTAAGAGTGTATTCATAAATGTTATGTATGTATCAATGTGATTGTGTCAGAATTGGTGAAATACTTTTATTTAGATTTAGAATGTACATGCATAACAACAGTGTGTGTGTGTGTGTGTGTGTGTGTGTGTGTGTGTGTGTGTGTGTGTGTCAGATCAGTGTGTGGAAAGTAGTCTTTAACAAATTTTTAACACATTTGAATACAGTTAATTTATAAATTGTAATTTTAGAACCAAAAAAAAAAAAATGAAGTGTTTGCTTACATTACAAATCTGACATTTTAATTTTAAAGTTTTCTAGTCATTTATACTGTATGAGTGTAACATTTTGAAATACTAAAATTCTCTTTTTAAAAAACTTTAAACCAACATCAATATCTCTCCTCTTTCTCTTTTTCACTCTTGATGCAAATGAATTTTTTTCACCGAAGACATTTTAGTTTGTTTATTTCTTCCAGTTGCTTATTTTAGACTCCTTTTAATTATCAGTACCATTTGTTCATATCTTCATACAGTACTGCTTCTGTTGGCTTAACCAAATAGTAATTGAAATTTGATGGTTCCTACTCTTGATGCCAAATTAACAAATTTTTATCCAGTATAAATGCAGTAATGGAAGATATTTACATGCAAGTGCTAAAAGTAAACCAGCGACCTTTGGAATGCAAACTTGACAGCTGTCTCACTTAAATTTGTCCCAAGTGGGACTCAAAACTAGGATTGAAAGTAAAAAGGTAAATTACATCTGGTTTTAGTAAGTATAGCACATAAATTTTCATTAACTTTCAACTAAACAGACTCTTCAACAAATCATATGATTGTTCACCATTCATTAATTAACCAATAATGAGGCTATACAAAACAGTGATCAGCTGTCTTTGAACATTACTTATAATCTTTACTTCAGGATTTCTAACTACCTGGTAGTTTACTTCTTTCTTTGCTTCCATTTCTATGCAACAGCTATTTCTTTTTCATTATTCCATTCATCTTTGTTTTGTTGATTTATTGCCCTTTGTATTTTTATCATTATCTTTTTTTCAGTTATTCCTTTCTGTGTCCACGAAGGTTATTATGCTAGGCATATAACTGATTGTGTACCGATTTATGGTTCACATTAAATATTTTAAGGTTGTAATTTTTTTGGAAGGGTTTTCCAGTGTATCTGTGTTATAGAGATATTGTAGAGATATTTAATTTTTGGCACTTAGGGTTGTGGTTCATTAATAGCATTTTAGAAAACTTTGTTCTTGGCACTAGAATGAGATCCTCACCTTGGAAAGTTTTACTTTTTATGCAGTATGCTTGGTTATGTCAAACAGAACAGTATACTCGGATCATGTTTTTGACACTAAACTTACTCTTGCTTTAAGACAGTGTATTTCAAGAAAAAATTCGCAGAGTTGTGAATTGTGATAAAATCTAAATTAAAATAATTGTCAAATATTTTGTAAAAAGTCAGATATAGGCTGTTATTTTACATCAGATCACTTCCTAATTTTATAAATACAAAGTGTGTAACTAAAGATTAAAAACAAATTTAATTCATCTACATGTAAAAATTTTGATAATAAATTTAAAATTTTACCAGTTTTTTCGTAGGTTTATCCACATAAATATTTTACAAATTTTGTTTTCCATTATCAAATTATGTTATGGAAATGGAGGTTCAGCAAGAATTCTGTCATCTATCATACTTTACTTTGTTTCAGACCAATTCACATTAATTAAATATAATTAGTGTTAGGGTTATAATTATTGTTATTATTATTTATAGAACAATCCTGGTGTATATATTTAGTGGGGTTTTTTGTTGTTCTTTGTTTTTTGTTTGTTTGTTTTTTTTTTTTTTTTTTTCTCGTTAATACAAAATTCCTAAACATTCCACAAAATTTGTTTATTTAGATATTTGTTCTCCTACAATATTATATATACTATATAAATGTTGTTATCATTTATTTATAAGCATGTTGATTTTTTTGTTATTTTTGATTTTTTCAATATTTTCTATATATAGTTCTTGTTTTTGTATAAGTATTGTGATATTCATTGATGTTTTTGGTGATAAATATCTTTAAAATTTCTTCATGTATTGACTACTGTTGTTGAAAACCATAGTTTCAGTTGGTTCCAAACTTCTCTATTTGCATTCTTTTTAACTTCATTGGTCAAGTGAGCCTATGGCATGCTGAACCATGCATGCTTCCAAGTGTGCAACCTTAATCTATTCTTCTGAAACCACTGGGATGTTGTTAAAGTTCTTTGGTTGATGTAGATCAAAAATTGTGTATGACATGGTTATCCCATGGATAGCTGTAGATACTATGAAAATTAATAATAAAAAAGATAAATAGCCATTTCAGATTTTTTTTTCTCTGTATGGTCTGTTCATATTTTATACATAGATAGTAGATGTATAACCTTTTAACATATGTAACAACAAGTTTGTTTTTTTTTTTTTAAAAAAAAAAAAAACAACAATTCATAGACCAACTTTTCACATCATTCAAATGAGATGTTGTTATGAACATATTTCTTTAAATTTTTCTCCCCGAAATCACTACCAAATAGAACCCAGTTTGATGAGGAAAACTCTTGAAGATAAGCATGGCTATCCAAAACTCATGGCCACCATTATTTTATTTTACATTAAAAAAAAACAACAGATATATATATATATATATATATATATATATATATATATATATATATATATATATATCATAGTCTTTTAGTCTTTGAAAGCAATTTTGTATTTGGTCTCAATTTCCTTGATTAATTTAGAGTTCTGTTCCTGGAACAGCTATCAAAGATTCAAATATGTTGAATGATGAAGGTTCTATATGGCCTCTTGTGTCTGAAAATGATCCTTAATGCAAAATTTTAAAAATAAATACATACAGTTGTAAAAGTAGACATATTGAAATGTAACTGACAATCATGTTGTACATATAAAGGAAATCTGTTGCTATATATTAGAAGTTTTTTCAGCTTCTGATGGATGGTTGCTGAATGCTAGATTCTTTATCTAATCTGTGAGAAAGTTGGATTTTTTGGTTTTAATATAAGCACTGGCAGGAAGATTAAATAATAAAATCATGTAACTATGCACACTTTAGCTTCATTTTGTAAAAACTGTTACTTCTTATAATAAAAAATTTGTTTTGTTCTCTATAAATGTAGATAAATTTGTATATTTGACAGTTTGACTTTTTCAAACTTGACTCTTTATAAATTTACTTGACAACTCTGTATATATCAGATTCTATCATCTGGAAGTTTAAATATTTATACAGAGAAGAATCTCTACAAACTTGATGTCTGAAATATACAAAGTGTGAAGTTTATAAAATGTTTAGACTAGAGAGGTTTCACGTGTCAATGAACAATCAGTAAATTATCTGGTTTTTATTTTTACAAGAATAAAAAAACATCAGTTTTTAAAGAATAGATTGATTTTATAGAATAAAACAATTCATGAAATGATGCAAGTTTTTTGTTCCAGGTACTAGAGTACCGGTACTATTTTAAGTATATAATGGGATATTTCAATGCAGGGTTTCTTTTTTAAAATGGTGTTGAAAAACTTTTTTTTCAATATAAAGCCACAGTCAGTTGTGAAGGTCATGTCTGTACAGAACAGATAATGATATCAACAAATTGAGCCAGAAGCTTTCCACACTTTTCAGTCAGTGAAGTATAAGTGTATAAATAAAGCTTTCCACACTTTTCAGTCAGTGAAGTATTAATAAAGCTTTCCACACTTTTCAGTCAGTGAAGTATTAATAAAGCTTTCCACACTTTTCAGTCAGTGAAGTATAAGTGTATAAATAAAGCTTTCCACACTTTTCAGTCAGTGAAGTATAAGTGTATAAATTAAGCTTTCCACACTTTTCAGTCAGTGAAGTATTAATAAAGCTTTCCACACTTTTCAGTCAGTGAAGTATAAGTGTATAAATTAAGCTTTCCACACTTTTTAGTCAGTGAAGTATAAGTGTATAAATAAAGCTTTCCACACTTTTCAGTCAGTGAAGTATAAGTGTATAAATTAAGCTTTCCACACTTTTCAGTCAGTGAAGTATAAGTGTATAAATAAAGCTTTCCACACTTTTCAGTCAGTGAAGTATAAGTGTATAAATTAAGCTTTCCACACTTTTTAGTCAGTGAAGTATAAGTGTATAAATTAAGCTTTCCACACTTTTCAGTCAGTGAAGTATAAGTGTATAAATAAAGCTTTCCACACTTTTCAGTCAGTGAAGTATAAGTGTATAAATTAAACTTTCCACACTTTTCAGTCAGTGAAGTATAAGTGTATAAATAAAGCTTTCCACACTTTTCAGTCAGTGAAGTATAAGTGTATAAATAAAGCTTTCCACAATTTTCAGTCAGTGAAGTATTAATAAAGCTTTCCACACTTTTCAGTCAGTGAAGTATTAATAAAGCTTTCCACACTTTTCAGTCAGTGAAGTATAAGTGTATAAATAAAGCTTTCCACACTTTTCAGTCAGTGAAGTATAAGTGTATAAATTAAGCTTTCCACACTTTTTAGTCAGTGATGTATAAGTGTATAAATAAAGCTTTCCACACTTTTCAGTCAGTGAAGTATAAGTGTATAAATTAAGCTTTCCACACTTTTCAGTCAGTGAAGTATAAGTGTATAAATAAAGCTTTCCACACTTTTCAGTCAGTGAAGTATAAGTGTATAAATAAAGCTTTCCACACTTTTTAGTCAGTGAAGTATAAGTGTATAAATAAAGCTTTCCACACTTTTCAGTCAGTGAAGTATAAGTGTATAAATTAAGCTTTCCACACTTTTTAGTCAGTGAAGTATAAGTGTATAAATTAAGCTTTCCACACTTTTCAGTCAGTGAAGTATTAATAAAGCTTTCCACACTTTTCAGTCAGTGAAGTATTAATAAAGCTTTCCACACTTTTCAGTCAGTGAAGTATAAGTGTATAAATAAAGCTTTCCACACTTTTTAGTCAGTGAAGTATAAGTGTATAAATTAAGCTTTCCACACTTTTCAGTCAGTGAAGTATTAATAAAGCTTTCCACACTTTTTAGTCAGTGAAGTATAAGTGTATAAATTAAGCTTTCCACACTTTTTAGTCAGTGAAGTATAAGTGTATAAATAAAGCTTTCCACACTTTTCAGTCAGTGAAGTATAAGTGTATAAATTAAGCTTTCCACACTTTTCAGTCAGTGAAGTATAAGTGTATAAATAAAGCTTTCCACACTTTTCAGTCAGTGAAGTATAAGTGTATAAATTAAGCTTTCCACACTTTTTAGTCAGTGAAGTATAAGTGTATAAATTAAGCTTTCCACACTTTTCAGTCAGTGAAGTATAAGTGTATAAAAAAGCTTTCCACACTTTTCAGTCAGTGAAGTATAAGTGTATAAATTAAACTTTCCACATTTTTCAGTCAGTGAAGTATAAGTGTATAAATAAAGCTTTCCACACTTTTCAGTTAGTGAAGTATAAGTGTATAAATAAAGCTTTCCACAATTTTCAGTCAGTGAAGTATTAATAAAGCTTTCCACACTTTTTAGTCAGTGAAGTATAAGTGTATAAATTAAGCTTTCCACACTTTTTAGTCAGTGAAGTATAAGTGTATAAATTAAGCTTTCCACACTTTTCAGTCAGTGAAATATTAATAAAGCTTTCCACACTTTTCAGTCAGTGAAGTATTAATAAAGCTTTCCACACTTTTCAGTCAGTGAAGTATTAATAAAGCTTTCCACACTTTTCAGTCAGTGAAGTATTAATAAAGCTTTCCACACTTTTTAGGCAGTGAAGTATTAATAAAGCTTTCCACACTTTTTAGTCAGTGAAGTATAAGTGTATAAATTAAGCTTTCCACACTTTTCAGTCAGTGAAGTATAAGTGTATAAATTAAGCTTTCCACACTTTTCAGTCAGTGAAGTATAAGTGTATAAATAAAGCTTTCCACACTTTTCAGTCAGTGAAGTATAAGTGTATAAATTAAGCTTTCCACACTTTTTAGTCAGTGAAGTATAAGTGTATAAATTAAGCTTTTCACACTTTTCAGTCAGTGAAGTATAAGTGTATAAATAAAGCTTTCCACACTTTTCAGTCAGTGAAGTATTAATAAAGCTTTCCACACTTTTCAGTCAGTGAAGTATTAATAAAGCTTTCCACACTTTTTAGTCAGTGAAGTATAAGTGTATAAATTAAGCTTTCCACACTTTTCAGTCAGTGAAGTATAAGTGTATAAATTAAGCTTTCCACACTTTTTAGTCAGTGAAGTATAAGTGTATAAATTAAGCTTTCCACACTTTTCAGTCAGTGAAGTATTAATAAAGCTTTCCACACTTTTTAGTCAGTGAAGTATAAGTGTATAAATTAAGCTTTCCACACTTTTCAGTCAGTGAAGTATAAGTGTATAAATAAAGCTTTCCACACTTTTCAGTCAGTGAAGTATAAGTGTATAAATTAAGCTTTCCACACTTTTCAGTCAGTGAAGTATAAGTGTATAAATAAAGCTTTCCACACTTTTCAGTCAGTGAAGTATAAGTGTATAAATTAAGCTTTCCACACTTTTTCAGTCAGTGAAGTATAAGTGTATAAATAAAGCTTTCCACACTTTTCAGTCAGTGAAGTATAAGTGTATAAATTAAGCTTTCCACACTTTTTAGTCAGTGATGTATAAGTGTATAAATAAAGCTTTCCACACTTTTTAGTCAGTGAAGTATAAGTGTATAAATTAAGCTTTCCACACTTTTCAGTCAGTGAAGTATTAATAAAGCTTTCCACACTTTTTAGTCAGTGAAGTATAAGTGTATAAATTAAGCTTTCCACACTTTTTAGTCAGTGAAGTATAAGTGTATAAATTAAGCTTTCCACACTTTTCAGTCAGTGAAGTATAAGTATATAAATTAAGCTTTCCACACTTTTCAGTCAGTGAAGTATAAGTGTATAAATAAAGCTTTCCACACTTTTCAGTCAGTGAAGTATAAGTGTATAAATTAAGCTTTCCATACTTTTTAGTCAGTGAAGTATAAGTGTATAAATTAAGCTTTCCACACTTTTCAGTCAGTGAAGTATAAGTGTATAAATAAAGCTTTCCACACTTTTCAGTCAGTGAAGTATAAGTGTATAAATTAAACTTTCCACACTTTTCAGTCAGTGAAGTATAAGTGTATAAATAAAGCTTTCCACACTTTTCAGTCAGTGAAGTATAAGTGTATAAATTAAGCTTTCCACACTTTTCAGTCAGTGAAGTATAAGTGTATAAATAAAGCTTTCCACACTTTTCAGTCAGTGAAGTATAAGTGTATAAATTAAGCTTTCCACACTTTTTAGTCAGTGAAGTATAAGTGTATAAATTAAGCTTTCCACACTTTTCAGTCAGTGAAGTATAAGTGTATAAATAAAGCTTTCCACACTTTTCAGTCAGTGAAGTATAAGTGTATAAATAAAGCTTTCTACACTTTTCAGTCAGTGAAGTATAAGTGTATAAATAAAGCTTTCCACACTTTTCAGTCAGTGAAGTATAAGTGTATAAATTAAGCTTTACACACTTTTCAGTCAGTGAAGTATAAGTGTATAAATTAAGCTTTCCACACTTTTCAGTCAGTGAAGTATAAGTGTATAAATAAAGCTTTCCACACTTTTCAGTCAGTGAAGTATAAGTGTATAAATAAAGCTTTCCACACTTTTCAGTCAGTGAAGTATAAGTGTATAAATAAAGCTTTCCACACTTTTCAGTCAGTGAAGTATTAATAAAGCTTTCCACACTTTTCAGTCAGTGAAGTATAAGTGTATAAATTAAGCTTTCCACACTTTTCAGTCAGTGAAGTATAAGTGTATAAATAAAGCTTTCCACACTTTTTAGTCAGTGAAGTATAAGTGTATAAATTAAGCTTTCCACACTTTTCAGTCAGTGAAGTATAAGTGTATAAATTAAGCTTTCCACACTTTTCAGTCAGTGAAGTATTAATAAAGCTTTCCACACTTTTCAGTCAGTGAAGTATAAGTGTATAAATAAAGCTTTCCACACTTTTCAGTCAGTGAAGTATAAGAAGTCTAAAATTGCCTTTGACTACCACGTCGTCAATGTTTGTTAAGATTTTGTAATGGGGAGAATTTCAGATTGGTGTTTGTATGAAATGACTTTCAAAATAGGGTCAACGTCATAACCTTTTTTAATTTTTTTCATGAACTAGCTTTTACTATGTGCTTTGCTACATTGCTACATTGGTTTACCAACCTTTATTGCAGATTTTAACTATTTAAGTTCTGTATCAATGTTTTTTTGTTTTTTTTTCTTCAATTTTCTGACTTTTATCCTGTATATTGAAATCAGAATTTTCGTATCAACATCATTGTATTCCTCATTGACTATGCATGCTTTAAAGATATTTTGCTACAGAATTGCATACTTTTGTGAAGTCACTTTTACATAATGTAAGAGATGAATTAAAGATAAATTTATTGTTTCATCATTCTCTGTTTTATTAAAGACAGGAAAGAATTAGGTTCATTAGATTACAATGAATAGTGTCAGATCTGCGCATCATTTTTTAGCTCATCTGGCAAAGCCAGGGTGAGCTTATGGAATGGTAAAGCGTGCGTGCTTGCATGCGTCCGTAAACTTTTAATCTTCTTCTCTGAAACCAATAGGCCAATTCAAATGAAATTTGGTATGAAAGGTCCTTAGTTGCTATAGATTAAAAATTGTACCCGACATCTCCGTCCTAAATCCAAGATGGCTGCCGTTGCTATTAATAGCAAAAACCTATAAATGGCCATTACAGGTTTATTTATGTACCGATTTTGTTGAAATTTGAAACATAGAAAATAGATGTCGGGGGATAAAACATAATATAACGGGTTTTGCTGTACGATTTTTAGTTTTTGCAATAATTACGTAATATGCAAATAAGGTCTATTTTTTAGCTTTGAAAATCTTCTTGAAAGTACATGACCAATTGAAAGGGTATCAAGTGTGGAAGGTAATTTTGAAAATCTTCTTCTCTGAAAGTACATGGCCAATTGAAATGATATCGAGTGTGGAAGGTCCTTGTGTGGTATAGATTCAAAATTGTATCGACATGTCTGTCGGAAATCCAAGATGGCTGCCGCTACTATAAATAGCAAAAATCGAAAAATGGCCATGATGGGTTTATTTATGTCCCGATTTTGTTGAAATTTGAAACATAGAAAATAGATGTCGGGGGATAAAACATATGTAACGGGTTTTTCCGTACGATTTTTTGTTTGTGCAATAATTACGTAATATGCAAATAAGGTTTATTTTTAGCCGAAATCTTTGAAAATCTTCTTCTCTGAAAGTACATGGCCAATTTAAAGGATATTGAGTGTGGAAGGTCCTTGGGTGGTATAGATTCAAAATTGTATCCGACATGTCTGTTAGAAATCCAAGATGGCTGCCATTACTATAAATAGCAAAAATCTAAAAATGGCCATGATGGGTTTATTTATGTACTGATTTTGTTTAAATTTATAACATAGAAACTAGAGTGTTGGGGATAAAACATATGGAATGGGTTTTTCTGTACAATTTTTCATTTTTTGCAATAGTTATGTAACATGCAAATAAGGTTTATTTCAGCCTAAATCTTCTGAAAGTACATGGCCAATTGAAAGGAAATTTATGATAAATAGTGCTTGAAATAATAGAAAATAAGGATATTGCTAGTGAGTTTGTTTACATTTTACTGATTGGATATATTTAAAAAGTAAAAGCAAAGAACAAAATAAGGGTATTCCAGGTGAGCGATACAGGCCCTATTGGGCCTCTTGTTTAATGTAATGCAACCAGATATTATTTTTCAGGTTAGATTTTCAGGGTCATTGCTAGTTGAAATTTTAAATGAATGTTATGTGTGAATAAAATATGGCCCAGAGTTCTTAGCGACATCGACGTATTGTCGGGACATGGACATATTGTCGTTTCTAAATGACGGTTCTGTAATAATGTGGTTTATGTAGTTTTAAGGACAATTAAAAACATTCCGTTATAATCATCCTTACCAAGCTATCTACCTGAACTTTGTGTACCGCATATTTCTGCTTTTAGGTTTATTTTGTAAACTGTTCATCTAAATCCGGCTTTGGGATAACAGTGTTTTTCACCACGTAACTTGATTTGGAATCCATTCTAGCAGATCCTATTAAGTGGCCTAAAACATTACACTGGTATATGTATTTCACGGGTCATTTCAAGCATATACAGATGAGACCTTTGCTTCACAATTGTTATGTGCTACTTGTGAATTGAATTATTTGATAAAAATTCAATGACGCCCTAAATTTCTATAACAGAATTCTAACAGAATTATACATATTTGATATTGAAAAACTTTAAAGAAAAGGAATGATTGTGAAGCTGGAGCCATGAACTTCGTTTTAATTCTTTTAACAATGATTAATATATCTGTGAAAAAACTTTATCATTGTTATCCGTATCAACATAATACCGCGTGATTAGCTAAATAAATGCTTAAAAGGAGGGAAATAACTCTGGTCTGTTCAAACTATTGCGTAGCCGTTTGCGTATATGATGTTAAAACGAACACAAAGAATTCCCCGAAACCGTAAACTTTGAAAAAAAATTAACATAATTTGACATTTTTGCCGATTGAATGTTAGTACATATATGAATTGGAATCTTTGTTTTATCCCCTAGTAAAGATTCTTTCACTTATAACGAGGCGGTCAGTTCTGGCATGGTGGAGAAAACCGGAGTGACAAACCACCAACATTAGACAAGCAAATTGACAAACCTTCTAACCGACCGAATGGGACTCGAACCTAGGCGATGCGAGGCACTATGATCCTTAAGCTCGCGCTTAAGGCCACTCGGTCACCGAGATAATATCAATATTTTTTATATAAATCAACAGATTTTTGTTATAAAAAGGTAGAATATAAATATAGTCGGTATTTACTTTAATAAATAAATGTACATATATTGATAAATTTACAAATTCATAAATAAAATATTCCAGAACTGGAGTAAGAATCTTATACATGTATAAATCATTCTCCCTGAACATAACATGATAAAGTTATCAACAATGAGATTCAAATAAATAAACAAAAATAGATAAATAAATCAATTACAATGTATTAACAAATAAAAATGAACGGTTAAATAAATGCAAGCGACATCTGCTTACAACGGAAAACTTGAGTAGGTTTGTCTAAAAAAGAATAATGAAACTAGTTTAATTCTTCTTAAACATGGCCATGTTCCTTGCTTTAGATTTTTGTACCATTCGTGAAACTTGACTATAAGACATCTCGTTTTCCACTACATCATACACATCACTTTGTTCCTCAGATAATTCCTTCTTGTGAAACAAAGGTGCCGGTGGCGGTGGTACACAGGAAGCGGCCATTGGCGGTGGTAGTACACATGAAGCAGCAAATGGAGGTGGCGGTGGCGGTGGTGCACAGTTACTCAGTAGCTCAACATCCGCCGGTAGTCGATTCACTTCTCTGCGTCTGGCCATACAAGGCATATAACTTGCCATCATGCTAGGTGCTCCCAAAACAAAGTTTTTTCTGACATCCGCCATATTGTTGAATTTAGACAGTTTTAATGCGTTTTCTGTTGGTGCCTCAAGCGTTGCGTTGTTTCGCTGAAGTTGTTTTGCTTTTGCTCCTTTTAGATTCAATTTTTCTTGAACTCGTCTTGAAATTTCTTCATCGTCAATTTCACGCCCAGCTTGCAAATCTGCTTGAACCTCTTGATCGACATCAGCCATCCACTGCTCTAAAGACAGTTCTTCCTGTGCCCCACCTATAATTACCTTGGTTAATAGTCCAGCACCGGTGAGGGGGACGTACTGACCACCGGTCATATACGCAATAGCCATAAAGAATTCCTTATATGGAGAAATAGCAGGTTCACATCCGACTGAATACAAAGTAATCCCCTTTTCTGCCAATTTCTGGATAGTTTCCATGGGGTCTATACCGGCTGGACATCCATTGGAAAACCCATCTCCAGGCGCACTAAGCCCGTGAGGAGGAGCGTCGGCAATCAAAACGCCTATTTTAGTAGACTCCGATCGCCAGTTTAATTTTAAAAGTTCATGAAGTCCATCAGCCACGGCTTCAGGAGTATCGCCACCCCCATCAGCAGAACAATTTTCTAGCCAAGATCTCATTTTAGAAACCGAATTTGTAAAATCATGAGTCCGTGTGACAAATGTTGAATCCTGTGGCGGATGATCCCGGTATTCAATAAGTGATAACTGTACGTCACTCTTTTCACTAGAAACTATTTCTTCTACAATTTTACGAATATTATTTTGTGCCGTTTTAATGTACTCCCCCATACTACCTGTACAGTCCATTACAAATGCGAGGTCCAATACTGAACCGTCATGTTTAGCTAATTCAGGCTGTTTCACTTTGTTTACTGTAACAGCACTCATGTTTACTATATTTTCAGTGGTTATAACTTGTAAATGTCTTCCACCTTCTCGGGTAGTCCTGTTCAGTATACAAATATATGTGATACACTGACATCACTGGCCTTGTTTATTTGCAATGTCTAAAAATAAATATGACGTTTCGGAAAGCTAACGCTGCAACGACCAATGGAATTGTGTCTTCATTCTAAAAATAGAACAATACGACAGGAAAAAGGTCAGAGGAGAAATGAACCAGATCTATTTATAATATTTGAAAACCTTCCAACATATTTTAAATTACTGGGGTGTAAAAACCCAGACAGCATAACAATAATATAATGTATAAATAACATGGTTTAAACTACACCCAAACGAAGAAAAACGCATAGCTATGACAGTCATGCGATAGCTTTTCATAAAAATTTACCTGTGTAGGTGAAGTCTTACATACGGTCTATAAAATGAATAGGGACGTGTTGGTTTTTATTTTATATCTTTGTAATGGATAAAGATTTTTTAATTATGCACCCCTGATTGTGTTCTTCTTTTCCTTCTGATTCTTCCGATATTATTTTTGAATTTTTTGGTCAATGAGAAATTACTTCAAAATTCATTCAAAGTTACGAGGTAAAGTGCACTAATAATACATGTATATATTCACTAAAATGTGCTAAAAATTGAAATATGTCTGTTGTTAAAACAACTGTATCTCCAAATTTTTAATTAATATTGCATTTATGCATGTCTACGTGCAGACAGAAAATATTTATCTAACTAGACATCTAAATATCAATATGCAATTCAAAAGCTAAATTACTTCAAAATTAATTCAAAAATATATGAAAATCGACAACATGTACCAATTTAACTCCTCTTGATTAGCACACATCTCTTGTAGCGTCAAAGCTATTTTAAAATTTAATGATAATAATAATAATAATAATAATAAAAAATTAATAGATAAATGAAAAATAAACTTAACAATGAATTTAATAAAGAAATTACTAAATAAAAAATATGTGACTTATTAAAAAATTAATTATCGCATATAAAAATAAATGGAAAATAATTTTGCAATGCAGACTAATTGAATAAATAAATAAATAAATAAATAAATAAATAAATAAATAAATAAATAAATAAATAAATAAATAAAGTAAAGAATTGACCAAATAAGAATAAAATTGATTATTCACGAATTCGAAAACATGAAATCTCGCTTTGTCTGAAATCTCGTTTAAGTCTCGTGGGGGGGGGGGGGCAAAGCGAAGTTTACGATTGCAATTTTGTTTATCTAGTGTACTGCGATATCGTTAGTTTTTCGTCAGTTTTAATGAAATTTATAGTTATATATTTTTAAAAAATTGTTAAATATGACTGAAATTAATAATAAAAAATCATTTAAATGAAAAATTAATTTATATTTAAAAAAGACATGTCGGTCCGCAAGCGTTCAAAGTTAGTTAAAACTTTTTTCAGTTGTATAAATGGCACTAGAGATGTGAAGGAAATTAAATTTATTAAATAATTTAAATGATTTTATAAAAATATTGCCAGATAAGGAAATGTAGATCTAAATCAATTTGAATTTACCAAAAGTATTTTTATTCCGCCAACCAGTCGGTTTTTCGATTAATTATTTCAAATTAATCTCAAATTAATTTATTTAAATTACATAATATAATTTACATTCGTTCTTCCCACACATTTTGTCAACATCTCAAAATATTTACAAACAGCATTTACTAGTTTATCGCTGTAAGGATACCTGTCAATCAATTTAGCAAATTGCAAGGTAAGATCCTGATGATAACAGGTGATGGAATGTGCCTAATAAAAAGGATGTCCACCGACTTAGATTATTGATAATCTTTTAATTAGTCGCATGTTAGATTATTATGTAAATACATTCAATATAAAGAAAATATCAAAATTAAACTTTCTCATGAGAATTTTTTTCGACGAGTTGTTGCATAGATTTTGAAGATATCATTATTTCACCTATCAAAATGTTCTAATCAAAGCGATTTCTATTATGAGCACTTTTTATAATTATAATTATTATTTTTGTGTGTGAAAGACCTTAAGTTTGTAGACTTGCATCTTAACCACGTGGCCACCGCAGCCTCTAAATTTCATATTCTGAAACAAACTATCTTAATTTGTGAGACACTGTTCTTATGGGTATCAGATGTAAAAAGACAGTCCGAAAAATAAAAAAATCTTAACAAACAGTCAAATTTTCTAGAAAGATGAATAAAGAATATATCAAGCTTATAGCTACACTGTAAACATTTGCAATTAAATCCATATTTTTCTAAATTTGTTTGAGATACATTCGAAATTTTGAAGGAAAACAATAAATGTTTCAGAAATAAAATTTGCAACATGTTTATGAATTATCCTTTCCGTGGGAAATTATTTTATAAATTATCCTTTCAGTGGAAAACTTTAAATATGATCATACATGAATAACATATCAAATTTAAGTATGAAGATTGTCAATCTTTATTAATACAAATTGAAATGTCTATTTGATGTGAACAGCCTGGAACACTACATTTTCGGTAGGTATGAAGAGTAAACGGGAGTAAACGAGAGAAATAAAAGAAAAGTTGATTAACATATTTTGCCTACAGTAGGTTCAGTAGACGCAGTTTAAAAATGAACAAATTAAAAAAATATGGCTCTAGGATGATTTTTAATGAGTTTACGGCGAAAATATGTATGCATATGTACGATACTGTTCACCAATACATGTTAGACAGGAGTAAAAGGGAGAAAATATGGAGAAGTTAATTAACATATTTGCCTACGGTGGTAAATCCAGTATGAAAAAAATTAACAAAATAAAAAAAGAATTATGGCTCGATTCACTTAATTATAACTCTTCACTGATAAAGTTGGAAAGATTCGCAAAAATGTATTTTTAAGCTAAACGCTTATTTATCATTACTGTGATGTGTGGTATATTGAAATGCAAGAGAAAAACATCGTGTATTAAATTACAACTAACAGAAAAATATAATTTTTTTTTTTTTGAATTAGTAAATATAATATTCGATTAATACGATTCTTCTTAAAACCGGGATTTACATTTTATTTTTAATTGATCTTGATACATCTTCAAATGGTCAAGTACACATCCAGTTTAAATGTATTTGGTTTTCAATAAACATCGCGGTAGACGATTTCATATTCCACCACGGCAGAAATGTTCTTTGCGGTGGACCGCAGTGGGAATTTAATTCCTTCTAGTCGGCAACTTCAAGTCTTTTTTTCCGATTTTAGATGTAGATAATAAAAAGAATGTCCAGTTTTTTTCAGCCGATTAACGTATATTTTTCCACGTGGAATGAAGAAGTTGTATTTAGATTTCAAACTCTACAAGATACACAACTGGTCACAAATAATAATAATAATAATAAATGATAATAATAATAATTAAAATAAAAAATAAAAAATAATAATAATAATAAAAACCCGACTCAAAGCCAACAAGTACATAGGCCAAATGAGATTGGATTTCGATTGCCCCCCCAGCCTCGTTTTCAATAGTAAGAGTTACTTCCCCTGTCATGTTTTCGAATTGGTCAATAGCATACAGAAATAAAACGGAAATAAATTTACAATGGAATAAATAAAGAAATAGAATTTCAAACGAAAAAGTTCGAAGAAAATGCACCAATAAGGTAAAAAAAAAGTTGAAAAAGTAATTTTCGAATATGGGAATACAAGTTAATAGATAAAACAAACAAACAAACAAACAAACAAACAAACAAATAAATAAATAAATAAATAAATAAATAAATAAATAAATAAATAAATAACCTTTTTGGCAAATAAGTTCAAAAAATGTTTTGACTCTTGTAAAGCTAATAAGAAACTGATGAGAATTAATCAAATATTTCTTATTTGCAAGTGTCAAAGTGCTGTTCTTGATGTAGTAAATTACTAAGCAATGTTGATCATTTGCGGGACAGTTTGGTTATTTCCATTCAACAAACTGTCAATAGATTTACCTGTTAATACCGGAAATAATTAATTAAAAATCTTATCATCAATGAATGCATGAGTGAATAATATACACTAAATGAGAAAGAAACCGTGGGAAAAATCAGTAAACAGTTTACAATAAATTAACAAAATGGTCTATTACAATTACTAAATATTTTTGTTTCTAAATTTTCCAAGATTTCATGGTTCCATAACAAAAGTAAAATTTTCACCACATTTCAACAATAAATATATATAATTTAATAAAGTCTGTGAAATAATAAAAAGTTTGTCTTTTATAGAGTGTAAAAAATAGTTTTTACAATAAGTGGTTATTATAAGATTATTTGGAAGCAAATATAATTTTTTTTAAAATTAAATAGATCAAGTTATTAAATAAATCTACTCCACAACAATATGGATAAAACATATATAATTAAGATTTTATATATTATGAGGTTAGTTTAAACAGTATTTAGTTTCATACATACAAACAAGATTTACATTATACCAATAAGGCATTATGCGGTTTCTTTTATCGACATTAAAGTAAATGTATCAAAATTAGGCCGTAAATTATTATTATAATGTGAAATGTTTGCTCCCTTAAATCCGTGTTTAAATTTTAAAGAATAATTCAGAGAGAGAGAGAGAGAGAGAGAGAGAGAGAGAGAGAGAGAGAGAGAGAGAGAGAGAAGACTCTCTCCCTTATACATCAGTGTAAAGTTAAATCATCAGCAAGTACGTTATCTGGCAGTAACGACAACTCTAAATGGCACAGGTAAACTACCGATTAGAGTTACGCCGCCTGATCATAGTACCCGATAGCTGGAGATGGTATTAATTAACAAAAGTTACAATCTGAAATAAATGTATTTAGGTTGATAAATGTCACTGGGTTGACTAATGTTGTCAAATTTAAGAAACTTCAACAACAACAAAAGTAATAATAATAATAATAATAAAATAACAACAACAACAACAATAATTATAATAAGCAAAAACACTCATTCCGGAAATACATCGCTGTAATAATCATGCGGGTTAGGGTAGAAAATTTCGGAATAGTTCATTCAGCTGTAGGTAAGATCGCTGTTGTTAAACCTACAGTTATATATTCCTTTTGATGTCAAGTTGCAGACGATATTACCTGGCCAGCGAAAATGGGAAAGTCGGTCACGCGCAATTCTATTTTCTTAACCCGCATGATTTTTCAGCGATGTATTTCCGGAATAAGCGTTTGTGCGTTTTCCCATATTAAATCCCCGTAAGGATATTAAAAAGCTCTGCATTTTATACTCCAGCTAAGATGGCATTTAGTTTGGTGTCAGTTAATTACGACAAAATGCATACATCATAACGGTATGTGGCATTCTACAAAATTTTTTTATATCTCTTCTAAAACCTTGAAAAACTAGTGCTACGGCAGACATGAATCAGACAGAAGTCTAACTTGAGTTAGCGGCCACTTGTATAAAGCGGCCACTTGTCTATAACGGCCATATCTTATTCCCCCCGATGAACTGTGTTCTTTATTTCACCTCTATATAGCGGTCACTGTCTTATGCGGCCAGCGGCCACCATTTTTCCGACCCCAAGCTTCAACAGAACTGTCTATAGCGGCCATTTGCAATGTTGACGAAACTTCATCAGTTTCCGGAAATTTCCGGAACCAGTCGACATAAAACAAAAAATCCCATAATGCAACACTGTTTATATGTATCTAAGCGGCCATATTGGGTAAAGCTTACATCCCGATAAGACATTGACATTTTTTAAATTTTATAACATGCAGTAATATTTGATGTTTTTTCTTTATGTCATAGTAAACGGAATGCATTGACTTTAGAACAGCGAGTAGAATTGTTTAATAAATCTGAAAAGGAGAAATTAAGTACTAGGAAACTCGCGGAAGTTATGGTGTTGGAAGAACCCAAATCAAAGCTGTGTTATCAGACTATGAAGCAAATGTATCTTGGGAAATAAACCGTATGTGCCGTTCTACCGCTAACGGACATTAATTTCGTTAGTTTGGAAATCATACCACGATGCGATATCAAGTCATCTCGGCTCAAGTGTAAAAAGTCATTTCGGCAATGATATGTTTTTGGCACCAATTTAAATTCAATTCGGCACCGACTTCGATTAAATTCGGTGTAGCGTGAGATCTGTCAGTCTTATGAGAAATACAAGCACGCATGCGCAATGTTTAGGATCTTTTCCGGTATGAGAAATGGTAGGCGGAAGACGGTGAAATGTAGATTTTCATCGTTTCCAGTGAAGAAATATATGCTTTTTTTCATTTACCTGCCCTGACAGCTGTGTAAACTGTTTGGGTTTGTTTCATTCATCAATAAAACGTATTAAATGGATGTATGAATGCACAAAAGCAAATATATATACAAACCGTTCCCTTTGGACTGCAAGCAAAACGAAAATGAAAGTAGAAACACCCTTTTATCAATAAGTTAATCCGTTGCCCGAAGTAACACAGTTAATTAGGTGCTCGCATCTTGCCTGTGTGAGCAATATTTATAGTTTTTTTTTCATAGTAATAAAAATACAAAAGTTATGTGTCAAAGCTAGCTAGCTAGCTAGTAAAGAATTTGATGAAGACAAAAATACATAATATTATTATATCCATCGCAAGGCGTTAATTAACATGAATAAGGCAGGGCTTTGAAAGCCAGTGCAGTTTACTGTCTTAGAAATAAGTAAATTTTTGCTATTTATATTATTATTTTGCAATGCATATTTAATTAATATCAAATATAGGTTAAACGTATCAAATGGGAGACAATGCACGGACTTTTGAAATTCACTGAGGTCGTATCATAAATGATTATTGCCCCAACTACAAAGTATCAAGTTATCACTAATTTTTAAAATCAAGATATATATATGTTTGTTAATATCAGATTTCATTATTTTTTTCTATTTTCATTAGTGTAACCATTCATGCTTCCACATTTACACATGTAAACGGTTGTGTCATTTTGACATCGATAAACTTAAAAAAAAATTATCATTTATTTTATGTTTGTGTACGATTTTTATATTAAAAATTAAAAGTTATTTTTAATAAAGATCTGTAAACAGTAAATTTTGACAAGTACAAATGACACAGATAATCACTGCTCTGATCACTAAACCGTGTAATTCATTATGTAACAACTTCCTTTGAAGTCTGAATTAGCAAGAGTGTGATATGGGTCTGAAGTGACCTAATTATGTTTGTATAGGTATAAGGAAGCGTGATAAGAATAAAACTTCACTATGCAACACCACTATAACTAGAAAAGAGAGAGAGAGAGAATAGATCATTTAGACATATAAATGTTACCAGGCCCGTGTGGTGCAAAGGATTTGTAAATTCAGGGCCTGAAAATATTGAATAAATTGATGTTAAAAAAATGTATTTTTTTCTTGGTTAATCTCAAGTTATAAAAGAAACAATTTCTAACAATATGGTTAGCTATATTCAGTTTAATTTTGGTACTAAAATGAATAAAAAAAGAACGGTTCAGATAATAATTTTTGATGATCCTTGATCAGAGAACTTGTCTATAAAGGCCACCTGTCTATAAAGGCCACTTTGGCCGCATCCCTTGAGTGGCCTTTATAGACAGGTTTCATTGTATTTGTTCCTTAAATTTACTCGCATTGATGATGATTATGATAATATGATGAAGATAACTCCAAAACATATTATTATTTTTAACCACCAATGTAATGATATTAGAAATTTTATTAAAAAATTAAGCCAAATATTTTCTAATCTCTACAAAAATATAATCATGTAATAATTCTATTTATTTATTTATTATTTTTTTAATTTTATATTAATTTTATTTATTTATTTATTTAAATTTTTTATTTATTTATTTTATCTATTATTTTGAGAAGGCATAGAACGTATGTTATGATATTATAAATCACAAAAACTAGAAGCCAAATATTTTCTGACATTTCAAAATTATACTTTAGGCTATATTTATTACATTAGGTTCATTACTCAAGTCCTCCTCATGTTAATGATCAGACAAACCTTAAAAGTGACGTTACGGGGGATTCTACTACAACTATTCATGTTTATTATTATTGTTGTTGTTGACGTTGTTATTGCTGTTGTCATAGTTGGGCGAACTTAGTTTGAAGTTATGAAAGCCATCAATTGTAGTACTTAACTTATCTCAAAATAGACTGAAAGAAAAAAGATACAACATATAACTAAATCGAGGCATTTTATATATGTATATAAACACTTAATTTTGGGATTTTTAAAAATCACTATGATAACCTCTGTAGCCTTGATGACTTCAGTTAACGATTTGTAATCCCATGCTCCGAAACAGCGTCACTGACCTCCTAGCTCGCGAGGTACGAATGTTGGCCGCTGTTCGGAGCTTGCAGTCTAATCCGTGATGCACTGAACAAACCGTCCACTTTATGCATTATACATGTATATATAAAAACGTGTAGTTTTGACAAGCATTACTTAAAATTTATTAACACCGTGTTCCAACCAGTTTATTTTGAAACATGTGTTTAAAATAAAGATGTTTTACTGTTAAAAGAAAGAAGTATTAAAATGAACCGTAGTATATAACCAAGGATTATTTTGTCAACATGAATCTCATTTTTGATCTTTTTACCATTCTCCTGGCCTGCTCGTAAGATATCCTCCCCTGTCTCACCTCATAAGTATCTGTTCGACCTGGGGTTGGTCGATACGGTCTTGTTAATGCCTCTGTCATTAGAAATAATTCGTTTATTATTTGCATTAAAAACCTTTTTGACGTCAGCCATATTTTTAAATGATGCCAACACTTTTGCGAATTCAGTTGCAGTTGACAACGCTTCATTATTTCTGGTGAGTTTATTAGATATTGCACGTTTTAAATCTAATTTATCAATGATTCTTTGGGATATAGCCGCCTCCTCTTTTTCGTCGTTTCGTTTGCAAGTTTCAATTTCACGCATGACTTCATCTTCCACCTCAGACATCCACTGCTCTAACGACAATTCCTCTTGGACACTACCGATGACCACCGTGAGTTAATAAATCAGCGTCTGTTAAAGGTACATACTGCCCGCTAGTAATATATGAAAGCGCCATGAAAAAGTCCATATAGGGAATAATGTTGGGTTCGCACCCAACCGAATATAAAGCAATACCCCTTTCTCCCATTCTATAAGCAATTTCCATAGGATTATTTTCTTCCGGGCAGCCATTTGGAAACCCGTCGCCACTAGATATCAAACCGTGTGGTGGGGCGTCAGAAATCAAGACACAAATTTTAATAGAATTCCTACGCCAGTTTAAGCCGAGCACCTCATGTAGCGCATCGGCTAGAGCTTCCGGTTCATCGCCACCACCCTCGGCAGTACAACAATCTAACCATTGTTTCATTTTTGTGACTGAATTTGTAAAGTCATGTGTTCGTATGACGAAGGAGGAATCTTGAGGAGTGTGGTCCCTGTATTCTACTTAAGCTAAACGTATGTCTATCTGTTTTACGTCATCAGCTATTTCTTCTACAATTTGACCTATGTTATCTCGTACCACACGGATATATGAATCCATACTACCCGTACAGTCCAACGCAAAAGCCATATCCAGCATTGAACTGTCATCGACTGTTAACTGCAGGTTAGATGTTCTTGATTTGTCCATATCTCTTAAATGTTCACACTTATACTGTAGTACTGTGATATAACAGCATTGTCTAAGTTCTTGATGCCCTACGAAAACAACTGACCACTCTTGTAAACTTTACATATCAAATGTCATTATAACCTTCGTTTAGAAACAGTATTTAAGGTCCCATTGATATTTTAACATCCCTTATTTTGGCTCAACAATACTGAATTTAACGTAAGACTGTAAATAATTTGACCAACAAAAAAATTCAATTGATAATAACTTTGACGTCATTGTGTATTCTACATTAAATGACTTGGTCATACATGGTTACCTACATATGAATGTTTACAACAAAGGCAAATCATTGATGAATTAATGTGTAAATAACACACACTTAGTCACATGACTACCTTAAACCCGGAACCATAGAACACTTCAAGAAATTCGTAAACAAAGTACGTGTTCAAGTTCAGAAATGACGCTAAAACACCCCCATGAACATGAACTAACAAATATTATCTGTATATGTAGTGTTATTTGTTAGTTATAATGTTGTTTAACGTCGCATCAGTAATGTTTCTGTTGTTTGCGACAAGAGCAATTTATTTAAAAACAACTTCGTGTATGTGTGAAATGTGGTATCAATGAATGTTTATCTTGTCATGCACATAGGCAAGATATTTATAATCAGTGGTATCTTGTCATGTCCAAAGACGAGTATTATATACTAGTAATCAGTGGTATCTATATATGTTTATCTTGTCATGTCCACAGACGAGTATTTTATAATCAGTGGTATCAATATATGTTTATTTTGTCATGTCTACAGAGCAGAGTAATATAATCAGTGGTTTCTATATATGTTTATATTGTCATCCCCAAAGACGAGAGTTTAATAATTAGTGGTATCTATATATGTTGATCTTGTCATCCCCAAAGACGAGAGTTTTATAATCAGTGGTATCTATATATGTTGATCTTGTCATCCCCAAAGACGAGAGTTTAATAATCAGTGGTATCTATATATGTTGATCTTGTCATCCCCAAAGACGAGAGTTTTATAATCAGTGGTATCTATATATGTTGATCTTGTCATCCCCAAAGACGAGAGTTTAATAATCAGTGGTATCTATATATGTTGATCTTGTCATCCCCAAAGACGAGAGTTTTACAATCAGTGGTATTTATATATGTTGATCTTGTCATCCCAAAAGACGAGTTTTATAATCAGTGGTATCTATATATGTTGATCTTGTCATCCCCAAAGACGAGTTTTATAATCAGTGGTATCTATATATGTTGATCTTGTCATCCCCAAAGACGAGTTTTATAATCAGTGGTATCTATATATGTTGATCTTGTCATCCCCAAAGACGAGTTTTATAATCAGTGGTATCTATATATGTTGATCTTGTCATCCCCAAAGACGAGTTTTATAATCAGTGGTATCTATATATGTTGATCTTGTCATCCCCAAAGACGAGAGTTTTACAATCAGTGGTATCTATATATGTTGATCTTGTCATCCCCAAAGACGAGTTTTACAATCAGTGGTATCTATATATGTTGATCTTGTCATCCCCAAAGACGAGAGTTTTATAATCAGCGATATTTAGTTACGCCTTTTCCTATCTTTTCTTCTTTGTTTATGGTTATATAAGTTATTGTTAAGAACATTTTAACAGCCGTATTATCTTTCTAGGTAACACCATAAGAGTGAACGGTGTGTTTTTAGATCACCTTAAAATAGATGATTGTACAAGTAAAACAGCAATGGTCAGTCTGATAGGTGATGGGTCTTTCTATAATCTAAATAAAAATACACAAGTACTGTTAATCTTACAACAATAAACTTTAATAATAAAGATTTTTTAAAAAATACGATTTCAAAATACAATTTTTACAAATGTCACAGTATTGAACACAAATCAAAAAGGATTTCTGACAAAAATCTAGTCGGATCAATGCAATGTTTAACAAACTTTAGTGTACACAAATGACGAAAAGATTTTTAAAAGTGAAACTTATCACAGAAAAATGATTCACAAATAAAAAAACCCAATCAAAATTACCCATGAAAACTATTAAAGAAACACACACACACACACACACAGAGAGAGAGAGAGAGAGAGAGAGAGAGAGAGAGAGAGAGAGAATTTTGTCTTGAACATGTACGAAAGTATATTCCATCTGGTACAGTTATGCCAAATTGTAAGGTGTCAAGATCAAACAAATAAGTAGTGACATTCTAAGTACAGTTTTATACATCATAACATGTTAATTTAAGTACGCCTGTTCTGATCCTAACAAATTTCAGTATCAACTTACAGCAGTAAACATGAACACTCAATAATACATACTGTTATAAATACTGTTACGACAATTTATATGTTACATTATTAATAACGGAATGATATAAAATATCTAAAACATGGTATTAAAAACTTACTAATATATGTAATTGTATACTATGATATGTTTATGTAAACAAAAATATCACCAATGACTGTTCATTTACTACTATTTACAGCCATTTTGTTATTTAATCAGTTAAAAACTGATAAGTCTTTTTTGTAATGGTTATTTTCGTTTTTTTTTCGCAAAAGTTAATCAATGTCACTGGCCGTGTAATGAAATGTAAATCACCTAAACTCTGACCTCATCTTGGATTTCTGCACCATTCTGTAAGCTTGATGTTCCGATACCATGTCATCACACACTTCATAAGAGTCAGGTACAAACATCGCTGCCATGGGGGCCCTTGTACCACTAGTAGGCTTAAATTTTGATCTCATTTCTGACATATCCTTACATTTAGAAAGTTCTCTTGAACTTTCGGATGGAGCAGCTAAAGCCACGTTGTTCCTGGTAAGATGTTTAGATCGAACGCCTTTGCTGTCAAGTTTTTCTTTCACTCTCCTTGACATTTCCTCATCGTTGACTTCCCGACCTGCCCGAAGCTCGCGATCAACTTCCTCATTCACTTCCGCCATCCATCTTTCTAGAGAAATTTCCTCCTGTGCCCCTCCAATTATAACTTGGGTTAAAAGTCCAGCACCAGTTAGTGGAACATACTGACCACCTGTCAGGTGTGCAATGGCCGTAAAAAATTCCTTATAGGGATCAATAGCTGGCTCACATCCAACGGCATACAACGTAATGCCCTTTTCAGCAAGTTGTTGCGCTACTTGCATTGGGTCAATGTCGACCGGACATCCGTTAGGAAAACCATCGCCTGACGCGCCAAGACCATGTGGCGGAGCATCAGAAATCAAAACACATATTTTAGTAGCTTCCGGGCGCCAGTTTAATTTTAACACATCATGAAGTGCGTCTGCCACTGCCTCAGGACCATCGCCACCGCCTTTAGCCGCACAACCATCCAACCATTGTTTCATTTTAGAAACTGACTGAGTAAAATCGTGAGTGTTGGTAACAAATGTACTATCTTGTGGAGGATGATCTCTGTATTCAACAAGCGCTAAGTGAACGTCACTTTTTTCACTTGCGACAATTTCTTCTACTATCTTTCTAATGTTATTTTGAGCTGTATGTATATAAGAACTCATACTACCGGTACAATCCATAGCAAACGCAAGGTCCAACACGGAACTGTCATGTTTAGCTAACTGTGGCTGTTCAACTTTGTCAACCTTAATTGATGCCATCCTGAAAACTACTTTTGTCTATAGCTTGAATTTACTTAATAACGTCTGTTAAGCTAGAATGCTATCAATGTTCTACTGAAGATTGTGATTACCTGAATAAATTTATAGATGAAAATTACCTTCTATTAAAAACTGTGACCATCTCGGTTTTCCTTGTTTCCGGAACCTTAAAAAGTTTGGAATTCTTCCTAACTCACAATGATAAACTAAAAGGCATTCCGAATAAACCTATACCGTCATAGATATTTTTAGTAATGAACTAATTATATTCATGGAATTCCCGTTGACGCGGAGTAAACAAACATAAACAGTCACGAGTTAAATATAGATATTACGAGTCAGGTGATTGATTATCACTTAATCAAATAAACTTACTAAACAAAACTTGATCTTAGCCCAGTTGTTTTGTATACGTTTTCGTTTGTTAATGTCATACCTTGTATTCAATACAATTATCATATCCTTTTTTTAATGTACTGAATGATGATTTGTTTTAATGATATATGACACTAACTAAAGCACATTGAGACTATGTTTACATGTTTATTGATCTATTGAAGTTATGTTAATCGCTGTTAAGTTAACCAAGCCAATAAAACATGATAAAATGTTTATACGTACACTAGTATCATTTACAGTCACTTAACGGTGTGAAACCTACTTCCACAAACATTTATATAAATTGAAAAAAATCACAGTTTAAGCTGAAACTTCTCTTTTTTCACCACTAAGTATCTTTTGGTGTAAAAGTACATTTTATTTCAATTAATGTTTAATGTTAGTTAAATTTAAGGTTCTACCACATTTATTTTCGATGCCCCTGCGTGAGCCCTTATTGATTTAATAAAAATTATTATTATTATATCTTTCAACTGTCAAATTTGTATTAGAAACTCTACTTCAGAAACTTATGGTAAGCTTCAATGATCAATGCTCTGAACATTCTGAAGTCTGTCCACCAAAAAAAATGATGTTAAATATCAAACGCAAACATAACTGTCCAACTGTGCAAGTATTTAACGCCTGCGTCTGTTTTTTTTATCATTGATATAAACCTTACTTTCCCTTTTTAAGTAATGCTTTTACTTTTGCTTTTTTAACAATTCTCTTCACTTGGTGACGAGATAAGTTTGTTTTAACGATACTCCAACTTTCTTTGGAACTCCCTTTTTTAGCTGCGCACTTCTTTCTCCCACGGCTTACAGTTTTGGTCAAAGAACTTTTGTGTCTTTTTCCTCCCATTCCAAATCCAGAAAATGTGTTATTTTGTGGCTGTGTTTTAAATACTTTTCTAACTGCATCAAGAGTTTTTAGCTCAGCTAGTTTGGTGCTATGTTTTGTAGGTTCAGGAAGGGTTTCATGATTTCTCTTTAACTGCTTTGACTGAGCTCTTTTTTTCTTAAGTTTTTGTTCTATCGTAATCACCAGCTTTTCCTCGTCCAAATTATGTCCATCTTCAAGTTCTCTCTGTATCTCTTCTTCAACATCACCTTGCCACTGTTGCAGAGATATCTCCTCTTGTGCGCCACCAATAATGATGTTTGATAAGTAATCAGCAGACGTCAATGGAACATATTGTCCACCTGTCACGAAAGCAATGGAAACAAAGAAATCTTTATACGGAAGAATTGAAGGTTCACAACCAACAGAATATAAAACAATATCACTGGCTGCCATCTGGTGTGATATATTCACTGGGTCCAACAATTTTGGACAACCATACGGAAATGTGTCCATGTTATTTGTCAATCCATGTGGTGGGGCATCGGAAATAAGAACACAAATTTTTGTAGCATATGGCCGCCAGGTTAGATTGAGGACTTCAAACAGAGCATCGGCAACTGCTTCCGGAAGATCCCCTCCTCCGGAAGCATTTGACCTATCCAACCATTTCTTCATAGTATTAACGGAGGTCGTAAAATCGTGTGTGCGTGTTACAAAAGTATGGTCTTGAGGAGGATGATCTCTATACTCCACCAAAGCTAATCTTACATCAGTGTTCCCGCTATCTACAATTGTCTGGACAATTTTCCTGATATTATCTCGAGCTGATTTTATGTATGTCGCCATGCTTCCAGTACAATCCATTGCAAACGCTAAATCTAGAGTATTTTTGTTTTTTGATTTAAAATTTTTCTTGTCGCGGATTTTTTTGTTTTCTTGACCTTTAACCTCTCTCGTTTGAAGCTCCATGCCATATCCTAACGCCTTTTTGGTAACACGTTTTGTTTTTTCTCGTGTGTCGGAGAGTTTCCTTGTTGTTTTCTTTTGATCCGTTTTCGCCTTTTTGGGAGAATTGACAACTTTGGAACTTGATTCCGGTCGTTGTTTGGTTGTACATTTCCTTGGCGGAAGTCTCCGAGTTGGTGGTTTATCGTCAGACTTCTTCTTTTTGCTTTGTGAGTCTGCTATATGATCTGTTTCATTAAGTTTGTGTTTACCCTGTGACATTTTTACGTTCTGTGGACGTCTACCCATCTTATGCAGTATTGCATTAATAAACGTATGTGCTGAGTTTAAACGTAGGTATATATATTGTATAGATTACTTCTAAAAATAGCTTTACATTGTGTATTGATTAAACACCCAGGTATATGTATTGAATATCTTTAAATTTTGAGCTGTATGTTATAATAGTTCGACTTTGACCTTGGTTGTATAATTAATATAACGTAAGCTTGTGTTCGGGATTCCACTTTTGGTACCAATTCGTACCGATTGGTAACGTTGGTAGAAACAAACTACTTATGGCTACCGTTAGATTTTTATCAGAAATATCGGTAACCAATGGTTAAGTAGATAATAAAGTAATTGAAAATGGTGTCTGTGGATAGATTATTTTAACACAAAATAAAAGTTCTTTAACAGCAAGATAAAATGTACACTTACGAGTCCAAAAGTGTTCAATAAATAAAATTTAAAACTGGTTAAGAAATAAAATGATCAAATGAATCCCATTATTTATTTTTTTTTTTTTTAAGATCATATTTGTGGATTTGTTGCGCTGGTCTTGACTAATTTGTGATAGAAAAGCCATTATAATTTTGTTTTATGTTATTCGCAATTTTAAATACAATATGCCAACTTTCTTTTCTGTGATACCATAAACCTAAGGGTAATAATTAAGTACCATTGGAACCCAAGGGCAATTATAAAAACTACCTCTGGTTACATGTGGGTGGAATACCGAACGAAAGCTACAATTAGTAAAAGCTAAAATAAAGTGTAATATTTATCCACATTGAAGCAGTATGTATAGAACAACATAAGTAAAACTTGTATAACTCAGTAAAAAGTGTTGATTTTCAATAAAAATCTGAATGATTCATTGTTTATCATTGTTGTTGTTGATGTTGTTGTTGTTGTTGTTGATGTTACACGAATTCCTCATAAAGAACTTTCGTAAATATTATCCACACTTATTTTGTCATCATACTCGATGCCAACCTAAATTACACCGATGGACTTTATTTTATTTTTATTTTACTTACACGACAAAAAGTTCTAATATTCGCAATAAGAAAGAAGAAATGCTTTATTCCAATAAACGAAAATAAAGACATGTTATTTTTCAAGGGAAATAAATCTAGCAGTCTTATCGAGTAAGCATTTTATGAAGATTAGATTTCGGGACATCTAGCAACATTTTTCTCTGGCTTATTTTCGTGTGGATAAAAAAGTGTTTTGCAAAAATAAAAAAATCATTTGGAGTGAGAAAGAGAGAAGGGAGTACTTTCATACCTTTACAAGTACGGTAAGTATAAGAACTGAGAATTACGCAAAGTTAAAAAAAACATTCTTGTTAGTAATATGAGGCAAAGTCAGGTAAACAAAATTGATGTCGTGGGGTTATTTATTTATTTATCTATTTATTTATTTATTTATTTATTAAATTGACGTATGAAGTAAAGACAGGTTGACATCGTAATCAGTTTTTGTCAACTACAAACCAATTACATTTGTTATATATGTTACCGTAATTTACCGCTTGTTAAAACTGCAAAGCAATGCTTATTGGATCAAGCTCCGACACAAAGTTTAACTTCTACATGTAGGTTCGTGTGTCGCGCAAAATGGATAAAAATATAACATTGACTATGTTGACCGCTGTTCGGAACTTCATCAATCAGTAAAGTCACCTTGTCGATGATCAGATGCTCTCTTAAGGCGTGCCATAATTTTTAACTTTTTACATTCTTAGCTCAAATGGCTATAAACAGCTGAGCTTATGGCATGGCAAGGCATCCTTGAGTGTGTGCGTATACTTTAATCTTCCTCTCAAAAAAAACAAATTTTGTTGAAAGTTCCCTAGGTGGATTAGATTAAAGATTCTCCACCAAATTCAAGATGTTCCTGTTACTATTAACAGAGAGAGAGAGAGAAAAAAAAAAGAAAAATGGCCATTGCATATTTCCTAATCGATCAATTTGGTTCAAATTTGGTATATTAAATTCAGAACTCTGTCCATTTAATAAAACAAATATGATTTTTTAAGTTTTTTCTTTAGCTTGTTCTTAGCGCATTTTTTTTTAAATAAGCTAATTATAGCTGGTTCTTAGAAAAACCTTCTTCACTGAAACTACTTGACCAAATGAAACCAAATTTGATGAGAAAGGTTTCTAAGTGGATTAAAGTTATAACGAATAAAGAACGTAGTGTTTTTTTAAATTACAAAATCACGGCACAAGTCACGGTTTTTATAATAAAAAAGGATTACGTGTGTATAAATTATAAAATCAAAATGTATAATTCAGGGCCCAGTTTCACAGTGATTCACTCAGCTGAGTGTACACTCAACTCAAATTTGGGAATATTTCAATATCAATTTCTAAGACATTACACAATTAAAATTGAATATCTAATGTTGCATTTTAACTGTTTAGTGTAAGTTTGTTGAACAAAACAAAACATTTTCAAATTTTTTTCAAATTTTTAAAATATTGATGGGAGAAAAATTTGAATATTTGAGTTGAGTGTACACTCAGCTGAGTGAATGATTGTGAAACTGGGGCCAGAATTACTTTTCTGTAGTATGTCAAAGTTCAGAATGCCTCGTTTATAAGTCAATTTTCAATCATTTTCCATCTGATATAACTGACAAAGTTTGAATGAATGAGTATCTTGTATATTAAATACAGGAAATTATAAGTCTCTTATCGCATTAAAAAAGATAATTTTTGGGAGTTGTGGTAGCACGTCAATCATTTTTTATTCTTTATTTAAACATTTATTTCAATATGAGCGATATGTATTATAGATTCAGTTAAGAAAAGCTATTAACGGAACATTTTTGATTGTGTATAAATCAATGGCAGTATATATGCAATAAAAAACTAAAATTTAGTTTTTGTATTCAATTGGGGTCGCAAAGACACAGAATTTGCATAAATTAAAATGTATCACGTTTAGATAGCTACCTTCGGTTCAAATTGTACGAATTGCGTCTGCGCATGCGTTTAAGTTCAGTAGGACTTTTTTGGTAAAAACTTTGCTAAGCCAGGTTTTTGTACTGCTAGGGACTTAACTTGTTGATTAATTAAAACCTTTCTCAGAGAATGAAAATAGGTTCAAATTTAAAGTAAAAATATGATAAGAAAAATATTGAACGGGAACTTATAAGAAAAAAAGGAGTATCAAAACTGAAAAAAAAATTTATGTTCATTTAATGTAAGATTTTTTCCATTTCGTGTAAGATGTTTCATATGCTACTTTTGAATTTTTATGAAATAATACATCCAAAAATAGCATATTGTCATTTTAAAGTAGCATATGACAGATGTAAATATTAAGTATAGGATGATAAATTCTATATATAGTGTCCTTGATTAAACTGATTTATTTTCTTGGATACATGAATTCGCTTAAAGCTGTAGACACATGCGTGACATTGATGACACATTTTTATGTAATGTTCTTACAGACGACTCCAAGAAATGTTCATTCTATGATTAAACTGAACTGGTAATGTTCCACTTTCTTATTAGTATCAAATTGAATGATTCCGGAAAATGCAGATTGTCAATTGTCTTTAATTACATACATAGAAAGCTGAGTGATTCAATAATCAGTTACTTATGTCTTTCTTCGAGGGAGAACAACTATAATTAGTTTGAGAGATGCCGTCAAAGAAGCCAAAATTGTGAACTAATGTAATAAAAAAAATTATATATGCCTAAAGCACACGTTATAGGAGTGAATTGTTTGAACGTAGCCGTGTTGATCATCTAGCGACTGTTTTATGCTTACGAAGACATGTAATATAATTTATCGCACATTTTATTGATTGTTTTAAGAGAATGAAGATTTTAACAAGACAGACTTATTTTAAATTTGCTTCGAAACAATGTTCTCAGCCCCGGGGTAAGTGACACATATCGTCATTTCAACTGAAATTGAACTTTTCACCGTTTTAATTGAAACGAGATGCAATACACTTAACATGTACGACTTGTCTCATGCTTTTGGACTTTTTTATGATTATTTTAACAGAAGAAAATGAACTACGGCTCTAATGTAATCGACATGTCATCATGCCAGCTGCAATTTAATGATCTGATAACTGGTTCATTTTAGAAATAAAATAAAAATGAAACCCCTAGCACGAAATGATATCACATATTGTCTCTTCATTCCTATTAAGTCGCACATGTATTACAACTATTACAGCTATTTGTAATGAATGCCTTGAAGATATTAGGCATTACTATCAATGATTTTCCACGGCAATTTTGCCCTTAATGTAATGTGCAAAAATAAAAAAATTATAAGATAAAGGACTTATTGGCTAATTGACTGTCTGGAGTAATTTTTAGCTTGATTTCCTGGTAAAAAATTTTCCAACTTAAAACGGAATGTGATTGAAGAATCCATCACCTTTTGAGATAAGTATTTCTAAATAAAAGTGTTTTCAAAATACTAAGAAATGATCGTTCAAATTTTACAGTACGTCGAAAGGAAGACTATGAAAACGAGGTAATTGAACCAACGTGATGAAGCTACACCATTGGTATAACGTAATCATCCATCCTAAATTAAAAAAAGATGTTAAGAAACGTATTTAAGATCATTCTGTTTTTTTTTCTGCTGTAGAGCTTTGAATTTCTTTCTTTAAGAAAAAAGAAAAAGTTGTTTTTTTTCAATCAGCCAACTTTCGGTAGAGCATGAGGAAAAAATGTGAAATCAAGTTTAAAAATAAAAAAGTAACGTCCCAATTCTATCACAGGGTTTATCAATCACCGGCATATTTATAAATTATGTATTTTATCTAAAACATCGGACTCTAGAAGTGATTAATGGATATCCAAAAGTTACCAATAACATGCTGAACACTAAATTTTGTTTTAAATCCAAAAAGTATTTTATTTACAGCTGAACACAGTATCATCACTATCGTGTCGTTATTGTTTATTTACAGCTGAACACACTATCATGACACAATATCATCATTATCGTGTCGTTTTTGTTTATTTACAACTGAACACACTATCATGACACAATATCATCATTATCGTGTCGTTATTGTTTATTTACAGCTGAACACACTATCATGACACAATATCATCATTATCGTGTCGTTATTGTTTATTTACAACTGAACGCACTATCATGACACAGTATCATCACTATCGTGCCGTTATTGTTTATTTACAACTGAACACACTTTCATGACACAGTATTATTACTATCGTGTCGTCATTGTTTATTTACAACTTAACACACTATCATGACACAGTATCATCATTATCGTTATTGTTTATTTACAACTAAACACACTATCATGACACAGTATAATCACTATCGTGTCGTTATTGTTTATTTACAGCTGAACACACTATCATGACACAGTATCATCACTATCAAGTCTTTTTTGTTTATTTACAGCTGAACACACTATCATGACACAGTATCATCACTATCGTGTCGTTATTGTTTATTTACAACTGAACGCACTATCATGACACAGTATCATCACTATCGTGTCGTTATTGTTTATTTACAGCTGAACACACTATCATGACACAGTATCATCACTATCGTGTCGTTATTGTTTATTTACAACTGAACACACTATCATGACAAAGTATCATCACTATCAAGTCGTTATTGTTTATTTACAGCTAAACACACTATCATGACACAGTATTATCACTATCGTGTCGTTATTGTTTATTTACAACTGAACACACTATCATGACACAGTATCATCACTATCGTGTCGTTATTGTTTATTTACAACTGAACACACTATCATGACACAGTATTATTACTATCGTGCCGTTATTGTTTATTTACAACTGAACACACTTTCATGACACAGTATTATTACTATCGTGCCGTTATTGTTTATTTACAACTAAACACACTATCATGACACAGTATCATCATTATCGTGTCGTTATTGTTTATTTACAACTAAACACACTATCATGACACAGTATCATCACTATCGTGTCGTTATTGTTTATTTACAACTGAACACACTATCATGACACAGTATTATTACTATCGTGCCGTTATTGTTTATTTACAACTAAACACACTATCATGACACAATATCATCATTATCGTGTCGTTATTGTTTATTTACAACTAAACACACTATCATGACACAGTATCATCACTATCGTGTCGTTATTGTTTATTTACAACTGAACACACTATCATGACACAGTATTATTACTATCGTGCCGTTATTGTTTATTTACAACTGAACACACTATCATGACACAGTATTATTACTATCGTGCCGTTATTGTTTATTTACAACTGAACACACTTTCATGACACAGTATTATTACTATCGTGCCGTTATTGTTTATTTACAACTAAACACACTATCATGACACAGTATTATTACTATCGTGCCGTTATTGTTTATTTACAACTGAACACACTTTCATGACACAATATCATCATTATCGTGTCGTTTTTGTTTATTTACAACTGAACACAATATCTTGACACAGTATTATTACTATCGTGTCGTTATTATTTATGGGTCTACTTTCCACTCACTCATACATAATAAAGAAAACACAATTATGCTTTGCGCCAGGTGAGCTATACCAAGTGAGCAAACGTGGCATTTATTAAAACATTAATAACAGAAAATGAAATATGACATAATTATGATAAACATTTCAAGTTGTTTAAGAATTCACAAATACAATATTAATTTATCAAATACTAATGGACAGATGACCGCCCAGGCAAAAACCATAGATAAAACCAAATGAGGTGGAAAAAACCATGGGAAATCTGTGTCCGATGGCAAGTGTCAACAGTCCCAGAAAAATGATCGGACCTCATTTTTTTTTTTAAAGTTCGGTTGGATGTAGACTGGATGACTACCTGACGTAGAATGACAAAAACATTCACTCATACTGCGAACGAAAACTCATACCCGTGTTCAAAAATCCGTGAAATCATGCTATATATAGACGTGTCTATTAAGACATTTTCTCGCTTTACTTCGAAACGCGGGAAAATAAAAATCTACTTTCCACTTATACATAATAAAGAAAACACAATTATGCTTAGCGCCAGGTGAGCTATAGAAAAAAACGTTCAAAATATAGGAGGCTTAAACTAAAAAATCATAAAATATTTTTTTTTCATAATATTACTAACCCAAAGAATCCTTAACATATCCGTCTTTTGCCTTGTCAGATTTCCACCTTCCGTGCCTTTTCCAACAGCGATCATTTACCCCTGAATTTGCAGCTGCAGTTGCACCCCCCGACCTTAGTGCAAACCTAGAATTGCCCATAACAGACCTCAATCTACTGACAATACACTCGCGAGTTCTTGTATAACTTAATTTTTTATCTTTTGATATTAAACCTACTTTTGAACCTGACCTAAATATTGGACGAAATAGAAAATGATGGGAAGAATTTTCAATATTTGCCAGTTTAAAGTACTGACGTAACATAGTTAATGGACAAGCTACAGTCGAACTTTTAGATACCAAAATTTTATCACAAGTCTGTACTGATCTGTTTTACTTTTACAAATTCTTACTGACATATAGTTATCAAAAAAAAAAAATAATAATAATAATAATAATGTCATTGCATTTTAAAGAACTTAATTCATCATATCTTAAAAAACGGGAAAACCTAACAAAATCATTGACAAGTCTCTTATAACAACAAAATCTACACTTCCGCTATAGAACAAAGAGAAACAAGATTGTCTGTAGAAACTGGTTCCTTCTTAACAGTTTGTGGCTTTGGTAACCTTTTTGCACTTTCCAAAATGTTAGTAATAAATGAATGTTCTGTGGGATCCGCTAAACCTAATAGACTATGTATCCATTTAATAGAATATTTCACACTACACAATGTTTGATACGCAACTTTTGAAACTGAAAGTAAATGCGTCATATATAAAGCTATGTGCACTGGAATAGCTGGCGTAGCGTTATGTCCCTTGTTCTGAATATATTTACTCCACTTACTAAATGCTGAAATGTATTTTTTGTAAGTGTTATCACTTCTGAAATTTAACAGATACGAAGTCAATTTAACAGATACATGTAAAGCATTGGTTTCGTCATTCACTGGAAATCCTGAGGCTGTAATTGCATTGCGGATGTGCGTGTTTAAGTCGATTTCTAAAACAGAAGAAAACCGAAAAAAAATTAAATATACATTTTAATCTATATACTTGAAATCTAACCTAATTGCTATCATATCAAAAACTTTACTGCCTCCAAAAATACCATTTTGGTCCTTACCTCTAATAATAACATCTGACTTGTATTTTATAATACCTTTGACAAATAATGGCATATGAGAATCCTCAATTTCAAATAATGGCCAAAATGGAGCGGATTTCCATTTTGGAATGGTCATAGTACCCTGAGCTTTTTCTACTCGAAGCTTATTGAATACTTTACAAATAAGCCTGGGTGGAGGGACTAGCCAGTTATAATCTTGATCCCAATTTTGATTAAAAGCATTGATGGCTTCTCAACCTATGCACCACCATCTACAGTTAAATCTGGCACATTTTGTATTATAATTTGTGGCAAATCTATCTATAGTGTTAGCCCCCCACAGACTGTCAATATATTCAAATACTTCCTGTTTAACTTGCCAATCATCGCTATCAAAATTTTTGCATAAATTATCAGCTTTCTGATTTAAGCTTCTTGGTATCCACTTAAGTTTTATATTAATGCAATGACTCTTGCACTGAGATTTTATAGACTTTGCCATTCTATGTAAATATGGTTTTTTACTACCTGTATTTAATATATTACACACATTTTTGTTATCCGTGTACCACTGTACATGTTGTCCTTTCACACTTTGTCCTATAATGTGTAGAGACCTATTTATCGCCTCTAATTCTCTCCATGTGGAGCTATTTGAAGCCCCTAGCTTTGACCAGGTACCTATTACCTCGTGATCTACTTCTTGATCAACCAATAACAAATAATCTATAAAAGCATCGTAACCCGTTTCAGATGCATCACTAAATACATTCAATGCGTATTCTACATCTGTCTGTGTACCTATACTACAATTATTCAAATTATCTATATTTTGTAACCAAAATATGGCTTCTCCTAGAGCCTCTAAACTAATATAAACTTGTGAATTCCAACCCAACCTGTCTAAAATGCAATTATACATGCCACGTGTACCGAACCTGGCTTCATTTCCCAATACAGGAGACATAGAAATAATTTGACCAACAAATATTGCTAAAAATCTTACATATATCTGAACATTACCTGCTTGAACTCTTAACCAATTCTGATAAACAAAACATCAGGTTATCGATCCTATCTTGTTTTACATTTAGTATGTTAGATTCTTAATTCCATTGGTAACCAAGCCATTCTATAATTTGAACAGCCTGTCAGTTACATTTTTCCCATGATATCAACAACCCAAAATCTGCTAAATCTTGTTTGACAATATCGCTTACCTTTTTTGCTTCATTGAATGTGGGTGCTCCTCACAGACCATCATCTAGATACATGAGAATGTTTATACCATTTTCTCTCCAGTGATTTACTAGGACTCTAGTTACTTTTGTAAATATATTCATGAGCGGCCACAGAAATACCAAAAGGCAAAACATCAAAAACAAAGTACCTTAACCTGCCGTGCATAAGCCACTTGAAACCCATATATTTCCTATGACCTTTGAAGATTTCTATATGATGGTAAGCTGATTTAAGATCGAACTTGAACATATGATAACCCTGCCGAAAATTTCTCTTCCAGTACTTACATCCTCCATTCTAAATTTGAACCTATATAAAAACTGGTTAATATGTCTACAATCTAAAACAAGACGTGGTTTATTAGACTTATTAAATGCAACTGTTAAAAGGTTTATAACATGAGGGATAACTTTTACCTCTGAAATGCATTTGGAATCCAGTATTTTTAAAATCTCTTTTGTGACTATATCTGGATTGTCATTAGCAGACTTGTTGTTTCCTAAATCTACAGCATTTGGTAATGACAGAAAAATAATTTTATATCCAGTACGAATAAGATCAAAAATATAAGAGTGTGCATTAATTTACTCCCACTTACCTAAGTGATTTCTCAAGCTACCAACTGGAGACTCAATACCCGATATAACTTTACCAGATTCTTTACATTCAATTAAATCTAAATTCGACACCAATAAGTTATTGTTTATGACCTGTTCGCTTGTGGAGCTTAGTACTGAGCTACTTTTTCTAACTAAATGACTAAATAATGTACTTATCTTAGTGCTATCCACCACCACTATAGGTTGTTTAGTACATTCCCCCTGTTCATTTCATGCAAAACAACTGCCTGGTCTTTTTGGAGCTTGTCTATTGGAATTTGCGTCTGTCCGATAGTCTGTAAGTCTCTCCTGGGAGTTGGCGGGATATGGAGCGCTTCTCCTGCCGTAGAATTTCTTTCTCTTTTCTTCTCTAACTTTCTTTCCAGCTCGACCCTCTGATCTGTATATACGTTTCTCGTCGTCACTATCGGAAGCGAGGTGATTTTTACAATACTCTTTAACGGTTCTCCAACCAAATTCAGATGAATCCGCCATCTTTACTAGTTTTTGTCTATGTTGTAAAAGTTCTATACCTTCTGTAATAGATTGTAGAGCTCTGCTTCTGTCTTGCGTAAGTTTTCGCTAACCATATCTGTAGAAGCTGATGACAGTTTTTCAATTACGCTGTTGTTGAACTTGAACTGCGCTTCATTGCCTTTGCGTTTAAAATTAAAGTTTTCTGTGGCTGCAGCCTGTATTTTACCAATTTGTGCTTCATGTAAATCTCTCTGGCTGTTATAGATTTTTTGTTCCATGGATTGAAGCTTAAGGTCCATCATTACTTCAATTCGATTTAAAAATTCACTCTGGGTTTTTTCAACCATATTTGTGCCACGTGTGTAAAAATATTGCTCGACTTTGGTTTGATGTAGACTGGAAGACTACCTGACGTAGAATGACAAAAACATTCACGCATACTGCGAACGAAAACTCACCAGTGCTCAAACACCCGTGAAATCATGCTATATATAGACGTGTGTATTAAGACAACATTTTCCCGCTTTACTTCGAAACGCGGGAAAATAAAATTGTTATTCTGACAGCTTCAGCTTTTGTTAAATGTCTGATTTTTTCGGATACGTGTCAAACACCTTGATTTAAAAAGCATCCCTTATAGAACTCTCTAGTGTATTGTTCTGTGGGGTGCACTGTACGAAAATAAATGTGTATTTAGAAAGAGCCTGATCTGAATTGATGTCAGCAAGTATAAACAAAACATGGCGCTAATATAACATACAAATGGATTCAGATTTTATCATCAAGAGATTACCTAAAATCCCCGGATTAACATGTAACTTGCTAAACCATAATGTCATGTTTTGGCAGTCACGGCTTACCTTTACAAATAAAACGAGTTTAACAAGTACGTACAATTTATAACCTACGGGCAGATAAATTCTGTATTTCAAATTTAAAACCATATTAAAATGAAAGACCAAAACTAAATTTTAACATTTAAACGCAGTAAGGTATACCATATGTATACTTTGTCCTCAGTGATTTTAACAGAAGAAAATCGTGAATTCGGTACAGTCGATTTGCTTTTTTACGTGTAATTGATTCCAGGTAAACAGATTATTTGAAGCCCTTCAGCTGTACTATAACTATGTACAACACTGGACATTAACTCCAGTGCCTGTCCAAAGTTGGGAGTTTGGTAATAAGTGGTCCAAACAGTGTTTCCGTTTGTATGGCCGTTTCTTTTATTTGTATTGTGCCATGTTCTTAGCTGACTGTTGTCTATTATATGACTGTTTTTTAATATATATAATATTGTCATGGCAACACTGGGACAAACAAAGTACTAATAATCCTCTTATTACGGTAGAACACGAAGAATACATTAAAACGATTTTGATCTTCATGTTTAATTGCATTTTATATTAATTTACATTGTTTTGTACAGGTTTGAACTTTCTAGACATCTGACATACTTAAGAAATAATAGAAATAAAAATTATTATTAAAGTCTGAAATATTTCAGAACGTTTTAGCAATTGCGATTATATTACAGAGGAAGTGGGTTCATGATTTATTTATTTTGAGTGGCTCAGAAGCTATACCATGTGAACAGACACAGGTGTGTTTAAATACGACTAATCAACATATACTTTTCCCGGGAAAGGGTTTTATGTGTATTATTATATTTTTGAAGGTTTTTAAAATGTTTAACACAAGACGGTTTCATTTGTTAATGTTGTTATTTTATTCTGAATTATTTATGTAATTTTTTGCTCTATGGGCAATAGAAATTTCTTGGAAGAAAAACACAAGAGAATAGTGTTTCCACACACTATTTCCGTATCACAGGCGGGGATGTATGTAATTGACCCACTGACGCAAAACAAAGGATATCTAACTTATCTATAGTAAAGTTTGCAAAATACACATTGTAAACAAGTACAAGGATTTTTATGACTCTTAAACATTTTTTGCTAAATAAATCAAATGATGAACCCAGCAGGCAATATAAGGAAAAAGATGTATTTTCAAAGCAATCACAAACAATGCGGGATTGCAATAAACGGGAACGGAGTTTTACAAAAAATCATACTGACCTTGTTACAACGTTACCATAGAGACAACTTTGTAAACCAGCCAGAAAATGTAGCCGGTTTTGAATTATTCTGTAATCATGCATGTTACGATTTGTAATCATCCTATTTATAAACGATTATGCGTTTTGGCATACATAATTTGACATTTATGATTCTCAATGTGTAAAATTATTTTGTTTTCGTATTCCCTTCATTTGTTGTTACTTGTTATTAATTGAATTGATAAATTATAATTATATGTTTACAGTTTTCTTCCATTTTAAACTACAGTGTAAACTTTAAAAAAAGAAATATTGTATGTTTAGATACCCGGATCAGGTGATTCGCGGAAACGAGAGAGAGATTGAGAGAGAGAGAGAGAGAGAGAGAGAGAGAGAGAGAGAGAGAGAGAGAGAGAGAGAGAGAGAGTTAATCTGTTAATTACATTTCTATAATAGAAAACCTTTTGTATTTAATGTTGAGGAATGGTTACTACATGGTTATATCTTAAGTCAGCTATAGGGGAACTCGAGCAAAAGTAATACGTCTAGCAAAAGTAAAATGAATATATTAAGATAAAAACTAACGCTTTTCTCTTTGTCTGAAATGACAATATGTACAAAGAATAAATAGTCATTTTGAGTGAATTAGACGATCTTGTTTTCTGTATTTGGCTATTAGACAAACAAAGCCGTTATTGGAACGATCTGAAATCAACATTTATGTTTACAACATCGTGGAACATATACCGGATTATATATAAAGACTGATTATGCTCAGTAGAGATATAGCTCTCAACGAGAAAATAAGGAAATTAATCGTCATAAAGATTTCAGAATTTATTATAACAGAAAAATAAAATTCGGTTAATCTTAAGGAAATGCGCGTGTAAAGGGTATCTAAAGATGTGCTGGAGATAAATGTAATGTGTTAATACAGTGACTGTTATAAAATGTGATTTGAATATAGGGACTTTCACGAAAGCAATACATGTGAAATAAATAGCGTTAATATTGCTACTGCATGTACATATTTCTTAATGTAATTCATATCATGGATAAGGCTGCAGTCTAATACACCAATCCTTCCTACAGTACCACTGAACATCATAGATATAATACTATAAGAAATACTATTTTTAATACACTTCTGTCTCTTAAGAAGAACAGTTGGTAAGTTATATACTTCCGAAGTGAACCATACACAACACACACACATTGGAATATAAGCAGTAAGCTTAAGATACATGTGTTTTAATGTCGGCCGTTATTAATTATGGATTTATTACTTTAATTTGATATTTTTCTTTGTGTAGGATTTTTAAATTTCGATAATAATTAGTAAATTTGTTTAAAAAAATTGACAATGGCTGCTGATGGTTCTAATAATGAGGATGTTAAAGCAGTGCTTACTTCTAAACAAAAAGTTAAAAGTGTACAAATTCGGGATGACAGACCCCAAATTGTGGAAGTTACGGAAAAACACGGAGCGCTCTATAATGCCATTCCATGTATGCCAATAGGAGTAGCGGCTATTTTATGTATCTTGAACATACTTGTACCGGGATTTGGTAAGTGTTATTGTCAACTTTTTAAGCCTGATTATTTTAGCTCAGTTATTCATTGTCCAGTCAGCATTCATCTATCATTAAAAGATTTGTATCTTTGAAGTATATTATCCAACTAATATTTGTGACAAAATATTACATGTTAGCTATAGATTTTTATGAATTACATATAATGCAAGGAATGGTGGGTCATTGTTTAGTAAAATATTAACACTGGTTGTTAAATATACCCATCCTTAAGGACATTTCCTCCAGTGTCCGTCCAAAGTCGGGTGTTTAATGATCAGTGGTCTTAATCCAAGATCATCGCTTCTTTTCAGGTTGTTTCTTTCGTAAACATTTACCATTTATTATCTGTGTTGACTGTTGCTAAGTATATATTTTTTCTCATAATTTTTGTTTCTTGTCAACTTTTTTTCAAAAACAAAAGTACCGACTATTCTGATGCAATATATTATTGCTTAATTGGGGTAGTGATATACGTCTGTAACATACACTCTCTCTCTCTCTCTCGCTCTCTCTCTCTCTCTCTCTCTCTCTCTCTCTCTCTCTCTCTCTCTCTCTCTCTCTCTCTCTCTCTCTCTCTCTCTCTCTCAACAAGATCTCGTTCAAGAGTAATTTTAAGATCTTGAAGTTATTTTTATAACTGAACTGCATGGCAACCGAGAACATGTTGTAACTGAACTGAATTGCAGCCGAGAACATGTTCTAACTGAACTGCATTGCGGCCGAGAACATGTTGTAACTGAAATGCATTACGGCCGAGAACATGCTGTAACTCAACTGAATTGCAGCCGAGAACATGTTGTAACTGAACTGCATTGCAGCCGAGAACATGTTGTAACTGAACTGCATTGCGGCCGAGAACATGTTCTAACTGAACTGCATTGCGGCCGAGAACATGTTGTAACTGAACTGCATTGCGGCCGGAACATCTTGTAACTAAACTGCATTGCGGCTGAGAACATCTTGTAACTGAACTGCATTGCGGCCGAGAACATGTTGTAACTAAACTGCATTGCAACCGAGAACATCTTGTTACTGAACTGCATTGCGGCCGAGAATATGTTGTAACTAAACTGCATTGCGGCCGAGAACATGTTGTAACTGAACTGCATTGCGGCGGAGAACATCTTGTAACTGAACTGAATTGCAGCCGAGAACATGTTCTAACTGAACTGCATTGCGGCCGAGAACATGTTGTAACTGAAATGCATTGCGGCCGAGAACATGTTGTAACAAAACTGCATTGCAGCCGAGAACATGTTGTAACTGAACTGCATTGCAGCCGAGAACATGTTGTAACTGAACTGCATTGCGGTCGAAAACATGTTGTAACTGATATGCATTGCAGCCGAGAACTTGTTGTAACTGAACTGCGTTGCGGCCGAGAACATGTTGTAACTGAACTGCATTGCGGCCGAGAACATGTTGTAACTGAACTGCATTGCGGCCGAGAACATGTTGTAACTGAACTGCATTGCGGCCGAGAACATGTTGTAACTGAACTGCATTGCGGCCGAGAACATTTTGTAACTGATATGCATTGCAGCCGAGAACATGTTGTAACTGAACTGCGTTGCGACCGAGAACATGTTGTAACTGAACTGCGTTGCGGCCGAGAACATGTTGTAACTGAACTGTATTGAGGCCGAGAATATGTTGTAAATATATAACAAATACCTGCTAAATTTTGATGTGCCAGATGTGCACATTTCGGAAAACCATTCCTCATCAGTGACACCTGGGGCCGAAGAGTTTGATAGATAAAAAACATACGCCAAACAGTTGAAAATTAATGAATCTAAAGTTTCAAAAAAAAAAAAAAAAAAAAAAAAAAAAAAAAAAAAAAATGAATCCAAATCCAGCTAAGGAATGTTTTGCATGAGGGAACAGAACTGAACTGAACAGATGACGCTTTTTCGCTATTTTTTACTTTTTCCTTACATTTTAATAAAACGTTGTTTTTAATAAAATTGATGAAAACAGATCTTTTAAATAGAAACATTCCTTCTTTTGTCATTTAGCTAGTTAAAAACGGAAAAACCCAATTTGGTCTGTAATTATTACTTTTTACAGAGGAATACAATATTTATGGAAATATTATATAGCTTTATTGATAATTATATATCACTATACTCATCTATTCCGTGATAAATAGTAATTCGTTGTACGATATCATTTCAATAGTATTAAAGACATGCTTATTCTACACCTAATAAGATTATGATATTTGTAATTTACAAGCACGGATGCATTAATTTCGAAAAAGGATTTGAAATAATATATGGTTAGTTTGTATTTGCATTATTTAAAACAACTTTTACATGTTAAATATCATTTTTTGATTGTATTAAAACATTAAAGGATTGTCTGGCTCAAAGGAAAAAAGGGATACTAACCGATGTGTTTGAATTTCAAAAAACAATAACATTTTATACAAGCTATAGGTTCTTCTTTGTGTCTTGAGATACTTCATTTAGTTTGTTTTAATGGAAGTTGATTAATGTATAAGTTTTCTCTTAAAATGACGTAAACTCTCTAAAATTCCATTCAAAGTAAAACGTCATTTGGTGCATGAATAGAATCGAAATCGTATAATGGGGCAATTATTTGCAATAAAAAAGCTATGACGCTAAAAATCTATTACTTCATTAAAATTTTTAAAACATCGTCAGTATGGCCGAAAAAACTATATACACGTAAAATGTTACATTCTGCAATTTAACCTCAACAATATCATTAAAGTTTTGAAAGAAAAGTTCCAAGACCGTTACCTCCAATGCGTTATTTGTAGGTAAGACGTTGTGTCCGTTCACTAAACATAAATAAACACAGATTAACATCTGGAATTAATGATCACATTGTTATTGTTTTAACGGTCATTTCACTTAGTGATTATTACTGCATTTATAAAAGAAGGAAATCAACAAATTTATGTGCTAATTACTGATAAAGATTGTTTTAATTAGGGATATTTATGCACCTACGCGTATTTTCATTATGTTAATCAATGCATAATAAGTTTCTATTATGTATGTAATTATTTAAGTGCCAAAAGTAGACCTCTTATAATTTATAAATCAAATAAGAGTTGGAAATATGTCTCCTGGGTTTTAATGTATCCGAAGAACGCGAGGAACAAAAAGGGAGACTGGGACTCGTAACTGACAATCAGTCAACAAGTACATTTGTAACTGATTATGACTTTTGACCTCGTGGTCTAGAATACGTAATTTATAGTTATTCTTCTGTGTTTATAAACACGACGCTATATACATAAATCACGATGCTAAATGCATAAACTAACATAAAACTCAACAGAGGTAGTCTGAAAACTTAACAAAGGTAGTCAAAAAGCTTAACAAAGGTAGTCCAAAAGCTTAACAGAGGTAGTCCAAAAGCTTAACAAAGGTAGTCCAAAAGCTTAACAGAGGTAGTCCAAAAGCTTAACAAAGGTAGTCCAAAAGCTTAACAGAGGTAGTCCAAAAGCTTAACAAAGGTAGCCCAAAAGCTTAACAGAGGTAGTCCAAAAGCTTAACAAAGGTAGTCCAAAAGCTTAACAGAGGTAGTCCAAAAGCTTAACAGAGGTTCTCTGAAAGCTTAACAGAGGTAGTCCAAAAGCTTAACAAAGGTAGTCAAAAAGCTTAACAAAGGTAGTCCAAAAGCTTAACAGAGGTTGTCTGAAAGCTTAACAGTGGTAGTTCAAAAGCTTAACAGAGGTTGTCTGATAACTTAACAGAGGTAGTCTGAACACTTAACAGAGGTAGTCCAAAAGCGTAACAGAGGTAGTCTGAAAACTTTACAAAGGTAGCCCAAAAGCTTAACAAAGGTAGTCCAAAAGCTTTACAAAGGTAGTCCAAAAGCTTAACAAAGGTAGTCCAAAAGCTTAACAGAGGTATTCCAAAATCTTAACAGAGGTAGTCCAAAAACTTAACAGAGGTAGTCCAAAAGCTTAACAGAGCTAGTCTAAAAGCTTAACAAAGGTAGTCCAAAAGCTTAACGGAGGTAGTCTGAACACTTAACAGAGGTAGTCTGATAGCTTAACAGAGGTAGTCCGAAAGCTTAACAGAGGTAGTCTAAACACTTAACATAGGTAGTCTGAAAGCGTAACAAAGATAGTCTGATAACTTAACAGAGGTAGTCTGAAAGCTTAACAGAGTCTGAAAGCTTAACAGAGGTAGTCTGATAGCCTAACAGAGGTAGTCTGATAACTGAACAAAGGTAGTCGAAATCTTAACAGAGGTAGTCCAAAAGCTTAACAGAGCTAGTCTTAAAGCTTAACAAAGGTAGTCCAAAAGCTTAACAGAGGTAGTCTGAACACTTAACAGAGGTAGTCTGATAGCTTAACAGAGGTTGTCCGAAAGCTTAACAGAGGTAGTCTAAACACTTAACATAGGTAGTCTGAAAGCGTAACAAAGATAGTCTGATAACTTAACAGAGGTAGTCTGAAAGCTTAACAGAGTCTGAAAGCTTAACAGAGGTAGTCTGATAGCCTAACAGAGGTAGTCTGATAACTGAACAAAGGTAGTCGAAATCTTAACAGAGGTAGTCGGAAAACTTAACATAGGTAGTCTGATAGCTTAACAGAGGTAGTCTGATAACTTAACAGAGGTAGTCTGAACACTTAACAAAGGTAGTCTGATAGCTCAACAGAGGTAGTCTGATAACTTAACAGAGGTAATCTGAACACTTAACAGAGGTAGTCTCAAAATTTAACATTTTTAATTTTTAAAAAAAATTTTCTTTAAATCATGACAACTCTGAAAAAAAATGGCAGGGAAACTTTAAACACAACAAATATAATATGAAAGTCAACGGTAGGGAGCATCATTTATTGGTAAGAGCGAAAAGTATAGTGTAACATTGAGTGAGTTAAATTTAGACTTATTTTAACTTAAGCACAAAAAAAGTTGTCTAAATAATAAAAAATAGCTATGCAATACACATATCATATAATAATGAAATAAAAGGAAACACTTTAACCAACTCAAACATAAAATATTTGTATTTTGACATAAAATCCGTGGAAGGTTTTTGGAAGAAAATTTAGATCAAGGTTATAGTTTTATTGTCCAAAATGGGAAATAAACAGAAGGGACATGTATCTCCAGAGGATTTTACAAATGACACATATGGCGCATTTGCAAAAATTTTGCCAGCATTCAGCTTCAAACAATAAAGCTGAACGAAAGAATGTGAAATAAGATTACATAGCACTAAGTACAGCCTTTGACATGTGAGTTTAAAAGAAAACTGTGTTCAATATTGCAGCAAAGTACAAAACGCAATTATCCTGATTGGTATTTAAAAAAAGAAAATGTCGTTACTTTTTGCTAGTTATGTAAAGGATTTACAAGTATTGGTGCCAGAGTATTTCATTTTTTCCCCTTCTAAATCTATACGTTATCTGTCATGTCATGTCATGTAAGATGAAAAATCCATATGTTTTCAACGGTCAATTATTTTGGATAACGTTCAATTTTACTTAGCGCGAGATTTTAATAAGTTTCTTTTTAATGTTCACTGTTTGAAAAAGGTGAGGAAGCATAATGCTTTCTTAGAGAGAAAATATATCGTTGAATGCAATAACGTTTCTCAAGTTTAAGGGATCGAGAGTAGACTGACAGTCTCGCGAGAAAAACCATTCCGCATCCCCTAAGAAATTTTGGAGTTCGACACGCCGTAGCTATTTGCGATTATGACCGATACCTTTTTTTCTCCCACTTTTACTACTTGAAATTTGTTCATTGTTCTGAAGTTTACTAATTCCTGTATATATTTGACGGATACGTAATTTTATATTCAATAATTATATTTTTATTTACTGATTTATGCGAGTTTGATTCATATTATTTTTTCTGCTTCTAGCAAATGTGAAGTTAAAAAAAGACATATTATTATTTGTAATACCGATTTGGTCTAAAAGAGGCGTAATTCAGTTACTTGAACAAAATACTTGTATACCATTGGTAAGATATTTGTAATATTGACAATTAGTATGTCATCAATCAATTCCTAAGTACCTCTTGTAAAGATTGTAGATAAACGCAGCTGATTAGTGAACCACGTTGATAATTTGAATATCTTTGTGGACATCGGCGACATTTTCACCACGAAGACATTTGTTTTATTGAACTAGGGATTACTCTAACCACGAGTTTGTGTGAAGCATAAGTCTGCAATATCGTTTTATTAGCTTTTTTAAATTTGCAGAAGCTTTAAACGCGTTCAATAAAATGTTGCTCAATTTGCAAATGCAAATCACTCAATGGACATCGCACTTACACAGCCAGTTGCTAAGGAATATTACAATTCACCACAGCCAGTTGCTAGGGAATATTACACTGTCAAACAATCAGTTAAATAGTTACTGCTTGAGCCACTGTGTTTGTGACAGTGAATTACGCAAAACGTTCCTAGAATATCTAATTAATTAAGTTTGATGTTTTTCGCTTACTTCAGTCAAGCCGTAGTTGAAAATCGCCATGCGCATCCGCGATTACCATAGAATATTTTTGTAGAAAGGAAACAGTTGTTGCTACATAGATTTGACATGTAGATAATAGTGACATTTTCACTAAAAGTGATGTTTCTGGTGACGCTTTATGTCGTATGCGCAAAAGAATCCACCATTTGTTTTGTTTTTGACATTTAAAACCCCCGTAACGCAGCAAATTCCTTTCTACAGAAATATTTTCTGAAATATTTTCTGAAATTCGCGGATGCGCAAAGCGATTTTCAATTTGCTTTAAGTTGCATTTTGATTTTCTTTTGCCTAACTTACTTTTACAAACTAAGTGACTCAAATAGTAAATAACAACAGGTAAAATTATGCTAAAAGAAAATGATTTGAGCATTTGACTATAAAGTAAGATTTAAACATTGACTTCGACACCAAATTCCATCCCGATTTCATCCACTTTATTTTTAAACATACTTGTTTAACTTTTCTCTTCATATAATACTGTAAAATGTGTTTTTCTTGATTCAGCCTTCATACCTTACTGTTATACATACTGCACGTTAAGACCTGAAATGTTAACTCTGGAAGTGAGATTTATAATTTGTTTTATTATCACATAACTAGATAACTATAGGCATTTTGTATATAAATTAGCATGATTGATGGCACACGCTAGTTTCCTAAGGATAATGAGATTTTATTAGCAGAATTAAACTAAATTCAATCTTCAATTTTATAAGTTTTATGTAGCCGTTGGAATGGTTTCAATAATCCCTGTTTTTCAAACCTTTTTTTGTAATGACATGTATATCCACCAATGTTTATAAACACAAGTATAAATTTTGGCGGTTTTTTATATTGTTTTAAGTGCGTTTTATGTTCTACGAGTATGATGTAGCACCGGAAGTGGTACAATGATTTATATAAAATAACCCCTTTAATTTTTGATTTGTATTGGAGATAACCACGTGTTCAGTCATGAGGCAATGAACTTCGTAACATTAATACCATTAGCATTGTAATATAAGCATTGTTGTATATTGAAGATTGTAAAGATATCTATCGGTTTTAGAATTGATTTTCACTTTATGTATCAAAAGGTGTAACAAATTATTTTCTCTGCAGTTTGAGACCATGAAAAATGACAAACAATACCATTGGTTGAAATTTTTGGTAATGAAAGATTTCTGATTGTTGAATAGTCGTGAATTACTTGGTGTAAGCAATCCATTCTGGTGGTTGAATTTCCGAGGAAACTCGGTCAGTGAACTGTATTCTTTTCTTAACTCTCAATTAACTCATGTCAGTGTTTATATCAACATTTGTGAAGGCTTACATTATAATCCAAGAATGTTTTATCACCTGCTTGTTGTGTGTTTAGTTTCATTGATTGTATTTCAACTGTGTCAAACTATTGACCAAAGTAGTTTTAACGCAACTAAATATAATCAGCCATAATCATCGCGTAAATTGATGACATCTATGTCATAAAAACTACAACTTATGGTCTGATCTTTAACACAATGCATACTTGTAAGTTTTATTAAAAAAACACGCTGTAAAATTAAACGCAATGTCTTAATATTTCAATTTTAGGAATATTTTTTTCCTGATTATATGGAAACATATTGAGCAAACATTGAAAAAAGTGAGTGAGCGAGTTTTTTTTTAAAGCCACTTCAGCATTTTTGCAGCTATTCGTCGCTAGAGAATGCTAAAATATTACACTATAAAAATTAAATTTGTGCAAAGCTAAATAGAATAGATTTTTAAACAACTGCTAAACGGCTAAAACCAATAATATTACAGATAAGTTATAACAAAAGACTAGATAATATATGATAAAAATTATATTTTTTAACATGACATGTTTATTTTCCGTATGAAGATTAAAATTTGATGTACATGGACATTATTAAGAGATCTTGCATCGATATGGAAATAAAAAGGATCTGAAGATAATTTTGAATGCTTACATATTTGGTATATCACTTTGAAAACTTATTTAAAAAAAAAAAAAATACTTTTTCAAAAATATGATCGTAGGATTGAAAATTAAGGATTCTCAAACCGAACCAATAATTGGTAAATTTTGTAGATCTTAAACAAATAAGATAATGCTTGTAATATTCCCTTTATCGCCAGGTTTTTTTTTTTTTTTTTTTTTTTTTTTTTTTTTAATATATATATATAAAAAGTTTATCGTATTGGGTTTTTAGCACATAGAGACTGTTGTTTGGAATGGTGTTTTACATCCCGTTCAAGCTTTTTTCACTTCTATTAGTTTTGCTTGGTTGTTGAAACCACCAACATTCGGCTATAAAACTTATCACACTTTCGAACACAAGGGTCTTCACCACAATAAGACTCAAACAGAGATAGGGATAGTAAGTCTCAATGAAAATTAATCCACCCACACATCAAGTCAAATGGGATACTCAGTAGGCCTCAATAAAAATATCAAGAAGAAACTTTTTTTTTAGATTTTACAACATGAAATCAACTGAGCTGAAACACAAGTAGTATTGGTTTTATCGGTATAGATAAATAAGTAGCGATTTGTTTGGATTTAATGGATTATTTATCACTATCTTTATTGATTTAAACAAAGGTATGTATTTGATAATAACCTGTATCGATTCTTAGTTAGATATATATAACCACTTATAAAGAATATTGAGGAAAGGCACACAACACTTCTCCAATTTCATTTATGTTATAGATATATAAAGGATAAAGATTTATTTATCAAAGAAACAGATACAAAACTTATCCATGTGGTTTTGATAACGTGTACATCCAGCATTAAACATCTCCTTAGTTTTATAACACTATTATAACTATACTTGTATCTACTCTAGAACTAATAAACCCTAGAATAGAGTGTACTTCCTAAATCATTAAAGACAAATATTTTGAAAGGTCTACAATTTTGACTAAACTTTTATTCTTGGAAGTCACTTTTTGGGGCAAATAGCTCAAAAGGTTGAGTAATTTAGCATTTACTTAAGGATGTGTTCAGCTGTCCAGCACTTGGTCGTTTTTATTCAAAAATTTCTTTAGAGTTTATCGCTACCCGTCCGATTTCAGTTTGGACAAGATCTTTATTTCTCAGGTAAACTAGCTGACTGCAGATGTAGTTGGCATGACTTGTTGTATGTTCATGGATGACCGAAATAATCTGTAAATTGCAAAATAATTGAATTGATATGGCAAGGTTCATTTGTAATAATTCTAGATGTTTACATATATGATTCTGTCAATCTTATATTCCGCTCTTTTTTATAACAATATCTTAAAAAACAACAAGAAAAACTCCGAACACAACTTAGCGTAACAGGTCTACGTTTTATATCATCCACAAACAACCTAAGCGTAAAAGGTCTACGTTTTATATCATCCACAAACAACCTAAGCGTAAAAGGCTTACGTTTTATATCATCCACAAACAACCAAAGTTTAAAAGGTCTACGTTTTATATCATCCACACAACACCTCAGCGTAAATGGTCTACGTTTTATATCATCAACAAACAACGGCAGCGTAACAGGTCTACGTTTAATATCAGCCACAAACAAAGGCAGCGTTAAAGGCCTACGTTTTATATCATCCACACACAACCTAAGCGTAAAAGGCCTACGTTTTATATCATCAACACACGACCTAAGCGTAAAAGGCCTACGTTTTATATCATCCACACACAAGGTCAACGTAAAAGATCTACGTTTTATATCATCCACACACAACCTCAACGTAAAAGGTCTACGTTTTATATCATCCACAAACAACCTAAGCGTAAAAGGCCTACGTTTTATATTATCAACACACGACAAAAGCGTAAAAGGCCTACGTTTTATATCATCCACACACAACGTCAGCGCTAAATGTCTACGTTTTATATCGTCAACACACAACGTCAGCGTAAAAGGCCTACGTTTTATACCATCCACACACAACGTCAGCGTTAAATGTCTACGTTTTATATCATCCGCACACAACGCTAGCGTAAAAGGTCTACGTTTTATATCATCCACACACAACCTCAGCGTAAAAGGTCTACGTTTTATATCATCCACACACAACGTCAGCGCTAAATGTCTACGTTTTATATCGTCAACACACAACGTCAGCGTAAAAGGCCTACGTTTTATACCATCCACACACAACGTCAGCGTTAAATGTCTACGTTTTATATCATCCGCACACAACGCTAGCGTAAAAGGTCTACGTTTTATATCATCCACACACAACCTCAGCGTAAAAGGTCTACGTTTTATATCATCCACACACAACGTCAGCGTAAAAGGCCTACGTTTTATATCATCCGGACACAATGTCAGCGTTAAAGGCCTACGTTTTATATCATCCACACACAACCACAACGTAAAAGGTCTACGTTTTATATCAGCCACACACAACCTCAGCGTAAAAGGTCTACGTTTTATATCATCCACAAACAACGTCAGCGTAAAATGTCTGCGTTTTATATCATCCACACACAACGTCAGCGTTAAATGTCTACGTTTTATATCATCCACACACAACCACAACGTAAAATGTCTACGTTTTATATCATCCACACACAACCTCAGCGTAAAAGGTCTACGTTTTATATCATCCACAAACAACGGCAGCGTAAAAGGCCTACCTTTTATATCATCCACACACAACCTAAGCGTAAAAGGCTTAAGTTTTATATCATCCACACACAACGTCAGCGTTAAATGTCTACGTTTTATATCATCCGCACACAACGCTAGCGTAAAAGGTCTACGTTTTATATCATCCACACACAACCTCAGCGTAAAAGGTCTACGTTTTATATCATCCATCCACAACGTCAGCGTAAAAGGCCTACGTTTTATATCATCCGGACACAACGTCAGCGTTAAAGGCCTACGTTTTATATCATCCACACACAACCACAACGTAAAAGGTCTACGTTTTATATCAGCCACACACAACCTCAGCGTAAAAGGTCTACGTTTTATATCATCCACAAACAACGTCAGCGTAAAATGTCTGCGTTTTATATCATCCACACACAACGTCAGCGTTAAATGTCTACGTTTTATATCATCCGCACACAACGCCAGCGTTAAAGGTCTACGTTTTATATTATCCACAAACAACGTCAGCGTAAAATGTCTACGTTTTATATCATCCACAAACAACCTAAGCGTAAAAGGTCTACGTTTTATATCATCCACAAACAACCTAAGCGTAAAAGGCTTACGTTTTATATCATCCACAAACAACCAAAGTTTAAAAGGTCTACGTTTTATATCATCCACACAACACCTCAGCGTAAATGGTCTACGTTTTATATCATCAACAAACAACGGCAGCGTAACAGGTCTACGTTTAATATCAGCCACAAACAACGGCAGCGTTAAAGGCCTACGTTTTATATCATCCACACACAACCTAAGCGTAAAAGGCCTACGTTTTATATCATCAACACACGACCTAAGCGTAAAAGGCCTACGTTTTGTATCATCCACACACAAGGTCAACGTAAAAGATCTACGTTTTATATCATCCACACACAACCTCAACGTAAAAGGTCTACGTTTTATATCATCCACACACAACGTCAGCGTTAAATGTCTACGTTTCATATCGTCCACACACAACCTCAGCGTAAAAGGTCTACGTTTTATATCATCCACACACAACGTCAGCGTAAAAGGCCTACGTTTTATATCATCCGGACACAACGTCAGCGTAAAAGGCCTACGTTTTTTATCATCCACACACAACCACAACGTTAAAGGACTACGTTTTATATCAGCCACAAACAACCTCAGCGTAAAAGGTCTACGTTTTATACCATCCACACACAACGTCAGCGTTAAATGTCTACGTTTTATATCATCCGCACACAACGCCAGCGTAAAAGGTCTACGTTTTATATCATCCACACACAACCTCAGCGTAAAAGGTCTACGTTTTATATCATCCACACACAACGTCAGCGTAAAATGCCTACGTTTTATATCATCCGGACACAACGTCAGCGTTAAAGGCCTACGTTTTATATCATCCACACACAACCACAACGTAAAAGGTCTACGTTTTATATCAGCCACACACAACCTCAGCGTAAAAGGTCTACGTTTTATATCATCCACAAACAACGTCAGCGTAAAATGTCTGCGTTTTATATCATCCACAAACAACGTCAGCGTAAAATGTCTACGTTTTATATCATCCACACACAACCACAACGTAAAATGTCTACGTTTTATATCATCCAAACACAACCTCAGCGTAAAAGGTCTACGTTTTTTATCATCCACAAACAACCTCAGCGTAAAATGTCTACGTTTTATATCATCCGCACACAACGCTAGCGTAAAAGGTCTACGTTTTATATCATCCACACACAACGTCAGCGTAAAAGGCCTACGTTTTATATCATCCGGACACAACGTCAGCGTTAAATGTCTACGCTTTATATCATCCACACACAACCAAAACGTAAAAGGTCTACGTTTTATATCAGCCACACACAACCTCAGCGTAAAAGGTCTACGTTTTATATCATCCACAAACAACCTCAGCGTAAAAGGTCTACGTTTTATATCATCCACAAACAACCTCAGCGTAAAATGTCTACGTTTTATATCATCCACGAACAACGTCAGCGTAAAATATCTACGTTTTATATCATCCACACACAACGTTAGCGTAAAATATCTACGTTTTATATCATCCACAAACAACCTCAGCGTAAAAGGTCTACGTTTTATATCATCCACACACAACCTCAGCGTAAAATGCCTACGTTTTATATCATCCACAGACAACCTCAGCGAAAAAGGTCTACGTTTTATATCATCCACAAACAACATCAGCGTAAAAGGTCTACGTTTTATATCATCCACAAACAACCTCAGCGTAAAATGTCTACGTTTTATATCATCCACAGACAACCTCAGCGAAAAAGGTCTACGTTTTATATCATTCACAAACAACCTCAGCGTAAAATGTCTACGTTTTATATCATCCACACACAACCTCAGCGTAAAATGTCTACGTTTTATATCATCCACAGACAACCTCAGCGAAAAAGGTCTACGTTTTATATCATTCACAAACAACCTCAGCGTAAAATGTCTACGTTTTATATCATTCCCAAACAACCTCAGCGTAAAATGTCTACGTTTTATATCATCCACAAACAACCTAAGCGTATAATGTCTACGTTTTATTTCATCCACACTCAACGTCAGCGTAAAAGGCCTACGTTTTATATATGCCACAACCAACGGCAGCGTAAAAGGTCTACGTTTTTTTATTATCCACTTCCAATGTCAACGTAAAAGGCGTACGTTTTTTATCATCCACACACAGTCAACGTAAAATGTCTACGTTTTTTATCATCCACCCACAACCTCAGGGTAAAAGGTTTACGTTTTATATCTTCCAAAAACAACGGCAGCGTAAAAGGTCTACGTTTTATATCATCCACACACAACGTCAGCGTAAAATTTCTACGTTTTATATCAACCACAAACAACGCCAGCGTAAAAGGTCTGCGTTTTATATCATCCACACACAACGTCAGCGTAAAAGGCCTACGTTATATACTATCCACACACAACCACAACGTAAAAGGTCTACGTTTCATATCATCCACACACAACGTCAGCGTAATATGTCTTACGTTTTATATTATTCACAGACAACGTCAGCGTAAAATTTCTACGTTTTATATCAACCACAAACAACGTCAGCGTAAAAGGTCTGCGTTTTATATCATCCACACACAACGTCAGCGTAAAAGGCCTACGTTATATACTATCCACACACAACCACAACGTAAAAGGTCAACGTTTTATATCATCCACACACAACCACAACGTAAAAGATCTACGTTTTATATCAACTACACACAACGTCAGCGTAAAAGGCCTACGTTATATACCATCCACACACAACCACAACGTAAAAGGTCTACGTTTTATATCAACTACACACAACCTCAGCGTAGAAGCCCTACATTTTATATCATCCATAAACAACCTCAGCGTAAAATGTTTACGTTTTATATTATCCACAAACAACCTCAGCGTAAAATGTCTACGTTTTATATCATCCACACACAACCTCAGCGTAAAAGGTCTACGTTTTATATCATCCACAAACAACCTCAGCGTAAAATGTCAACGTTTTATATCATCCACACACAACCGCAACGTAAAAGGTCTACGTTTTATATCATCCACACACAACCGCAACGTAAAAGGTCTAAGTTTTATATCATCCGTAAACAACCTAAGCGTATAATGTCTACGTTATATACCATCCACACACAACCACAACGTAAAAGGTCTACGTTTTATATCATCCACACACAACCGCAACGTAAAAGGTCTACGTTTTATATCAACTACACACTGTCAGCGTAAAAGGCCTACGTTATATACCATCCACACACAACCACAACGTAAAAGGTCTACTTTTTATATCAACTACACACAACGTCAGCGTAAAAGGCCTACGTTATATACCATCCACACACAACCACAACGTAAAAGGTCTACGTTTTATATCAACTACACACAACGTCAGTGTAAAAGGCCTACGTTATATACCATCCACACACAACCACAACGTAAAAGGTCTACGTTTTATATCCACTACACACAACCTCAGCGTAAAAGATCTACGTTTTATATCATCTACACACAACGTCAGCGTAAAAGGCCTACGTTTTATATCATCCACACACAACCTCAGCGTAAAAGATCTACGTTTTATATCATCCACACACAACGTCAGCGTAAAAGGCCTACGTTTTATATCATCCACACACAACGTCAGCGTTAAAAGTGTACGTTTTATATTACACTCCAATTTACTCTAAAAATCAAATCAAATCATTGATAGATACCAGTTTTCGTCATTAAGAACTTACAAATATAAAGCATTTAAAGAATTCCAATAGGGGATTTATCACTCAACAACACATGTTAAATCTTCAAGATTAATTACAGAATTCTACAAAATGGTCTACTTTAGGCTTAGTCAATGGTATTTAACAACGCTATATAAATTGTTTAGCAATGAATAAATCAAACAGTTTCCGCATATATTTCTTAGAAGATTAAAATTCACATTTTCTATTCCCTTTAGCGACTTGTGATACATCATAATTTTAAAGTGTGGACAGTGTAAATTCGTATTTTTCATTCACTTCAGCATCTTATGATACATCACAATTCTTAAGTCTGGTCAGTTAAAATTCACATTTTCTATTTCTTTCAGCGACTTGTGTTACATCAGCGTTCTAAAGTGTGGTCAGTTAAAAATCACATTTTCTATTCCCTTAATCGACTTGTGATACATCATCGTTATTTTCTATTCCCTTTATCGACTTGTGATACATCATCGTTATTTTCTATTCCCTTCATCGACTTGTGATACATCATCGTTATTTTCTATTCCCTTCATCGACTTGTGATACATCATCGTTATTTTCTATTCCCTCCATCGACTTGTGATACATCATCGTTATTTTCTATTCCCTTAATCGACTTGTGATACATCATCGTTATTTTCTATTCCCTTCATCGACTTGTGATACATCATCGTTATTTTCTATTCCCTTTATCGACTTGTGATACATCATCGTTATTTTCTATTCCCTTCATCGACTTGTGATGCATCATCGTTATTTTCTATTCCCTTCATCGACTTGTGATACATCATCGTTATTTTCTATTCCCTTCATCGACTTGTGGTATACCATCGTTATTTTCTATTCCCTTCATCGACTTGTGATACATCATCGTTATTTTCTATTCCCTTCATCGACTTGTGATGTACCATCGTTCTAAAGTGTGATCAGTAGAATATTCCTCGATTAATATGTATCCATGATCTATAACAATACCCAATAAATCCTAATACAATGCCAATTTACAATTGAGTAGATTCCGTATTTCAGGAATATTGGCTGTTAGATTGTAATTTGTGTCCATAAGAAGGCAAATGGGTAATATAATGTATGCTACTGGCCCAAAATGAATGTTAAATGTAGGATATTAAAGATAGCATTGTCATAAAAAAGTTGCGACTTTGTGACAGCGAAACATTATTCAAGAACTAATTGGAAAAAAAGTTTACATTAAAAAAAGATCAATTTGATATTTGCATGGATCATGTTCAAATTAATCTCAGATACTTCTATGATACAAATCCTAATTCCATGGATCATACAAATGATCAAATAAAAACGACATAAAAAAAGAAAATGTTAGAACCGTGATAACGTTTCTAGATATAAATCGTCATATATTACACAGATTATTTATACACTATATACCGACTGATACACATAATATATGTCGATATTTTAATTTGCTTTGTTATTGTTATGTATCATTAGATTAAAAGACCGAAGATGCTACACGTTTTCAACATTATAATTAATGTAATACAAACATACCAGTCCATGTCCAAATCAAAATTCCCCCAAATAAATAAATAAATCAATAAATCAATCAAAGTAAAAACTTTGAAAACAAGCCAATTTAGTTATAAACTTCAAAGTAATGTCATATTATAAATTTTTGAATTTTCTAAATGAAATATACAAAATTTGAAGTATGACAGGAAGGCCGGTTGCTCCGAAAAGAAGGTAAGCACTTCTTAATTGTGAGTCTATTATTTGTTGTGTAATATTTATTTATTTTAATACATATATATTAAACAGTTTTTTGTTCAGGACTATTTGTTTTCTCTCATTATACTGTTTTTTAAACTTCGCACATCTTATCACAGTGCAATATATATGTTTATCATGCCGTTTGAGGCATGTTGTGTGTGTGTGTGTGTGTGTGTGTATGTGTGTGTGTGTGTGTGTGTGTGTGTGTTTACAGATATAAACTCCAGAAACAAGAATTCATGAATTATGACGTATATCGAATTAAGACTTGGAATCCAGCTGGTAAAGTAATCATATTAAGTTTTATGAGATTCTTAGTTCCATTGTATAAAAAACGAAGCATATAGCTTATTAAAGCAAATTGGTATATATTTCATTGAACCTTGGTCATTCGTACACAGCAAACAAACGTGCTTTAATAAAACTAGATTAGGCAGAAAGCAATTATACAAAATATTCTATTTCAGATATTTATAACTGTTTTATTAGTGAAAACAAAGCAGTATTTGTTTGTTTTTGGGTGGAACGAATGAACTTAATGTGTTGACATCTTCATAAAAGTATATACGGATTGATTACTAAATTTAGATTTATGACATGTCTTTAAGAATAAGAATTATGTTCCATATTACAGTGAATGCAATGATATTCAAGTAAACAAGAAAATCTTTGCTGTAGGAGTGACTTCACTCTATTATAAAGCTAAAAACAGCGTCTACAATGCAAGGAACTTATGTTGTGAAATATTGTCAGAGTAACTAAGTACAATGCACCCTTTAATACGTGTATGTCACTTTTGTAAGCATTCTTACGCAATTTTGCGCCATAATCTGGTTGGCGTAAATGATGTAATTATTAATTTTTTTTTTATATATTTGTTCTAGGGAAACGGCAAAATAAAAAACACATTTTCAAAAATAGCAAAAATGTTGGGTTTATTTCAGTAACATGTCATTGTTTATGGCGTGACTCCAAACATAACTTATATACATGCTTCCTAACCTTAATACAATGCCAAACTGTTTTTGTCTGTTTACATATCATAATACTTCTATACGCTGTGTGTATATTATGTCGACCAGACATTGTCTATAGATCAAGGTTACTGATTCACACTTCCTCCCTACACACCTGGAAATAATTACCACACCAACATTATCAAACGTATTCCGCACGTGTTAATTAGAAATTGAGTTGTTTAAGATGCAGTATTTATTTTGTTTTTTTCCTAATACTTTTATAAAGTATCTATTATTGAATGTGAACTAAATATTTCATCACTTAATGACATGCACTGGAATGTTTGTGTTTTATTTTAATCATTTATAGCATTATGTAAGTAGGTTAAATATTCTGCGGATGTGTTTCCAAATAACACTTATATAATTTAACTATTTTATTGTTCTCACAATCCTGCTTAATTTGCTAAGTTTTGACGTCTGTTTAGTTACTACCAAATGGATACAAGAAAGACCGCCTAGCTATACAGATGTGTCGATTTGGTTGGTTCTGGATCATCTAATATTTTCTTTGTTATGACATTTACATCTAGCAAACGTTTCGAATATCGTTAATGTAAATTCCCACAACAGAAAAAGAAACAAAACAATCGAGTAAAAAATCAAGTTTACGCGTTATTGCAGCAACTTTTAACAGCACTTTAGGGAAATCTGTTAGTCGTTTCATCTATCTTGCATGTGAAAACATTCCAGCTGTATACTCTTAAGGAAACTTTTGGAATCTACCCTCTCGGGCGTTCTTATATACTTATTTCATTATTTGATATATTTACGAGCTCAGTTTATTTTTAATTTATTTAACAACAAAATTACACCTTCTGAATTCTAAGTAATCTACTTGGAATTAAACAAGCTTTAAGTTTCTAGAAACTAGATCATGAAGTGAGATACTGGGATCCAGAAATATAAGTTATTTAACACTAACATCGACGTTTGAACAAAATGGACCATAATTTGAGACATCAAAGCTATGAGATCTAAATTCCTAACACTGAGGTTGACAGAGAATGGACTATGTATTTGGATCCACCCCAAAGTCTTAAATCTTTGTATGAGGTATACAGAAACTAGACCATGAATAGAGGTATTAAAGTAGGAGCGGTAACTTGAATATAAAATCCAGGTGTTTGTGTTCTGAATTACGTACCTGACACAACATATCAATTAGCAGGAAGCGTTTTGTTTCATACCGACCGTCTGACACACACAAACACACACACACACACACACACACACACACACACACACACACGCACACACACACGTTCAGCACGCCGCGTCTTATACATGCACGTCTGACACACGAACATTTTGACCAACGTAAAACAAGCAACTAAAATTGCTCACATTAGTCTTCGAGTCTAGTCCCGAATCTTTGACATTGTAACCCAATAAAAATGCTCACTTAAATTTGCACCAAAGAGTGACTAACGAATTGATTGCTGTTGTATCCGAAAATAAAAAAAAATTATGCTGGCCTCAGGACAATACTTTGTATTTTGTAAATCATTGCAGGATTTAATATTTTGTCTTTTATCAAATATGTTAATTTTTTATCACGAACCTATCTATATTTTTAAGTGTACAGATACCTATGTAACACCTTTTTTGTATCTTACATATATCTGAATAACATTAAAATTTTCGCCGCCAGATTGTCTGCATGCTGTCAAAAATGATTTCAAACTTACACAAATCCTGCAGTATATTCTTTACCTGTTTACAGAACTATTGAGTTTTCAAAACTATTTGATTTCTCTATTCGATATACATTAAGTATTTAGATGCATTGTAATATATAATTATCTCGCCGAAAATCTTGGAACTCACGTTTACAACGTTTAACTTTTCTATAAAACATTTCCAATCTCCTCATCATGTTATACAGGTAACAAGCGTAAATGATACTTACAATGATTTATATCTGTATTTTCTTATTTGCTGATTTATATCTTAACAAGTCTTTCAGCGTAAAGTAGCTTCAAACTAAAAACACAGGATGGTGATTTTTTGTAGAACTTAAAACATTTAGTTTAGATCGACTTTTGCTCCAAGCTGCGTTTTTCTAATTTTATTTAGAGGACAAATGTTTTAATGAAAAATAATGAGATATTGTAGACGATAATTTTTTATGTCCAATTCTGATTTAAGCCAATCAGAATGCGGTAAAATTTAATTATTTTTGTTATGATCATTAAAGGTTTAGTGTGGTGTGTTGTGTTTGAAACTAAGTAGAAGTACATTTCCAATAAAAGATGATAATCTTGTAAATTATTTTTCTGGTCCATCCATTTTATTGTTCAGAATGGACTTAAATGATTATATTACTTGAATAGGGAAACAAATGTATAATGAAGAGTTTGATTTTTTAAGTTCTTTAAGATATAATCTGGTCAATCCTGGGGTCAACCTGTAAGTCAATTGTTAGTAGATCCCTTACCAGTATAGGACGAGTCCCCTCAAAAAGGTCATATTTTTAAGATGACATGAAACTTGGAAAGTCTTTTTGTTTAAAGAAGAGATGAAATATAGTCTTAAGATATACAGAGTTGGTTTTTCTTTTGATAAAAGGTACAGAAGTGTTACCTTATTCCCGAGTGTAAATTAGCAGATTAACTAGACATCTGAAAACAGGAAGTAAAGCCCTTGAGGAAGAAAACGAACATTTGAAAAGTTGCAGTACATGTGTTCACCATGATTACTAACAAACATTGGGGCGATATGAACCATTTCACGTACTTAATTCATTTTATCGATATATTTACAATAAAACACTACTGTAAGAGTTTACAACTATGATGTAATTTTAAGTGCTTTGACTACCTAACTGTTTTACTAGTTGGCACCTTTTTGATTGCTAATATACAATTTATAGAAAAATGGCTTGTAGCTTTATATAGATAATTTATTAAGCGACAGCATTTCCACCGAGGTTTTTCGTAAAATACTTATACATTGAAGCTAGACGGATTTGATATTGTATAATTTTTTTCGTAAATTTAAAAGTACTTAAAGCTGCATTAAGTTTACCAATTTTCTGAATTTTTTTTGATTTTCTAAAAATATATTTTTTTAAAAGTAGATATCTTCTAACCACGATCCGTGACATTCATGTTCTAAAATTTCATTTCTTTTAGCTGTAAATAAACGGAATCCTTTGACCGGTTGGTCAGTGTTCTACGATGATAATTATGAGCTTGGAGCATGCGCACGGATGTAGGGAAAAGCCTAGAATCGAAAGTGAAACATAACATATTGCATTAATTGTCCTTCATTAATATCCACATGTATTTGAAATGGTGTTATTTATCCCTTACTAAGTCACAAATGACAAATTCAACGAAGTTCTGTGTTTTTTTTTTTTATCGTATTTCAACATTTTGAAAGTTGTTTGTAAATGACCCGGGTTTTGATGACGTAACCATGTTCTAATATTAGATCCCAAATGCTGCATCTCGCTGGGTAAAGACTGTAATTTCTGTATTTATTCGAGCTTTTATCGTTGAACCAAATGTAACATTGTTCATTAGGAACATCATTTATTAGATTAGCACCGTTTTAATTTTTTTTCTTCGGAAAACTTAATGCAGCTTTAAAATGAATAGTGTTTTAGCAGTTAAAAAGTGTTGTTACTATCAACTCATAGTCACAATTCTTGTTTTTACATAGATTTCTTATAAGATCTTCAAATCATAAACTTACAGTAAAAGGAAAGAACAGGCCACGAATCTAGACGCTTACTTGCAAATTTTAACCTGCCTCTGACAGAAAATTAAAGCGGGATTGTTTAATACTACGAAGCATTGATTACGTTATAATCAGTAGTCCTAGCTTGATTTGGTGTTTCTCGTCTTGTCTTTGTAACGTTGACTGTTGTAATATTGTCAATTAATTTGTCGTCAATTAAAGTGCTTTATATAATAATAATAATAATAATAATAATAATAACTTTATTGTATATAAACTACATACATAGTTTGTTACAGTTTAAGTATGAAGTATCTTATTCTGTAGTCATCAGTGCATGCAATATATCAATGATTAATATATATAGTGGCATGCTATAAGATAATTTGAATACCTTAACACTCAATAAACCCACTTTTCTCAGTTCAAAGGAATTTTTAATGAAGCAGACTAGTTTGTGTATGGGAATATAAGGGAAGGTTGAACTTAATTTAATTAGGGTTAAAATCTTATTATTTTTATCAATTTTACATGTTAATATGCCATCACTTTTAAAATGGCGTTTTCTTCATGATTTTATTTTAAATTTACAAATTGTAAAACTCAATTAAATTAAAACAAGATGATATGTTATTGTTGAATGAAACAGTTTTATCATTTTATTTGTATTTTCCGACTTTTGCCCATACCAAGGTCTTTTGTTGTTGCATTTCTAGCTGCATGTACCATTAAGTTAAAAATATTATCTAAAAATATTGTTATATCAATATAAATTGATTGTTATTATGATCTGCTCGATTCATATTCTTAGGTTCACTCTGATTAGCCCATAATAAATGGAAATCCTAAAAGCTTGGGTCAAATCGATAAAATATCATTTATCAACTTCGAACATTGGCGTAAGTTCTACATGTATGTAAACAATGCCGTCGAAAAAAAAAACCTTTCATGCGAGAACGACAACAGATTCTGATAAGAAAAGAACAAGGACCAACTGGGACAAATTGACTCTAAGGTTTAAAACAGTTACAACAAAAAGTTCGAAAGAATTATAATGTTTTCTTGCCTTGGAAAGAATTAAGCTCCTCTTGTAATTCTTTTGGGAAAACTTAAAAAATGACAATGTACCGAACGGTACCTAAAGAAACTATTACCGACATTATTATTCGTATTTCATTGATGTTTTATAACGTTAAATGTTTTAACACGACTTTTGTTCATGGACAGATTATTTATATTTATCAGTTATATATTAGCATAAACATACATATTATCTCTTTGATCTACCAAAGTGATTTTTCAATGAAAACTATTCTGCCTTAAAACGGAATTCAGAAACTCTTTTATAGCACAAATAAGCTTAGAATACTATCCTTGCATACAGCGGAAGATTAAAAGTATAAAAATGTTCAACGTTAATATGTTAAACGGGTATTTATACTTTCTTTAAACACATACACACACATACACACACACACAAATATATCACACACACACACACACACACACACACACACACATTTATAACACACACACACACACACAGATATATATATATATATATATATATATATATATATATATATATATATATATATATATATATATATATATATATATATATATATATATATATATCGCACACACACACACACACACACACACACACACGCGCGCGCGCGCTTTTGAATTACAGTCTCGTAGTCTACATTGCACAAGTAAGCGCCGCTGAATTACCGAATGCAAATGATTCAGTACACATTGCATTAGATTTAATTTTTTTATGCATAAATTTGGATATAAAATCCAAAATTAATGATAAATTTTAATTAAAAAAACTTGGGAAAACATGTTTATTACACGTCTGGTAGAAAGAAAGTTCCATAAATTTTCTGTTCAGATAAGAAAACTACTGTGGTTTGTTTATATTTTATAATCAACAGACCTCTAAGTAATTCCGTACGTAAACATATTTAACAAATAAAATCTTGTTATAAGCATCCCACAGGGATGATTTGATGGGCACATAATACAGTATAGTTTTGATTGGATTCTTCAGCTTACTTTCTAAACACGAAATATGTGTTTTCAGACGGAATTATAAATGTAGTAATTATTATTACCGTTACAATGTTACAAACTATCGTACACGTGAGAATGTTACCGTTACAATGTTACAAACTATCGTACACGTGAGAATGTTACCGTTACAATGTTACAAACTATCGTACACGTGAGAATGTTACCGTTACAATGTTACAAACTATCGTACACGTGAGAATGTTTCTGTTACAATGTTACAAACTATCGTACACGTGAGAATGTTACCGTTACAATGTTACAAACTATCGTACACGTGAGAATGTTACCGTTACAATGTTACAAACTATCGTACACGTGAGAATGTTACCGTTACAATGTTACAAACTATCGTACACGTGAGAATGTTACCGTTACAATGTTACAAACTATCGTACACGTGAGAATGTTACCGTTACAATGTTACAAACTATCGTACACGTGAGAATGTTACCGTTACAATGTTACAAACTATCGTACACGTGAGAATGTTACCATCACAATGTTACAAACTATCGTACACGTGAGAATGTTACCATCACAATGTTACAAACTATCGTACACGTGAGAATGTTACTGTTACAATGTTACAAACTATCGTACACGTGAGAATGTTACCGTTACAATGTTACAAACTATCGTACACGTGAGAATGTTACCGTTACAATGTTACAAACTATCGTACACGTGAGAATGTTACCGTTACAATGTTACAAACTATCGTACACGTGAGAATGTTACCGTTACAATGTTACAAACTATCGTACACGTGAGAATGTTACCGTTACAATGTTACAAACTATCGTACACGTGAGAATGTTACCGTTACAATATTACAAACTATCGTACACGTGAGAATGTTACTGTTACAATGTTACAAACTATCGTACACGTGAGAATGTTACCGTTACAATGTTACAAACTATCGTACACGTGAGAATGTTACCGTTACAATGTTACAAACTATCGTACACGTGAGAATGTTACTGTAAAAATGTTACAAACTATCGTACACGTGAGAATGTTACCGTTACAATGTTACAAACTATCGTACACGTGAGAATGTTACCGTTACAATGTTACAAACTATCGTACACGTGAGAATGTTACCGTTACAATGTTACAAACTATCGTACACGTGAGAATGTTACCGTTACAATGTTACAAACTATCGTACACGTGAGAATGTTACCGTTACAATGTTACAAACTATCGTACACGTGAGAATGTTACCATCACAATGTTACAAACTATCGTACACGTGAGAATGTTACCATCACAATGTTACAAACTATCGTACACGTGAGAATGTTACTGTTACAATGTTACAAACTATCGTACACGTGAGAATGTTACCGTTACAATGTTACAAACTATCGTACACGTGAGAATGTTACCGTTACAATGTTACAAACTATCGTACACGTGAGAATGTTACCGTTACAATGTTACAAACTATCGTACACGTGAGAATGTTACCGTTACAATGTTACAAACTATCGTACACGTGAGAATGTTACCGTTACAATGTTACAAACTATCGTACACGTGAGAATGTTACCGTTACAATATTACAAACTATCGTACACGTGAGAATGTTACTGTTACAATGTTACAAACTATCGTACACGTGAGAATGTTACCGTTACAATGTTACAAACTATCGTACACGTGAGAATGTTACCGTTACAATGTTACAAACTATCGTACACGTGAGAATGTTACCGTTACAATGTTACAAACTATCGTACACGTGAGAATGTTACCGTTACAATGTTACAAACTATCGTACACGTGAGAATGTTACCGTTACAATGTTACAAACTATCGTACACGTGAGAATGTTACCGTTACAATGTTACAAACTATCGTACACGTGAGAATGTTACCGTTACAATGTTACAAACTATCGTACACGTGAGAATGTTACCGTTACAATGTTACAAACCATACTTTGAATGTTTTATTGATCCTCACTCATGGGTTTATCCTAAGAGCCAAGAACACTCCTAAAATATTTACTATGATGTTCCTGTATTCTAAATTGTATCTCTGGTATAAAATGCTGGCCAAGGGCAACCAGATACTTAACCTTAGTAAGAGCTTCAAGCTTTTTGGTCTTTTAGTTTCATTTCATAAAAATCGTCTACTAAAGGTCAATTTGACATTTATTTCTGTTGTAGGTCAACCAGTTTTGATACATAAAAGATCTTGGCTAAAGTAATCCAAAATAATTTTCGTTTTTCTAAGGAACAATTGATAAAGGTTTCTCTTGGCTAAGAAACATCCGGTATAAGTTTGACTATTATTAAATTACTGATTTTGGAGAGACAGTTGTAAATGTATGTAAGATGTTATGACAGAAAAAGGTCCAATAAAGCCCTGACAGAACTTTAAATTTTCTACCATTGACAAAAAGGAAGAAAATACTTAGAATTAAGTTTAGAGTGTTTACCTAGCCTTTGTGAACTAACATGCCTGCCATACCATTCGTGCGAATGAACTCCAACTATGTTTTGTAATATTAAATCTTATGTACCTTGTAAACTAAAAAAAAACGTTATATAGGCAAATGAAACCTTATTGTTTCATTAATGGATAGTAAAATATAAAAGCAAAGCTAATGGAAATTTGAGTGATGTGTGATTTCGCCTGTCAAAACCATAAAAATGTTGAAAAGTTTGTTCTGAAACATGACATTTTTGTATTGTTATACTGTATATCTGATATAGTATTCTTGCAATATTTATTAACCTTTAGATAAATGTCCTTTTGACATTGATGGTTACTCCGGTAACTATGAGAAAAAAAAAGGAACCACTAGTTGTAATGGTAAGATATAATAATAAAGGTCTACATTTATTATTATTTCTAGGAATAGTTAAAGATTAATGGTTTAAAATCTGTTACTAGGTGTGATTTAACGTAACGCCTTCATAACTGATTATAAAAAGGCTAAGAACGCCTTTTTTCGTTCCGATTAAAATAAAAGAAAAAAGTGCGTAAGTTTACGGAGAAGATTTTATATAACGATTTTCGAAGAATTTTGTTTTAAGAAATAAAATTCATACGATGTAAGGTGATTTGAAAATGCACAAATCATCATTTGTAATAATATTCTGTATGACTGATACTCGATGAAAATTCTATAAGAGGAGAATTATTTTCTTGCAGAAAGGTGGGTGTATAATCTTTAAAAGCTCTTGTAGGAATTCAATAGTGTTGAAGGCATTACATAGATACCAGACCCTTACTGAAGTCTCCTTATCAGAATTTTTTTAAAAGATATTTTTATGAAAAGTTATCATGAGCTCTTAGGAGTAGAGTTCTAAAATACAAATGCAAAAAAAAAGTTGATAGACTTGTACCTTAGCTTATTTTCTAATCTAAAAACCTTACATTTTCCATTTGAATGGAGATATGGATTAAGTGCGTGTTTATAAACTCTTCTATACAATATAAATAACTTCATGCAGTTGCAAATGTCATAGCCTAGCAGTATTATAGCCAAAAAATAAAATCGTAACAATTTAAAACAACGAGGTTTCTTAGACTAGAATACTTCGGGTAAATGATTGATTTAAACAGTTACAATCAGAATCTGATGAATAATTTCATTGTGAAGAGTTTTATAACGATTATAATTTTTACTCTGAAAATTGTAACAATATTGCAACGGCTTCGAGAGTATCCATTCGTAGATCATAGCCAAATTAAATAGAGAGGGATAAATTGTCTTGAAATGGACGGGGCAGAATTATTGTAACTGTGTTGCAGTCACAATCTTGCTAACAGTATGCGTTTAACAAGCGAAGTGAGGCCGTCTGCTCCTGAAAAGCTTATCATGTCTTGTCTTCCTAGCTACACCCGTCTCGTGTAAAATCAAAATTAGGAATAAAGGGAACATGAAACTATATAGGACGTCAAATATATCCATGTTATTTTCGGAAACAGCGACATACTACTTACCAACAATATTGTGACGACGGCCGTAAAATCTTTTAAGAGCCTTGACAATATACTTGTAAGCAGCTTGCTTCTTTGTTTAAAGTTTCCGAGTAAAAAAAATGTCATAATTCAGCAGATTTTATGTTTACGGATTATTCAATTTTACTTTATACTTAAAACTCTTCTTAAGAGAGAGTATTTTAGTGTTGATGAGTTAAAGTGTATATAGCTCATGATCTTTGCAATGCAAATTTAAATTCTGGTGCCATCTTAATTATATAATAAATGAAATTGCATTCATTTAAGTATTGCAACTTACAACCTGTCTCGATCGATGAAAAGGGGACATGTAATGAATATGCCACAATTTTTCTCTTTTTGACAAAAGCTATAAAATTATTTCTGTTCAAATAATGAAAACGTTTAGACAAACATAAAAAATATTCGCAACTTTTTAAAAACAATTTTACGTTTGATTTGATATAGAAAAGGCAAACGTCTCAAATTTTAGGGGACTTTTGTCGTCCAGTTGTAGGGGAATTTAGGTTGAGTTCTCATCAGCGCGAAATTACGAATCACGACGTCCCTTACCGCCTTGGTTCGATCCCACGTATACAGATTCTTATGCGAGAAAGTTTATATTTCGCTTGTCAAAAGAAATTGCTTTTCTTCGTTTTTTTTTTCTATCAACGGAGAATTGACCTACTCGATATAAATCACGATTCACTCTACTGATATTGCAATAAGAATTTAAGGTTGTTGTTTTAACATTGCAGATATCACGATTAAGCTATTTAAATTTGATTTTTAAAAGTACGTACGAAATATTTTCAAATCTTATCGTATTAGAAATATTTTACAAGTAGAAAAAGGATTATGCAGTCTAAAAATTGAAATAACAACTTCGTTCATGAATAGCAGGAAGTTGATCTTGTACATCCTGTCTGGGTCTCTGCCATACCTATAATTTATATGTAAGATTATTTGGCAAATAAAGAAATAAGAATAAAGATTAAACAGACATTCACAAGAAGATGTAAAATGAATATTTATATTTCATGACAGAGCTTTCAGTAAAATAATGATTCTATCAAAAAAATATAAGGATTGGTAAAGGAATTATATCAAAGTACATAACAAACAGTAAAATGAATTCGAAAATAATATTCCGCACTCCCTCAATCATTTAGTTTATATCATCATGGTTACTAATCCGTATTTTAGATTCCAAAATAAAGCATAATTAGTTCTGTATCAATAAAACACAAACATACCAGTCTATGTCCAAATAACAATCCCCTCCCCGCAAAAAGTACAAAAATTGCCAATACATTCAAACACATTATTCTGTTATTCGGTATTGTATAGCTTGAAAAAAGCCACAGTAAGGGAGAACAAGAAATATAAAAGATTCAATCCTATATCATTATAAAACACCAGTTAAATGATGTGTGCTCAGAAATAACAGAAGGACTTAAATATTTGTAAAATTTCACTCACACATTTCGTATCAAACAAGTTAATAATAATAAAAAAAATAAAACAAACATACCAGTCCTTGTCCATATCACAATCCCAAAAACAAAGTAAAAACTTTGCAAACTGGCAAAATAGGTGATACACGTGAACTTCCATCAAGGAAGTGAGGCCGGGTGCTCCGGAAGGGTAAGCACCTCCTGTTTAGCTAGCTACACCCGTCACGTGTAAGTCAATTTTGAGAATGAAAGGAACAAAAGACCTATGGTAAGTCAAATATATCCAGTATAAGTTGGGATACAGTGACTACATACTTATCAACAATATTGTGATGACGGCCATAAAACGTTTTAAGGGCCCTGATTAGCCTAGGCTTGCAATATCCTTGTGTCAACAATTTAATTGTAAGTAATTCAAGTTTCTGTAAAAAAAAATGATAATTTGCTCGTAAAATTGCACAAATCATCAGTTTTATCAATAGCCAGTATGCCTGATTTTCATTTCAAGCACTATTAGAGAAGAATTATTTCCGTTCATATAGATAAGTAGGAGAATCATCTATTACCTTCCTGTAACAATCACATAGTTTTAAGGGCAGTATACAGATTCCGACTTCAATATCAGTAATATTTTACAGTTTTTTTATTAAATTATCATTAATTGTTTAAAGTAGTATTGTAAGATATAATTGATTGATCAAAACCCTTTTTTGATATCGTAAACCAAAGTGCTAACCATATCTTTGTTATCTAGGTGGGCACTGTAAAATCTTTAAAATATTCATTAATATATGAATACATTTAATAATGAGTGACAAGATGCTAAAGTCTAGCTGTTATTGAAAAACAAAAAAGATGATATGCTCGCCAAAAGTTTTGATTTACTTAACTAAAAACATCTAAATTATAACCAACAGCATTGTTATGCTTGTATAGTGATTAACTCTATTACGACAATAGTAATTGCTTTGAATAAAAATAAAACAAACAAACCCAGTCCATGTCCAAACCACAATCCCAAAAAAGAAAGTAAAAACTTTGAAAGCTGACAAAAATTAGTAATACACATGAACTTCCATCAAGGAAGTAAGGCCGGGTGTTACGGAAGGGTAAGCACCTCCTGTCTAGCTAGCTTCACCCGTCACGTGCAAGTCAATTTTGAGAACAAAAGGAACAAAGAAATATTGTAAGTCAAATATATCTAGTATAAGTTTGGATACAGTGATTACATACTTATCAACAATATTGTGATGACGGCCATAAAACTTTTAAGGGTCTTGATTAGCCTAGGCTTGCAATATTCTTGCGTCAACAATTTAATTGTAAGCAGTTTGCTTCGTTGTAGAAAGTCCCCATAGTGGGAACAAGCTCTACCAGTAACGTATTAACTGTGAAACATATACACTATACGCAGGAGAAGCAGGGGTATTACTACAAAGAAACGGAAAGTTGACAATAGAAAAATTGAAGTCAATACGTTTGTCGTATAGCTTCAGATGTAACCTATTACATATTCAATGGACATAGCAAGGATGTATAATCAATAAATGGATAAAGCAGAACAAACGTCAATTTGTTGTAGTCCCTACTTTTTCTTTTACCCGGTTTGTCGGGTCAGACATAGCAGTCGATGAAGTTCACGTTTCACCTACAATTTCACGCTTGAATGTCTGGGTTATTCAATATTTTCATCACAGTATGTACGTTTTTCCTTATACATTTTGTTTTATTTATCTTATTTTATGTTGTTTGTTTTATTTTGGTAGAGACGGATAGGCAGTGTGTATTCAACTGTTTAAATGACACGAACTTGAATATCAGTATGTGCCATTTTTTATGTTATTTCTTCAAATATGAAAAACTGTTCTTTCGTTCACTCTTGCATGTTATCTGAAAACCGGTTCGGCAAACTTATACTAATAAAAAGACTTGACGCAATCGAACTGATCTTTTGTTGTTTGTTGAAAACCCACGCGAGGGACTTAGCCATTTTAAAACGTAAGATCACGTTTTAGATTTTTCACCAGTTAAGCTTTCGTTTGAATATAGTTTTAAGTAACGTATCTCGGTCAGATTTGCATGTTTCATATTGTTTGTACGTTTCTCTTAGTTTTCTGTAATAATCAACTAGTTAACTAGGGATTTTGTTTCCAATTTGTGTATTCATGTGTAAAGCTAAGCTTAAATGATAACATTTTAAAGTGCTTCTTGTTGATTTACATAGGAAATATCACTAAAATTGTCATTTTGTCAATTTTAACATCAGTTTGAATGATAATACTTATTACGGTCGGTAGTAATTAATGGTACAAATTGAACAAAAATATATACAGATTTTGTCAAAAACAAGATAAACAAAATCTATTCTTAAACAGTACGATTTAGTCTAGATAACAAATAAACCAAGGATGTATTAATTTCAAGATGAGCTCATACATAAAAAATCTGTCTAAGCAATTGTGCATTTTCGGTGTTGATTCTACATAATTTTACATATAAAATGAAAACGGTGTTTGCTTAACAAACGCCTTTCAAAACGTTATAAAATTTTTAATAAAAAAAAAACAACTTCTTCAGGGGTCGACTAGTTTTTTTCAAACATAAAAAGCTGTTAGGAACAACCGGAACTTTAAGAAAAATCTTGCCTTCTTTTTTCACATCAGTAATTATTATAACTTAATTATAAAAATGTATCAAGGCTACTTTACATTCTCTGTATGAAAAGAATAACAATCACCATTTCTTCGTTAAAACAAATTATTGCATTGGTAATACAAGCGAAATTGTTGTAATACCTCTAACAAGAGTTGTCTCTCTTGAATATCTTAAACAATTCAAGTCTCCTTATTAAATATGTGACGGCATTTAAAATTACACAACCGTCGGCATCCTGTTTGAATTAAAATTAACAAACTACCAGAGACAATCGTAGTCTGAATTCTTAATTTGACAGCATTTAAATTACAGAACCGTCGGTATCCTGTTTAAACAGAAAATTTACAAACTACCAGAGACGATCGTAGTCTGAATTCTTTATTAAATAAATTTTCTGACGTGTCTATTTTCTTTAATTCAAACCTGATATTCCTGAGTATGGAAACTGCATGATTTGAATAAGAATTACCATAAACTTCTATTTATGATTTTAATGATTAATGCATATTCTTCTACATTTGCTGTTTTATGATTAATGTAAGTTGTCTTGAATTTTGCTGTTTTGCAAATCTCAGTATTATTTAATGAAATAAAACACTATGCAAAACTTATTGAATTTTCGAAACCACATTACACATGTGCATTAAATGATGTTTTCTTGACAAGTGATGGTACATTTTAATAATCAGTTCATTGTATATTTTCTATCTAATACATTAAAAGAAATATGTTTAATTTCATCCCTGCTGATAAAAATCTTTGTACATGCTGCTTTTACAATAAACAAAAACATCTTACTGGAATATTTTTTTTCTAATTTTGACAAATATCGTATTAAATGTCAAAAGCAAAAGAAAATAATTATATATTTTACAATAGGCCATTGTAGACTCATTTCATTATTGAACTTTATGTATCCCAGACAAAAAAGAGGATGGAGTTTCGACGTTTTTGATTCTATTCTTATGGCTTTATTGAAAACAGTTATTTAATCGTATCTAACGTTAAAAAGATTTCCTGCTAGTGCAGAAATGGAACCTCTACAAAAATGATAAATTATACATTTTTTGTAAAACGTGATTCGGCATCATTTACTTAAAATCTTCTCTAACTTAATATGTTCATTGAAATCTTATTTTCTTTGCTTATTTTTTGCAATCTTTATCGAAAGAGTTTATTAAAACGCTGATGAACTTGAAAAAAATGTATAAGCTCGCGAACTTTACGTTTATAAGCGCAATATCAAGATTGTCTTGTTTACTGGTTAAGTGTTAAAGATCTTACATTTATAGACCACACAGCCAGAAATGGAGACTGTACCATTTTGACATTATCTCTTAAGCTTTTGGAGTTGGAGGCATGCGTATTTTATTTCATTTTCGATTTTGTTCGTTTGAGCCTTAAATGATATTCGACAAGGTCATTTAGTTGATTAAAATAACGCCGACTTGCTTTTGTTTATTACAGAGATACAATTTCATATTATTTTGTTTTGAAAAAAATATCCATTGTGTACACTAAATAATTCACAAAGAAGAGTAAAGGGTTTCTGAAACAAACACAAAATTTTAAAGAAATGTTGCAATGTTTATAAAAGCATAACGTATTAAACTTGCCATATTAAAACATGTGTCTCATAAGCATAAAATCGATGTCTGATTAAGGGTGTTTTGTCCCAACATAACGCCGATAATCATTTTGATAAAACGTCAAAACCTTAAAGTTGTTCCTGTAAACGAAGAAACCTGTAGATTAAAACAAGAATTGAATTAATTTTTATATCAAAATAACATTCTTTTGTACCTATTTTATCCTATCTTATAGCAGATAAAAACATTGTGAATATGTTTTAAAGAAGACATTACTTCAGGAGTTAACAATCTTTTATTTCTTTTTGGTGGTTTTTCAAGCTACACCAAGTCTTGCTTATACAACATAATAAATGTAAAGAAAACATTTGAATGAGCCACTTGAATTCGAGTAACATAAGAATCAGTTTAATGTTAACTCAACTGCCAATAAGACATTTATTTGAGGTAATAAAAGAAATGCGTTGTGATACAATTTACTGAAAATCTATACAACGACTCATGATGCCAAGTTATTGACGGAATGATTGGTAGCCTTCTGGTAGTTAAGGGAAAAAATAAAATCAGAATCATCTTAATTACAAAAATACTTTTGTATATAGACAACAGCTATTTTTTAGTGTTGTAAATGTGAATTTGATCGATTCCTTAACAAATCTGTAGCACATTCACAATAATTTAATTTTTTTATAGTCAACGTCATAGATTATCAATAACGGGCTCACCCTAATTTACTCAATTGTGTTACCTACATGTATATTAAAACATATTTTTGGAGTCATAATTAATTATAAAACACAACCTTCATCATTTTTACACATATATAAATAGGGTTATCTGTATTTCGTTTGTTAAAAATTCATGGATCACTGGTAGTAAAAGCTAGTGGTGTGGTAATGAAAGGGCTGTAATAGTGAAGAGGGGTCTATAGTACTATAACTACAAGGCTTATCAAAAGTTTGAACTTTTTTTCTTGTCTTGTTATGTTTGTTGTTTTTATAATGATGGGTAATTTCCTTTAAAAATGCATTTTATCTTTTATATCACTGTGGTCAACTAAAAACTAAAGAAAACTACAACACCTGAAACTGATCCTGATGATTGTGGAATTAACACGTGCGTATATGTTGTTATAATTAAACGCATATATTATTTTCATTAAATCATTTCTTGTATATTATTATTTGTAAAAAGATTTTCTAACACAAGATGTAACTTACCATTACTTAAGGATATTAGCACCTGATAATATAAAATAATAAAGTGCAAGATAAAATACTTACATTCTTTATCAACATTCATTGTAACACTATAGTCTTTATATTCTGATAAAAATTAACCTTTTACATCGATAATAGTAACTTTGATATTTTTGTTATTTAACTGGGAGGTCTTGATCCTGATTATATAAACACGTGCTTTGCAAATTGACCATTTCATACTATTCTTTGAAGACTAAATTTGATACAGATTCAAATCAAACTGTAATATGAGTGACACACGTTTCATCATGTACATATGTAAGTTTTTGTGTAGATGTAATCTACAGATGGCTAGTCTTTATGTTTATTTTTGGATTAGATACAGGAAACACTTTTCAGGTAGAGCAAGTCAATAATCAAAATGTCAGAAATCTTAAGACAATGTTTTGTTTTAGTACATCTCTATAATAGCTTAAACATAACGTAATTTCTTGCCCTTTCATGTTTATTTAACCCACTCATTTACTGCTCAAAAGTATATGTAAATAATGTTTTATTATGTTTTTAGTTGCAAAATCAAGTTCAAGAATTATTAATACTTTGAGACAAGAAATAAAGCTACTGGTATAATAAATAGCAATGACGCCCTTTTAAATATATAATACAAATACCAGTTAAATTTTAATGTGCCGGATGTGCACATTTCGGAAATTCATAAAAATATTCATAAATATTATTATTAATAATTTAGTAGACCATAAACATAACTGATAAGTAAACAAAATATTTAAACAAACTCCAGTTTGTCATTCACAATGAAGTCTTTAATGTATTCAGTTTATCAGTAAAGCCAAATGAAAACAAAGCAGTACATAGCTTATAATTAGCTTTGACCTATACATCTAGTGCTCTAAAGATAAATGGTATTTCCTCTAAAATTAATCTTCTTGTTTTGTCAAATTCGATCTGGATATGTATAAATCTGATTTTTTATGTTTTGAAGATATGTATGTATATATATATAACACAAATACCAGTTTAATTTTGATGTGCCAGATGTGCACATATTTTTGAAATTCATTCCTATTTCATTTAATCTGTACGATGACACAACAGTAATTTAAAAAAAAAAATTGTTATGTCCCTTAATTTATCTTATTTTTCGGCCCCTGATGTGTGTCAGTGTCACTGATAAGATCAGGAATGAGTTCCTTTTGAAATATGCACAAATAAAACACAAACATGCCAGTCCATGTCTATATCACAATCAAAATCCCCAAAACAATGTGAACACAAACATACTAGTCCAAGTTGAAATCCCCACCGAAAAACAAACTAAAAACTTTAAAAATTGACAAATTCAGTTTCACTGGTTAATTTCTATCAAGGTAGTGAGGACAGGTGCATATATGATACATCAAAATTAAACAAATACTCTTGTAGATATTCTAAAGTGTCAAATGAAAAAGTAATGCGTAATTGTACAGTTTGACTAAGGTTGCTAGCAATGATTTAATATGTGTATTATTATAAAAAGTCAAACTAATATAATTATATGACAATTTCTTCAAATCAAGAAAGAAAGAAATATATAAGTATCCGCTTTTGCCTAGCACTGGTAAAGTTATAAGAAACTCTTTAGACGACCATGATAGTCTTTTTTTATCCTGAAATTCCATTTATATTTTCAGGGACTCTCATTTCATCTTTTACGGTGTTTTGTGGTTCAACCACACGCATACAGAAGCGTGCACATGCATTTGGACTCAATGTTTTAGCAGCACTTTTACAAATGATCACATTTATTGTCATAGTTGGTTGGATATGGAGTATTCTGTGGGGAATGAACTTTGTTCAAATTTCTAGTAAGTATTATCTTTTTACTTGTTTAATTGGCTTCGAATGTAAGTAAAAGTGTACCAATGTGGAGGTTAACAAAAACGGCTATTGTCCAATAACAATGCAAAAGGTGTCATGTTTATTATACTAATTATTTTATGTGTCATAACAATTTTATTTACTGATAAAATTATATTAAATGGACTAATGTCTTACTCAGAACCTATTCGTGATTTTTGATTTACACTAACGTTCAAAGAAGATAATTTTTGGGTGCCAAATCTTAAATTAGAAGCAGTGTAACAGTAAATCTTAAAAAATCTTACCCAGAGCATTCATTAAATGTAACATTTTAGTAACGTTTTCAAGGAATATACCATACTTTTTTCTGAGAAGCACTGCTGTAGATTTCAGACTTCAGAACACTGATTCAAAATAATCTTTGAAACTTCCAACTTAATTTACTATTTATTAAATGATCAACGTACATGCTTAACTTTACTATAAATATATTTATATAAATTAAAATATATACCTATGTCTTGTTTCATTATTATATTTCAGTTATTTGTTTTACGAAAAAAGAACTCTTTTATGAAACAGAAAAAATAGGAAATATTTCTATTTAAAGTAATCCAAGAGCACATGACCATTTTAGTGTAGTTGTAACTTATTATCAATAGGAATCAAATTTCACCTGTCATGTCTGCACGGATATCGAATTACCTACCTTAACTGTTATACATTTCAATGACAGCCAAGAATAACAACGGAATACGTTAAATACTTTTTATTTTCTATAAGTAAAATTTGGCAAACAATCAATTTTAAATAAAATGCATCTGCCTCTTGTTAAGACTAACCAAGAATAAGCGATGATTTCAGATGCATCACTTGATTTAACAAAAAATACAGTCAAGGTGTTTCATTTGGTTTTCATCACAGATGTTATATTTTAACAGTAACCTAGCTGAGTTTTGATAACGCTTAGTGTTAGGTTGAAATATATAAACGAAAATTACCTATCATTAACAATTAATATCAATGAATTAGTTTAACAAAAATCTAAACATTACATGTAATAGATGCGATATAACATGACATAAGAACCAGCGATTGTGGGCTAATCTATTAATAATAAAAGTACAATAATCAAGATTTTTAAAACATCCTCTAACCTATGCTTCTGTTATTATTCAGTAGTGATGGGCATAATTTAATGACCAGATTAAGTAAGAAAAAAAAGCACCCAACGTGCTATTACCCCCGCGCTTTCACAAAAAAATCAACATCTATGTATCCACAAAACAAATGTATCACAATATAAAGTATTAACCAATTTATTTTCCCAAAGGACAACAATGGTGTTTTGAAGTTAAATATTCAGATATGAAATATTAACCGATTTATTTTCCTGATTATCAACGATCATGTTTTGAAGCTCAATATTTTAAGCCTTTGCCAATTATAGACAAGTTATCTGACCAATAAAAAAGAGGCCAGCTGGCAGGAACATCCCGTTAAAATACCGGTTTCGCAGCTATTCATCTTTATCATTATATCGTATTTTGTATACATAATTTTACGTACTATCTGGGTGACCTGCACAGAAATACCGTACAATTTATTAATTTATTATCAAATTAGATATGTCAGGCACTTAAACTCAACCATTTTTTCATAATTTTCTCTTCTTAGGATATTTTGCTTCTAAAAGTAGGTAAAACTCAAAAAGTCAGAAAATGAAGATGTAAAACAAATACCGATACTTTCAGAATTAAAATGAAATTGTTGCATGTTTCATCATACCTGAATTATTAACAGATCAAAAATAAGTATGTCTGTTTGAATAAAGGTCAAGCAGTCAGGTCAAAATTGTGCTACAGGAGACTTTTGTTCAGAAAAATTTTCGGGTCAGTTGCGTCTAAGCATAAAATGCTTTTAGATTTTTTTTCAATAAATTTTCTGGATAGTTTCCAACGTCATTTAATTGATTCTGTTTTTGGGGTTACATATAAAGATCATATCTCTTTAGTATTATAGAGCATTCAAAGCTGCTGCGAAGTTTGGAAATTGTTTTTAATTTTACATGTATTTAAGGCTTGAAAAATGAAAATCAGAAGTAATGTCAAAAGATATATTCAAGACAAATGGTTCTATATCTATTCTAAGATAGCTTTTCGAGATAATTATTAATTGGATAATTGTTTATTATTATTATCATTAAATTTTTAATTTATTTAAAACTAAGGTTTGATCCCTCATGCAAAGCATTCCTTGGCTGTCTTTGACTTCAAATAATTATGGAACTTTCGATTAATTAATCTTAAAATATATTGTTTATCTTTTTTTTTATCTATCAACTGTCGCCCCTAGTGTCATGATGAGGTATTAATTTCCGAAATGTGCACATATGGCACATTAAAATGGTAAATATGTTATTTGTGTTTAATGAGCCTATTATTTATACCGAACTGACATTCCAAAAACAAATGTAAAATTGTTTCTCTGGTTTCACAAAAAAAACTACATAATTCTGTGTCAAATTATTTGCACTTTATGAGCCTATTATTCGTAGAATATTTTTTAAAAATTCATTTTAGATTGGAACGTTTGCATTTATCTTGGCGAACAATATTTTATTTATTTTGCCAAAAAAACGCTGATGTATTTATATACTACAGCTGTTCAATGAAAATACTATAAAATCTTTTGTTTTTTTTATCTTATTTATAAGTTGGAGCATTCTGTGTTTTATTTGACTTATTATGTCGTAAATGGTTTTTCTATTCTGATAAATTAGCACAAAATAGGCCATAGGTTTGCTCTAAAGGTAAAATTGTGCAGAAATTTTAATGGGTGTATAATTTATTTTCTGTTTTAAACTATTATGCCTTTTTAAAATAGATACTTTTTCTTGCATCACTCCTTCCAAATATACATTTATATATAATAACAATATTGAGATTGAATGAAAGTGTGTTTTAAAACCAATTCCTACGGGGTTGCTGTAAAACGTTCGACCGAGCTCGAAGTGTGCCCAAAAAATATTAAGGTTAGGTTAAATGTTGTCTAGTCCACTTTAAGTTACTAAGAAAAGTTTATCTCCACCAAACATGTTTACATTATCTATCAATAAAGTTTTTCAAGGGAAATGACAATTTGGATTCAGATTTTTTTTTTTTTTTTTTTTTTTTTTTTTTGCATTCTCGAAAACTTTTAACAGTATGATAATGTGTAAGACTTTTATTCCACCCTTGTTATATTCCTGCAAGAGAATATTAAGCTTTATTCTGTTCACTCTACCATTTCATATGAAAGAAAACATAGATGTTTTACCTTTCTTTTTATAAAATATGCTGGTGAATCTGACAAAACAATGAGAAATTGTACGAAAATGGGAAATGCTAAAGTCTTGATGACAGCTATTTTTCCTAGCAAAGTCAAAATTTCCGCTTTGCCCAAATCAATATTGCCTGAGTTTTTTTTTCGTAATTTACCTTTATTCCTGAGCAAGTAGAGAAGTTCTTTTTAGTTAAATGCCCGTTTTACAGAATTTTCACTATCATCAAGTAATGCTGCAGTGTCATCTGCGTTTTGACCACGTAAATATTAAATTTGACACCTTTTATTTCAGAATCAAATTGAAATTTCTGCTCATACGACCTCTGTTGATAAGATAAATTAATAAAATGAAGGTGGTCCCCCTTGTCTAACGCTTCCTTTTATACAGAAATATTCAGAACGATGTCCATTATTCTACATACATGATGCTTTGCTATTTAAGGTTTTAAACCACTGAATAATAAAGTTTCCAAAGCCGAAAAATTCTGAAACCTTTTGAATGAATAACCATTTAACCGAGGCAAACGTTTTCAAAATCTAAGTTCTAAGTCAAAGTTTTCAGTTCCATTCATTCACCTATATAGTTTTCAACAAGAAAAAAATAGGTGTCTAATACAGTTTTTATTCTTTTTGCAATCTGATTTATTACTTGTCTTGTAGCTGAAAAGAAGAAGTAGTGAGTACATTTGCATCCACCAGCTTTTTTGATATGGTGTTGAAGATAATCAAAGTCCGATTGAACTTCTTGACATGAGATATAAGGACTTTTGTAATCAATATTAAGTGCATTTTTCTTTTGCATCAAATGATTAAATGATTTATTAAGTTTATTTGGCATTTATTCTAAAATGCTTTACGGTTTACTGATTTCTGATGAATCCAGATAAATCAAAACTAACTATTAAGATAATATAAAGGAACTGTTTTTTTTTTTTTTTTTTTTTTTTTTTTTTTTTTTTTTTTTTTTTTTACAAAAGTTTAAAAAAAATGCTTAGGCTTAACTTAAATGACCAATACAATAGCATACAAAATGAATGAATATTTAAAAAAAAAATTGTATGCTTATATTGTGCATTTTGCATTTTGCTGGTTTTTAAATTGTGATGTTTTAAGATTTTCCATCTCATTTTATTTAAAGGTGTTTTTGTATAAAATATATGATATGCGTCTTGCTTTCCTTTCTCTGTTGTTTACTAACAATGTGAAAGTAATCGTAATGCTTATAACTTCCCCGCTATCTGACCTTGTAATTGTAATGACTTTCCAAAGTATGATTACTAACAAAATGCTTTTTTTTAATTTCAAACACTTATTTTTAAACCTTTGCCACGGTCTGTAAATCAAATTAAGTTTTTTTTATGCTTAAAATTTTTCAGAATAATTTTGATTTTACTTGAGTTGTTATAGAATAATGTTTAAGGTTATGGAAGAATGAAATTTGTATTGAAAATGTTCACTTTACAACAGCTACTTTAACAAAGAACACAAACTAACAAATGATAATGAAACATCAGGGAAATAAGGCTTAAAAAGCCAAACACTTCTTTTCAAAATTCCAATTTTGGACACAGACTGAATTATGTGGCATTTGATGTTAAATGCTTTTAAAGTATTTTTGGGGATTGTAGCCATCCTAAGTATTTCATAAACAACTAAATTTGATTCCACAGCTGAGAGAAGATGTTATTTTGTAAATCTGCGTTACGTGTAAAATGCAAAGGGCATTAAGAGATATGAACAGTGTTACCTATCCCAAATAGTATCTTGATTGATATTCTATTGATATTGATCTGATGTTAGCAAATTTTGTCAGTGTTTATATTGTTTCAGTAATTTTTTATTCATAACAAAATTAGCGTTTATTCAATTCCCATTTTCAGCGAAAGGTCAATAATTTTCGAATAATATTTTCTATAATTTTGAATGAATTTTTTTCTCACATTAAGTTTTATACAAGACAAAAGTATTGAATTCATGACGATAAAGCATTATGTGAGTGTTGACTTAAAGTATTTCGTTATGCTGTCCGAACTGAAAATTTACAAACAAGAATCGAATTTGTCGTAAAAAGCATTGTTTATCTACGTAGGCTAAAATGAAACTAAGAGAATACTAAACGCATAGAAGCTATAACAGTTCGAATCGATTTCTGTATTTTCAAAGTCTAACGTTAGTCATTTTTGACATACTTTAACGCTATTTCGTTGTCACAAATTGTATTTGTTGTTTAATCCGATACGTTTTAACGATTTAAAAGAGAAAAGAGAAAAATACTTTTAGAATTTAGAGCCACTACTGTATATAAATATATGAAACTTAATCAATTTTTAGTGGCAACAATACACTTATATGATACCGAACTATTTTTCGTTTCGTAAATTATTCTTTCAAATGACCTGGTTTTGCTTTTGAATGTGATCCATATTGTCTTTAAATCCATAAGATAAATATTTTACATACCTATTAATGGCAATATGCGCAGTCATCCTTTCAAAAAGCAAAAGATTGATGTACAACGCTGTTACTACAAAAATAGAGAAACTAATCATTTCATAAACCGGTGTGCTTCATGCTGTTACGCAAAATGGCATTAAATTACTTATTCAAATGCAAATTGACACTTCCTCTGTCTGTATAATATGATTTATTGAATATAATAATAGATTTCTGTTTTTTGGTACCATTTCAATTTTCCTTCTGTACTATCACGCAGTTAAACTACTGTTATAGATTTTGTTTTTTTTGAATGATGAATTCTTGCATGTTAAGTTTTTCATAAAAACTATGAATATACAACAAATTTGGGGTTAGTAATGATATATCACTATGTATGTAACTTTCTATTAATTTCTATCAAGATACTTTTTTCTTACACAAAGTCGTCATTAGCTCAAGGGAAAAGTCAGGAGTTAACAGACAAGCATATACACATGTGTAGTGTATTCCATTTATGAGAAAGCCACATAAACTTGGATGTGATAGTGTTATGCAAACAAATGTTGGATACATTAACATCTATCATTATCCTCGAAGCGAACATTTTTCTATGCCACATTCTTGTTTAAAATTATCTTTTACAAACTCAATTTTACATTCGAAGTTAAAAAATTAACGATGATTCGATTAGTCCTTGCTGAATAAACAACTGCTAGTTGATTTTATATCCATAGATCTATTAGGAACTATAACCCCATATCTTACATCTTTTGGAACTATAAGGGACTATATCCTCTTGTCTTGCATCTGTTAGGGACTATAAACCAATGTCTTGCATCTGTTATGGACTATAAACCAATGTCTTGCATCTGTAAGGGACTATAAACCAATGTCTTGCATCTGTAAGGGACTATAAACCAATGTCTTGCATCTGTAAGGGAATATCAAACCCATATTTTAAATTTGTAAGTAACTAAAACTGCATTATCGTTCAAAGTAGTGCATTAGGTGTGTAGGTTAATGCTATAGTGCATCGACTAGATGAACATCTCCATTCAAACCGGTGGTTGTTTAAGGCATTTGGTTTACATTATAAGCTGTGGTTTTTGTCTATTAATCATGTTGCATGACTTTATTCTTTTTTCTTATTTGGGTTGGAATCGCTTAATCGGCGTTTCCCGCCATTGAAGAAAAACCTATAAAGTAATTAGGATATTTCATGCAATCAATATTTGTCATCAATACTGCACTGGAGAATCCTACTCATTACGTGATACCTACGAGCTAGAAACAAATATAAGGTAAGGGTAAGCGTTATACTGGATAGATTTGACTTACCAAAGTTCTTTTTCCCTTTCATACTCAAACTTGACCTTGCACGTGACGGGTGTATCTAGCTAGACGGGAGTTGCTCACTTTCCCGAAGCACTAAGTCTCACTTCCTTGATGGAAGTTCACGTGTATAACTTAATTTGCCAATTTTTCAGTTTTTACGTTGTTTTTTGAGATTATGATTTGGACAAGGACTGGTATGTTTGTATTTAATTACTTTAGAAAATGTATAATAAATATTAATTTATTTGACTTTTTGTTTATAATTTTAGTATCAAAAGGAGAGCCGGATGAAAAACCAAATGTGCCATCGTATTACGTAAGAAGACAAAGTAGTGTTGATGTACCGTGATTTTTGTTTTATTCAAATACTTATTCATGCACGGAATGAAAAATTAATTATTGAATTATCTTTTTTCCAAATGAAAATTCATTTATTTCAAAATATCCTAAATTTAAAATGTGATTAAAAACAAACAGCGCACATTTGTTTACTTTTTGAATGATTCGTTTGTTACATCACTGATGACGGCATCCTTAATGTTCTGTATTTATGTATATTGTTGCAATACACCCTGTCTGTTTATTGTTATACATACAGTTACTTCTGTGATTTGATTACAGACATGTATGCATTATCTTGGACAGCGAATAACATTACTGTTTTTTTTTATTGTTTATAGTGATGTTTCCAACATTTTAGGTCTAATTTATGTACGGAAATCACAAGAGTGTACTTTTACTGTTAGTAACCTTACATTATTAGGTTCCTTTAAAAACTATTGTTCAGGTAAAAAAAAACATGTTAAATTTTCTGCCACGTTCACATTTTACATCTTCTACAGTTTTTCTTTAAATAACATTTACTTGCATTTACCTAGTCAATAACTCCGTTACTGTTTAGATCATGTGCAGATTTTGAAAATAATAACCAAGTTTGACACGAACTGTTTTAGACAAGATGGCTAAAGAAACTGTCGTTCCTAGATAAAATAAGTGCTATTAGTACACTTCTATATTCGTGAATGAAAACAAATGTGGAAGAGAAAACAGTTTTTGTAAAGTGCTATATTAATTTCTCATCTATTTAAAATTTGTCATTTGACTGTAAGAATTCGGTATGGAAATTTTCATTTACTTAAGACAAGTTATATATTTTCATGCATTCATTTTTCGGTAGTAGAATTTTTATCTTGCAGCGTGTGTTCTTGTTCTTTACCAGAATGCAGAGCGATTATTAAAATTTTGTCACTGTACATTGAAATTGAACTTACATGGTGTAATTATGTTGTAACTTTGCTGTAAAATGAATATTGTTTGCAAGGAATAGTCGCTCTTTCCACGTTTGAAGAAATATGAAAAGATTATATTGTGTCATTAATCGTCTTACTAGATAAGACCTGGAATCATTTTGTCATCAATAATGTGAAAGACAGTTCTTACATTCATAGAGTTTAAAAGATTATATAATCCCTTTCTGCGCCTGCACGTGCACAAATCCTACTGCATACACAAATATGCAGAAAATTGCAATAAATAATTACAACTATTTTAATTGAGTTTTGTTTCGTCTCACCATCGCATATACTCGTTTAAAGACAGGTTGTTGGTGGATTTTTGTTTACGGTTTAAATGTTGCCTTTGAGGAAACCATTAAGGTTTGAAAAAAATCAAATTTGCATTATGTATAAGTGAACAGAGCAATTCCGTTCGATCATTACAAAATACTTGAAATGTTTATGTTGTATACGGGTGAATTCAACTTTTTGTTGAGGACTTTATTTATATTTTCATGGAAGAAAGTTGGTATAATGAAATCTGTATCGAGTTAGTTTTCCGCCAAATAATAGTGCTAATTGGTACTATTATTCTTGTTTTCAAATGTTAATAAAGATCCCCTTTAAAGGAGAACGAATTTGAAGATAAAATTTTCCTACCAGAGAAGGTTCCATCCTTTTATTTTACAAAAGAAATAGATGTTCACTTTTCGGAAATATTTTGCTTTGTTGTATGTTGTATGTCAATATTATAACGTTATTGTATAAATATTTATAGAGAAGTCATCAATATGTATTTTTAATTTGTATTGTTTGTACAATGATCATGTTTCTTTATACAGCCGTAAATCAATATTAATTGATAATTGATATATTTCTTAATTCTGATGTATTATTTTTATTTGTTCGAATTATCTGTCGCTTAAGCAATGTATGAAAAATAAATTGTGTTTTTTAGATAAACGTCTTTGTTTTCCAGTAGTCTAAACGTTCTGTGTTTACCGGATATTTTGATTAAATGTTTTTTCCTTTTTAAAAGAAGCGAATCAAAAGAAAAGCATTGTTTAAAGGTAACTGAATACCAGAAATAAGATAAAAGCTAATTTGTTACGAACAACCTGTGCGGGATTTAAAAATTTCAAAATAAGTAGTAAAATGTACGGCTTGACAAAAGCTAACGAGTCAAAAGGTTGGGGAGAAGATGACCAATAAGGCAAAAATTGCGCATAGTACTCTTAAATGGTATAAGCTATCGACTTCCGTAAACATTCACGAGTTCCCTTGCTATTATGTGGTTTTACTTATTTACTTATTACTAAATCATTCAACTACACATACAGATATATATATGACGTTCTATCTCTAAATAATCACAAATTTGGAGAATATGTGAATGTCATCTATCCAAGTGAGCTTGAAATAGAAGACACGACAGATGTTCCGTGTTCTGCTTCATATTTGGACTTATATCTCAATAATGACTCCCACGAAAGGTTACATCTGAAGCTATACGACAAACGTGATGACTTCAATTTTTCTATTGTCAACTTTCCGTTTCTTTGCAGTAATATACCTGTTTCTCCTGCGTATGGTGTATATGTTTCACAGTTAATACGGTACGGTATAGCTTGTTCCCACTATGGAGACTTCTCCAACGAAGCAAATTACTTACAATTCAATTGTTGACACAAAAATATTGCAAGCCTAGGCTAATAAGGGCCCTTAAAAAGTTTTATGACCGTCGTCACAATATTGTTAATAAGTATGTAGTCACTATATCAAAACTTATACTGGATATATTTGACTTACCATAGATCTTTGTTCCTTTCATTCTCAAGATTGACTTGCACGTGGCGGGTGTAGCTAGCTAGACAGGAGGTGCTTACCCTTCCGGAGCACCCGGCCTCAATTCCTTGATGGAAGTTCACGTGTATAACATATTTTGCCAGTTTGCAAAGTTTCTACTTAGTTTTTTTTTTTTTTTTTTTTTTTTTTTTTTTTTTTTTTTTTTTTTTTTTTTTTTTGGATTGTGATATGGACAAGGACTGATATGTTTGTTTTATTAGTATGACCGTGGCAGGTACACTGGAAAATTTAAATGAAAAAATTTAGATATTTTAGTTAAATGCAATATTTCTAAAGAATAAAGACAATTTCAATTAAAGTTATATTTATATTTTAAAATAGTTTTCTTTGTTTTCTTTTAAATAATAAGTAAGTAAACGTCACAGGTTATTTTATTTAAATTTAGTTCAAATTTGATAAGTCGAATTATGATAATAATTGTTACTTGTACAGTTTTGATTGCATTCTGGTGTTTTTTTAGATAAAATGCCAATTCCAAGGGAGATGACTCTGATCAACGATTAAACAAAACTACTGAACCAAATAATAATGAACTTGTCAAATTTTGAAATCGACATGATGATATATATACATATTTTTAGATATGTGTAATATTATAATTATTAGCATATTAAAATTTTATTTAGCTCCGTGAACAAACTAATAATGTTAGATATGGTTAACTATGGGGTTTAATTCAACGGATTAAATCTTGAGTTTTGCATAATCATTAGTACGAATTCTGTATAATAGTCTGAAGATTTAAGTGAAATAATTGCCTCACGGCAAAACAAATTGGATTATACCCTATCCATAAAGCTACACACAATCTCTAATTTCTAATGGTAGGAAATTAACACTGTCACTTTTAAAAAAAAAACAACTTAGCTTGTGAAATAAGAGAGTTTTTTATACTTTCCTAATTTGTTCTAAATCACGGCCTTTTGGGAAAATATAGAAGCCCAATATTAGGGTTGTAAAACATGAAAAAAGCCAAGAAACTTTCAAAGAAAAGTTTCACGTCATTGCAATATTTTCTAGAACATGAATTATAATATTTATTATCATGTCCTTAAATACCACTCTGTACTTTAAACATTATACAATATAGCTTTAGCTTTTCATTATCGAGAGCACATAATATCTAATAAAAATACCTGTTTAAGTTTGATGTGCCATATGTGCACATTTCGGAAAATCATTCCTCATCACTTAGTCATTGACACAAGGGCCGAAAAAGTTTAAAGATAAAAACAAAATTATAGATAAAAACATAAGCCAAAAAATCGAAATTTATTCATACAAAGTTCCAAACTTATATGATTCAAAACCAAGGAAAGTTTAGCAAGGGGGAACAAACCTTAGTTTGAAACATGTTTCAAAAATTTAGACGGCTGTTTAATCTGCTACATGATGCATTTTCTGTCAGTACATAGTACTATTTCTGAGTTAAGGATACCCTCTGGGAGTTTTGCTCCACAAGCAGCAAAACCCGCTAATGGGTAGTAGATATCTAACAAAAATATCTGTAGAATTTATACAATTTTGCTATCAAAAACACATATTATGTAACAAAAACAGCTGTTTAATTTTGATGTGCTATATGTGAAGAAAATCATTCCTTATCAATGACACTAGGGGCCGAAAAGTTGATATTTATAAATAAAAAAACTATAAGCCACCCACTTTAAACATTAGGATATAATAACTATAGTACTATGATAAATATTGGTAAGAATGTAAAAAACCTTATCTTGAACTTAAAACATCAGGTGCAAATATCCTTGAAATAAAGGTAAAATCTTGTATGTAAACATTTTTACAATAAATAGCATAATTTTTGAAATTTTTTAAAACCAAGGTCTGTTGCCTCATGCAAAACATTCCTAAGTTGAATTTGAATTCACATATTTTTGTAACTTTAGATTCATTAATCTTCTACTGTTTGACGTATGTTTTTTATCTATCAAACTTTTCGGACCCTAGTGTGACTGATGAGGAATGATTTTCCGAAATGTGCACATCTGGCACATCAAAATGTAGCAGGTATTTGTTATATATATAACAAGTAATGTTTAAATGAAAAAAAAATTTGCTTTTCATTATTTCTACACCTATTTTCTTAAACATATAATGACTTTCAGATAATATGCATATTTGTTAATTTCGTTACAATAGTAGTATTAAACTTTGATTAGTAGAAGGCACTCAAGCATAAAGAAGCTCGTTTCATCAATAATCCATCAACATAGTTTTGCAGTGGAACAGCCTGTATTGAGAAGATTCTTCCGTGACACAGGCAAAAGGATAATATATAAAGTTTGTTTTTACTGAAAGTGTTAATGGTGTCTAATTATAAATTGTTGGCTTACAATAGACATAGTTTTATAAAGAATAATTTTTTTAACTACACCGCTGAATATTTTATCCAAATGCCAAGTACAAAGTTCTGTTATCAGTACTCGGCAATTTGTTTGTGTTTTCTTGTTCTTTCTACTTGTTTTAATAAGGGACTTGTGTAATTTCATAATCTTGGTTGTATGGACTTTTGTAAAGAACGTTTCTTAGTTTCAATTTAAGCACAAACATACCGACCCACGTTCAAATTATAATCACAAACTATGAAACTTGCACATTTATTTTAACGCTTATACTACTATTTGGGAATTAAAGCCGGTTGCTCCGAAATAGTATGCAATCAATCTCTGAATAGCTTAAACCCGCTATGTGCGAAATAAAAACAAAATCTTCGATTTTTTTTATGTGCAAATTCAAATCCATTAAAAATTTAAAAGAATATTGTTCCAAACATAAACTAAGAATGTTTTCAGAAAATATTTACCAAAACATGTAAATAGATGTTTATCCAGCAAGTCATTAAAATATTTTATATCTCAAACTTCCCTTCACAGCGAATAAATTTATACTCCATTGCAATTTAGTATCAAAATTGATAAATTTAAAAAGATAGTTTTTCTCACTAACATTTTAGGCAAAGTTTTTCTTTGAAATATTCAAAAAATATATTAAATATTTTTAAACATTAATTTTTAGCATTACATATACATGCAAAAGTTATCGATTATTAATTTATACGATAAAGCTTGTTTTAAATTTTCAAACTTGGTTATTTATGGATGACTGGTTGAAAATTAAATTGAAAAGGTTCACGACTCGTAAAACGAAGAATTATTACACATGGGCGTAAATTTACTCCAGTGGCCGTATAAAGACGGGTGTTTTAAAACTATTTAAGCTCAGTTTGTTTTTTTGTTTTCTTTGTCTTCTTTCATGCTGATTTATCATTTAATATATAATCATATATAATAATTATATAATTTTTTATTTAGAAATTAGAAATTTGATAAAATTTGACCATGCCTGTCGAAAAATTTAAAACCTTATAGATAATGGTTCTTAACAAATGAAAGTGAATTAACAAGCAAAATTTATACATAACAGGTGTCCGCATGGAAACTTTTTGTATTGTTGATTATGCTACCACAACGCGCAATCACTAGAAGTCTTCAATATTAACGAAATGATTTCTTTTCCATTTCATCTGATTAGAAGCTTTGTTCCTTACTTACAGGTGACATTAAAAGACTTAAGTTTCTTTTTAGTTTAACTCGGGGAAGAATTTAATAGATGATATTCCATTTTAAAAAATATCTTTGGTATAGCCACAGATAATGCCTACAAGATATAAACAAAACTTAATCACGAATTGAACAACAAATCAATTGACACATACATATAATTATAGAAAATATGACAAATTTCGAAAAATACATATATAAATAGCTTACCAGTGTTGATCTGTATAAGCATTTTTAATCATCTTGCGATAAATATGTTACATTCAATTAACAATTTTTAAATCATTTATGGATTTGTCGGTAGAACCAAACAATTGTTTTTCTGCAGTTGCGGTGAATTGTACGTGCACTAGCCCTTCGTGCATTGCTATGATCAAGGTCAGAGGTCATATTATATCACATTCTCAAAATAAACATAAACAACTACACATGAATACAAAAAAAATACATAAGAGATCTACAGTTAATTACACAGCAAGCAAATCAAAACATAGCGAGCGCATTGTAGCAAATGAATGCAAAGCTTATATGATATATATTACCTAGTTGCATTCTTGACCATAAGTGCACTAACTGTGTCTTTGCTGCACATCACAGTTGTGGTCCATCGCTGCAACTCCTCCCTGTTTTAAGTCACAATGTTTGATTTATTGTAAAATAATTACTATATCCTTTTCAATGATGATTTGATTTCTTATCGTCTTCTTTACACGCGTTTCAAACATCCAATGCAACCAAAAAGTCAAACAAATTATACAAAAAGCCAAAGAAGGCAAGAAACTATATGATCTGATAACAAACGTTCCAATCATGGAAGGACACTTACCCAGACTAAATATTGAGTAGTCTTGGAGTAATTTCAGAGGGCCTATAAAATAAGTATGCTCTTCAATATCCCAATGATTTTCAATCAGCACAAAATCAGTGAGTAGATTATGCTTCAAAAATCAAGTTAAAAACTTTGATAAAACGATTTGTTTTAATTTAAAACATGTACTCGATATTAACAGTAAAAGTAAATGCTAAACTAAACTGACAAATAGAAAAACAGCCAGATAAAACTCAAAGGCAAAACATATTGTTATTTTTTATTTAATATTGGATGTGATAAGATTACACTGAATTTTAACAAACTCACTTTTTTTTCATTTTGAAAATGTACTTTTAATATTCCCAGTAAATAATGAAAGTATCCCTCAGATAAGATTGAATTTTATAATATTCCTTGCTTTTAAATTGCATTTTTGGTTGCGTACATTAGGTTAAAGTTTGCATTTTGAATAAATGAACGCCAAGGTTTGTCAAAGACGCTGAAAATATTTAGTTATACTAGTAAGTCTGACAAAGAGTAATTATAGCAGCCTGTGTTTTAGACTTTAAATGAGCTTAAATGTTTTGAAAATATTGTCAACTTGCGTTTTAAACCTATTTTCAGTTGTTTTCAACAGTCATTTGTGTATTCCTTGACATATTTACGTTATTGTTTTAACTCGGGAGATGATATTCTTATAACTTAAGTAAAAAAAATGATAATGAAGTCAAAGCCCATTTCGGATGTCGTAGTTGACAGGTGTTGATCAATTGATTTAGATATTTTTTGATGTGTACCTACATTTGAAGAGAGTTTATTTAACATCAGTTTAAAGACTATATTTATTCGCAAATATATATTTTTCACCGATGGAATTATCTCTCCTTGACCAGAATAGAATCTTGCTTTTGGTTTCAAAGATGTAAGTTTTAATACTACGCTAGCTTTTGGTGATTATATTTGGTGTTTATAACCTAAACAAATGCCATTTTAACATGCTCAATATTTTAATCAATTGCTCCTTAACATCATATATTTTGTTTTTTAAAGTTAAAAAGTAAAAAAAAACGAGTGGTAACTTTTTAATTATGAATTATATATATATATATATATATATATATATATATATATATATATATATATATATATATATATATATATATATATATATATGCAAGGGTTATAAGTTTACTATTTTATATACTTAAAATTTTTGTTTTTTTGTTTCATTTTTAATATTTTTAACGGTTTTTCTGTACAATTTAATATTTGTTTAATATAAATGCACCTTGCAAATAAGAGTTGTAATAAGCCTTAATTATAAATATTCCCCTATAAAAGTACTTGGAAAATTTATAGGACAGTTGGTTGGAAAGGTCTTTTGTTTTGTAAAATAATACAATTCAAAAGTAGCACATGACAGTTTAAACTATAAAATTATTATTTAAAATTATATCCCATATGAATGTTTAAAACTCTAAGGTGGTCGAACAAACAAGTTAAAACATTTTAAGGTTTTCTATGTTAACGATACAGGCCTTATAGGGCCTCGCGGTTTACGTCCAGTAAAAATTTTTTTATATTTTGAGGCGGTGGAGGAAACGGAGAAACTGACAAACTTCCTTCCACACTAGGAGCTGCCCGAGTCTGATGCAAACCTAGGCGATGGAAGGGACTATGATTGGCCTTTTGGTGAAATTATACATAAGGAACATTTCCTGACAGTATAAATTAAATCCATGCCTTTGTGAATAAACGCCTATATAATTTACTATATAAATAACGTTTAACTTTGTAATGGTGGATGTATAAGTCATTGACTTGTCCCGTCAAACTTAATTGTTAAGAGTGTTCTAAATACCACTATTCTAAAACAAAATCTAAATATTTAACAAATGCCAGCTGAATTTTGATGTGCCATATGTGCACATTGTTGGAAAATCCTAACTAAATATCGATTTATTGGTTGCTTTGGTTTTATTGGCTGTTACTAAGCAAATAATATACAGTAACAAAACCCTCTATTTCTTTTAGGATTTATATAACAAAAAGATTTTTTATTTTTGTATTTAATAGAGTGTCTGATCGATAGATGAACCTTTAACAAATAAAAACGGTTGTAATTAAAGGACAAGATAACTGTTTATAAATTAAACACCGCCGTGTAAAGCAATGTCGATTGAAGCAAATATTGTATGTTATTTATTCTATCGTTTAGCGTGGGTGGATGGTTTGATTTAGCTTTTATTTAACGTTATAAAAGCACTAGTTGTATGACTAAGCTAAGAGGTAATTTGAATGAGTTAGTATTACCCATTTTGTTATGGTGATATATGATTTTATTATAACTAAAAAAATCAATCGGTTTATTTGTATCTGAGACTTAATTTTTATCCTTAACTGTGTAGATGACATACAATCGTATCCAGTTATTACAATTTGCTTAATATTAATGTTTTTTATTTAAGAAGGTAAATATATAATACAGATACCAGTTAAATTTTGATATGCCAGATGTGCACATTTCGGAAATTAATTCCTCATCAGTGACACTAAGACCGAAAAGTTTGATACATAAAAATATATGAGCCAAACAGTTGAAAATAATGAATCTAAAGTTTCAAAAGTATATAAATCCAAATCTAGCTAAGAAATGCTTTGCATGAGGAAACAAACCTTAGTTTTAAATAAATCTCAAATTTTAGACGACTGAAAATTTTTGCTAAATTGTACATTTTCTGACAGCACAAAGTACTGCCTACTGAGTTATGGATACCCTCGGGGAGTTTTACTCCACCAGCAGTGGTACCCGCTCAGGGGTAGTGAATATATAATACAGATACCAGTTAAGTTTTGATGTGCCAGATGTGCACATTTCGGAAATTAATCCCTCATCAGTGACACTTAGTTAGACCAATAATTAAATTAGTAAACAATAACTTTTTTTGTCAGTTGTTACAATATATAAAACTTTAAGTGTCTCCTAGGCTAACCAAGGCCCTTAAAAAAGTTTCACGGCCGTCACCACAAAAATGTTCATAAATATGAAGTCACTGTATCCAAAATCATACTGGATATATTTGACATATCATAGTTCCATGCTCCTTTCATTCTCAAATTTGGCTCTGCACATGACATGTTTAGTTAGCTAGACAGGAGTTGCTTACCCTGAAATTGCCAGTTTTCAAAGTTTTAACTTTTTTCTTCGGGACTGGTGTGTTTTTGTTTTAACTATGAATAAACATACGAGGTGTTTTTATGTTACTATTTTTAACGAGGAAAATTCCATGACATGGGGAAGAATTATTTTTAGAACATATTAAATAATCCACGAGCTCAGCGCTAAACAGTCCATCTGTTATTTTTGTACTACAAAATTCAAATAGCCAGAAGTTTACGATTCTAATTGGCACTAACAAACTAAATTTTTGCATGCGTCGGTGTAAAAACCATTTATTCATGCTCCATGCGATGTCCAGACCGAACCCAGTCGGGGTCACTCAATTAACATGCCGCATAAAATGTGCATACAGATTATAACAGTGGGATACGGATCACGCACATGGTTGCTAGTTAATAGTTGTTACTTTATTTTATATATATATATATATATATATATATATATATATATATATATTGGAAGTCCACATAAACATATTAACTTTCTAAGCGCCGCTTACAGATCACAGCGCCTCTCACCGCCTGGGTTTGAATTCTACTTGGGACAGATGCTAGTGTGAGAAAGTTTGTCAGTTTATTTGCCAAAGGTCGGTGGTTGTCTCCTGGAAATCCGGTTTACTCCACCATTCCAGATCTGACCGACTCGAAATAAGTGAAAGATTCTTGACTGGGGCGTAAAACACCATTACTCTACTCTATTCATATTAACTTTCTAATATTATTAAGTACACAAAATGTGTCGGTGTTTTTTTTTTAATGATTTATACTTCGGCAATTTGTATATACTGTGCAATCATTGATGTTCGTCGGGTTAAAACTTCATGGTTTTTTGGGAAAAAGTTTCGTTGAATTTTGTTTTGAGAATATGGATCCCATTTGGGGCCTGGGAGATTTTTTTTTCTTTTTTCGTTGACATTGAATTTTCGTGGCAATTAATTTACCCGCAAAAATAACGAAATTTATCCCACACCCAATGAACACTTGTGATTCTACATTCTACAGTATCCCTTTTTTAAGTTATCATGTAGTTTTTAAAGGTAAAATAAAATTCCCCAAGGATATTCATAACTCAGTAGGACAGTACTTTTTGCTGCTAGAAAATTTATCTTATGGCAAAATTTTCAGCCGACTTAATTTTTTAAAGTTTATTTAAAACTAAGATTTATTGCCTCGTGGATTTGGATTCATATCATTTTGGAACTTTCGAATCATTATTTTTCAACTGTTTCACTAATGTTTTTTTTTATCTATCAAGCTTTTCAGCCTCTAGTGTCTCTGATAAGGAATGATTTTCCCATCTGGCACATCATAATTTAACATGTATTTGTATTATATATTTACTACCAAGAAAGTGCTAACTTATGTTTGCAAACACATTGCAACAGTATTCTACCATGATGTGTCTCACGCAGTTCATGTACACGTGGGCAAAATTCAGACAAATAAAATTGCATGTTAGGTCAGAAATCACTTAGTTATCATTAATTATAAGATACCAAGTAGACCCTTAAATGATGTACACAAACACGTTGTAGAGGTAATCTTTATGACACGTGTACATTTGCACAACATTCGAATTGTAAAATAAATCACTATGAAGCGTCTTACGTGATATTTGTACACGTGGATAAATTCCTTTAAACACAAAATGACATTGCAGATTAAATCACACATTGAATTGCATTTTCAATACTATAGACAGTCACATGAAGACTTTGACTATGTTTGATTCTTTTCTCTGGGGAGTTTAATTTTATCAATTTAGAAATCTTGTGTTTGACAGATCTATTAGTGCATACAAACGATTCTTTAATCATTGTTGTGGAATGTCTTATTAATTGTTATTGATATAATTTCGCAAATCATGTCTTAAAGTTCAATTCAACTTACTGTAATTACGGTTAACAGCAATGATCTTTTTTTTTAAAGTGTGTTTTAGCACGTTTTTTTTTTTTACTGAAACCTCGGTAAATGGTCGTTTTGCGTCTCTTGCACTGAAAACAACGCACGACACTGGATTGTCAAAATTAATAGAACTTCCATCATTATGAAAACGCTTTTAATTCTTTTATATAAACAAAAAGATATAAAGCAATAGTTCTTTTATATAAACAAAAAGATATAAAACAATAGTTCTTTTATATAAACAAAAAGATATAAAACAATAGTTCTTTTATAAAACAAAAAGATATAAAACAATAGTTCTTTTATATAAACAAAAAGATATAAAACAATAGTTCTTTTATATTAACAAAAAGATATAAAACAATAGTTCTTTTATATAAACAAAAAGATATAAAACAATAGATTAAGACATGTCTTTTATATTACAAAAGTTATATTAAGACAATAGTTCTTTTATATAAACAAAAAGATATAAAACAATAGTTCTTTTATATTAACAAAAAGGTATAAAACAATAGTTCTTTTATATAAACAAAAAGATATAAAACAATAGGTCTTTTATATAAACAAAAGATATTAAACCATAGGTCTTTTTCTTTATAATGAGTAGATAGCTATGTAATATAATATAAGCACCTACGCCGAGTATTAAAGCAACGAATTCTCGACAGATAGAGGATGGTGCAGAGGAAGGTTTGTAAAATCATTGCAGACTGCCCCCTGAAAGAAAAATGGTGTTAATTCGTTGAAAGATTTTATTTTTAAATATATTGGTATAGAACATGTATGTATTGTTATATAATTAAATCTGATGAAGGTAGTTATAATATAATTGCCATATGATTATTTTAAATTGATAATTTAAAGCTGTATTAAGTTTATTCATTTTTGAAAAAAATCTAAACAGTTTCTTTTTTCAACGTAAATAAGTTGTTATTATGATCTGTACGATTAAGTTTCTTAAGTTCACTTTTAAAAGTTCAAAATAAATATAAATTCTTAAAGCTTGGGGTAATATGATAATACAAGAATTATCAGCTTGGAGCATGTGTAAAAATCTTGCATGTAAGCAAACAAAGACGTCGACAGAAAGTGCGGTAACGATATTGCTGAATGAATTTCGTTCATAAAAACAACTAGATTTAGTCATGATAATGTTATTTATCACTTCATTAAGTTATAAATAATATATTTAGTAAACTTGTACGTTTATATATCGTATCGCTGCTTCCGTTTGCAGAAAACTTGCTTTTTGATTATGTTTGTTTACGTTTTCGATTAAGAATCTCCTGATCAATGTGTCTAAAAAGAACTTTTGTAGATCAAACTAGCAGTAGGTGTCTCCGCAAATTTTAAAGTAAGTAAAGGTTTTATCATTGAACCAATGATTACATTTTTATGAGAGGCATAGTTAAGAAAAAATGCGCCATTTTTTATTATGCATAGAAAAACGTTATGTTGCTTTAATATAGAAATTTAAAATTCATACTTCTCTTCTATTTTAAAATTAGCTGTGCTTTGAACTAACAGACAGGCGCAAATTTAAAAATATTATATTTTCGGTTTAATTCAAATTCCAACATTATAAACAGGTTTATAATCACAAAGTCTGAGATAGTGCCAGTAGTTTAATATATTATCATCGCCTCTATTGCGAGAGTGTCATTTTCTGTCTCAATTTGTTCAGTAAAAACCGTTACATTGGTTGACAAGTTGTCATTCTACATTAGAAAATAGATTCAAAACAACATAGGAAAGAACTTTTTTAATGTGAATTGCATTTCATCTGGTTGATTTTGAGATGTTCATCTTAAAATGGTAAAAACAAATGAAAATACCCCACGAAAAAAGAAATTTGTTTATTTGGGGTTCTTGACGGTTTTAAAACAACAAACACAAACACACACAAAGTATATTTATTCTGCTGTGGCCATTAATGTTAATATCTTTATTCATAACTTGAGGGCGAGAACATTTGTTATTCATGTCTGATTTTTATATAATGAAATGTGCTACATGTTAAAGCTTCAATTGGAAAAGAACCCGGTGGATAAAATAATTCTACATTTTTACTTAAGACTTACAATTTTGACAACTGTTGGTGAAATTAAGGGGACGGGAATATGAAAGAAGCAAAGGGCTGCTGAATTTTGTTACGGTTGATTGGGTCATCGGAGTTCGCAGAATAGGGTCAGAAGAATCAGTGGAGTGTATACATGTTCCCTTTGAAAGCAAGTCATTATGTTTTGTTTCTTGGTCGATGCACACTGACAATTGTAGCTTCGAATCGAGGTCTCTTTGCGACTGATACAAATGTAACTATATATAGATTAAACAGATCAGCCCTGTCAAAATCAGCTTGTTGATTTATGAAATTATAAAAGTAGTCCGACTGAATTAAGAGTGGATAATGGCGGAATTTAATAAAAATGTTATCCAAGGATAACAAAAATGCTCAAAACGGTTTTGAAAACTTGTTATCGCAAGGGATTTTTTTAATTAAATTAATGCATTTAGGAGTTCTTTACTTGTTTATAAATTTTTGCTATCAAGCCTGAAAAAACTAAATGTTGGGGATATAATAAAACAAACATACCAGTCCTTTGATATAAATCATAAAATCATTTTGTAAATATTTTGACATGAACAGGTTTATATTTTTTGATTTAATATCAATACTTGATTGAAGATCTTGAGAACCAATCTTGTATAATTTATAAACATCTTGGCAGTATAACAATAAAATAACATAAAGAAGAAACTAACAGATATTTATCAAAAGGCCGATGAACCTACAAGCTCATCTTAGAATATGCCCCTTACCAGTGTAAGTTTAAGGACATTTACAGGGACCTTAAAATTTAGGATCCAATGTAAAGATCCAATATAAGTTGACCTTATAATTGTTATAAATTTAAATGTAGGTGTAACTACATATTTTTAAGTAGCTAATAAGTACTAATGGTAAAACCTAATCTATATCTGAATTAAATCTTTCATCGTAAAGCAAACCCTCATTATATATATTTTTTTAAAAAGTTTAGTCGAGAAATTTGGAAATATGAAAACAGAATTATATTTTCAAATGTTTTTTTATTTGTAGAAACTTTTATTTTTATTTTTATTCGTGAAGAATGTCATTGGTTTTCACATAGAGTCATCACTTGTTCTAAATAGAGGATAATTCATGTGAATATATTTTCAAATGTATAGCTTATGCCAGTAAAATAATACCCGAAATTGTCCTTAACTCGGTAGGCAGTAATTTGTGGTGTCAGTACCATGTAGCAAATTTTTCAGCCTACTTAATTTTTGAAACTTTTTTTGAAACTAAGGTTTATTCCCTCATGCAAAGCATCCCTTGGCTGGATTTGGATTCATTTTATTTTGTAAATTTTGATTTCATTTATTTTCAAATGTTTGGCTTATTATTTTTATCCATCAGTATTTTCGGTCCATTGCGTCACTGATGAGGAATTAATTTCCTGAATGTGCACATATTGGCACAGTCAAAATTAATATAGGTATTTTGTTAAACGTTTGCAATAACCTTGCTTAAATTTATAATACATCAATATTTCAATTTCATTACTTTTAAGATGAAATTTTGCATTTTCATCAACAATGTATATTTAATATGAATTAAATCTACAACTAATGTTACTAAAATTTCTATGAAACAATTAAAATTTAACATATTTAAAGTACATATTTATTTACTTATAATTTATTTTATCTATACATTCTTGCAGTCCCTAGTATCACTAATGAGGAAATGGATTTACTGAAATATTCACCGCGGTTCTTGTTCTTTTTCTTTTAGGTGCGATATGTGACAAGTTAAAAAGGTTACATCGCTCCTAAGTTTTATATGTACAGACAGTTTTCTAAGATAAGTCTGATACTGTGTACCGTTATATTCTATTTGTTTACATTCTTTTATTTACAAGATGTATAAAAAGTGTCTAATATTGTGGCCAGTTACAAAAGTTACATTCTATTATGTAAACACACTATCTAAAAAGTGTTTAGTTTTGTCAACTTCCATCAAGGAAGAGAGACCGGGTGTCCAAATCAAAATTCTAAATACAAAGTAAAACATTAAAATCTGTTTAATGTAGTTAGAGGCCTGGTGTTCCGGAAGGGTGAGTACCTCCTTTCTGGCTAGCTACATCTCAAGTGCAAAATCAAATTGAGAATTAAATAAACACGGCACTTTTTACAATTCAATAATATACATGTACAAGATGTACTTTGAAGGCAATGACCAGGTTCTAGCTTTTTCAGTTGTTTTGTTCTCTCTTTCCAGTGCAAGAATTTACATTCTCTTTACAATAGGCAAATCAAGCTAACAATATATATAGTTACCTTACGAAAAGCTCAGAATTTACACTTTAATCAATTGCAAGTATATTATTTTTATTCGTTTTTGCAGTTATGTTCACACCTGGGAGCAGTGGTTCTTTCCGATTTTTCTCATTATGGTACACTTTTTATTGCATCATAGAATAATTCCATGAATAAACAATAGCTTTAAAATGGCCCATACAGCTTAACTGGCAGTAAAGCAGACAAAATACATTTCTAAATATGAAACATCGTTTTGACATATATAAAAGTGTGGACACACTGGCTTTTCACTAAGGCCATACTCTTATGTAAAGGCACGTTTTCAGTTTTTTATAGTAGTTGCGATTATCTTGGACTTAGAATTGACACAAGCTTTAATCTCCTCCATCGAGGGACCTTCCAAATCAAATTTGACGTATTAGACACTTATTCAAGTTTTGCTATTTTAAACGCCTAAAAAACGACACTTAAAGCTACATTAAGTTTTCCTAGGAAAAAAATGAAAACAGTGCTTAGCTAATTAATGATGTTCCCAATGAACAATGTTACATTTGGTTCAACGATAAAAGCTTCAACAAATACAAAAGTTAGGGATACATAACACCATTTCGAATACATTTGGACATTAATGACGGGACAATTAATCCAATTTGTCAGGTTTCACCTCCGATTCATTGGAATTTCCCGTACATCCGTGCGCATGCTCCAAGCTCATATGATAATCGTTAAATATTGACCAACCCGTTAGAGGATTCCAGTTTATTAACAGCTAATAGGAATGAAATTTTAGAAAATGAATCTCACGGATCGTGATTAGAAGTTATCTATTTTTTTTAAAATATATTTTTTGAAAATCAAAAAAATAAAATAATAATAAATAAATAAAAATACAAAAAATACAAAAATAAAATAAAAAATAAATAAAATAAAAAAAAAATCAGAAAATTGAAAATCTTCATGCAGCTTTAAGACTTTATTAGGTTCTATACAATATAAAATTTGTTATACAAGACAAAGATAAAAAACTAGTATATATAAATATATAAAAGGAATTGATAAATATAACAGTATTTTGTATTCCGATGTTAAGTTAAATCATAGAAAAGATACCAAGGCATTGTATCAATTTCACCAAAAATATAGCAAGACTATCTGACAATATACGAACTAAACCAAATAAGTATTGCCTTAAATTGTTCAGATGCAAATAACACCTACACACACAATCACAAAAAAAACTTAGGTTCCGGTTAATAGAAATAATTAACGCATGGAAACACATGTGATTGACACGTGGGAAAATTCAGTTTTGTGTTAGCCAAAATTATGTAAACATTCTTTGAAGGCATTATGTCAATTATCAAAGTACACTACAAACAATACCGAGATTTACTCTTAGAGAATCTGCATTGTTTCCTGGAGATAAGATAAACAAATTGACGTTAATCGATAGGCTGTTAAATACCTTCTGTTTGTTCTCTCTAATCAATGACTTGTTATACAGATGATGAGTTTTTGTGAGGCCTTTCCGAGGTTAAACTGTTTTTGATCGTTGCAATAGGTATTTAATATCAGAATTTACAATCAAAACAAAAAATTATCATTTTAACAGATTCAATTTCATTAAATTTACACTTAAAAAATTATAACTTATTCCTCCAATTTAAAGCAATGTAACTACTTTATTTGATTTTGTAACTAAGTCCATTGAAAAACAAGGCCCATTCATTAGTATTGACTATATGTTTTTAATAAAATTATGTTTTGCAATAAAAAAGCCAAAACAAAGATTGAAAAGAAAATCTTTTTAACACGGGGTATCTTGTTTACACAGCTAAGATTTACATTTTGTAGTGCAAATAAAACAAATATAGCTGATTGTATACGTAAAAGCATTAACCATCACTTCTAAGAACATGAAAATGTTTATTATAGCAGCGACAAGTGAAAAGAGACAGAAACATAATACACCTTTCTGATTGGTCATAAAATGAGTTTGAGACAGAAGAATTTAGGATATATCAAAGATATCAAGTGAAATATAACCAGATATGAACGTATTGTATCTCGTTCTAAAAACTATTGCATTACATTCGTTGAACAAAGCACAGAAGACTTAACAATTGTTAAAACAGAACGTGATTACCCTTCCGGACCGGACCATACTTCGTTTTGATAGAAGTTTATGTGAAACGGAATAGGCCAGTTTTCACTTTGTCTTTTGGGATTGTGATTTGGACATGGACTGGTATGTTTTGTGTTTTATTTATAATTACAAACACAAGCATATTACATTTTATTCTCTAGATACAGGGTTATTTGACACTTAACCAGATAACAGTCTACATGTATTTCATTTGTTTAAACAAGAATTTCACGGATCTAAATGTCTCGCCTGGTTAGTTTTTTATCGAGTAGAGAATACATTACTTTAACAAAAACTTCACATTTTGACACGCTGTCACCTACGCCAACACTGGAAAAGTAACACCTAAGTCTCGCCTTATGGCGATGCCAGGCTCGACAATAAAAACTAGGAAATTCAATTTATTTAACCAGGTACGAGAGTATCACAGTCCTTAATAAATGCTTAGGTATTGCATTTTGTAAAACAGAAGATTGATTAACTAGTTATGACCATTATCGAATAGAAACGAAACCAACCCTCCAGATTCCAATTATTAAATTACCTGATAATACTAATCGGCGTGAGAGAAACCACGTGCTACTTGCACGTGGTAAAAAAAATCAATTGAAAAGTATAATGTAACTTAAAGTTGTAAATTTGCTTTATTATGGTATCACTATTTAAATTATCAGTCTTTAAACTATTGATTTGTTTACATAAAACAATGTTTTTATTTACTCAAAGAGGAGATGTACAGATACATTGTGTTCTCGAGATAAAGTAAACAAGATGACGTTTTAATGTATTCGTCGATAAGTTGTTCAATAGTTTCTTTTTTTTCTAATCAATGACTTATTATCTACACAACAAATTCTGATTTAACCAATTTGATGTTTACCTGTTTACTTTACCATTCTCTTTGATGATGAGAATCAAATTATAAACATTTTAAAAAGACCAATTAAATGAAATGAACATTTGTTTTGTATTGAAGCTGTTAGTTTCTAATTGAATGTAGTCAATTTTTCGATAATTTTTCCTTTCATTGTAATCAAAATACACTAGAATAAGATTTAAGATAAAACGTTACATAAAATATCCATTATTAAAGTTGCAACAAAACAAACTGATTTGCAGTGAAAGAAAGAAGTAGTTACCATAATACTATTCAATACAAAAAATATAATATTGATTAATTGTCATTTAAAAAACTGACTTTGTATTTGGTAACGACCGACACAACAAACAAAACGACAAAATAAAAGAAGACTATAGATATAGTCACCCAAGAAAAAGCAACTACAGTAAGATCTATCCAGACTTTAAGCGGCACCTTAGTAATCTCTTATTGATATAGTTAAGTATCAGATAAGGGCCGGTTACCATTTTACAGTAATGTTATATATATACGCATTTAATAGTACTTAACCCTAACTACAATTAGCATTGTTTTACCATATAGAATTTAATCAAGACAGGAAATACATACACAAAAAATAATAGATACGCATAAAACAGGGGACAAGAAATATATAACTATCTCCGATAAAATCAAGAGTGTAGGTTGTCCTTTTTAGCTTACCTGAGCACAAAGTGCTCATGTGAGCTATTACTATCGATACAGGCAGACCTTCCGTCGTCCGTAGTCCGTCCGTCCATCAACAATTGCTTCAAACGACTTCTTCTCAGAAACTTCTGGTCATATTTTGTTCAAACTTGATCAAAAGCATCTATAGAACATTACCTTTCAGATTTGTGTTTTTGGTTGCCATGGCTACCAAATGTAGGTCACATTGACCTACATAGTTGAAAACCTAAAAAAATCTTCTTCTCCAAAACCACTTCACTGAGATAAAATCTGATGTGATATTTGGCATCTAAAGCATCTTATATACCAAGTATGTGAATTTCAAATACTTTTTTGAAAAATTAGGATACGCGTTTTTGCGTTTATTTTTTATACATTGTAAATAGTACTTTTTTACCAAAATTACAATAAGGAATAAATTTAGGAGAATTCTTTTTCCAAACATCATTTTCTTATGTGAAGAAACGTATGTTTGACAATTTTCATGAAATTCTGTGAAGTACAAGTCGCTTTTTTCGACCTTATTCTTTTTCAATTCTAGCAACCCAAGGGTCGAGGGTTCAAATCCCAGTGAGGCCACTTTTTTTTCTTCTTCTTTCTTTTTTTTTTAATTTCTGAATGTTATGACTTACAATGGTGCATGGAAGAGATTTTATAAATTTAAACTTTTTAGTGTAATTATTATTTTTGAAATACATGTGATACTGATTGATATGTAGATATAGCTAAAACCTTGAAATATTTTTTTTGTTTTACAAAATCACTGTTATGTGACATAATTTAAACTAATTGAACAAATTTTTTAAATAATTTGCAGTTGACTTTACAATTTTTTTTAAATATTTTAATTAATGTGTCAAATCTGAAAAGTCTTAAATCCGGATCTGAAAATTGCTCATGTGAGCTTTTGTTATGGATACTACTGGTCACATTTCATTCATATTAGTCAATAGCATCTAAAGACCATTGCCATTCACATTTGTGTTTCTGGTTGCTATGGCTACCAAAAGTAGGTGACCTACATAGCTAAAAACCAAAAACAATAAAAATAATGATCCCTGAAACCAATTCTATTGAGGCAACATGTTATGACTTATCATGTATTATCAAGACATAACAGTTACATTTAAACTCAGGTGAGCAAATTAGGGCCATCTTGGGCCTCTTGTTTAGACTTATTTGTTGCCTGATCTGTCGGCCATTTGCCAAGGGCTTAGAGATATCTTTATTTAAAATGTCAGAATCCTATATAACTCGCCATCTACTGTGCGGGGGTAGTGTATTATATAAAATCATGTTGTTAATAAATCGTCAATAATTTATATCTTTCTAGTATATAAACGTGATTAACGGTCATAAAAGAGCATTTGCCAAACTGTCAGTGGATATGTGGGAGGTGTAACTTACGGTAATCAATAAGATAATACTTGACGAATGATTTGCAAAATGGAGCGTACCTTACTTCTGTTCGTACTGACTCATTTGTCATAAATTGTAATAAAACAAATAAATTTGAATATTTCGGAAATTAACTTATGTTATCGCTTTGTTTGTTATTATAAATCAATAAACGGTCAATGTATTATTAGGAAGGTTTGGTAGAAACTAGAAACAAATACAGACGATTTCGTCTTGGTAATTTTTTTTTTTTTTTTTTTTTTTTTTTTTTTTTGTAAGTTTGTGTAATTATTTCGGTATTACGTAGTCATGAGAGAGGATATATACAAATAATTATTAGCTCACCTGGCTTTAGCCAGCGTGAGCTTATGGTATGATGCGGCGTGTGTATGTGCGTGCGTGCGTGCGTGCGTGCGTCCGTAAACTTTACATTTTAATCTTCTTCTCCAAAACCACTGGGCCAAATTTGATGAAACTTGGTAACCATTATGCCTGGGTGAAGCCCTTTCAGATTTGCAAAAATGAAAGAGTTATGTCCCCTTGGGGCCCCATAAGGGGGGAAATAGTGAAAAACTTTAAAAATCTTCTCCTCTGAATGTACAAGAGATATACCTTAGTTATTTCATTTATACCATCCCTAGGTCATCTAGTTTCAGATTTGCACAAATGGTAGCCATGGGGCTCAAAATGGGGAAATTATAAGGTACTAAGTGGAAAAATTGCTTAAAATTATATATTTGTCACTATATCTTGAAAACAATTGACTTTTTGTATAGGCATGTATATTAGAATATTGTAGGTATTGACATGACAATCATTTTAATATATGGTTCAAGGTCATATGTTGAAAGGTCAAGGTCACAGCTGCAAAAAAAAAACTTAAATTGCTTATTATCTTGAAAACAATTGACTTTTTGTATAGGCATGTAAATTAGAATATTGTAGGTATTATGACAAAGATCATTTTGATATATGATACAAGGTCATATGTTCAAAGGTCAAGGTCACAGCTGCAAAAGAAGACATAAATTGCTAATTATCTTGAAAACTATGAACTTTTTGTATAGGCATGTATATTAGAATATTGTAGGTATTGACATGACAATCATTTTGATATATGGATCAAGGTCATATGTTCAAAGGTCAAGGTCACAGCTGCAAAAGAAAACTTAAATTGCTAATTATCTTGAAAACTATAAACTTTTTGTATAGGCATGTATATTAGAATATTGTAGGTATTGACATGACAATCATTTTGATATATGGTTCAGGGTTATATGCTGAAAGGTCAAGGTCACAGCTTCAAAAAAGACTTAAAATGCTAATTATTTTGTAAACTATGAACTTTTTGTATGGGCATGTATATTAGAATATTGTAGGTATTGACATGACGATCATTTTGATATATGGTTCAAGATCATATGTTCAAAGGTCAAGGTCACAGCTTCAAAAAAGACTTAAAAGGCTAATTATCTTGTAAACTATGAACTTTTTGTATAGGCATGTATATTAGAATATTGTAGGTATTGACATGACGATCATTTTGATATATGGATCAGGGTCATATGTTGAAAGGTCAAGGTCACAGCTGCAAAAGAAAACTTAAATTGCTAATTATCTTGAAAACTATAAACTTTTTGTATGGGCATGTATATTAGAATATTGTAGGTATTGACATGACAATCATTTTCATGTATGGTTCAAGGTTATATGTTGAAAGGTCAAGGTCACAGCTGCAAAAAAAATACTTAAATTGCTTATTATCTTGAAAACAATATTGAGTGCGGAAGGTCCTTAGGTGGTATAGATTCAAAATTGAATCCAACATGTCTGTCAGAAATCCAAGATGGCTGCCGTTACTCTAAATAACAAAAATAAAAAAAATGGCCATTTTGGGTTTATTTTTGTACTGATTTTGTTGAAATTTGAAACATAGAAAATAGATGTCGAGGGATAAAACATATATAACGGGTTTTTCCTTACGATTTTTCGTTTGTGTAATAATTACATAATATGCAAATAAGGTTTATTTTTAGCCATAATCTTTGAAAATCTTCTTCTCTTAAAGTACGTGGCCAATTGAAAGGATATGGAAGTGTGGAAGGTCCTTGGGTGGTATAGATTCAAAATTGTATCCGACATGTCTGTCGGAAATCCAAGATGGCCGCCATAGCAAAAATCGAAAAATGGCCATTATGGGTTTATTTACATGTATATACTGATTTTGTTGAAATTTATAACATAGAAACTAGATGTTGGGGATAAAACATATGTAATGGGTTTTTCTGTACAATTTTCCTTTTTTGCAATAATTATGTAACATGCAAATAAGGTTTATTTCAGCCTAAATCTTCTAAAAGTACATGGCCAATTGAAAGAAATTTTATGATTCATAGCGCTTGAAATAATAGAAAATAAGGATATTGCTAGTGAGTTTGTTTTATATTTTATTGATTGAATATATTTAAAAAGAAAAAGCAAAGAACAAATAAGGATGTGCCAGGTGAGCGATACAGGCCCTATTGGGCCTCTTGTTTATTAATGCTACAACATTACAAATTCCTTATAGTCTAACGTCTTTAATCGTAAGTAAATAGTATCAAATTTGATTTTTGATTTTCATGTCACTCTACGAAAGTTTAACAATAACATGTCATATATAATTTGTAAAATTTATTCTCAACATTTTCTGAATTAGATTCCATTCGGCTAGATCCTAGTGCAAGACAATGTGTCAGTTTGCTAACTCGGAGAATTTTTCCTTCCGTGCACGCCTTCCAAATTCACCGCCTCGATATAAGTGAAATTATATTGAATTTGGAGTAGAATACCATTACAATAAATGTTGAAGAAATCATTTAAGATACATGATTTACGTCATGAACTGTCTTTAATCGTCACTTTTAAACATTTTAATATTTGACTTTTAAAATATCGAGCACAAGCGTTTGAAAAAGACTACATATATTGTACACTCAATTTATATATACTACGTAACCATTTTTGGCATTTAGAAGCTAAATGAAACTGACTTTGGTTGCCTGATATGAAAAAATTATTGTTTTGATCATAACTCTTTTACAAAGTAAACAAGTTAATATTAATTTACATTTAATCAATTATTTTCGTCAAGCTTCTGCGGTGTTCAATTTATGCTTTTTTAAAAATCTTGTTTTTATCTTGAAACTAAGATTTAATGTAATAGTCTTAAATTAGTTTAATGAATGAATTTCCGAAATGTAGCACATCTAAATTAAACAGTAAACATTTAACTGCTATAACAAAGCTATGTATACAGATAAATCATAGAGTTTAAATTTCGCTATTTTTTTAAAAAATTACCATCAAATGAATTTTAGTTTATAAGCTGAATAATTAATTAGAAGATTGTTGACAGGGTTGGGTTTTAAGAGATCGATTTTCATTTAATCAAGGTTTTACCTTTTCTTACAGAGAGAGATTATTTAAAGCATATTATTAACCAGAGCTTATTTTCGGCAATATTATTGTTATTTTATTATTAATTGATTAAATGAAATACAAATGTATAAATAAAGTCGAAGTGTATGAATGATGTTCACAGTTCAGGATTCTCAGATGATGGCGACCCCCCCCCCACACACACACACACATGCACTCCTCTTTCTCCAGGAACGCTCAAAGAAAAAAAATCTAACTTATCATGTTCAAAGTGTTTGACTCTTTTGTTTACCAAAATTTGCGTTATCATTAATACATACACATTTTAATACTTAGAATTAAAAGCAATGAAGCAACATTTAAGAGGAAAGAGTTGCGTATTCTCATGTGCTACTTTTAAATTGTATTATTTTATAAAAATTCAATAGTAGCACATGACGGTATTATTGTTAAATGTCCCAGTCAAGTGTTAAATGTCCCAGTCAAGTGTTAAATGTCCCAGTCAAGTGTTTAATGTCCCAGTCAAGTGTTCAATGTCCCGGTCAAGTGTTAAATGTCCCAGTCAAGTGTTTAATGTCCCAGTCAAGTGTAGCTAACAAAAAATCTGAGTGATAACTTTAATTCTGGTATTGAAATTATTCATAAAAAGCTTAAGGGACAGAAGTATTCTCATAACCAAATTTTACCATCTTATATATATATATATATAAACACCGGTGTTAGTGTGTTAATTTTTAAACAGAAAACATTTATATCAGCTCCTGACCACATAAAATGATAGAGTTGTAACAGATAGTAACTAAAGATTCTAAAATCGGGAACTAATTATGTAAGCTAGATGGTCTATCTACTTTAAGTACAAAAAGAACTTAAGAAAACATATATCAAAACGTTATTTCTGTTTAAAAACATTACTGTAATAGAATTTTGGAACTGCATCAATAATTGGAAATGAACAGAACAGCTATATACATCTCGCTTAACATGTAATATTTATATGCCATTAATTCTGGTCTACTTATGTAGCACTCTACAATTCTAACAAGTGGTTAATCTATTAAACGTTTTAATGTTGAAGCTGAAGAAGAATGGTATTCCCAGTGTAGGTGTATTACTCTACCAGCCAATCGACTTGCGGTGCTTCGTCAGAAATCGTTAAATGTAAGAGCCTGGGGTTTCCAGCTTATATTAAACTGCATGAAGTAAGATATCTGGTTCATTCTGTGTATAACATGTTATATTAAAGCACCGTATAGTACGTTCTGAAATTTTAGTCAATACAATCAGTATTATTATTAATACAGTTAGCGGAGGCCATCCAATACAGACGGTTTTTGGTATTCTGCGTTAACGTGTAGATTTAAAAAAATGGGAAATAATTCCAGCAGAAAGAGTAGAGAGAGAAGACAGAAACTAGGTAAGTCCTATATTTATATTTTGACTTTGTTGGATTTGTTTCAGTAAGACATTTAGTTTATATCGTTTGATTAAACTAAAATCAATGTAAATGTATAGAAAAATCGAATATATAAGAGTACATTGTACTGTTTTATCTGTGAAGCAGTTACAATCACTGTTCTCTAATGTGTGGTGCTTTTCATGTAATGATAAATTTTCAAAAATTTGCTTAAGTAAAATAAAAACGTCACAAATGATTAAAATGCTGATAAAACGTTAAACAGCGTCCTCGTATCTGACTTTGTAAATTGTTGAACATTTCAAAAAAAAAAATACTTAAAACATTCTATTTTAATAATAATAATGTAGATTGAATATTTTTTACAAGTGGGTTTGTATCCTTTTTAAAAAAGACCAGGAGCTGATTTGAGATGCAATGTTAACTCAGCGATATCGTTAGGTCTATGAACAGGATAGTTGTTGCGGTTTGCAATAACTTATACCCAAATATACTGATACTGGCAAAATTTATTATTATAAAACAATACTGTTCTAACATCCAGATAGAGATATTGTAATGTTTTTACTTTGTTTCAAAATAAAATTTATCATTGCAGTCGACGGCAACTTACTTTATTAGTTCATATTACATAACCGAACTTGATGTTTTCATTTGTTTTTTTTTAAAAATAACAAATACTGCCTAGTTTCCATTAAAATCAAATAAAAAACGTTATTACATTTATTTACTAGTTTCGTTCTCTTGTAATATAAATCTCTGACGAATAAGGGGCATTAGTTAGGTAAATGGTCTAAAATGTTTGTTTACAGATCACATTACCTCGCATTGCCTAAGTTCGTATCCAGGTTTGCCGAAGGTCGTGGTTTTCTGCGGGTACTTCGGTGTTCTCCACGCACGAATAAGTTACTTTATCTTTTTTTGGATTTACTGTATGTCGAATATATACTAAAAATATATCAGACACAAGTTTATTTCTGAAAATTTCCTTTATTTGTCCTCGTTTGTGTACATGATACAATTAGACAGCATTTATATAATATTTTATAAATAGATGTTCTCGCAGGTATTATAATTAATTACGGGAATTCAGCTAAAAACAAGTTAAAGACATGCAACAGCCAAAACAAACAGAAATACATAACAAAACGAATAAGAAAAACACAAAAGAAGTTGTAAGATGAACCTTAAAAACCAAGATATAAAGCTCTGTCAAGATTCATACCATGCTGTATTGTCGTTATATAGTTTATTTAAGCTTTATATCGTCACATCACATGCACGAAAAATTATATATTTTTTTATCAGTAATGTTTTACTTTGCAAACAGAAATAACGTTCGCAAAAAAAGCTAAATTTTTTTTTTCATTAGACCTTAATAAATACTGATATTCTCTACCTGTAATTTTGATTTATTAATATTGATTAACTGTTGGGTTTGAAACGGTTCTATAACGTATCACACACACACACACACGCACACACACACACACACACATTAATATATATATATATATATATATATATATATATATTAACAAGCAGAATATTTATATAACGATATTTTTCTTATTAACAAATTTATTATTATCAATGAGAATGATAGTGATTTAATTAGAGCAAATCTAAAGCATATCGGGGCTTATTACACAAGGTAAAGTTTTTGGCAGAAGAACACATGCAATTAGTACTAATATATAACACATAACCGTGACATAAATAAAAACAAACACATGTACGATAGACCGCACCAAACAAAACGAAACTAACGGTTAATTGAAAAAACATGACTATTTGTTCTGAAGAGACAGAGGTTGAATTTAAATAATTTGTCTTATTTAAATTGGTTTTTGTTGATTTATCAACAATAAAACAGAAAATAGGCATTTGCAATCATTTACTGCTTGAAAAAAACAGCTTCATTTAAATCTTTAACAAAAATACTTCTTCAATTTTGATGTGTCATATGTGCACATTTTGAAAATTCTATCCTCACCAATGACACTCGGAGCCGAAAAAGTTCGTAGATAAAAAAGTTAATAATCCATGCCTTTGAAAATTAATAAATTCAAAGTTTCAAAATTATATGAATCCAAATTTAATTTTAAACTGAGAAATTAAAGCCAGTTTAGATTGCAAAATCTTATCAAGCATTTTATGAATGAAAAGCAGCCACGTCCATTTGTTATTAAATGTTTTAGGTGACTAATAGCAATACTTTAATGAATTAAGAAAAGCAATACTCTAATGCGTTTGATCAATGTTATTCTAAATTTACCAGTTAAATGCACATAGGACTGGAATTTAAGTGAGCATTTCCAAGTGTTATATTCACTTGTGAGTTTGTTTAAGCTAAAATCAATAGCGATAAAGGAAACTATTTATAAAGTAATCTTTGCAATGAATTGCAATTGTGGAATTTTATGCTTTGAAAAGATTTAGTTTTGTATCGGTTTTGGATTTGCTGTTCTAACAAGGCATTAATTATGCTTGGATGCTTGAAAGAAAATCACTTATTTCGATGATTATGGAACTTCTGTATGTTTCCGGAATGTCTAATAATGTTATTTTAATTTTCTTGTTTTGTCCTTGCTTGGTTTTAATTCCTGAAATTAACTCATAAATTATTTATCCGGGAGAACCGTTATTTCAAATTAAAAATAATAAGGTAATTATTTTTAGAAATATTAAGAGCTTCCGTTAATTGTTTGCTGTATATCGAAAAGTAAATTCATAAGAGATACATACTTTAAATATAATGATCTTTTTCCAACTTTGTGAAATTGTCAGAAAGTTCTTGACTATCTTTCCTCAGCTGTAGTACATATTTGCATTATACTAATTAGTTTATTTCTTCAGCCGTAGTACATATTTGCATTATATTAATTAGTTCATTTCTTCAGCCGTAGTACATATTTGCATTATATTCATTAGTTCATTTCTTCAGCCGTAGTACATATTTGCATTATATTAATTAGTTCATATTATTTTTCGTGGAAAAACTATTGCAATAACTTTTTTAAAAAAATATTTAATGTTTCGATTAATTCCATGAATTGTTATAAGGATTTATTGTTCATTTTAGGTAAAATGAGGCTAATTTTAATTTTTCATTTGAAACCTTTTCATTAACCGATTGATTTTTAATGAGTGAGATCGTAACGATAGAACCCTAAACACACAACAAGTGGGTATTAACTTCATTGTGTAAGGTAGGGATTTTTAGAACAAATGCTTCCAATTTGTGTGTCTTTTCTTGACTACACATCTTGTCGGGGCTGGCTGTTGTTGTCATTTACTTGTTTTGTCTTTTTCTTGCTAATTTTTACTGTTGTTAAGTTTAAGTTCTTAGTTATTGTTTCTTCTACAAATAAAATAAATGATAAAGATAGTTAGATTTCCAGTTATTTGATTACCCTTAATGGCAGAAACGTTTAGTTTGCCTTTGTGGGTAGGTGAATGTACTCTATAACAGGAAGGTTAAACATACAATCCTCAGCATTGAGGAAATCATTAGGCTTTGCAAACATTTAAAGTTCCATCTTTCCCACACAGTTCAAAGAACCTGATCGTTTAATGATGTTTGATTGTAGTCGTATTATAAATTGACATTAGATGTGATCAATACGGATTGTTTAATTACATTTTGGTATTGTCAGCATGGAAACGCAGTATGATTAAAACAAAACTTAATTATCTGTTCATATTGATGTGATGATTAAAGAAATAAATGAAGCAATATATCGAACATTTTGTCCAACCTAACCTGGCCCTTACCTAACCTTAAAGTAAGTTTTTTTCCACATGGCTTGGGTATAATTTTTACATATTTCAGTGATTTTTGCATTTATTCTGGTTGTTATGACAACACTTTATGACCTTTTATTTATTAGTTAAATACGAGGTATTTGATGTTCGAATGTATAGAAACATAAGTCCACTTTTATAGAAAGAACCTCGATAGTTGATTTGTCTAAAGTGAGCGTACGGATCACAATTCCTCTTGTCGCCTACTTACGAATTCCATTCGAGCAAATCCTACTGTTTGTCAGTTCACATGTCGAAGGGCGTTGGCTTTATGTGGATATTCCGATTTCCTCCAGCATCACTGAATGGACGGTCCTGATTATAAGTTACAAAATTTTGACAGGGGAACCAAACAACACTTTTTTTAAAAATAAATTTATATTATATTTGTACGGTTTTACTTCCATATATTTTATTTTTTGGTCTCAGGAGAATGCAAATATCTTAAACACATGTTGAATTTTTATTAAAATAAGGAATTCAAAATCAGCTTATGACACGTTCTGAAAGTAATAACTATATCTATAAAGAAAACAGTGAATGCATTATCGTAATCATTTATGTTCAATATCTAAATGTCATCATCCAATGGATTACTATATCCCAGACTAATTATCTAGAATTTTCCTGAAGGAACTATTTACCAAATGGAAATTCAGTGTTGATTTCCCGTCACTCATGTCACTGGATTTATACAGAATTCCGACTAAAATTCACCAGTAGTTTTCTATAATTTCAGTTGCATTTTAACCTTTTGAATTCACTATTTATTTGTTATATATTGTTATATTTACCATTATAAATTATCTAATTAACCTTTTCTGATTTATTTATTTGTGGATAAAATGTGTAGTTATAGATTGTGTTTCCTAGTTAGTTTTTCATAACACAGAATCCGACATATCATTCACTTTTTTATTCTTTAAAAAGGACCGGAATTTTTTAGAAACCAGTTCCAGCTTATCTAAACGTTCTCTAAAATATCTCAATAAGTTGCGTGTAACTTCAGGTGTGTGTTGGTTGTTTAGAAGAGTGTTGATTCACATCGCATCAGTAATTTGTTTTCGTTCTCCACAAGTAAATTTTCATATTAATTTTCAGACTTAGTAATAAAATCTAGTCTTTATGGTATGCTTTAAATTCGTGTCTGTAAAATGCTATATCCGCAAATATACAAACATACATAAATACATACATACATACATACATACATACATACATACATACATACATATATATATATATATATATATATATATATATATATATATATATATATATATATATATATATATATATATATATATATATATATATATATATATATATATATGCTTATCTTTATTGCCGATGCTAACAGTTCATACTCCTCATATGAAGCCTAAGACAAAAAAGGGGACACCATGGATCTTTACTAGCGGTCAGATGCTATGGCTCTTTTTAGCGGTCAGATGTCTTGGATCGAACTCATAGCGGTCAGTTGCCTCATGACTGAATGATAAGGGTCAAATGCGTTCATAATTTATAGTCCTCTAAGATCACTATGAAAAGTGATGAATTGTGCGAGCACTGTTAACTGTATTCTGCCTGTCCATGTTCAGTATTAAAAGTCGAGGAAACATTCAATAAGAAAAGAAAAGACTTATTTTACTTTTACAACGTAACTGGCAAGTTTTGTAGTCGTATCTTTTCATCAGGATTGTAATCTCACACTAAAATCCACTGTCAGTCTTAATCAGACTTTATATGTGTAGTATTTAACATAAACTTCTTTTGACAACAAGCACATGTTGATAATGAATGAATTAGTTTTAAGTTGTGTAAAGTTACGTACTCACATGTATACACGTTAATAAGACAAAACAGTTCTTATTAAGCACTATACATGTCTGATTTCTTATAGATAAGTTCAATAGCCAGTTGTATGTATGTGGATCGTATAAGTAAGTGGATCGTATAATATATAGGTGTATATGGCCAGTTGTAAGTAAGTGGATCGTATAATATATAGGGGTATATGGCCAGTTGTAAGTAAGTGGATCGTATAATATATAGGTGTATATGGCCAGTTGTAAGTAAGTGGATCGTATAATATATAGGTGTATATGGCCAGTTGTAAGTAAGTGGATCGTATAATATATAGGTGTATATGGCCAGTTGTAAGTAAATGGATCGTATAATATATAGGTGTATATGGCCAGTTGTAAGTAAATGGATCGTATAATATATAGGTGTATATGGCCAGTTGTAAGTAAATGGATCGTATAATATATAGGTGTATATGGCCAGTTGTAAGTAAGTGGATCGTATAATATATAGGTGTATATGGCCAGTTGTAAGTAAGTGGATCGTATAATATATAGGGGTATATGGCCAGTTGTAAGTAAGTGGATCGTATAATATATAGGGGTATATGGCCAGTTGTAAGTAAGTGGATCGTATAATATATAGGTGTATATGGCCAGTTGTAAGTAAGTTGATCGTATAATATATAGGTGTATATGGCCAGTTGTAAGTAAGTTGATCGTATAATATATAGGTGTATATGGCCAGTTGTAAGTAAATGGATCGTATAATATATAGGTGTATATGGCCAGTTGTAAGTAAGTGGATCGTATAATATATAGGTGTATATGGCCAGTTGTAAGTAAGTGGATCGTATAATATATAGGTGAATTTGACCAACATTCTCTGGTACAGTGTATTGTATAGGATTTCTGATCAATTTGTTTGAAAATTATCTTGCTGTTAGTCCTTCTTTCATTTTGTTGTAGTGCTTAATACCTTTTCTTATGAATTGTTATTTATTTTAACAAGTGTGTCATATTTTCAAACTAGCCCCGGGTTTCACAATCATTCACTCAATTCAGTGTACATTCAACTCTAATAAAGGAATATTTTAATGTCGGTTTTTATTAAAATGAAATATCAAATGTTATATACATAGTTTAATGTAAGTTTGTTCAACAAAACAAATAATTGTCTCATAAAGCTTTAAATTTAAAAAAAAAAACATTAATAAAGGAAAATGTAAACATTTGACAACGTTGGTCAAACCCAAACCCTATATATATATATATATATATATATATATATATATATATATATATATATATATATATATATATATATATATATATATATATATATCTATATATATATATATATTAGTTCCTGTATTGATATATCAAATATTTAACATTCGTCTTTATGTGTTTTCCATTCATTGTATTTAAATCAAAACAGTTACTTCCTGATCAGTAAAATATTACATCATTTGTTTTGCATATACACATATCAATTCCAAAGTTTTTTCTGGTAGAATAGAAATCGTGATCATCTCGGTCTTAAAATATGCTTTTAATTTTTTCTCTAGGGGCAAACAAAATCAAAGTTGTTTTCTATGCGTGGCCAATATTTCGTTTCTTGACGCCTTCTCTTCATTTTTAACATTCGTGCTTGATATCATTTAAAATGTTGTAAATTTATAATTTATAAACAAATATTCAGTATATATGATCTATTAGGTCAGGAACGTTACATCTAAATCTGTCCCGATATTACATTTTACGTAATTTAGTTGCCATATTAGTTTCCTCATATATAAAAATGTCTTTTTTATTAAACATTCTCGTCAGGCAATATTATATGTAACACAGTGATATTTTCGTATTGACGACAGTTGAATGTCAGATAGTATCATGTTTCAAATATAAGTTTTTGATCCAATCACATAGACATTGATCGTCATATTAATCTTAGCCATTAATTTGTATTCCAAAATATTATATAGCCTGGTAATTTACACTAATGTCAAATACCTGATGTAACATACTAAAACAAAGTGTGTGTGTGTGTGTGTGTGTGTGTGTGTGTGTGTGTGTGTGTGTGTGTGTGTTAATTTATCTAGGCAACGCAATAAATGTTTTGAACAGAAATGAAAATGAATTCGTTTTCCAATATATTGTGCAAAATAATACTGTTACCCAATAACATAAACTTTGCTACATAGGCTTTCATGTCATGTGCTACTTTTGAATGGATTGTTTAATAAAAAGGATTTGCACATTACGTTTAAAATGTCCAGGACTGAAGTTTTACTATAATTCCTGAAGTAAGCGCAATCGTCAGCATATTGTCATGTGCTGATTTTGAATTTCTATTAAAATAATGCATTGTCATGTGCTGATTTTGAATGCATTATTTTAATAGAAATTCAAAATCAGCACATGACAATACTAACAAATTTTGTATAATTGTTTTAATGAACTACACTTTAAGATTGAATTAAAATTAAGCAGCATCTAAAACGATTTTTTTTCCTTTAAATTTGTTGTCATAGTAACTGGCATTATATTAGTAAATGATTTTTTTTATTTACTATTTATTTATTTACACATAACTGTGTGACATAAGAGATTCATTTAGCTATATATATGAGTTAGTTCATGGTCCTAATTATTGTTTTTCTTGTTTTCTACTTGCTGTTTCTTCCCTATACAGAGTAATTTTTGTGGTTTCACATACACAATTTCCAAGAAAATATTTTTCATCAATAAATTCAATATTTCATTTTAAATTCAAATGAAATTTAAAACCAACCTTAAATCTTTATTGCGAATTGGTATTTATATAAAACCGATTTCTCTTGTAAGGTTATTGTCCGCTACTTCAGAACGTTGTGATTTTTCGGCCTACAGTTAACTGTTTAAAAATATTGATATCCCGACAAAAATACAAACATATTTGTATATATTACCAAACATTTTTGTTTTGTTTTTTAAATTATAAAACTTAACAGCTTTTTACATATATGACATCGAAAAATTATTCAAAGTATCATTTAATTTGTCTAAATGTAAAAACTACTTGCAAAATCTCAATTATAGTACACACACATACGGTTATAAAAAGGCCAACTTAAAACACATATAGATAAAACGTATAGTAAGACGGACTATACACTGATTCCGGACATTATATGTTGGTGTTGTTTAGGGCCCTAGCGGTCTACTTATTCTACAACAAATCATAAATCTATTTATATCCTTGATACAAATCATAAGAATGTTTCTTTCTGCTTCTTTTAGGTCAGAATAAAAAAATAAGCACTGTCAAAGCGAACATGATAATTACAACTCATTTGTTAGTATTTCATTGGCATTATTCCCAACCACGCCAACTTACACTTACGATTAACGGTGGCTCTGGGAAGGAATAAAACCAACATGATTTTGTGGGATAATTATCAACTAATTCAGCCCAATTCTTATTTTTATAACTGATATATAACGATTTTTTTTTCAATATTTTCAATAAACTTAAATAAGAGTAGATTAGCCATAATAAGTTCAATATCTTAGATTAAAGTTACCACTGATATACTATTTCTACCACAAAACGGCTGCATCAAGCATGAGAACAACCATCATTAGTCAAATATGCAACTTTTAATCATGTAGGCCGATTGTAATAAACCTTTTTCTAATCTGCTAAGTTTAGATTTAAAATAATATATTAGTTAGCAAGTGCTAATAAAATAACTTATAAAAATTCAAAAATAAGCATATGACAATCTTTCCCAACTCATCAAGCGAAGTTCAAATAAAAATAAATATTAAGCAGTAGAACCTAAACTTGAGTGAGTGATGTAGATAAAGTTTTATCTATTAAATATGGTTATTTACTTCTTATAAACTTAAGTGTAGGACTAAGAGAGATAAAATATGCATTCATTTTTTGCTTAAACAATCAATTTGTAATCTTGCTCTCACAGAAGCTTTTAATGAAAATTGTTTTAGATATTAAAAACAGTTTTGTAATTACTTCCCATAAACAGCCTAAAGTCTGTATAATGTTGGATTACAAAAAATCAGAAAAAGATTATTGCGTCTTTAAAACGATTTCATCTTTATCAATAGTCAATTCATTTAAATATCATTTCTTAATAACGATTTATTAACATATATATTAACTAGTAAACTCATGATTCGTGGTTAATCCTAATCTTGTAGATCTTTGTTTGCCAGTTTGCTTGCCAAAGGTCATAAGGTTTTCTCTTGACATTCATCCACCACCCTAGAACTGACCGTATCGACATAAGTGCCAGATCATAAGTAAATAAGAAGAAACGTTGGTGGATTTGTTTAGTTTCCCTTATATGTAGATGTTAAACTATTTAATAATGTTAACATTGTCTTTTGATGTTATAATATATCTCTGCGAATTTTAAACTTTCCGTAAGTTGCGTATAACTAAGAAAATTTTGCCACAAGACATTTTGCATTAAGCCCTTAAAATGATATAAGAATACCAAAAACCACGAAAATATAAAATATTTATATCCTTGATACACGATGCACTACAACCAAGTACAACTGAATACTCTGATCAATCAGATGATTTTATATGAATAAAACTGAATGTAGTTCGATAGAGTAGATAGTGTGTAGAGTAGATAGTGTGTGTAGAGTAGATAGTGTGTAGAGTAGAAAGTGTGTGTAAAGTAGATAGTGTGTGTAGAGTAGATAGTGTGTGTAGAGTAGATAGTGTGTAGAGTAGAAAGTGTGTGTAAAGTAGATAGTGTGTGTAGAGTAGATAGTGTGTGTAGAGTAGATAGTGTGTGTAGAGTAGATAGTGTATGACGAGTAGAGAGTGTATGTAGAGTAGATAGTGTGTGTAGAGTAAATAGTGTGTGTAGAGTAGATAGTGTGTGTAGAGTAGATAGTGTGTAGAGTAGATAGTGTGTGTAGAGTAGATAGTGTGTGTAGAGTAGAGAGTGTGTGTAGAGTAGATAGTGTGTGTAGAGTAGATAGTGTGTAGAGTAGATAGTGTGTGTAGAGTAGATAGTGTATGTAGAGTAGATAGTGTATGACGAGTAGAGAGTGTATGTAGAGTAGATAGTGTATGTAGAGTAGATAGTGTGTGTAGAGTAGATAGTGTGTAGAGTAGATAGTGTGTGTAGAGTAGATAGTGTGTGTAGAGTAGATAGAGTGTGTAGAGTAGATAGTGTGTGTAGAGTAGATAGTGTGTAGAGTAGATAGGTGTAGAGTAGAGAGTGTGTGTAGAGTAGATAGAGTTTGTAGAGTAGAGAGTGTGTGTAGAGTAGATAATGTGTAGAGTAGAGAGTGTGTGTAAAGTAGAAATTGTGTAGAGTAGAGAGTGTGTGTAGAGTAGATAGTGTGTAGAGTAGAAAGTGTGTAGAGTAGATAGTGTGTAGAGTAGATAGTGTGTGTAGAGTAGATAGTGTGTAGAGTAGATAGTGTGTAGAGTAGATAGTGTGTAGAGTAGAGAGTGTGTGTAGAGTAGAGAGTGTGTGTAGAGTATATAGAGTTTGTAGAGTAGAGAGTGTGTGTAGAATAGATAATGTGTAGAGTAGAGAGTGTGTGTAAAGTAGAAAGTGTGTAGAGTAGAGAGTGTGTGTAGAGTAGATAGTGTGTAGAGTAGAAAGTGTGTAGAGTAGATAGTGTGTGTAGAGTAGATAGTGTGTGTAGAGTAGATAGTGTGTAGAGTAGATAGTGTGTAGAGTAGATAGTGTGTAGAGTAGATAGTGTGTAGATAGTGTGTAGAGTAGATAGTGTGTAGAGTAGATAGTGTGTGTAGAGTAGATAGTGTGTGTAGAGTAGATAGTGTGTATAGAGTAGATAGTGTATGTAGAGTAGATAGTGTATGACGAGTAGAGAGTGTATGTAGAGTAGATAGTGTGTGTAGAGTAAATAGTGTGTGTAGAGTAGAGAGTGTGTGTAGAGTAGATAGTGTGTGTAGAGTAGATAGTGTGTGTAGAGTAGATAGTGTATGACGAGTAGAGAGTGTATGTAGAGTAGATAGTGTGTGTAGAGTAAATAGTGTGTGTAGAGTAGAGAGTGTGTGTAGAGTAGATAGTGTGTGTAGAGTAGATAGAGTTTGTAGAGTAGAGAGTGTGTAGAGTAGATAGAGTGTGTAGAGTAGAGAGTGTTCGTAGATAAATCTTAAAAGCAGCAATAGTCAGGTCCAGCATGGGCACAACACACAAAAACACCCATAGTAGTGACGATTGTTACATCCTTTTTACCGTCCGGTTACTATAGAGACAAGAAAACACGATATTCCAGATTATGTTCGTGTTTATTATCAGAATAATTATACACCAATGAACGTTTTAGATTCAAATATTCACATGTAAGCCAAAGTGTGGTGGAATGAATTAATCGAACAACAAGGCGGTTATACTTTTATGTTAACCTTTAACTCCCAATGTCATGAAGACTGAGGAGGCAGGCTATTAGATGTAATTACTTAGATTGTTAAGTGTTAAATAAGTTTTTTATGACTCTGATTAATGAACCAAATACGCTAACTTCAATTATTTTAGCCGAAATCTATCTTTAATCAAACGTTTGTGATAATTATATTGCTATTATTGGTACCCATTCAGTGTTTTATTGATAAAACAATTATGTTGGGAAATTTAACGCGTTTCGAGAAGGGTATCATTAATAACAATGCCAGATTGGTTTGATAAACATATTATTTAAATCTGTGCATTTCATTCATGAAAATATACTATTAAAATATTTGAATACTAAAACAACAAACTACACTGAATGATTCTCGGCTTTATTCTATAACTTAATAGTGGGTGTTTTTAATGAGTATAAATGAAACATGATAAATATTCACACTGCATCTTATGACCTTTACGTATCGCCACATAACAATTTCATTCTGTCGTATCTTCTACACTAAACCTATAATCTACTCGCAAGCATCAGTTAATATTTCCAGAGAGACTTTTGATAATATTAATTGTCTATTGATTCTGATAGCAAAAGTATTGTTACAAAAAAAATACGTATTTGTTATTCCAATGTTCTATGATTTGATGCTTTATCTTAAAAAGGAGTGGTTTTGAAAATGGGATAATTAAATTTGTTACAAACAAGTTCGTCAATATAAAATTCTTCTTTTTTTTTTTTTTTTTTTTTTTTTTACAAACTTTAAAAACCAATATATATAAAGAAACTATTAATTTTAAGAAAGATGTATTTTTGGTCAATCGATTCTTTCAAAGGGACTGTTATTTTCTTGATGAGGTCACGATGAATTCAAAGTTGTTGATCTCCGCTTCTTTCTATCCCGTTTTCGATACCGATCGGTAAAACAACTTAGCGTATTTCCATATTGTTTTACTATACAAATCAGTAACACAACCAATCCTGTTTAACTCTATTAAAATTTAGGGTTTATTAAAGAAATACAACCATCATGGCACATCAAAATTGTACTGGTATTTGTGTTATATATCTACATGTAATATTCATAAATATTTACTGACAAGGGCCAATCACCAATAAAGACCACGATACAAATATACATGTAGTTAATGGCACAAACAATGCAGGAAAAAAACAAAACACATATAGGACCTCAAACTAAAAACTTTCCAATACAAGGGGGTCTTCATATAATCACATATGAGACAAATTGTGATAACCGTTAAAATCAGGATGGGATATGATCCTCAAAACTGTAAACGATGCGATAATTTGCATTTTGTTGTAAAGTACTAGTTTTCTTTTTCTTTTCTCTATCTATTTAAATAATCGTTTACACAATATATCAGCTGAGAAAATACAATAAATGATATATGTATCTTATGTGGAATAAAATATCGTGAAAATACAAAAAAACCTTTCGTGGACTTCCCTAACATTTGAATAGAACGATTTATCCCAATACATTTTCGTAAAAAGTCATTTTAGTTCTTTGTAAACACAAGTATATGCAAGAAAATTCTTGAAATAATACTTAATAGTCATGGTAGTAAAATTTCACACGATGTTTTATTAGTTATTATTTATTTTTACAACTATCACTGATTTCAAAAGGGCTAGGCTTATTAAAAATTGAAATCAAACTTTATAAATCGTTGTTTCTTCATTTATATCTTATTGTTTTATTTAAGTGTTTCTTTTCACCATCAGTTGTCGATTATTTTAATAATTGTCTGCTTATTTAATTTATAATTTTTTGTTCCATATTCAATTACTACACAGAACATTTCAATTAACGGAAGTGACGTTTAATATATTGTAGGACGGTCATTAAGTCATGGTGATGCGTTAGAAGGGCCTGTGATGGATTCCTACGACAAACTGTTAGCATGGCTTGTTGACATGGCAGAAACTGATAATTGCGATATAGATACGTCAGCATTTATCAATCAGATTAAAGTTTCTTCTCAAAGAAAAGCAAAGCACAAGGACCAACCATGGAGACAAAATTCAACATCATGTGACTCTTATGCTAGCACAGAGACGCCACAGTACAGTAAATCATCACGTAATTCTGAGGATTTGATTGATGTTAGAAACAGATTGCGCGTGCCGCTCTCCAGTCGGCAGACGACATTTAGTGACGACGGTGACACAGATCTTCGTGAAGCATCAACAGAAAGTTTGTACAATGACTCTAACAGAGACAAAGATTTTGACACAGTTGATCCCAAAGAAATCTTAATAAAAAGAGACAGAGATATTAAACCAAACGGGAATTTATCTAGCGTGTTAAGTGCTAGTGTTGGGGACTTATTAAATACGTCATCAAGGATGGACGATTGTATGGGGCGTAGAAGTGCCAGCATGGTGACAATAGCTCAGAATGATGCTAAATTAAAGCCTCCATTGTCACCAATACCTGCTAAAGACAGCGAAGAGCATATATTAGATGATGAATTACTTGATGGGAATATTGCCGACATCTTCTTTGCTGTAGAAGCGTTATGGCCCAAAAAATGAGAGCAGTCGATGTTCTTAGTTGGTATAAAATCATATCTCCTCACATGGAGAATTTAAACGCAACCAATGGTTGTCAGTTTAAACAAAATGTTGTCTTGATCCATCATGGTTGAGATCTAAACATGATGAAGAACATACGTAAATTATTTTTAGTAACATTTTTATCACATTTAGCAAGATCCAAAGGCGAAAAAATGGATCAAAAATAATTTTTTTATTTTATTTATCGACAACTTTTTGTTAAGTGTTTGTATTAGAAACAATGAGGCTATGAAGAATTTGACAACTTAGAAGAATATACGTAAGCCATATAACATCAACTTTGAACAGTATTATTGTAATATTCGAGTCAGTGTATAAACAATGAAATAGAAGTTAGTTGAATCATTCCAAGGCAATATTGTTACAATGTCATTATTTGTTTGAGTTTATGTTATTGGATTGGTAATATTGAATATAACGAATGGAAATTTTTCAAACTTATCAAAAAGTGTTATTCCTATGTTCTTCAAACTTCATCTTGAATATAATACAATTTGTAGTTTGTGGGTTACACAAAAAAATTATATTGAATATTAAAATTGTGTAACTCAGACCTTCCAAGTATAAAGAATTTACGAAATATCGATCACAAAAATGTTTTTTAACAAACAATATCCTAAACTGATCATTGTCAAATTGTCTAGAAATTGAAAACAAATATCAAAATCCGGTTTAAATATATAACAGAAATACCAAGTTAATTTTATGCCATATGTGCACATTTCGGAAAATAAAATATTGAACTACAGTTTTAAAAAGTCACGGGTCTGTTCATATTGTATTTAACAACTTTCTGTTAGTTTTTCATGAATTCATTCCTAATCTGGCCGTATAACATTTCATGGATCTGTTCCTAATCTAGCTGTTATGTATTTTTATAGGTCTGTTATAACGCTAGCCATATTGTATTTCACAGGTTCGTTTTTAAGCTAGCCTTTTGTATTTTACGGGTTCGTTCTAATGATAGTTATTTTGTATTTTTACGGGTCGGTTCTAAAGCTAGCTATATTGTATTTTATGGAATTGTTCTAAGCCCAGACATATTGTACTTCACGGATTCAATCTTAAACTTGCCATATTGTATTTCACGAATCCATTCACGAAACAACTCTTTATCAGCCATATTGCATTTCACGAGTTCATTCTATTTCACGGAATCGTTCTTCATCAGCCAAATTGCATGTCACGAGTTCGTCTAAGCCAGTTAAATATTATTTAATATTTTTGTTTTGAGGTCAACCGTACTGTTCTTCACGACTTCGTTTTCTAAACCAACCATATTGCATTCCAATGTTAATCGTCTCTCTGTGTTATACTGACCCCAACATTTTTTTTCAAAAAATCAATTTCAATTTAAATACTAGATATTGAAATCATTTTGTAAAAGACATAAGATCTGTGAATGTTTGTTTTGTAAGAACATTTTATATAAATTGTTAAAAAATATTTATTATTGTTTTTTATTGTGTTGTGTTTTATATTTTACGTTTACCAAATATGCAGTGTAATCTTATACCTTTAGATAAAGGGATCGTTGGAGTTCATCAACATGAATCGAAATGTAATTATGAATTACTATGTTTTAAACAGTGATCTCTGTTATAAGGCTACACTTAAACTTTACTGCAAATTATTTAACATTAGTAATAAAACGGAGCTGGTATGTCCTCTATTGGGGGCACGATTCTATGTAAAATCAAATTGTGAAAGGTTTTAAATTTTTTTTATTAAACATAGATTGAATTGTCAACAAACGATTAAATAAATGCGACACTGGTCGACCAACGATTTAAGAACGTCATTTACTCTTTTGCGACACTGGTCGACTCATGTGTTAAAAACGTCTTTCTCAATATTGCGACACTGGTGGACCAACGTTTTAACACTGGTCGATTTTTCTGCTTTGACGCAAGTCCTTATATATTTCAATGAGACTCTTTTCAAAAAATAGTTTTTTGATAATTCTTATTTCATTCTTTAACCAAGGGAGTTTATAATACTTATAATAAAAATTTTGACAAATTTTAGCAAGGTGAATCAATATAAAGAAAGCCATACATTGTTTTCACTGCATTTTATCTGTTCATTTAGAAAATTAAGGAAAGGGAAAACAAAATGCTATACTGTCTTTTCAATATTTACAAACATTTAAACATTCAATTTTAAGCAATTTTTTTCCAGTTTATGCTTCTTACTTATCACGTGCATTTTAGCAAATATAAATATTTGTAAAGTTTAAACATTGACAATAAATTAAGTTTTGTCAATTTAAAGGAAATACATTTTTTTTACTGTTAGTGTTTTGACATAATCAAAGATTACAAATTTGTTCTATTTGATTTTTCGTTGTTTTGTGATTTATGCAATGTATTGTATTTTGTTTATATAAAAAGTTATATAAATCAGTATACATGACTTATTTATAATATTTCACTTAATATGCTTAGTTTAATGATTGTGAAGGACCAATAAAACTTCAAATTACAAAAAAGTAGGAAAAAATAGTTTGCTTTTTTACTATTTCATGTAAATAGGATGTTGTATTTGTTATAGCAAATAACATAAAAAAATTAATTTTGTACTAGTAGAAATCCGCAGTACCTTAGTTCAGGATTAAATGTGTAGCTGAAAAAAATAGACAACAAATACAAGATGTTAACCGTCAATCGAAGAAGACGTTTGTAAGATATTGGTTTATTTTATAATACTATATGCATTCTAACATGTGACTAACATTTCTGTTATGCCTTAATTGAGTTACTAATAAATGTAATATGTTTCCAAAAGACATACCTTATCAAAAACATAAAAATAATGAAATATTTCATTATTTTATTTTATTATATTGTTACAAGTCATATAAATATCAAATTAAAAATGTGTACAATTAGTATAAATCATACAACACCTAACCTTAAAAAGTTATAAGACCCATTAAAAGGTATACAACTTATAGGAAATATATACAGTTATTTAATACCAGTGTAAATTTATAACACAAATACATGTTAAATTTTGTTGTGCCATATGTGCACATTTCGGAAAATCATTCCTCATCAGTGAAACTAGGGCCAAAAAGTTTGATGGATAAAAAACATAAGCCAAACAGATGAAAATTAAATTGTAAAATCATTTTAAAAAAATCTTTCCCTTAGCTTAAAATGCATAAAAGAGTTTTGCAAAGTTTAGAAATATATAACAAACAACTCTGAACAGGAAGCAGACATAATATGCAAAACGAAGCCAGTGACATTTTGTAATTTCCTTTGGACATGGACTAGTATGTTTCCTTTGGAGTATATTGGAAAATCTTTGCATGCCGCGACTACATATGACCATTTATACTGTATCCTGGAACGACTGCTAGAGAAATGTGACTACTGCCTGTTCTTTTAAAACAACACAAGAAAGATTAAAAAATTGAGAAGTGTTTGAAAGGAGGGAACAGCAAATAATTTTACTTTTGTCCAACAGTTAAACTGAATAAATAGCTTTTTTATATAAAGTCATAATATAGAGAATATTTACAACGCACATAAGAAATGTGACTTCAGCGTTAAAGAGGAATTTTAATTTCTGGAGACCTTTTTTGTTTAAATAAATAATTCGTGCTTCGATTCAACCATAAATCTTGCTATTGTTATACCAAATATTAAACCAACTGCCAGAAACGTAAATACAAACTTATCAATAATTTTCATTTTTATATGTGAAAGCTTTTAAAACATTGTTGTTAATTACTATTAGTAATTTAAATAGTAAACAAGAAAATAACAAAACGTAGAAACAATCGCTACAATAAGTACTCGTGGGCGTCATTCAGTCTCGGTTCATTGTGTCTGAGCATCTATCACGATACCAGCAATGGCGGCTGCTTTACGTCAGATCTAGACGACACAGACAAGTGTTTCTACAAGATTATGCCACTTACCGGAATAATTGTTCTAACAATTTAATCTGGAATTAAATCATATTAAGTAATGTGATCAAAATGATAATTACTAATGGTTGATGAAGATCACAATTGTGGTTCTTGATATATTGATTTTGGTCCTTTTAGATGTTTTACTGTGCATTTAATCTTTCACTAAGTTAAAAGAATAGGAAATATATGTAAAGCATTAACAAAGATAACACAATAATCAGATATGAAAACATTGGTGTATTCAACATGATATCCTGTATTTCAAAACAAATCAGTTTTGTTTTATACTAAACAAAACCCTGACTTTATAAACGTCAGCGAATATGTTTTGCGTTTATATTATCTCTTGAAGTCAGAATTTAGCTTTATTTTGTAATAAATTAGAAGAATGTTTAAAAGCGTACAGTTGCTTTTATTTGTTTCAGTTATGATCATAGAAGTCATAATCGTTAGTCATAAAGCTTTCAGGCATCTATTTTCTATGTTGATGGTATAGGTTAAAACAATATTTCTGTTACGCCATTAGCATTGTGTTTGTTGTTAAACGTCTAGCTCGTACAAATATAAGACAGTAGCTGGTTATTCCCTGGCGTGATTTATCTGCTATATCAAAACAATGGCATTGCTAATGAACAAACCTTGTCGATGAGAATACAGTTGATTTTCTTTTTGATCGAGAAAAACGGTCGTGCTTATACATAATCGTCCGTGTAATTAAGCATTGAATGTTTATATTTATATATACATTTACATGTATTCATATTTTATATGAATTTCCGAAATTTGCACATCTGGCACATCAAAATTTAACTGGTATTTGTGTTATATATTTACATTTATTTTATTTCGATTCTTCTTTGTAGTGTCTTAGTGTGAAATCTACACCGAAATTTGCAATTGACAGATTTAAAAGAACGACTTATCAAACGATGAAAAGTGCACGAAACAAATAACATAAAATCGGCGATATTTGTATTTTATTTTTATTTTTTTCTATTATTATTATTTTTTTTTTTTTGCAATGATAAACATGTTCTTATAAAATAATTAGATACAACACCACTTTAATCATAGAAAACAGATTGTGAAAAGTATTTATGCGAACTTTTTTCAAGACGCACGTTTTTACAATTCGACGGTTCAAGGACATTGTGTACTGGAAATGGAGAAATTGTTTTCCAGTCGTTAGTCCCGTTTTGTGTTATGCACTCAAATCCCGCGACTGTTTTATAATGAAGAGAGTGTGAAAATTAAAGGCGGAATGTAAATACAAAAACATAATTACATGTAAAGATAATCTTGTGCATGAAATATACTTGGTTAATCAAAACAATTCATTGATCATTTAAAGCAATCATAAATGGCAATTTATAATAATATTTTTTCATTTGCCTTGTGAAATTCCCCTAGCTGCAAGCTTGAGAGTTGTTGGGTTCATAATTGACAATGAACGACAAAAACCTTGTCACTTTGTATTAATACATATAAAATGCCGCTGAATACACAATCCGGAACTACAATACCATAGGTAAATAAACATGGCTATCACGTCACTTTTATATTTGAGACAAGCTTGAAAAACGCATGTACGACATTAATCAAATGAAATTTCAATAACATATATAGGCACCTGGCTGATATTCACCGTAATATTGACATTGTAAGAGACAGAGTTTAAAAAATCAAATGGTGTTTTTCATGGCCTATTGAAAGAATAGACAAGAACTGATCTGTCAAAACCATAAAACTAAAAAAATTCTTGAACAATTTGATCTTATAACATTTCTTCCTACCTTGGTAAAGATGCTACATTCCCTATTATTTCGAGACAATGTGTAATTGGTCAACTTTTCAATTAATTTTGTGTCTCGCGTGATGTAAATTTCATGTGATGTAAATTTCAATTTAAATAAGATTTACCAATGTATGCCACTTCCAGTGAAAATTGTCCGTTTCACATGCCGTGCTTGTTGACCGGAAAAACTGAAAAATCAGCTACAAGCTTTTAGTCAATATACTAGGGATACATAGCAACTCCTCAAAACTATACAAAACAATACATGGTTTAAGTGCTACAAAACTTCTTGCTAAACTTAAAACGATTATTTTCTAAACTTTGAGAGATATTTGCATTGCATCATTCGTACAGAATAAGTATACTCCTCACTGCTTTGCTGTCTAAACATTTGTTCGGTATCGAGTATGAATCTCAACCTAACAATGTCGACATTAATGGTCTTGCTAAGGCGCGTTTGCTTGCAAAGTTGTTGCCTTCATACTGACAATGAACATCATTTTAAAACAGTTCAAATGACTAACACAGCAAATGATCTTTTATCTCGTATATTGATTTGGTGGTTATTTTTTTAAAAATCGCAGTGACTCTTACCACCTAAATCGTCTTCAATAAGAAACTTTCTTCGTCCACTTGCCTTGAAAAAGAAAAACTCCGGTTTTCTCTATCCTACAACTGATCTGTAGGACTGAGTGGTAAAAATTTATTATCTACATAAGTTTTATTTAATTTGAGTTATTCATGTTAATCATTGTTTATAATATGCAGCATGCTGAATCAAAAATATGATACACCAGAAGACTCAATTTTTTTTAACTGATCTTATTTAATGTTTCTGATTTCTACCATAGATATAGGATCGTTAGTGTTCAATAAAACACGTAAAATTACTAGCAGCAGGGAACGTTTAATGGTCTTGCTTCTATAACGGTTATGTGTATAGCACGTGTGTGTATATTTCTGGCTTCATAAACTTCTTATGGCACGTGCTTCATTTGTTCATTAAATTGAACAAAGGGAATAAGACTCCAAAATACGAAATTTTGTATTTTTTGATTGAGAATTGCATTAAAATATTTTATTTTTCTTCGATGTAAAGAACCTAACTGTAAAACTAAAAATACCGTTTTAACAGCTCTGTATAAATCATTGTCTAACCTATGCTTTGTTACACATTTGGGATTCCACCATTTTTTCCAAGAAAATGAAGTTATACATTCTATGTATTTTAGTAAATTGCTTCTATGTCTACATGTAGTATCAATTTACTGAATCTTTATGTTATAACAGAAGAATAAATGATTTAAAAATAGTCATAAGGATATTATTGAATTCTATAATTACTAGAAGTGTCGATGTTGTGTGACGTAAACGGAAGTTTATTGATGATATTTGATATATAAAGATATATTTAGAAAATATGACGGTTTGTGGTGTATAGAGGTCCAATAATCATATATTTAGTATCTGGTATTAAAAAAATAATTTGTATGCCCATATTTTAGAGTTTAAATTACATTAATAATCTCCTTATATGGAAACCGTAATAACTGCAGATTGTTTTCATTCATATGTTTGCTTCTGATGCAATGAATTATCTAAATGACGATCTTTCGGAACATTTAAATCTTCAGACAGATGTTAAAATATGCTACTGGCTTCTATAAACACATGTTGACTAGCGTAAAATGAATTGTTTTTGGAACAGTATGTAGCTTTGGAGTTTTTTAATGCAGGATTCTAAATGTAACACATATATTATGAATATATTATAAATATTGATGAAGTCAAAAATGTTAGTAATTGGATCAGACATAGTTTCTTTCTCATCTGAGTTTCAAAAATTGACATAACTAGGTCAGTTAAGACTAAAGATATCTTCTTGTGATAAATAATTCATTGAAAGAGGAAGTGTAAGAAAAACAAAGAAAAAGGAAATTTGGCATGGTTACTTTTAGTGGTAAAACGTATAACACAGTCAGGCATTTTGCATTAGAATTTAAGTAATTTGATGGTAAATATATAACAAAAATAGCTGTTACATTTTTATGTGCCATATGTGTACATTTCGGAAAATCATTCCTCATCAGTGACACTACATTAATCATTTTTCACAAAGACAGCTTCTTGTCATACAGTACGGATCTGTTTTTAATTTGTTCAACTACTCAGATTATTTTGTTTTCTTCAGAGAAAATAAACTGTAGTAATTGTTTTAACATAATACTTCTTTATAAACCTATTAGAACTATTTGGTCATACATAAGTTACCAGTCTATTTATTAATTTATTTATTTATTTATTTATTTATTTATTTATTTATTTATTTATTTATAGTTTTTTATAATATGTGTACAGACAAATATATAATCCTACTACCTTTGAAACTCTGTGCAATGATTAGTCAGAGATCATCAGTTACTGTTCTAAAAATCGCATTGGATTAGTAATTTTCAATTGATAAACTAGCAAAATTTTTAGCCGTCTGATTTTTTAAATTTATTTAAAACCAAGGTTCCCTCATGCAAAACATTCCTAAACTGGATTTGGATTAATATAATTTTGGACCTTTAGATTCATAAATTTTCAACTGTTTGGCTTAAGTTTTTCAATTACCAAACCTTCTGGATCCTTGTGTCACTGAAGAGGAATGATGTTCCTAAATATGCACATTTTGCACATCAACATTTAGCAGGTTTTTTTATATATCTGCTAATAAATGATAAAAATAAAATTTGATGGGAATAGATGTAATTATTTAATATACTATACACCTGTTTGTACAAACAAATACTTGTTTTCAATTGAATACATATACGTAGATAATCTATGACTAAAAACATGTGTTTATAAGAAACGTGTATCGCCTTGAAGATGACCAGTATGAATTCCCTAGCCGATATTCAATTTCCCCCAGTCTGTTATTGACATTCGTAATTGAACGTTAAAGACGTATAATATATCCATAAAATTGACCTTACAGATATATAATTGGTTATTTAACGAAAGGAATGATACAGCATTACAAAGTAATTACGGGTAAGTTATTATAAAGCTCGTTTCCTTGTTACCACAGCTACAGACCTATCATACGATGTATTAGAAAATAAACAAAGTTCAATCGGTAAATATCCTTTGTTTAGAGCAAGAAAGAATGAGCCATGTTTCATTGTCTGTGACTTGATGTATTAAATAAAAAAATGCCTCTTGAGATTTTAAGTTTTCAATAAAAGACTAATGAATTCAAACTACTGGCATTCCTGAAAATTTACGTTGTTCACTCACGTTTTTAAACAATATTGCAATTCAGCAATTACAATTAGAACTCTCTCTCTCTCTCTCTCTCTCTCTCTCTCTCTCTCTCTCTCTCTCTCTCTCTCTCTGATCCATGGAGATTATCTCCATCTATATTTTAACGTTTAAGTTCAGCAAACTTTAACAGATTAATCCTTTTACTTGTTTCATTCTTGAAGAAACATGTAAAATAGTTCAAACTTTCAAGCTATTTGTTTACATAGAAAGCTGTTGTCTAGGTCACCAGGCATTTTTAGAACTTTTTTAATTTAATTTTTTTTACTTTCAAAAAAAGTAATATTAAGTTCCATCGTCCTTGTCTTGATGTACGGATTTTAACCCGAGTTTGTTTGCTAGCGTTTTTTTTACCCTTTATGAATTTCAATACGAAAGTCATGTATTGGAAGTTATTTTTCAAACAATTCGAAAAAAAGATTACAAAACTTTGTGTAAAGCGTAAACAATGATTGGATAACTAAATTCCATTGCCTAGTTCCTCTTGGAGTTATGTCCCATTGAAATTGTTTAGACTTGAGAAATCCTCTAAAATTTGTCAGATGATTACATAACATTAAGGGAATGTAATAACAGTTTATGAAAATGTGCAAATTTGCAAATTATTATTTTAAGATTATTTGCCTATCCATTTTAAGAAATGGATCTTTGAAGTAATTTTTTTTAAAATTTAAAAATTTAATTTGAAGGAAATACTCAAAGCTATTTGAAAAAAAATGTTGATTAGTTTGTTCAATCGATTATTAAATCTTTGTTTCTTATCAAACTGTTTTGTTATTTTTTAAAAAAATCATCATTAGTGATGAGAATTATATCATTATAAGGAATTTATGTTTTAAAATATCAGATAAAAATTCTAATAAATTTATCTTAACTGATGTTTTGAATTTGTACGTTTAAATAATCATTTCAAGTTTAAATAACTTAGTCCAGGTGTTAACAAAACTCTATGGAAAGTATAAACAACGATGGAAGCTGCGCATATTACAAACTAGATTATCTAATTATTAATTATCAGAAGTTTATAAAACTTGATCTAGTGTAAACAGTGTAAACAGTAATAAAAGATTACTTCCTGTTAAACACGTGCACATCACAAACAAATTATCTACTGGCGGGAATAACTATTACACTAAATTTGTTTTGTATTAACTGCAATTATCAAGTTGGATAGTATTAAACAGTGCTCCTATCTCTTTCATTGTTGTTTACAACATTGTGTTATTAATCTAATTATAGTGGGCTAAAGTATAAACATTGTTTACAACATTCATAATGACCTCTTGTTGGATAAAAGTCACACCAATTAATTACTTTTTGATATACTTGTTAACAACAATTGGGAAATCAAAATCAGGGATAAAGGGTCTATATAAAAAGAAGACAAAAGGCTTGCTTGAATAAAAAAAAAAGATTTGATCTCAGCTCCTGTACAAGGAGTATGTTTTAATATAAAGTTTGTTGTAACAAATAATATAGCGTAACAAGGCGTGATTATATTAAAATGACAACACACTGTATTCTAACATTATGCCATTAGAATATAAACAATTAAAGCTACTACGTAAAATGCAACATTTAGAATTCGTTAAAGTTTAGGGAATTATTTTTAAAAAACTTATATAAGATGTGAAAGAAATTCGTAAAAGGTTCAGCAAATCACGCAAAATTATAATACATTATGGTTTTTCTTCTCAAAACAGATGATTTAGAAGAATTTGATTGTCACAAAGATAATGATAAAAATAATAATAAATAACTAGTAAGAATATAAGCAATTACAACTAATTAAGTTTCCATCTGCTGAAATAGCATTTTCGTAGTAAAGGTCCCTAAAACAAATCGGATAATTAATTTATGAGAGAATGATAAGTGTTACTTTTTTCAAACAGTATTTTGAGTGGCATCACAAGGCATAAAAAGATTTCAAGTATTTCAAATTTGTTTCGCAAAACATCACTTTTCAAAATGCATAATAGTTGGTATTTTGCATTGATACAGAATTACATAAACGTACTGAATCACATGTCACACAGTTCAGACAATTCAGTAGTGGATTTTGTGTGTTATACATTACGCAATTCGAACACAATGATTGGAATTCTGAAGTTAAACATTAATATTGTAGCTAATTAACTGAATTTGCAAATTAGAGAGAGACAGAGAGAGAGAGAGAGAGAGAGAGAGAGAGAGAGAGAGAGAGAGAGAGGAAAAAACAACTTTCAATTCAGTGCCATCAAAGTGGTTAAATCCATTTAGAAAAATGAGCTAATTAAAAATTCACGCTACATTTTAAGTTAATTTTTTTTTGGACGGTTTGATATATGAAAAAGATGCACAACTGCAAAGTAAATTACTCATGAACATAAACAATATAAAATAATAAACGTTTGTTTTATCCCGGTAATCAGATTAAATTAGGCATTCTTAATTGATAAAAGTTACTTGTAATTAATGTTGTGCATTAACTGTAATGGACGAAAAACAACCTAAATGATGTTACGTGGTACAAAACATCGGATTTGTCTTGGATAAACCTGTTTCAATATAAAAACCTTACTATGAGGCAGAATCTTTTATAATTTATGATAGATTATAATTATCTACCATATTTTATTATATTTGAAGTCGATATTTGGTATAATTAATCCGAAAATACAACAAACAGCAACGATATCGATTAGTGCAAAAGTGTTAGAAAAATAGACAACACCTCTGTTATACCTAAATAACTAAGTTAAACAACTTTTTGGTTTCTTTAGTTTGTTTGGCTTCTTTTTCATTCAACTTGTGTTTATTCCTATTTCTTATTGCACTGTGTTCCAAAATAACAGGAAAATCGTTTTAAAGGAACAGAAATACACTATATGTAAATGGAAGTGCATATTTTAAAAAATCTGGAAAACTTACAATTCAATTCGATAATCTTTTAAGCTTTAAACCTATACAGTGTATAGCAGCAATGCATCCAAGGCGGCAAATATAGAGCCTTACTTAACATACAACTACTTTACATGGAAACTTTAATTCATTATATATACTTAACCAAAGATATCATGTATAATAATTGATATTTGGGTTCATACATGTTTTGATATTTTTACTATTGCATTGTTGGTAGAAACATTTCATAATGAACCAGAAATGATATCTGGTTGTTACTAAATAAATTGCAGTGTAGTTGTAGAGAGCAAACAGTAAATTAGGTGAGCAGAGATCACTAGTGTGGCATTTAATCAGGTTACTGAAAATCTGTAATTCTCATAGGTTTCTATCATTGCTTCGCAGCAACGAACTTTTCCGTAAAACACAATACCTAGTATTAGTGAAGGATAAACAATCTGTACTCGCTGACATAATATTTTATAATCTCATAAGAAATTATAAATGATGATTATAATTTGTTATAACTGTAGGTAATTAATTAAAATAAGCCCCAAGATAATTGAAAAACAACAAACAATTTATACACTTGTATTCGTCAAAACTGAAAATGTTTGAAAGAAACACAACACTGAACATACCATTAAAGTACTGAAATAATAAAGTTGTACATAATTTTTTTATTCAAAAGTTACAAAATAGTAGAATATACATTTCCTTGTTTTGAATTCCCTTCAGCAACCTACACGCTTTTTCCCGTTTAATTTTTTTTAATAAAAACAAAGGAGGGTCGATTTTTTTAAGTTGCTTACTTAAAAGTAAATTTTGTGGTACAAAATTGGATTATATTTATCGTTGTATTGTCGTGTATTGCATGAAATAGTCTTATTGTTATGCTGAGGCTTAATGTAAACATCGACTTCAGGATAAGAGGACAAGCATTTTATGTATCAAATGTATGTACATATCGATGACAACTTTATTACTTACTATTTAAGAAAATACAAAAGTACCCAATATTTAGATTCAAGAATGTTGTGATGTTCTAATTGCATTGTTGGTACGAAAATTGCAAACTTAAGATTTCGTGATATCTGTTAGTGTAACTTGATTAATCACAATGAAGTTTTAAAGAACGAACATTAAATCAAGTAAGCAGATATCACAAGTGTGGCATTTAATCAGGTAACTAAAAATCAAGTCAGCAGAGATCATAAGTGTGACATTTAATCGGGTAACTAAAAATCAGTCAGCAGAAATAAAAAAAATGTGGCATTTAATCAGGTAGCTAAAAATCGATCAGCAGAGATCACGAGTGTGGCATTTAATCGGGTAACTAAAAATCAGTCAGCAGAAATAAAAAAAATGTGGCATTTAATCAGGTAGCTAAAAATCGATCAGCAGAGATCACGAGTGTGGCATTTAATCAGGTTACTAAAATATCATTGCATTTTATTTATAGCTTAGCAGCAATGAAGTTGTCCGTAACAAAACAAACACATAAATATCATTAGTCAGGGATAAACAGTCTGTACTTGTTGACATGATATTTTATAATCCCATAAGAAATTATTAATGATGATCATATTTTGTTATAACTTCGGGTGGTTCATTAGAATAAGCCCCCAGATAATTGAAAAAAAAAGAAATAAATTACATTTTTTGTCAGAACCGAGAATTGCCGAAAGTAATACAACACTGGAGATCCTATGGCAGTACTGAAATAAAAAGGTTTTTTTTATAAATGTTTTATACGAAAATCAAGAATCTACACTTTCTTTTGTATGTGATCCCCAATCAGCAAACCTACACGCTGTTTTTCCCGCTATTTAATTTTATCGATAAAATCAATGGAGGCTCAATTTTTTTATCACATTTAGATTTATAACTAAACAAAATGGCAAATCGATTGTTTTGAAGTTGGTTCAAATGTAATCAGTTTCACTTTTTAAGTACAATTTTGTGGTAAAAATTGAATTATATGTATTGCTTTTTATCGTGCTTTGTATGTGATAGTCTAATCGCTTCGTGCTGAGTCTTTATGGAAACATTAACATTAGGATAAATGAAAGTTTTTCCTTAACTGAACCAACCATTAGAACGTTATTTTACATAAAGACAGTTTTTAAATTAAATACAACATAAAATGCCCCGTTATTTTAAACAATTATAGAGATGTTTGATTTTGACATCTTCCTTTAATCTATTTTTTTTCAAAAAAGCAGATCAGCTGTATAACTGTTCTCCAACGTAAAAGAACATGCATTCATTCTACCAACCGCCAGCTATAAAATATGGTTTAGGTGACTGAATGGTATACAAAAGTCAATATCAAAGTCAAAAGATATACAATACTATGAGTCTAAGAGAAAGGAGGAGGCACCCCTTCCGACACTAGTTTGTATCAGAAAATCCTGGGTTTTTGAAATAGAAATTACATGTATTCTGACCCTACACATAGCCACCAGGCATTACGTATGTAAGGATCAGAGGAAATTCAGACTACAAGTGCGTTTGGGTTCGGACTAAAGTTCAGACTAAACGGTTCTCGAAGTTGTTGCCAAATATTGCTAATTGAAAGACGTGTACATTGTAAAAACGACCAAGATGAGTACACTTGTACCAAAACCTTTGCCAAATTCCCTTATTACAAATTTAAACAGGTTTCTTGTGAGCTTAATGAAGGTAGTTCTTCCAGAAGTCATATCTAATTCCAGGTCGCCATAGTAATGAAATATTATTTATTTTAATGATAATACAAATAACCTTTATCTGTGCAGAGACAATAGAATTGTGAGTTGGTTGATTTGAATAGAATTTTAGCTGGAATTGCGAACTAGCTTTAACGACAATGTCAATAAACACACTTCAAAAGGATTCGTTTTTGGCCATTTAATCTTTAGCTTGTGAAGTTAGGATATATTAGTGAAATAATTTTATTGCACGTCATGCAATCAGCGACTGATATATCTTACCACTATCTTAAACCCCATGGAATTCATAGAGTGAATATCTCAAAACACCTATAGTGTTGTTATTATTCTAAACAGACTTATTTTCCGTTCATGTAAAAAATATTTAAATTGCATAATATAAAAAGATAATTAAACGGTTTATCATCAAAGATCTCGCCTGATTTGATTTTATATGACAGCAATATTGATAGCTAACATTTAAGTTAATAGATTTATTGGTAACGAAACAATAAAAAGTCAAGATTCTATCAAAGTGCTTAATGATTTTGTGGCAAGTTGATACTGTAGAAAACTGATGACAGTGTTAAGCGACCTAGAAGGAAGTTTAATAACGATATCGCTTACTTGTTATGACTCAAAAGAATACTGATAATACGATTATATCACCGAAGACTTAATCACAGGACTTGTAGTTTACGTTCAAGTTGATTCTGAACTATATTGTACTTGGTTAGATTTTAGTATTTGAATTTGTGTTTTGGTAATCACGCTGATTGATTTCATACCCGAAAGTTGAAAATTCAAGTTAGTCCCATTAGACTAGTAGACCTATTTAACTTGGGGAAATAATAAATTAAATTAAACGTAGAGTATAACCATCCACAAAAATTATTTTGGAAAAAAGTATAAAAATTTTAAGACTATAAAATAAAAACAAACAACTTGAACCATTTTCTGGGATTTTTGGTGTTCTTGCAAAAAAAAGAAAAAAGAAAAATTGGAAGTACTTAAAACATATATAAAAAAAACTTTAAACACATTTCAATCATCCTAACCAAAATGTTATTTTTGAGACGAAATGATGATTATGATATGGAATACCAGGCATATGTACATATATAACACTGCGTTTATGTGGTGAACATTAAACAAAAAATAATAAAATTTTCATTTTCTTCTGTGTTCTTCCAAATCAGATTATGTAAAATCAGCTTTTTTTATTCGCTTTTGTCCGTTTTTAGATGGATCTTTTTTATCAAACAGGTATATCTACTTTTACGATTCAAATTTTAGATGCATTATCTTGTACATGAATGCATAAACTATCCGTTTTATTTGAGATGAGTCAATCCTTTTTGTGGAGAAAAACTTGCAGTTGAATTTGAAATTCAAAAACCATTAAAATATTAATGAATTTGGACATGTTGTATTTTTTCATTCATAGTTAATGTATAAAACTTGTTTTCTGAAAAATCGATGCCATACTATTGAATAAGGCGTGCCATAAAATTTAAATGCATATCCGTAAACAACTATTTAAATTATAATTAAGAAACATAGATAAAACATGTCTTAATGAATGGAGTTGTAAACATGTTGAAATCGATATTAAAAAATAAATTATAATTAAGAAACACAGATAAAACACGTCTTTATGAATGGAGTTGTAAACATGTTAAAATCGATATTTAAAAATAAATTATAATTAAGAAACATAGATAAAACACGTCTTTATAAATGGAGTTGTTAACATGTTAAAATCGATATTCAAAAATAAATTATAATTAAGAAACACAGATAAAACATGTCTTTATGAGTGGAGTTGTAAACATGTTAAAATCGATATTCAAAAATAAATTATAATTAAGAAACACAAATAAAACATGTCTTAATGAATGGAGTTGTAAACATGTTAAAATCGATATTTAAAAATAAATTATAATTAAGAAACATAGATAAAACACGTCTTCATGAATGGAGTTTTAAACATGTTAAAATCGATATTTAAAAATAAATTATAATTAAGAAACAGAGATAAAACACGTCTTTATGAATGAAGTTGTAAACATGTTAAAATCGATATTTAAAAATAAATTATAATTAAGAAACACAGATAAAACATGTCTTAATGAATGGAGCTGTAAACATGTTAAAATCGATATTCAAAAAATAAATTATAATTAAGAAACATAGATAATACACGTCTTCATGAATGGAGTTGTAAACATGTTAAAATCGATATTCAAAAATAAATTATTATGAAGAAACATAGATAAAACACGTCTTTATGAATGGAGTTGAAACATGTTAAAATCGATATTCGAAAATAAATTATAATTAAGAAACACAGATAAAACATGTCTTAATGAATGGAGCTGTAAACATGTTAAAATCGATATTCAAAAATAAATTATAATTGAGAAACATAGATAAAACATGTCCTTTATGAATTGAGTTGTAAACATTTGAAATCGATATTCAAACACTAAGTTTTAATTCCTTATACCTTAAAAATTTTAAAAAACTAACAAAACATTTCTTTTAATGTTGTAGTAAGGTGGTTTATTTGTGTCCGTCTTTTTTTAACTATTGAACTGTTTTACAGTGATGTTCATTGTCAGTATGAAGGCAACAACTTTGCAAGCAAACTTATCATAACGCGCTAACAAATTGTTTTAAAATGATGTTCACTGTCAGTATGAAAGCAACAACTTTGCAAGCAAACGGAATAATGCGCAATGAACATCATTTAAAAACAGTTCAATTGTTATATTTTCGTTGAATATTTAAAAAAAAAATTATTCATTGCTTTTAAGAATAAAAATCCCCATCTATAACACATGCACATCGGGGAGTCCAGTAGACATAACAGATGAATTTAAGACCGAGAACAACACATTATTTATCCGCACTATTTTTTATGTTGGGTAACAACGGGGAGTTTTGGTTTGAAAAAAATATAGTGTTATCAGGTATTTTGATGGTGTTTTCTCGATTTGTCATTAACATAATGTATTTTGAGGATATAAAATAATAAATATAAAAAAATGAATATCAACATAAATGTGTTCTTATTTGTGAACTTTATTTCGGTCGAAAATTAGGTGTACCTGTGTTGCAAAAATGTTTGAAGTAAAAGATTGCACGCTATATGTCAGAAGTGAAATTTTTAATCTAAAAACGGGCGAAACTGTAGCAGAGGAATAATTTTCAATAACCAAGCATGTGGGTTTTAAATCTGCACCGAGATACTAGTATGTGAGTGTAGACAGGGATTTACAAAGAGATTTTTTCTGGAATGTCCACATTGTTATGTTGAGATTCGCTTTTACATTATGTGCCGAGCTTCATACTCGGTATCGTTCAAATGTAGACAGTAAAGCAGTGAGAAGTATACTTATTCTCTATGCCTGTTGCAGTGCAAATATCTCTCAAAGTTTAGAAAATGATCGTTTAAAGTTAACAAGAAGTTTTGTAGTACTTAAACCATGTATATAGAGTTTTGAGGAGTTCCTACTGTATCCCCAGTAAACTGATTAAAAGCATGTAGGTGATTTTTCGGTTTTTCCGATCAACAAACACAGTATGTGAAAAGAATTAATTTCACTGGATGTGTCATACATGCATGAATATAAAACAAAAATACCAGTCCTTGTTCATGTGTGAATCTAATTCCAACTGAAATTTTTATCACTTGAAATTTAAATCCCATGAGACACAAAATTGATTGACAAGATGTACTATTACACAATGCCTCAAAATAAAAAGGGATACAGCAGCTTTGCCAAGGTAGGAAGAAAATTTTATAAGATCCGATTGTTCAAGTATTTTTTTGTGGTTTGATGGTTTTGACAGACCAGTTCTTGTCTGTTTTTTCAAAGACACTATTTGATTTTTTAAACCTCGTCTCTTAAAATGTCAATATTACGGTGAATATCAGCCAGGTGCTTAAATATGTTATTAAAATTTCATTTGATTAATTTCTTTGGTTTTATTTTGTGCATTTTAACCTTGAACCGTTCTTGTAACATTTCGTAAAAATGCGTTCTTCAAACTTGTCTCGAATATAAACAAAAGTGACGTGATAGCCATGTTTGTTTACCTATGGTAATGTAGTTCCGAATTGTATATTGCATTTTTTATGTATTCAAACACGGAGTGACAAGGGTTTTGGCGTTCATTGTCAATCATGAACGCAACGACTCTCAAGCTTGCAGCTATGGGAATTTCACAAGGCAAATAAAAGTATTCCGCTATAAAGAGACGATTAAGTTTTAGAGTCTACTTAATAACAGCGATTGGTTGAGCTTCAATTTCCTGCCTGGTGTCAATGTATGCTGGCTAATGTTTAATGTTTAGGCCATGGATATTATTCAGTATTTTGTCTGAACGAAAACCTCCCTAAACATATCCAGTAACCTACAGGTAAAATAATACGATTACAAGTTGAAAGAAATGATACCAGAATAGTAATGTGTCTTTTTTCAAGTTCTCCGCAAACAAGCAACAATTGCCAATAAAGATGAAATCTAACAAAATAGTATTTGATGTAATGTGCAATATTTGAATATTTTATTTTCTCAAAAAACCAAACTATTTAAGAAGTATTGTTTTGATAAACAAATGCTTCTAATACATAATAATCAAATAAGTCGATATTAAACAATATTGTGTGTTCGACCATAGACAATAGTTACACAAATTACATAACAGTGACTTATCTCAAATGCATTATTTATAAGTAACATAATAACTCGTTAATTTCTTTAAAAATGTTCTCATTAAAACCATCATAACGTGTATGCAACAAAGGAAATATTCACTAATAATTCTATAACCATCCATTAATATTTTATTGGAAAAACACGATACCAACAAATTGCTTTTTAAGCGAATGAATAGTATTTAATTATTACACAACGATAACTGAACAAAAATATTGATGAATATTTCATGACCACCATCACGGAGTTTAAATGGTTAATATAATAATCGTGAATGCTGATACTCTGATTGAATGATATCTATTGAAATAGAATGCCATACAATTTATATTTTGTGCCAGACAATATATATGCTAACTTCATTGATTATAAAACTCAAGACAATTGACGAAAATGAGATAAAATACGTACGGTCAGTTACATATTGATTACGTTAGTTATCGGTAGGAAACAAATACTGGTATTTAATGATTAAAAAGAATAGAAAATAATGGTGGAAGAAGAATAATTTGGTTTTTAACGGTAATAATGTATAATGTGATGGTGCATTTGAGATAGGTATACATATTGCCCAAGCGGATTACAAATTACTTGTTAGCTGTTTATTTCATTTCCAATGAATTAACCTTAAACGTTGTGAAATATAACGAAAATGTCTCCACAGTCTGCTTTGTATGAGCTTAGTTATATTCTTATTAATAGGTAATTTCAGTAAAAGTCTTTTTTCACGTTTTCCGTCATTGTTTGATTAACAGATATGATTTCTGATAACGATCGTGAAACGCTGTTGAATCCAATAAAACGCTTTTATTTAAGAGCGATAATAGACTAAATTCGTGTCGTAACGTCTTAAGATAGATAAAGTAATTGGGACGTTAAATTTCCACCCCTTCCATAATATCTAAATCTGCTTAAGTATACCAATCAGATGTTTTATTGTGTATATTTAAGAAATAATAAAAGTGAGAAACAACGATCCTTACACTTCTTGTCATAAATAATCCAAGTCCATGTTCGTAATTTCTTTATGTATTGCGTTTATAGGGACTACTGCTTGTAAATCAAAAGAAAGACATGGCAAGAACCCGTCTTCAAAAATACCACATGACTGGATATAATTAATTCATTATATTACCAGTGCCTGGCCAGTGTCTTGGAAGTCTCTTTATTACTGATTGTATCTTGTCTTGTATTCTCGTTTTGTTTGTTGTTTGCTGTATAATGTTCTAGAATCCTTGACAATTAACAATGTCATAAATTTTAGCTATAATTTTCATATCCTTTCTTAAAATATTGAAGTCATTAAAATTGTGCTTTATAAAAACAAAAAAAAATCTAGCATATTTCGATTTTCAAATTGCCCCTTCTTTCTCTCCCTCTCTGGAGAAAACTATGTAATAATCTGTTATAGATAAAAAAGTACATATAGCCACACATACTAAATTATGGTGGTATGAACATTTGATATTTTTAAATGTCAAATGTTAATATTATTGAGATAGGAAACATGAAAAATAAACTTACATAAACAATGATAAAATATCGTTTAAAATGAACACAATTTAAATGTCAAATGTCTAGTGTAACATTAACCGTATATAAGAAGAACGTACTTTTTATGTCAGTCAGATATTTATAAATGTTCTATTTTAACACAGAGCCTTAAATTGAAAACATCTTAATTAATTTATCATTGCTGTAGATTTATTTAACTTTCAGAAGTGAAATAAGTTAGCTTGGGAAATGACAGAGTATCCCTCTACTGATTAAGGTTCATTATCTGAATCGAATCTTCACTTTTAAAAATTATGGATTAAAAGTAGAATGTCAAGTTGTCCTTCTGAATAACTTTAAACAATTTCACATAGTACCAAAAAGTAGAAAGATCAAACTTTAAGTGCCTTTAAAATATCTTTATAAAATGTTGAAAGAATTCTTATAAATGAGTAAATTTGTTTAAAACTAACATTTATTCCCTCATGCAAAGCATTCCTAAGCTGGATTTGGATTCATATAATTCAGGAATGAATTTCTGAAATGTGCTCATATGGCACGTCAAAATTAACAAAAGTATTCCTGATAAACATTTGCCAATTACTAATTTATTTAATTATTAATTGTTTGAATAAACATTCGTATGCAAATTGTTATATTCCTAAATGTTTGTGTTAATTTATTATTTTACTGCAGATGTATGTTAATCAACTTAACAACAACGAAAGTAAAAATAATATCAATTTTATTGTTTTATAGATGTTGCAATGTAGAAGAGAAGATGTTATTTAGACTTGAATATCTCTTTTGAAAATCATATTTAAAGAAAAACAAATTTCCGTTTTCTCTGTACTAGTAATGAATTTCTTGCAGGCTAGGGTCTGTCTCCTATTCACAGTATTCATAGACTGACAGTAAATATATAACAAAAATACTTGGTAAATTTTGATGTGCCATATATGCACATTTAGTACTGAGGTAAGTTGTTTTAATATTAGCAAACCATGTATAATGTTCTCTGTTGGCATGAAAATATTTTGAATTATGTTAATCTTGATTAGGCTTGGTACAACGGACAAACTTAAGCGTTTGAATTAAAGTTTACACAGTTCCTTAAACCTGAAATACTGTTTGCTATGTCTTGTCTTGTTTGAAGTGTTTTTGATTGTTTGTCGCTTTTTATCTCTTTCTCCCACTTCACAAAACAATCAAACACATTATGATCCCACAATCTGTTACTACTCGCATTTGTCATATGTCTGTCATCTCTAACATTTCTCACTCATACACTTGTGTTTTTATAAGTTCTATAGAAGGTTTAATTTTACACCATCATCTTCTAAACTTTTATGATACTCGTTCATTAGATGAAGCATTTTGTCATTGAGACTATCTTCTGCAAAATGATTTCTCATTCTTGATTCTGGTTTTTAAAAAAAGTGGTTTTGCGTTAATTTTTTATGAATAGGGAAGGATGAGCTATTCTATAACATACCCTATGAATATGTCGTTTGAAAGTGTTTTGATTCTATGAAATTTTACCAAGATTAGCTTCTTTTACGGTGTGACAACTTGCCACTGTTTGAAATATTGTTTCTAATTTTTTAAAAGAATGTGAAATATCTATAATAAAACAGTCCTTTTAGTTTAAACTGTAAATGTTATTACAAACAGGTGATATAGTTCAGAATGCTGAAATTAAATAAATAACTTAAATAAATTAATACAGGTGTATTGATTCTGATATTTCCGGGTATTATTATCTATAAATCACGGATTAAAGACCTATTTATTTATAAATTATAATATTCGAATCGTTATGTATGTAATGTATTATACCTTTTTTGCAATTATGAGAACAAAAACGCTGGAATTGGAACTACTCCTGATGTTTTAAAGAAGCGTCGTCTGTCGTGCGTAAACTTTTTACATTTTAATCTTCTCCTCCAAAACCACTGGGCCATATTTAATGAAACTTGATAACCATCATGCTTGGGTGAAACCCTTTCAGATTTGCACAAATAAAGAAGTAATGTCCCCTTGGGGCCCCATAAGGGGGAAATAGTGAAAAACTCTAAAAATCTTCTCCTCTGAATGTACAAGAGATATACCTTAATTATTTGATAAATAACATTGTTAGGTCATCTAGTTTTAGATTTGCACAAATGGTAGACATGGGGCTCAAAATGATGAAATGGCAAGGCACTTAGTGGGGCAATTGCTAAAAAATAATATACTTGTCACTTTATCTTGAAAACTATTAACTTTTTGTATAGGCATGTATATTAGAATATTGTAGGTATTGACATGGCAATTATTTTGATATATGGTCCAAGGTCATATGTTCAAAGGTCAATGTCACAGCTGCGAAAGAATACTTAAATTGCTAAATATCTTGAAAACTATTAACTTTTTGTATTGGCATTTATGTTAAATATTGTAGGTATTGACATGATGAACATTTTGATATATGGCTCAAAGTAATATTTTCAAAGGTCAAGGTCACAGCTGCAAAAGAAGACTGAAACTGCTAATTATCTTGAAAACTATTAACTTTTTGTATAGACATGTGTATAAGAATATTGTAGGTATTGACATGACGATCATTTTGATATATGGTTCAAGGCCATGTATTAAAAGGTCAAGGACATAGCTGCATAAGTATACTGAAATTGGTTAATGATTTGGAAATTATTCATTGCACTACAGTTACCTCATGCGTATTAGCTGCTTATAAATGAAATGTGACTGGATATTTCTGATTAAGTTTTCTGGGAGTTCTTAACTTGAGAAAACTTGTAAAGTTTCTGTACTTGATATTTTGTCTTTTGCATTTTACAAACAATTTTGGAGATATCCTCAGGTAAGCGTTATAAGGCGCATGGGCCTCTTGTTAAAAAATAGAAACAAGTTTTTGAGATCTTTAGATAAAAAGTACTTATCAGTAATTACTTAACTTGTTTTTACTTTTCTTTATATCCACCTTGTATAACATTAAATAAAATTATGATACAATGAATATTTTATACTGGTATTTGTTTGTATTTAAGTAATATGATTTATGACATGTATATAGGTACTCGGTGCTGTGTACTAGAACACTCTTCTTTAATTGTGCTACATGCGGTTTCCTTAATATATAAGAAATCGTAACAAATTAAATATTTAGAAGTGCGAATTAACTTTTATGGGTTATTAGTCATTTGAAGAAGATTTTGATATATATAGTCTATGTACCAACTAGAAGGTCAAAAAGTGCATAGAACGAAGTATATGTTGTAATAGCAGAGGGTACATTGTTTTACGGTTTTATGATGCCCAATGCACCCAATTTACCTTAAAAAGATTATACCTTAGAAATAACAGTATTATGTCCTTAAACCCTTCCTGGTTTGCATCCTTGGGCATCACCATTATTAGGAAATCTTGTTTAATTAATAGTATTTCAAATTTGCATAAAAGAAAAAAAACATTATCACTTGGGGTAGGATCTTGACTTTTAAAAATAAAATCGGAAATAGCAGCTTGTTGATTACGTAACATTTTAATTTTGAATCATTGCGTGTATGTAAGTGACTAAGTATGCTTCCAAAAGTCACAAAAATATTTTGTGACAATATTGATACCTGTTTTGTCAAGTGCAATTCTAATGCTTGTCATTTTTATAATTATTATTATTATTATCATTATTATTATTATGAATGTTATTTTCGCGATATTTGTTTTCTGGAATTATATACAGTCTAACTTGTGTTAGCGGCCACTTGTATAAACCGGCCACTTGTCTATAACGGCCATATCTTATTCCCCCCGATGAATTTTGTTCTTTATTTCACCTCTATATAGCGGTCACTGTCTTATGCGGCCAGCGGCCACCATTTTTCCGACCCCAAGCTTCAACAGAACTGTATATAGCGGCCATTTGCAATGTTTACGAAACTTCGTCCGTTTCCGGAAATTTCCGGAACCAGTCGACATAAAACAAAAAAATTCCATAATGCAACACTGTTTATATGTGTCTAAGCGGCCATATTGGGTAAAGCTTACATCCCGATAAGACATTGACATTTTTTCAATTTTATAACATGCAGTAATATTTGATGTTTTTTCTTTATGTCATAGTAAACGGAATGCATTGACTTTAGAACAGCGAGTAGAATTGTTTAATAAATCTGTATAGGAGAAATTAAGTACTAGGTAACTCGCGGAAGTTATGGTGTTGGACGAACCCAAATCAAAGCTGTGATATCAGACTATGAAGCAAATGTATCTTGGGAAATAAACCGATTGTGCTGTTCTACCACTAACGGACATTAATTTCGTTAGTTTGGAAATCGTACAACGATGCGATATCAAGTCATTTCGGCACCAGTGTAAAAAGTCATTTCGGCAACGATATGATTTTGGCATCAATTTAAATTTAATTCGGCACCGACTTCGATTAAATTCGGCACCAGAAAAAAATATTTTATCATTTATTTTTATTTATGTTTGTGTACGATTTTTATATTAAAAATTAATAGTTATTTTTAATAAAGATATGCAAATAGTAAATTTGACAGTTACAAATGACACAGATAATTACTACTCTGATCACTAAGCCGTGTAATTCATTATGTAACAACTTCCTTTGAAGTCTGAATTAGCAAGAGTGTGATATGGGACTGAAGTGACCCAATTATGTTTGTATAGGTGTAAGGAAGCGTGATAAGAATAATACTTCACTATGCAACACCCCTATAACTAGCAAAAAAAAAAAAAAAAAAAAAAAATAGAGAGAAAAGATCATTTAGACATATGAATGTTGCCAGGCCGGTGTGGTGCAAAGGATTTGTAAATTCCTGAAAATGTTGATTAAATTGATGTTAAAAATTTTTTTTTTTCTTGGTTAATCTCAAGTTATAAAAGAAACAATTTCTCACAATATGGTTAGCTATATTCAGTTTAATTTTGGTACTAAAATGAATAAAAAGAACGGTTCAGATAATAATTTTTGACGATCGTTGATCAGAGAACTTGTCTATAAAGGCCACCTGTCTATAAAGGCCACTTTGGCCGCATCCCTTGGGTGGCCTTTATAGACAGGTTTCACTGTATATACTAGTATTATCATATGTACTCTGACAAAGGAGAGGACTTATATAGGCAATGCCTACTGTCCAATCCTATTCAAAACAAATGTTTGAATAAAATATTGTTTAAATTAATGCAGGATGGCTTACAATCAGCGTTTTCAACAGAGCTACCTCTGACAGTATGGCAGTAGTGTTTAAGGTATTTATTAAACCTTCAAACAAAAATCTTTTATCATCTTAATTTCATCGAACTTTAAACTTATGGTAATGAAAGCTGCCAAAAGAAAAACACGATAACGTTATTTCCTGGAAACAATGAGAACTAAATGATGCCATAGCTATGATTACAAGATTTAAACATAAAATTTACAAATACAGCTTAGTAAAAATGATTCGTAAACAAGTTAACGTTAAGTTTTAATAATTTTAATTTCAAAATAAACAGGTGCTAGAAATATGCTATATTCAATAACGAAATAACAAGTGCATGTTTTCCACAACACTGCGAAACAAATACGGTTACAAACGTTTTATTATCAGTCAGTTAATTGCTGCTTACAGTACTAAATTGTTGTTTATTTTTCTGTTGTTTATCTTAAGTTTATCACATACATCGAGTTCAATTATCCCACATATTCATCACAAAAAATAGAATCATGAATGAAACGCTATGCTTATCTCACACACTGATTTCAGTAGTCAATCCCATGCTACAATTAATCAATCAATAGATTCTGATCAGCCCCTCCATAAGTTTATCTTAACTTTTAAATCATCCTTCAGAAGCTGCTACTACTGAATGGTGTAAAACGTACAATTATGCATTTTTTAAAAAGCAAGTTATAATTCACTGGAGAAATTTATAATTAGGAAAATTGTATTCCAAATCGTTTTATATAAAACCGAGAATTGTATATTGTTTGTTTTGAAATAAAGGACCCGTGCCTCATGTCTTTTTCAAATAAAGCAGATAAACAGGTCCATTTCTTGTTTTACAATCAGTTATGTTAAATCATTGTTTTTGCAAAATAGATATATGATTTTTTACTATTAGTAAATATTTACTTGGAACTTTTGGTATTTCAATATATCACGTGTAGACGATGAGAAAAAGATAAAGAAATATTTTATACTCTCAGTTTCCATTATATGTATAACATTGATAGATATTTTAACATTACTAAATCTTCATATGAAGACGTAAAATCTGACTATAAAACTTGGAAATTTACACGTGTCTGTTCAAAAAGACGATTAACAGTTAAACACACACACACACACACACACACACACACACACACACACACACACTGAGACAGTTTATAAAGGAATACCAAGATAATCAAATACACAAATATGCCAATCCATATCCAAAACACGATCCCAAAAATAATATTAAAACGTTGAAAACCAGCTATTTCGGTTAAACACGTGAACATCCACCAGGGAAGTGAGGCTGCGGAAGGGTAAGCATCTACTGTCTAGCTAGTTACAACCACCACGTGCGAAAACAAATTTGAGAGAAGAACATACAGCTATATCAAATACCTCCATGATAGGTTTGGTTACAGCGACTTTATACTTATCAACTATAACCAAGACAAGAAACAACGTGGACATATGCCGATTTTGAAGGGCATTTATATTGGATAAATCATAAATAAAAAGGTTTTGATCATTGATAATAAATATGTCAAAATGAAAAATAAAATTTTCTCAAACGGGTCAACCTGAATGCCTTCATTGGTAAGTATAGGGCTCTCACATACGTTTTGAAATTTATAAAATTTGGCAAAATAAAGCACTCAAAAGTACCGATGACAAATAATTGTCTGATTCGGTTATAGCACTCATCAATCATTATACTTTTCATGTGCAATTTTTTGAATATTTTTAAATCATAAATTTGCACGTCATATTTTTTCAGAAGTTGGTTTACAAATTTACAAAACATGATGGATAGAGTAGCTTTAACTGGTCCAAACAACATACAATAAAACAGATTGAAATAAAACAAGATGGACAACATACTAGTCCTTTACAAATATACGTTTTGCTTAAGCAAAATAGTGTGTTACAATCGCCTTATCAAAAGAAGCAAGATTGTAAGTACGTGTATAGACTTGTATTACATGTTATTTGTTGACAAAGTAAAGCTAAAAGCGTTGAAAGCAGAGTTATCATTGAACAAAACTGTCAAACTACATCAGCTTATCAGAACGAAAATGTTAAATAATTCCCCTGGTGTTGAAACAAGTATCCCATGGGTAGTTACCATGGTGACAAGGCGTTATGTAATTTAATTTAGTTTTTTCACGATCAAATGCCTGTCTGTGATGATATTATCAGTTTATCATTATAATCATATTATTGTCACTTAATTCAAGTAATAATGGAAGTTTTGTCTATGATGATGATATAATGGACATATTTTTATGGACTTTGTTACGATTACTCCTTCCTACTACCCGTGTTTTATTAGATTTGTTTAAAATGTTAAAATATTTTGTTGTTTTCGTAGCTTGGTTTCTTAATCCTGATCTACAGAACTTTTTTAAAAAATTGTAGCCAAGCGCTAATATCATTATTCTGCCATTAGATAAATGCACAACTTTAAAAGATTCATGTGGGTCCATTCCTTCAATTATTACAGTTTGAATTTAAACGCCCTCACTAACCAAGAAGGTGTCAATAATAAATGAACGTACTATTTTTACATCTAACACGTTGATACTAAATAAAACGAATGCGTGTTTAGAGGCCACTAGATTGAGTTCTTTGCGTCTCAAAAGTAATATAAATCACGCCTGTTAATTATAGTATTTGTAACTATTTTCCCTACCCGCTCAGAAATCGTTATTTACTTATCTTCAATATCGTTTATTGTAACGCCTTTTATTTTCCCTTTTTATTCTTTTTTTTTTTTTTTTTTTTTTTTTTTTTTTTTTTTTTTTTTTTTTGTGAAAACATGACTTTTTATGCATTTTTGAAAAACCTGTTTTAAAGGTGGTCTAATGGGGGTTGTGACAGTGTCACACGGGTTGTTATACCACATCACTATAGACCGTTTTGTGATTAGATTAAGCCAGGAGTTTACATTTTGTATTGGGGTATCGAACTCTAGAATTTTTTTTTTTTTTTTTTTTTTTTTTTTTTTTTTTTTTTTTTTTTTTTTTTTTTTTTTGTCGTCTTACTGATCACAATGTCACTGTCAAGGTTATAAATCTCACAGACAGATACTAGTTTGATGAGGTGATAACTTCGACTGATGATGGTCGGTAGTTTTGTTTAAGCATTCCAATTTCCTCCACAATCCAAGAACTGAAGGCTTCGATATAAGTGAAAGAATCTTGACTGAGGCGTAAAACACTATTCTTGTTCTCTCCACCCACAACAATATAGAACTGGCCTACATAATTTTACCCCACTAGTTTTTTTTTTTTATTGTCTCGTGCTCTTGGTTATATTGCCTATCATCATGTATATGTTATATCTACAGATTTACCCTGTCCTATTTGTAATCACGCTTGTTTAGTTAGAGTGTAGCTAGACAGGAGGTGCTTACCCTTCTGGAGCACCGGTCTCACTTTCTTGATGGAAGATGTATAACTAGATTTGCCAGTTTTAATAGCTTTTATTGTGGTTTAGACATGGACTGGTATGTTTGTGTTTTATGTCTTAATATTTTACAATATACCTAACTTTTTTTATTGAAGCCTGATATATAAGATAATCAACCTTACGTGAATTTAAAAACGCAAATTATTTGGAGTCTAAAACGTTCAAAACAGGTATGAGGGCATTTTGTACAGATACTCATTTGACCTCGAATGCACGTTAATACAATAACAGTTTGGTTTGAATTATCTTAATAATTCCCTCCAAGATTCATGATAAAACACAGCATGTTTCTTTTTTATAAGGTGTTATCAAGTTCGTAACATGGTGATTTATTAATTAAAACTTGATCGATTTCTCTCTCAAGTAGAAAAGTGGGACAATTGCTGATGTAAATGAGTAGATAGCTTATGTATTTAACATTTATAACTAACAAGCTCAGCTGAAACATACTGACGTAAAATGTTTTTTATTAAGAAGGAAGCAGGGTGTTTTCTTAAGGGAGTATACGCTGACCACAGGAGGTTGAGAGATCAATGTGCCAAACCCAGATCAGAGTAAAAGATTTTTCATAACTTTTCAATTACAATATGTTTAAAATAAAAAGAATGTCTTCCGATTCCAAAGTTTGTAAATATCAATAATTCAATGGAGATGTTTGTTGGTCTCTGGAAAAGTTTGTTCCAGTGACAAGAAGGAAATAAAAAAATGGTTCCAGTGACAACAAAATACTAAGCCGCATGTGTATATTTCTCTTAATGTAACAAAATGGGAAACTCCTCTAATCAGAGGACTAAATCCTTATTTCGGGATTACTGCGATCAACCTTTTAAATGATTTTTGATTATATTCTATAAAAGCATTCGTTACAGAACAATTGCTGTAATTTATCATATGGTGAATTTAAAAGAGTTAACTGTATAATATAAATTTGCTTCATCCATCACATCGTCATAACAAAAGAGCTGTGACACATTATGCTTTCTGCAAACACCAAGTCAGATCTTATACAAGCGTAATATCGTAACTATCTATAGTTGTAATTTGTCTGTGTCGAGACGGATATTAATCAATGACACTATGACGAAAAACTTAACCTTGTTAGGGAAATCATCTTAGTTTCACCGGGACAATTACAAATCATATAGTAAGTCTTAACTCTTCATAAAGCTTATGACAACCTTGTAGATTCCATAGATTAACCAAATGAATTCTCAACGGTTTTGATAAATTTTTGGTTTTTCGTGTTTTTTATCCTTTCAATTACTCTCCGGGAGATTGAAAATAGGTCATAGACAAATTAATAAATAACCTAGTATCACGGACTGAATATGACCAGCAAAAGACAAATTTTTGACCAAGTTGCAGGACATACAATCTCTCATTGTAGTGAGTAGAAAGTTGTTTAATGGTAAAGTTCTTTCATCTATATAATATTGACGGCCGGTTCTATATTTGTGTAAGCGGAGGGTGCAGAAACGCTCCAGTTAAAACAAAATAATGATTTAATATCGAGACAGTCAGTCCTTTGTCGCGGAGAGTGGTAAAATGTTGGTTTACACTCCAAATAAGAATTTTTTTTCAGTTGGAATATATCAAATTGATCTGCTTTGGATGATGGAGGAAACCCCAGAGAAAACCATCGACCTTTGGACACTGACACTTATGCACTAATAACACTGAATAATTTGTCTATTATCTAACACTGAGTTACATTATCTGAAAATGTACCTTAAAGAACATGGTTACTTATAATTCATGAACAAGACACAATCGCAAGAAGATTTGTCCACGTTTTAAATTTTAGTCCCGTCATTTGATTACGTTTGATATTATGGATAAAAACAAAGTACTTTAATTACCTGCTGTCATTTGTTTCTTTTTGTTTTTCTTTTTTTTTTTTCATTCTAGAATAATAATGATATAGTCCATAAAACGAAACGAAATATAAAATACTATAAGGTCTACAAACAGAAACACAATATAATGACGTCACAATCGAACTATTATACAAAATATACAATTAGTGATTATAAATGTTGTACACATTATATTGAAATTTGTATCTCTATGTTTAGGGGTAACTGATTTTGGTTTAGATGATTATTTAGTATTCCCACATGCCATGTTTGAAAGCATTTTAATTACAAATAGGCTTCGGGGAAAACACTTAAGTTTAATAAATTTTAAATTGAAAATATACAAGTAAAATAGATCAGGACATTTTACAGCAATGTCTGCTTATACAGTAATAAATAATTGTTCATTTAATGTATTGTAACAGTGTAGCTTATGTAGCTGAATTACATATTAAAATCAAAGTCAAATTCTTTCTGATCAATATTGAAAACAAAACCATTAGTTTATATGAATTCTCCAAATAACGAGTTTTTGATTGAATTTTCTAAGGAAAGATGTATGGCATAACTTCTGAGATAATTTTATTATATAATGATGTTATAATTTGTCATTGTTTTGTTTTATTGTATTGTTACCAGTATGTGTAATCTTAAAGAATGGCTTAATAGCTGTATTAAATTTATAAATTCTAGTAGTCATAAACATGAGAAAGTTAAAGACTGGTTCGATAGCTGTATTAAATATGTACTCTAGTAGTCATAAAAATGCAAAAAAAGCGAAAATAAAAAGTAAACGAAGTAGAAATAAACGCACTTGGTCTCAGGTATTACATAAATGTATAAGAATGAAATATTGAAGGTTTTGATATATGAAAGCTCTCACAGACACGAATGTCTGTAAATAGCGATTTAGTAATTAAAAGCCAACAAAATACACCTGAACGTGGAAAATCAGTCTGTTTTTTGAAAAGACAGAACTGAAATCCTAGAATACTAGAAACAAATGAAGCCAAACAAAGACTCGAGTATCTTAATTTCAAGTGACAAAAACGACACAAAAACGTTTATTATATCTAAAATTATGGCTACCTGATAGTCAGGAAAACAATAAGTTTTCCTATTACGTGTCAAAATTTTAAGACAATCAATAAAACGTTGTTAATGGTATCTTTTATCCAGTCCATCGTCTTTAAGTTTTATGTATTTATTACTTACGCATTATAACTGTCAAACTCTGTTTTTATAAAACCTGATATATTTAGATAATTGTGTCATAACATATCTGGCAATTTTGTAAATAATTCAGTCATTGAAACCTGGTAGTTATGTAGATAATAGTGTCATGAAAACCTGATAGTTTTAAAAATAGTTGTGTCACAGAATCTTGTCGTGATAGTTTTGTAACTTTTATGTCATAAATCCAATATTCATTACCTTAACAAGTCAGAGGTAAATGTCAGATAATATATTTCAAATTGTACTTGAAAATATGGGTTAAATTCAACACATTTTAGTGTTTAAAGCAAGCCTAAAATCATAATTTCCATTTCTATATATTTACAAAGGAGATACGTGTTGTTCAATAGATCAATGCTGGTACGGTTCTGTGAACGGGGTAAGAGGTGCTGATTGAACAGAAATTCACCTTGTACCCAAGACAACAAAACAGAATTATAATTATTTCAAACCAGCTCATTAAGTAGTTCTTGACAGCCAAAATAAGTAACATGTCCTTCAGAAAGAGAAATTTAGAGGCCAAATTGAACGAAGCACATAAATAAAGATGGAAGTAAGGAATATATTGTTAAAGTTAATAATGGCTTTCGGTATGAAACTGGCTTGGATTTGAGGAATTAAAAGGAATTGCTAAATAATTTGTTTCTCAGATAATACGGAAATTATTATTTGCCATGGCCAAGACTATACCGAAAAAAATTCCGAGGTGCTATATCGCTGAAAATCAGAAGCTATATCTAAAATTCCCTGATTTTGGTCACAAGCAATATCAAGTAAAAGTCCTGTGTCAACAAAATTGCCATAACAATTCCAATATTCACCTATAGCTTAGATCCTACACACTGAAGACGCATTCAAATCCCAAACATATGTGACATTGTTCTTAAGTGTTCCGTGCTCTACATTGTATCATCTTTCAGAGGGTATATTTGGGTAAGAAACTGGTGTTAATAAATATGGCTTTATTGCATATTCAGAATCACTCAAGTGAATTCTTTTATAATCTCCATTTTCAAATTCCACAAAACGCCTACGAGTATAAATAATCCTTGAATCAAGTATACATATCCTGTACAGGATACAGATCCTGGCTATCCAGCAACTATGTTTGTAAAGTTTAAATTTTCATCACACACAGCTTGTATATTTATTGAGAAGTAACCTTTTCTGTTCCTATATAGTTCTTCTGTTTCTCTACCAGGACTGTAGTTCTTGCTTAAGCACTCTCAATGGCAACAAGTACCCCTGGGGTACCACCAATTGCTGCAAACTGTGTGAAATTTGGGTCATTTGTTCCTATTTGGTAATTTTATGAAATCCTGATGCTGTTGTACAATTTATCTCAACACTTTTAATATAACTATGCTAGCAGGTAGCTGTGAAATGTTAGTTAAAACTCCTGTAATACATTGAAGCACCCCAGAGGCGTGAAACCTTATAACCACCAGGAGCTGAAGCATTGACGGAATAGGGATTCCTGCATTTGAAATAGTTTCTATATCATTTCAAATAAGATCGTGAACTTCGACTGCTGTGTCTGAAAAAAGATATTTATAACAGAAACACCATTTAAATCTTTAAAAGTTCAGGTGGAGTATTTATAAATTCTACCCACAGTCCACTAACTGGAGTACAACACAAAATTGAGATACCTGGTAGCAGTGGAAGAAGAAACTACACGTATTTTTCTGAATTAAAAAGAAAACATTCTAATACAGTAGTGGAAAAACACATGTATATTTTGGAGATCAAGAGAAATGATTGAAAATGACATATAGGTGCCCATTAGAGTTTAATGTTCAAAGTGGAATTGTGCAACGGAATGAAAGAAAGTCGAAAAATTGTTGGTAGAACATATATTCAATGTCAAAAATGACAATCATTCGTTCTGGGAATCTTTATATTACTTAAACGGTAATGAATACTTACTTATGAAACAATTCTGCGCGCCAATGCAAAACACCAATTCTCGGAATAAATTGACCCATCGTGAAATGCGTTCACATGACATAATTTGTCCACCGGTAGGGAGAGAGAGGTTAATGGTGTGTTATCCCGAGGTGAAAGGATAAGCATTGTCGTGAAGGATTTAATATTCTAATTAGAGGAAAGATAACTCTTATTTTCTTTAGTCATTAAATACTCTAAACATTTCCAAAGCTTGAATGTTATAACAACAACGTGAAAAATGACCGCACATGTACATATAATAGAATTAAACAAGTATATTTAAACTCGGGATCACATTGAGAGTCCTTTCATTTATTCCAGCCCATGTATATCAAAATCACACGGGAGCTGTAAATATTTATAAAATGTATCATGCCAGACACTATGTATTAGATATTATTATCAGATAAAATGTTAAAATGATAATGAAGACGCATTATCAGTCATAAACTCGGTAAATAAAATAATGCCGTCAGAGATGACCAAGTATTTGTAATTTATTTATTTATTTATTTTGACTTTATCGGGTCTGTTCTGGATGTCAACATGACACAAGCAATACACCAAGTGTTGTAACACTAGTCAACAAAAGCATCTTTGAGATCATCAAGGCTACAGCTGCATTGCACTGTGTGTTCACCTATGTGACGTTAATCACCATGCTCTATCGGATTTATTATCGGGGCTAACGAAGAATGGATTTTATCGCTTTTTTGGGTAGAAATCGAACACTTCCGAGAAGGCTTTTTTGCAATTGCTTTATTCTGATGTAACGCATTTTTAACACTTTTGTTGTGTATTTAACCTTCTTCGTAGTACTTCTTGTAGCAAGATAGAAATCCAGAAAGCAGTGTGGCTTTACAATTAAAACAACACTTGTGTTATTAGGTCTAATAAACTCATTGGCTTGTTTACTTTTGGTCAGCTGATTGCAATGTTTTCTATTGGATTTACTTTTTTTTAAAATCTTTAAATATCTCAGAAAGAGTTTGTGGTTGACATGCTTAAGACATAGTTTAGAAAGAATGGAGAGTATACCAAACAAACTCTGTATGGACACTCTATGTTATCTGCTGTCTGTTGTAGTGGAATGTTATTGGCTACAGTTTATCAAAGTTGAAAGAAATAACTCTAAACAAAGTCGTTATTCTATAGTTCATAAAGGGGTTGAACAAAGAAAGTAGTAATTTCTACTTTTTCGATGAATTTACGGATTCTTTTTACCACAAAAACTAATTGGAAGAACCTCATTGGATAAATTAATAACTAGCGTTGCCTAACATATCTTACATTTGATGTATTTGAATGACTGTAGTCAATTCAGCACTGGAATCATTATATGACCAGTACACAGTGATACTGTATTAAAACTAATATATTTAAATATCATTCTAGAATTGTATGGCAGGTTCATCATATTTATAAATGACAATCTTATTAGAATAAATCTTTTTTTTTATTTTGGCATATACCATTCTGTGATACATCAAAACACGATTAAAAAGAAGACAGCAGTGAATTACTAGTATCTCAAACTTTATACGAATCAATAAATTGAATTGGTTGGTCCACGCGTCACTATAACTTTAATCGTTTGCTTCCTTATACCTGCTCAATACAGCAAAAACTCACTGATAAATGTTCCTTACTGTCTAATTGCACCATTTTACAGATTACGGCGTCTTCTTTGCTTCGAATCTCACCTAAGTGTGAAAAAGTTTGTCACTGTTAGTTAGCTTGCCTATTGTCCGTGGTCTTCTTTGTTTCTATTTTCTTCCAATAATTCAAAATCAACCACCTCAATGCGAGTGGAATAATCTTGAACCGAGTGTAAAACACCACCACCACTTTACTTAACTTTAAAACCTTAAAACTTTTATCTTTTATTTGGATAAGTGTTAGGGATTCTTCAGCTATGGACAATCTACAGGCTTAATGGCTTTTTGTATAATATGATGTTATAGTTTGTCTGATGTTTACTTCACTAAACAATGAATTAAATAAAACAGTTTAGTGTTATACTATTTATATTTTACTGATTTTTGTGTTTTTGTAAAATTTGATACAATTGCAATATAATGTACATGTATATAACTGACAAGTAGAATCTATATGAAAATCATAATATATATTTTCTTTCATGTGGAATACAAATGAAAACCATATGGAAAACATGACAACCATATGGAAAACATGAAATCAATTTTCAAAACATGACAACCATATGGAAAACATGAATACTAGATGGAAACATGAACTCCATATGGAAAACATGAATACTATATGGAAAACATAAATACTATATGGGAAACATGAAACCATATGGAAAACATGAAATCAATATGGAAAACATGAATACTATATGGGAAACATGAAAATCACATAAACATTTGATATATATATGCGTTGTAAACCACATAGAAAATGTATATATAACATGCTACAGGTCACTATATAAACTTGTGTAGATAAATTAACATGTGTCTCCTTTACACTTTTCTTATTGTTCCATAAAGTGAATTAGTTTCATGTGTACTTGGTATTAAATACATTATATATAATTTTAATTAATTTTAATAATAAAGATTTGGTGTATTTTATTACATGGAGCAGAAGTCAATGTGTAAAGAAAACTCACGACTTGTGACTATGATGTGAATAAACAAGGTGATATTACACTAGATCTTTTTTTCAATAGATATAAACGGTCCTTCGGAAATCCAAGTCCTGTCATTATCAACAGCCCCTCATGATAAGATGTTTAGACTTCCAATTATTAACATACCTAAACATTGGGGTTTGACATTTTCAACAGCCAATCAGACATCCAAGTCATACCATTATCAAAAGCCCCCACTAGCTGAACAGCTAGGTCCTATCATAAATTACAGAGCCCCAAAACATCTTGGTTTTTGTATCATTACATGGGATTCATGGCGAAAGATAGGCCATCTAGGTTCAAGCTCTCGGCTCTCTTAAACCTGTTGGTTATTGATATGACATCTAGGTCTAGTCTCTCAGACACCAAAGTCCTGTTGTTACCACACCAAATGTTTCTCAGAAGCTGTTTGTATACTAACACAATCTCGTGTTTACTCTTCGCCATCAGATTTGTGTACTGTTAATTAATAATTTTACCAAAACATAGAAAAATCTTCATTCCAAACATATTCCGTAAGCTTACAGAGAACTGACTTTAATATGAGCAGAATCTACGAAATACAAATGTAATTAGCAATTTGAAAAATATGTACAAGATAAATAAGCTCAAATTTTTGGTAATTGATAATTTTAAAATAAAAAAAACATGTAAATTAAATGTTTATGCAAATGAACAATAATAAAGCTTAAAGCTCAGGGAATATTAAAACAATACTTTTCTGAACCAATACAAACAAATTTCTATACAAAGGTCAACAAATGATGGAAATAGCTTCAAAACTTCTTATTTATGAAAAACCCTACAAGACTCAAACACAAGTCTCCACAGGTTATAACGAGCATTACAGATGGTCTCCAATGATGTTATAGGAGTGATCCACATGGCCTTTACAGGGTATAGAAACAATCCACATGGTCTCCACAGGGCAATAGAAACAATCCACGTGGTCTCCACAGAGCATAAAGAAATTCTAAATAGTCTTCACAGGGCATAAGGAACATACCACATGATTTCAAAAGGGTGTGAGAATGATCCATTTCATCTCCACTGGGTATAATTACTATTCAAAGGATTTATGTAAAGTTATACATAACAAACAAATGTGAGACATTAGTGGTTGTTGTTATATTGTGTAAACACTATAATAATATTTTGATTCAAAATAGAAGTATTCCATCTTAAAGAGATATGCAAATATGCATTGTCAGTATTTGCTTCTGTACCCAGATACAGCTGTGTTCAAAGAAACTAGGTACCCAGATATGGCTGTGTTTACTGACACTGGGTACCCAGATATGGCTGTGTTTACTGACACTAGGTACCCAAATACAGTTGTGTTCACTGACACTAGATACCCAGATATGGCTGTGTTCACTGACACTAGGTACCCAGATACGGCTGTTTTAAATGAATTAGATACGAGAAATATTGTAGATTACATTGTTTGATGCAGTTTCTAATTATGCTTATTGTTTTTGTAAACAGGAATCACAACTCATGCTAATCACGTGATTAAGACTTGTAGACTGTTAACCCACACACTACACTGCCCATCAATCCTCCTATGAGTATCTCTATCAATATAATATTCTAGAATTACATATATGTAAAATAAACCAACACGTCTATGAAAAAAGTATTTAAAATAATGGATTACAAGTCACAAATAAAAATACATCCCAACTGTAAAATAGAATAAGTTACTATGTTTAGGACTTACTAAACAGTACCAGTTATTGTAAAGACTATTAAACCAGTATTCTAAGTAAAGAACAAGATATGTAATATACGGTGGCACAGAGGTGACATGAAATATATTTTTCATATTACGTGCGCACGTATTACTCTTTACGTGCGCACGTATTAACCTATTACGTGCGCACGTATTACCTATTACGTGCGCACGTATTACCTTTTACGTGCGCACGTAGTAACCAATACGTGCGCACGTACTACCTATAAGTAGTACGTGCGCACGTAATAGGTTAACCAATACGTGCGCACGTATTACCTATTAGTAATACGTGCGCACGTAAAAGTTAATACGTGCGCACGTAAAGAGTAATACGTGCGCACGTAATAGGTAATACGTGCGCACGTAATAGGTATTACGTGCGCACGTAAAAGGTAATACGTGCGCACGTAATAGCAAAAATATATTTCATGTCACCTCTGTGCCACCATAGTAATAACTACAGATTAAAAAAATTACTATTAAAAAACAACACAAAGCTGCCAAAATCAAAATACTAATATTCCTTACTAAACATTGTCTACAGCAAATTAGTTATTACCCACAGCAAATAGTCATATTTTACAGTGGAACTGCCTCACAATTAGGCAAATTTCTGTACTAAATATCTATTAAGACTAATTCAACATTCAAACAAGTACTTAAGAATGGACCTGTATCACCCACTTTGAACTTACCAGAATTTTACGAGTTTTTCTTTATTTTTTACAATTTTTATAAACATACCTATGAATATTCCAAACTTTTTCTAATATTAATAATTTTCAATAGCAATACTGTGAATTTCAACAAAATCTGTACATTAATAAACCCATAATGTCGTTTCATAGGTTTATATTTATATAGCAACAGTAGCCATCTTGGATTTTGGACAGTCATGCCGGGTAAATAGATAATATTAACCATTCAAGGACTTTTAATGCCAAATTTGGTTTGAATTAGTTAGTACTTTTAGCATATTAGCTTTTTTTTTCAAAAATAAATATCCCCAATTATATATTGTCTAAATACTAGGCATTTTTTAAAAAATCAAATGGAAAAACCTATTGCATATAATAAATGCCTCAGGTTCAATTTTCTTTATCTAAAACTTCAACAAAATTAATGCAAAAATAAACTTGTAATGGCCATTTATAAGTTTTGCCAATTATTGTAATAGCAGCCATCTAGATTTTGAGTTGCCATGTTAGTTACAATACCCTTCAAAGGACTTTCCATACAAAATATTGTTTCAATTGGCAGAGTTTTTTATAGAAGATTAAGTTTATGTATGTACACGCCTACACATGCCTTACCATGCTACTAGATTACCCTAGCTTTGCCAAGGCAGCTAATACAAACATCATTTGAATTAATCTGTTTATAGTTTCAAATTTTTTTTTAATTATGATTCAATAACAATAAATTTTTGAGATTTTTTGCATAATTGGACATTTTGAAAAATTTTTACTTTATCAGAAAATAGAACTATTATCAAATGGTAGCATATGACATTACAAATGTAATGCTTCATATGTGTGTTTTTTAGTTAAAATAATATTGGTTTTTTACATAAATGGCACAATAATTTTTGGCATAATTGAAAGCATTTGTTTTTCATATATATATATATAATGTGAAAATATCCTCAAAATCTTTACCAATCTGCACAATAAATATAAAATGCAAGTAAAGACATTTTTTTCTACAACACAAAACAAAGATATCTGACATCATTGTCAATTTCCGTAACATCCATAAAAAATCTTCGTAACAGAAAACTTTACACAAAAAAGTAAGAAAATTTTGAACTATGTGTAACCTTTATTAACATATCCAACAGAGTTCTAAAATAAAGATTTATTCAGTGACAATTACATTAAATGTTGCTGTTGCTGATTTAATACATGCTAAAATGTAAGTACAGTGGATATTTCAACAAAAGGAAAAACAAAACACTTTTACATAGATTATTAAGCATCAAATTTGATTATATTGGGACTAAAAAAATCTTTAGCTACAAGAAACTAATTTTATATCAAATAAAAACATTCTCATAAAATCACAAATTAATCACTGTGTAAAAACTGCTATAAAAATCTAGAATTTTATCATACATTTGAATATATACTCTTCAACAAATAAATCCTGGTAAATTTCCCAAATTTCTGAAATTCTCAGACTTTTCATGACAATTTATAATTTTTTTACAATTCTTGTGTAAAAATTACTAAATATAGCTTCTTTACGATAAATATATTCTTAACTTTAAATTTTGGAAAAAAAAATCTGACTAGTGAAAACTAAAATGAAAGTTAAAATCCTAAAATTAATTTAAACCAATGAATTCTTCCTGATACAGTCAGTTATAAGTAACAAGTTGTCCTGAATACTATAATGACTATAGTTACTTCATCAAACACAGTAGCTGTATACTTTTACTTTGAAAAAGTACATTTGAACATTGTTACTTGCATATAACATCTTGATATTTTATTATAATTATCAATCACAATCCTAAGGTAAAAAATAATTAAAAGTAGACAAACAATAGAATAAAATAAACAAATGTAATCTCTATATACAGCAATATCTAAAACAGGCTGATTTAAAGCAATTTTAAATATCCCTGCTATCTGATATTATCTTTGCTTAGATAGGTAATTAAATCTTAATTAATTCTTTAACTTGAATTACTGTAAGTTAACATGTAGGTTTTAGTGTGTACATATTTTAGAGAATAAAAATGACAGTAAATTTGTGAGAACTTGCATTAGTACATACAGTATAAATCAACATGTGTGTCATGATAATATATACTATTTTATATGGAGACGGATTAACAAAATTATGCACTGCTTTAACATTCCTAGAATGGCTAAAAATGAATACATAATGGCTACGATTAAATCATTTATAGTACATTTTAAGTAACATAACTAACTGTGTATAATTTTGAGTATATGTAGTATACCGGTAGTCCTTAATTTTGTGATATCCTTAACTTACTCTAGTTACACAAACTCCAAACATATATTTACTTTTGCTTGTATATTCCTAATACATGGTGTACATGAATATTTGACACACTTGCAGTTTTATATAATCTTTTGTAAATATATTCCTTATTTATCCTGGTTATAAGCAAATGATCATTTAAAAAAACAAGCTATTTTGAATTTGATTACCAGTTTCATCTGAGTACTAACACAATGATCAAATATGCTCTAAACTTGGACAGATAATACAAACTATTTAGATTTATAAGTTTGTAACAATTTGCATGATAGTCATGATACTTTAGAATCTAGGGCAGATTTGTATTAGCAACCATTGGTATGGTGAAAATTATTTATTTGCTCATTTGTACAATCTTATCCAAATTTTTGATAAGTTTATAGATTTATTTACACAACAAATGACAACATGACAACATTTACCGTGTGTAGTGAGGTTCGTTTTCAAACATTGTGTGTGTAAAAATAGATCAACCAGATCAAAGAATTCTTACACCATCACTGTGTATTTTTTAATGTCAACAATTCTGAATTTTTTTGTGAAGTCAACAAAAAAAGACTTACATGAAGAATCAATTAATTATCGAAAAAATACTTACTCACCATATCAGTTGTTTATTGTAGGAAATTTATTTTGAATTGTAAATATTTAAATATTAACAAATTTTATCATGTTTGCTTTTGATTACTATTAAGAGATTCATTAACATTGTCTAAAAAATTGTAATTAATTTTCAAAGTATAAACATCAGTATGATATAGACAGGTGTGACAACAAAATATTTGTATTATTTTTCTTAATGTGTTCAATGGCATAAATGAAATAAACATGAAATGTGATGATCAAACACAATTATTTATGTTGCCACTACATGTACATGCAGCTATTGAACTTTAAACATTTTAAAAACTTCACTCGGTTATTCTAAGTCTCTACTACTACCACACCAACTCTGAATCTCTTATTTTCTGTTATTTACACAACCTTTGTTATGTTTATGTTTTGTATTTCTTCCCTTTCTGTTTCATCTCTTTTTTACGTTTTTCTCTAGCTGCTTTTACATCTTCTTTATTTAAAAGTAACATCACTTCATCAAATATTTCCTTCTTTGGAGGTTTTTTGAACCATCTGAAAATTTAAAGATTTCCTAAAATATTAAAAAACCCATTGTATCTACATTATAGATACTAAAATATTATAATACTCAAAAAAGATATGTAATGGAAATTTTAAAAAAAAGTGATAGGTAAAGAAAATGAAGATTTTTTTTACAAGGAAAAACTTTGACCTGTAATATAATTTCATACACATTATTAATATTTGTTTAACAAAAAATTAAATACAAGTTACATTTCTTGTATGAATCTACACTTAACCTCTTGGTCCAGATAATAGTACTGTTATATGTCATATCTAATTGTGCGAGGAAACTGATGAACCAACTGAGAAAACCACATGTTTAAGCAAGTTACCCATATCTTCAAGCATATGCCACAGCAATTTGAACAACCCAGAGTGTATTGGTAACTGGCTTTAACCCAGGGTATACTGGTAAAAGGCATAGTGCTAACCACTATGCCACTTATAAAACATAAAAATGAAACTGAATTAGGTTGCCAATTCATAATTTAAAAGAAAGACCTGTAACATAGATCTCATCCACATGTCACCAATTAAATAAGACATGGCATTTGTATTTAAGAGTCATCTGCCTTTTTCAAAAATTTAAAGCGATATCCATTTATTTTAAGTTCCCTTGGGATGATTTTATATACAGGTTCAACTCTGATTTTATACATCTGTGAAACTAAAAAACAATACAATAAGTAGGTAACTGTGATCATGTGAAATATTTATGAAGATTAACAGTTCCGTTAATCACTTGGGTTAGGACGGTAATTAATAAATTCTCATTTACCTATCAAATTTTTCTTTTGCATGTAACATTTGTTTACATCTCTCTATAATCTGAAGTTCCATATCTTTGGTAATATCAGACCACTTATCTGGTGTGAACTTAATCTCTGAGAGTTCTGATAAGTTACCCTCTCCTTTGGTCTTTAATAACTCGTATGCTACCTGTTAAAGTAACAATATATATAAACATATAGTAATACCTGTCTAAATTCACTATCTGATACAAATGGGGTTCTTTCTCTAATTTAAAAGCAGTTGTCCCTAATAAGAATGTTGACTTTAGCTGAAATCACTCATGCCCCTTCTTGGATATTTGTTTGGCTCACGACATGCATGAATTAATTTCTAAAGGGCTCAATTTCTTCCAATATTTGGTGAAATATTTCCAATCATTTAAGTGAAAGAATTTTTTTTTTTCATTTTGTTTCAGTCTTTGATAATAAATTTGCAAATTTGATGTTTATTAAATTAAGATCAAAAGGTAAAACAAGATTCAGTTTTTCAGTTTTGGCACATTCATATACAATTCTGATGGTTCCAGGTCTGAGACAGCTTATTTGTCGTGGATTGATAATTATTTATTAGTACCAATCAAATATTTGTAAAAATTGCAATGTTCTAAGAAACAGAATGTTTTAACAAAGATTAAATGGACACCAGTTAATTTTTGATTTTATATGAATTTTATTGGCTTACAAACTAACTCATTTCATTGAAAGTAGTAGGTACTGGTACTTCTGACACCCCTATAATTGAAAGTAGTAGGTACTGGTACTTCTGACACCCGTATAATTGAAAGTTTCTGATAATTTACTCACTCTATCATTTATCATGGATAAAAAGTCACTAAAACTACTTAATCAGGTCAGCAATTTAAATTTCAGTTTACATTATTTATGAGTTTATAGTTACCTAATAAAACAGCTTTTGTTACGGACTTGAAAGATAATGACAAAAAATAATGTAATTTTGTTGGCTGAAACATCATATTATCTCTGGATCAAAATAAAATTTGTTACAGTTGTCTCTTATAAAAAAAAATTCTTATTATATAATATCTTGTTTGAGTCAGAAGTTCCACAAAGTTTCTGGTAACAAAAACTGTATAAAAAGATTTCTTGATAAAATTGAAGTGTCAGGTATATGAAGTAATACCACCTTATATATGCTGTAAGCTAAGTTTTGTGATTTTTTTCTTTGGAAACACATTCTAATGATTATCATACAAAGGTACAGATTACTAGTTACAGGTTAGAAGTTTGAGGAACCTCTGGGTAACTCATTATACCAGGTACCTATTTCTTCAAGATGTAATGTACATGTTGCTTATTACTTACAGCTGTGTCATACACATTAGTGCCATCAAGTATAACTTTACATTGGTGAAATAATGTGTATGATGCTTCACTGCATTTATGGAAGACCTTCAAAAGAAAACAAAAAATGTTCACATTAATCTTTAATAAACTCAAACTTATTAAACCTTATAATTTAATACAATAATGGTAATATTTTTCTCCAGACATTAGTGTCTTCCATCATCCCAGAACTTATCCAACTCAATAAAGATGAAGGAATATTAACTGAGGGCGTATACTGTAATAACTCCTCTCATCTTAACTGAGGGCGTATACTGTAATAACTCCTCTCATCTTAACTGAGGGCGTATACTGTAATAACTCCTCTCATCTTAACTGAGGGGGTAAACTGGAATAACTCCTCTCATCTTAACTGAGGGCGAAAACTGTAATAACTCCTCTCATCTTAATTGAGGGGGTAAACTGTAATAACTCCTCTCATCTTAACTGAGGGGGTAAACTGTAATAACTCCTCTCATCTTAACTGAGGGGGTAAACTGTAATAACTCCTCTCATCTTAATTGAGGGGGTAAACTGTAATAACTCATCTCATCTAAAATGAGGGGGTAAACTGTAATAACTCCTCTCATCTTAACTAAGGGTGTAAAATGTAATAACTCCTCTCATCTTAATTGAGGGGGTAAACTGTAATAACTCCTCTCATCTTAACTGAGGGCGTAAAATGTAATAACTCCTCTCATCTTATCTGAGGGGGTAAACTGTAATAACTCCTCTCATCTTAATTGAGGGGGTAAACTGTAATAACTCCTCTCATCTTAATTGAGGGGGTAAACTGTAATAACTCCTCTCATCTAAACTGAGGGGCTTAAACTGTAATAACTCCTCTCATCTTATCTGAGGGGGTAAACTGTAATAACTCCTCTCATCTTAACTAATGGTGTAAACTGTAATAACTCCTCTCATCTTAACTGAGGGCGTAAACTGTAATAACTCATCTCATCTTAATTGAGGGGGTAAACTGTAATAACTCCTCTCATTTTAACTGAGGGCAAAAACTGTAATAACTCATCTCATCTTAACTGAGGGCGAAAACTGTAATTACTCCTCTCATCTAAACTGAGGGGGTAAACTGTAATAACTCCTCTCATCTAAACTGAGGGGCATAAACTGTAAAAACTCCTCTCATCCTAACTGAGGGCATAAACTGTAAAAACTCCTCTCATCCTAACTGAGGGCGTAAACTGTAATAACTCCTCTCATCTTAACTGAGAGCGTAAACTGTAATAACTCCTCTCATCTTAACTGAGGGCATAAACTGTAAAAACTCCTCTCATCCTAACTGAGGGCGTAAACTGTAATAACTCCTCTCATCTTAACTGAGGGCGTAAACTTTAACAACTCCTCTCATCCTAACTGAGGGCATAAACTGTAAAAACTCCTCTCATCCTAACTGAGGGGGTAAACTGTAAAAACTCCTCTCATCTTAACTGAGGGCGTAAACTGTAATAACTCATCTCATCTTAATTGAGGGGGTAAACTGTAATAACTCCTCTCATTTTAACTGAGGGCAAAAACTGTAATAACTCATCTCATCTTAACTGAGGGCGAAAACTGTAATTACTCCTCTCATCTAAACTGAGGGGGTAAACTGTAATAACTCCTCTCATCTAAACTGAGGGGCATAAACTGTAAAAACTCCTCTCATCCTAACTGAGGGCATAAACTGTAAAAACTCCTCTCATCCTAACTGAGGGCGTAAACTGTAATAACTCCTCTCATCTTAACTGAGAGCGTAAACTGTAATAACTCCTCTCATCTTAACTGAGGGCATAAACTGTAAAAACTCCTCTCATCCTAACTGAGGGCGTAAACTGTAATAACTCCTCTCATCTTAACTGAGGGCGTAAACTGTAATAACTCCTCTCATCTTAATTGAGGGGGTAAACTGTAATAACTCCTCTCATCTTAATTGAGGGGGTAAACTGTAATAACTCCTCTCATCTAAACTGAGGGGCTTAAACTGTAATAACTCCTCTCATCTTATCTGAGGGGGTAAACTGTAATAACTCCTCTCATCTTAACTAATGGTGTAAACTGTAATAACTCCTCTCATCTTAACTGAGGGCGTAAACTGTAATAACTCATCTCATCTTAATTGAGGGGGTAAACTGTAATAACTCCTCTCATCTTAACTGAGGGGGTAAACTGTAATAACTCCTCTCATCTTAATTGAGGGGGTAAACTGTAATAACTCATCTCATCTAAAATGAGGGGGTAAACTGTAATAACTCCTCTCATCTTAACTAAGGGTGTAAAATGTAATAACTCCTCTCATCTTAATTGAGGGGGTAAACTGTAATAACTCCTCTCATCTTAACTGAGGGCGTAAAATGTAATAACTCCTCTCATCTTATCTGAGGGGGTAAACTGTAATAACTCCTCTCATCTTAATTGAGGGGGTAAACTGTAATAACTCCTCTCATCTTAATTGAGGGGGTAAACTGTAATAACTCCTCTCATCTAAACTGAGGGGCTTAAACTGTAATAACTCCTCTCATCTTATCTGAGGGGGTAAACTGTAATAACTCCTCTCATCTTAACTAATGGTGTAAACTGTAAAAACTCCTCTCATATTAAGTGAGGGCGTAAACTGTAATAACTCATCTCATCTTAATTGAGGGGGTAAACTGTAATAACTCCTCTCATTTTAACTGAGGGCAAAAACTGTAATAACTCATCTCATCTTAACTGAGGGCGAAAACTGTAATTACTCCTCTCATCTAAACTGAGGGGGTAAACTGTAATAACTCCTCTCATCTAAACTGAGGGGCATAAACTGTAAAAACTCCTCTCATCCTAACTGAGGGCATAAACTGTAAAAACTCCTCTCATCCTAACTGAGGGCGTAAACTGTAATAACTCCTCTCATCTTAACTGAGAGCGTAAACTGTAATAACTCCTCTCATCTTAACTGAGGGCATAAACTGTAAAAACTCCTCTCATCCTAACTGAGGGCGTAAACTGTAATAACTCCTCTCATCTTAACTGAGGGCGTAAACTTTAACAACTCCTCTCATCCTAACTGAGGGCATAAACTGTAAAAACTCCTCTCATCCTAACTGAGGGGGTAAACTGTAAAAACTCCTCTCATCTTAACTGAGGGCGTAAACTGTAATAACTCATCTCATCTTAATTGAGGGGGTAAACTGTAATAACTCCTCTCATTTTAACTGAGGGCAAAAACTGTAATAACTCATCTCATCTTAACTGAGGGCGAAAACTGTAATTACTCCTCTCATCTAAACTGAGGGGGTAAACTGTAATAACTCCTCTCATCTAAACTGAGGGGCATAAACTGTAAAAACTCCTCTCATCCTAACTGAGGGCATAAACTGTAAAAACTCCTCTCATCCTAACTGAGGGCGTAAACTGTAATAACTCCTCTCATCTTAACTGAGAGCGTAAACTGTAATAACTCCTCTCATCTTAACTGAGGGCATAAACTGTAAAAACTCCTCTCATCCTAACTGAGGGCGTAAACTGTAATAACTCCTCTCATCTTAACTGAGGGCGTAAACTTTAACAACTCCTCTCATCCTAACTGAGGGCATAAACTGTAAATAACTTCTCTCATCCTAACTGAGAGGATAAACTGTAATAACTCCTCTCATCTTAACTGAGAGGATAAACTGTAATAACTCCTCTCATCTTATTTGAGGGGGTAAACTAATAACTCCTCTCATCTTAACTGAGGGCATAAACTGTATTAGTGCATCACATGATAGAAACTAGGTATTCCATTGGATAACACAGTAGGAACTATGAGAGCATAGTGCCGGGCACTATTGCAATTTTCAATGACGGAGTTATTTTCCATTCCTAATTTCACCAGGTGGCGCTCACGTTATTGTTTACAGACGACAACATGGAGGCTGTCGGACGTTTCAGAAATCAAAATTTTGAAGTTAATCAAGGTCATGTGATGCACGAAACCCATTATTGCCTTTTGTTGCGGGCACTATGAGAGCATAGTGCCTGCAACAAGAGGCAATAATAGGTAAATAACTCCTCTCATCTTTACTGAGGGTGTAAACTGTAATAACTCCTCTCATCTTAACTGAGGGCGTAAACTGTAATAACTCCTCTCATCTTAACTGAGGGCGTAAACTGTAATAACTCCTCTCATCTTCACTGAGGGGCAAACTGTAATAACTCCTCTCATCTTAACTGAGGGCTTAAACTGTAATAACTCCTCTCATCTTAACTGAGGGGGTAAACTTTAATAACTCCTCTCATCTTAACTGAGGGCATAAACTGTAAAAACTCCTCTCATCCTAACTGAGGGCGTAAACTGTAATAACTCCTCTCATCTTAACTGAGGGGGTAAACTGTAATAACTCCTCTCATCTTAACTGAGGGCTTAAACTGTAATAACTCCTCTCATCTTAACTGAGGGCGAAAACTGTAATAACTCCTCTCATCTTAACTGAGGGGGTAAACTATAATAACTCCTCCAATCTTAACTGAGGGCGTAAACTGTAATAACTCCTCTCATCTTAACTGAGGGGGTAAACTGTAATAACTCCTGTCATCTTAACTGAGGGGGTAAACTGTAATAACTCCTCTCATCTTAACTGAGGGGCGTAAACTGTAATAACTCCTGTCATCTTAACTGAGGGGGTAAACTGTAATAACTCCTGTCATCTTTACTGAGGGGGTAAACTGTAATAACTCCTCTCATCTAAACTGAGGGCGTAAACTGTAATAACTCCTCTCATCTTAACTGAGGGCGTAAACTGTAATAACTCCTCTCATCTTAACTGAGGGGGTAAACTTTAATAACTCCTCTCATCTTAACTGAGGGGGTTAACTGTAATAACTCCTCTCATCTTAACTGAGGGCGTAAACTGTAATAACTCCTCTCATCTTAACTGAGGGGGTAAACTTTATTAACTCCTCTCATCTTAACTGAGGGGGTTAACTGTAATAACTCCTCTCATCTTAACTGAGGGGGTAAACTGTAATGACTCCTCTCATCTTAACTGAGGGCGTAAACTGTAATAACTCCTCTCAATTAACTGAGGGGGTAAACTATAATTACTCCTCTCATCTTAACTGAGGGCGTAAACTGTAATAACTCCTCTCATCTTATCTGAGGGGGTAAACTGTAATAACTCCTCTCATCTTAATTGAGGGGGTAAACTGTAATAACTCCTCTCATCTTAATTAAGGGGGTAAACTGTAATAACTCCTCTCATCTAAACTGAGGGGCGTAAACTGTAATAACTCCTCTCATCTTATCTGAGGGGGTAAACTGTAATAACTCCTCTCATCTTAACTAAGGGTGTAAACTGTAATAACTCCTCTCATCTTAATTGAGGGGGTAAACTGTAAAAACTCCTCTCATCTTAACTGAGGGCGTAAACTGTAATAACTCCTCTCATCTTAACTGAGGGCGTAAACTGTAATAACTCCTCTCATTTTAACTGAGGGCGTAAACTGTAATAACTCATCTCATCTTAACTGAGGGGGTAAACTGTAATAACTCCTCTCATCTAAACTGAGGGGCATAAACTGTAAAAACTCCTCTCATCCTAACTGAGGGCATAAACTGTAAAAACTCCTCTCATCCTAACTGAGGGCGTAAACTGTAATAACTCCTCTCATCTTAACTGAGGGCATAAACTGTAAAAACTCCTCTCATCCTAACTGAGGGCGTAAACTGTAATAACTCCTCTCATCTTAACTGAGGGCGTAAACTTTAACAACTCCTCTCATCCTAACTGAGGGCATAAACTGTAAATAACTTCTCTCATCCTAACTGAGGGTGTAAACTGTAATAACTCCTCTCATCCTAACTGAGGGCACAAACTGTAAATAACTTCTCTCATCTTAACTGAGGGCGTAAACTTTAATAACTCCTCTCATCTTAACTGAGGGGGTAAACTGTAATAACTCCTGTCATCTTAACTGAGGGCGTAATCTGTAATAACTCCTCTCATCTTAACTGAGGGCGTAAACTGTAATAACTCCTGTCATCTTAACTGAGGGCGTAATCTGTAATAACTCCTCTCATCTTAACTGAGAGGATAAACTGTAATAACTCCTCTCATCTTAACTGAGAGGATAAACTGTAATAACTCCTCTCATCTTATTTGAGGGGGTAAACTGTAATAACTCCTCTCATCTTAACTGAGGGCATAAACTGTATTAGTGCATCACATGATAGAAACTAGGTATTCCATTGGATAACACAGTAGGAACTATGAGAGCATAGTGCCGGGCACTATTGCAATTTTCAATGACGGAGTTATTTTCCATTCCTAATTTCACCAGGTGGCGCTCACGTTATTGTTTACAGACGACAACATGGAGGCTGTCGGACGTTTCAGAAATCAAAATTTTGAAGTTAATCAAGGTCATGTGATGCACGAAACCCATTATTGCCTTTTGTTGCGGGCACTATGAGAGCATAGTGCCTGCAACAAGAGGCAATAATAGGTAAATAACTCCTCTCATCTTTACTGAGGGCGTAAACTGTAATAACTCCTCTCATCTTAACTGAGGGCGTAAACTGTAATAACTCCTCTCATCTTAACTGAGGGCGTAAACTGTAATAACTCCTCTCATCTTCACTGAGGGGGTAAACTGTAATAATTCCTGTCATCTTAACTGAGGGGGTAAACTTTAATAACTCCTCTCATCTTATCTGAGGGGGTAAACTGTAATAACTCCTCTCATCTTAAATGAGGGGGTTAACTGTAATAACTCCTCTCATCTTAACTGAGGGCGTAAACTGTAATAACTCCTCTCATCTTAACTGAGGGGGTAAACTTTAATAACTCCTCTCATCTTAACTGAGGGAGTTAACTGTAATAACTCCTCTCATCTTAACTGAGGGCGTAAACTGTAATAACTCCTCTCATCTTATCTGAGGGGGTAAACTGTAATAACTCCTCTCATCTTAATTGAGGGGGTAAACTGTAATAACTCCTCTCATCTTAATTGAGGTGGTAAACTGTAATAACTCCTCTCATCTAAACTGAGGGGCGTAAACTGTAATAACTCCTCTCATTTTATCTGAGGGGGTAAACTGTAATAACTCCTCTCATCTTAACTAAGGGTGTAAACTGTAATAACTCCTCTCATCTTAATTGAGGGGGTAAACTGTAATAACTCCTCTCATCTAAACTGAGGGGCGTAAACTGTAATAACTCCTCTCATCTTATCTGAGGGGGTAAACTGTAATAACTCCTCTCATCTTAACTAAGGGTGTAAACTGTAATAACTCCTCTCATCTTAATTGAGGGGGTAAACTGTAAAAACTCCTCTCATCTTAACTGAGGGCGTAAACTGTAATAACTCCTCTCATCTTAACTGAGGGCGTAAACTGTAATAACTCCTCTCATTTTAACTAAGGGCGTAAACTGTAATAACTCATCTCATCTTAACTGAGGGGGTAAACTGTAATAACTCCTCTCATCTTAACTGAGGGCGTAAACTGTAATAACTCCTCTCATCTTAACTGAGGGGGTAAACTTTAATAACTCCTCTCATCTTAAATGAGGAGTTAACTGTAATAACTCCTCTCATCTTAACTGAGGGCGTAAACTGTAATAACTCCTCTCATCTTAACTGAGGGGGTAAACTTTAATAACTCCTCTCATCTTAACTGAGGGGGTTAACTGTAATAACTCCTCTCATCTTAACTGAGGGCCTAAACTGTAATAACTCCTCTCATCTTATCTGAGGGGGTAAACTGTAATAACTCCTCTCATCTTAATTGAGGGGGTAAACTGTAATAACTCCTCTCATCTTAATTGAGGGGGTAAACTGTAATAACTCCTCTCATCTAAACTGAGGGGCGTAAACTGTAATAACTCCTCTCATCTTATCTGAGGGGGTAAACTGTAATAACTCCTCTCATCTTAATTGAGGGGGTAAACTGTAATAACTCCTCTCATCTTAATTGAGGGGGTAAACTGTAATAACTCCTCTCATCTAAACTGAGGGGCGTAAACTGTAATAACTCCTCTCATCTTATCTGAGGGGGTAAACTGTAATAACTCCTCTCATCTTAACTAAGGGTGTAAACTGTAATAACTCCTCTCATCTTAATTGAGGGGGTAAACTGTAAAAACTCCTCTCATCTTAACTGAGGGCGTAAACTGTAATAACTCCTCTCATCTTAACTGAGGGCGTAAACTGTAATAACTCCTCTCATTTTAACTGAGGGCGTAAACTGTAATAACTCATCTCATCTTAACTGAGGGGGTAAACTGTAATAACTCCTCTCATCTAAACTGAGGGGCATAAACTGTAAAAACTCCTCTCATCCTAACTGAGGGCATAAACTGTAAAAACTCCTCTCATCCTAACTGAGGGCGTAAACTGTAATAACTCCTCTCATCTTAACTGAGGGCATAAACTGTAAAAACTCCTCTCATCCTAACTGAGGGCGTAAACTGTAATAACTCCTCTCATCTTAACTGAGGGCGTAAACTTTAACAACTCCTCTCATCCTAACTGAGGGCATAAACTGTAAATAACTTCTCTCATCCTAACTGAGGGTGTAAACTGTAATAACTCCTCTCATCCTAACTGAGGGCACAAACTGTAAATAACTTCTCTCATCTTAACTGAGGGCGTAAACTTTAATAACTCCTCTCATCTTAACTGAGGGGGTAAACTGTAATAACTCCTGTCATCTTAACTGAGGGCGTAATCTGTAATAACTCCTCTCATCTTAACTGAGGGCGTAAACTGTAATAACTCCTGTCATCTTAACTGAGGGCGTAATCTGTAATAACTCCTCTCATCTTAACTGAGAGGATAAACTGTAATAACTCCTCTCATCTTAACTGAGAGGATAAACTGTAATAACTCCTCTCATCTTATTTGAGGGGGTAAACTGTAATAACTCCTCTCATCTTAACTGAGGGCATAAACTGTATTAGTGCATCACATGATAGAAACTAGGTATTCCATTGGATAACACAGTAGGAACTATGAGAGCATAGTGCCGGGCACTATTGCAATTTTCAATGACGGAGTTATTTTCCATTCCTAATTTCACCAGGTGGCGCTCACGTTATTGTTTACAGACGACAACATGGAGGCTGTCGGACGTTTCAGAAATCAAAATTTTGAAGTTAATCAAGGTCATGTGATGCACGAAACCCATTATTGCCTTTTCTTGCGGGCACTATGAGAGCATAGTGCCTGCAACAAGAGGCAATAATAGGTAAATAACTCCTCTCATCTTTACTGAGGGCATAAACTGTAATAACTCCTGTCATCTTTACTGAGGGGGTAAACTGTAATAACTCCTCTCATCTAAACTGAGGGCGTAAACTGTAATAACTCCTCTCATCTTAACTGAGGGCGTAAACTGTAATAACTCCTCTCATCTTAACTGAGGGCGTAAACTGTAATAACTCCTCTCATCTTCACTGAGGGGGTAAACTGTAATAACTCCTCTCATCTTAACTGAGGGCTTAAACTGTAATAACTCCTCTCATCTTAACTGAGGGGGTAAACTTTAATAACTCCTCTCATCTTAACTGAGGGGGTAAACTGTAATAACTCCTCTCATCTTAACTGAGGGCGTAAACTGTAATAACTCCTCTCATCTTAACTGAGGGGGTAAACTGTAATAACTCCTCTCATCTTAACTGAGGGCTTAAACTGTAATAACTCCTCTCATCTTAACTGAGGGCGTAAACTGTAATAACTCCTCTCATCTTAACTGAGGGGGTAAACTATAATAACTCCTCCAATCTTAACTGAGGGCGTAAACTGTAATAACTCCTCTCATCTTAACTGAGGGGGTAAACTGTAATAACTCCTGTCATCTTAACTGAGGGGGTAAACTGTAATAACTCCTCTCATCTTAACTGAGGGGCGTAAACTGTAATAACTCCTGTCATCTTAACTGAGGGGGTAAACTGTAATAACTCCTGTCATCTTAACTGAGGGGGTAAACTGTAATAACTCCTCTCATCTAAACTGAGGGCGTAAACTGTAATAACTCCTCTCATCTTAACTGAGGGCGTAAACTGTAATAACTCCTCTCATCTTAACTGAGGGGGTAAACTTTAATAACTCCTCTCATCTTAAATGAGGGGGTTAACTGTAATAACTCCTCTCATCTTAACTGAGGGCGTAAACTGTAATAACTCCTCTCATCTTAACTGAGGGGGTAAACTTTAATAACTCCTCTCATCTGAATTGAGGGGGTTAACTGTAATAACTCCTCTCATCTTAACTGAGGGGGTAAACTGTAATAACTCCTCTCATCTTAACTGAGGGCGTAAACTGTAATAACTCCTCTCAATTAACTGAGGGGTAAACTATAATAACTCCTCTCATCTTAACTGAGGGCGTAAACTGTAATAACTCCTCTCATCTTATCTGAGGGGGTAAACTGTAATAACTCCTCTCATCTTAATTGAGGGGGTAAACTGTAATAACTCCTCTCATCTTAATTGAGGGGGTAAACTGTAATAACTCCTCTCATCTAAACTGAGGGGCGTAAACTGTAATAACTCCTCTCATCTTAACTGAGGGGGTAAACTGTAATAACTCCTCTCATCTTAACTAAGGGTGTAAACTGTAATAACTCCTCTCATCTTAATTGAGGGGGTAAACTGTAAAAACTCCTCTCATATTAAGTGAGGGCGTAAACTGTAATAACTCATCTCATCTTAATTGAGGGGGTAAACTGTAATAACTCCTCTCATTTTAACTGAGGGCGTAAACTGTAATAACTCCTCTCATCTTAACTGAGGGGGTAAACTGTAATAACTCATCTCATCTTAACTGAGGGCGAAAACTGTAATAACTCCTCTCATCTAAACTGAGGGGGTAAACTGTAATAACTCCTCTCATCTAAACTGAGGGGCATAAACTGTAAAAACTCCTCTCATCCTAACTGAGGGCATAAACTGTAAAAACTCCTCTCATCCTAACTGAGGGCGTAAACTGTAATAACTCCTCTCATCTTAACTGAGGGCGTAAACTGAAATAACTCCTCTCATCTTAACTGAGGGCGTAAACTGTAATAACTCCTCTCATCTTAACTGAGGGCGTAAAATGTAATAACTCCTCTCATCTTAACTGAGGGCGTAAACTTTAATAACTCCTCTCATCTTAACTGAGGGGGTAAACTGTAATAACTCCTCTCATCTTAACTGAGGGGGTAAACTATAATAACTCCTCTCATCTTAACTGAGGGCATAAACTGTAATAACTCCTGTCATCTTAACTGAGGGGGTAAACTGTAATAACTCCTCTTATCTTAACTGAGGGCGTAAACTGTAATAACTCCTCTCATCTTAACTGAGGGGGTAAACTGTAATAACTCCTCTCATCTTAACTGATGGCATAAACTGTAATAACTCCTCTCATCCTAACTGAGGGGGGTAAACTGTAATAACTCCTCTCATCCTAACTGAGGGGGGTAAACTGTAATAACTCCTCTCATCTAAACTGAGGGGGTAAACTATAATAACTCCTCTCATCTTAACTGAGGGGGTAAACTGTAATAACTCCTCTCATCTTAACTGATGGCATAAACTGTAATAACTCCTCTCATCCTAACTGAGAGGATAAACTGTAAATAACTCATCTTAACTTATGGATCGAATTACTGTGGGAGTAGTCTACTAAATAAGTCACCAAGATTGCAGCATTACCTGCCTGTTATCACAGAAAATTGACCCCAGAACCAAACTGTTGGCCAACTAGGGGTTAAATAATACTCTATATGTAGCAGGAAAGGCAAGCTTAAAGTGCCACAAAAACATCCACAGCTGACCCCAGAACCAAACTGTTGGCCAACTAGGGGTTAAATAATACTCTATATGTAGCAGGAAAGGCAAGCTTAAAGTGCCACAAAAACATCCACAGCTGACCCCAGAACCAAACTGTTGGCCAACTAGGGGTTAAATAATACTCTATATGTAGCAGGAAAGGCAAGCTTAAAGTGCCACAAAAACATCCACAGCTGACCCCAGAACCAAACTGTTGGCCAACTAGGGGTTAAATAATACTCTATATGTAGCAGGAAAGGCAAGCTTAAAGTGCCACAAAAACATCCACAGCTGTCACATCTTATATATACATGTATATGCACATGTAGATTATTCTATAAAGGTTCATTGTTCTACACTGAAAACTAAAAGACTAAATTGAGCCACTCTGTGCCTTTTTATCTTTGATACTTTTTGATGGCTGTCAATATGTAACTGGTCAAGTTTACATTAAACAGGGTTTAAGGTGATCACTTGATAAACTTAGAACAGAAGTTAAAACTCAATCTGGACAGACACTTAGTAAACATAACAGCCATATATACATACCTTTTATCTGATTTACATTGCAGTATATCTGAATAATACCATCAAAGATAGTGCTTATACAATTAATTTCTAGTTTTAGAAACAAATTATCATCACGAGACTAGATTCCTTAGCAGGTACTTGTAAGTTTGGAACAGATCACTAACCGTCGCTATGCCACAATCAAATCTAAATTTTCATACCAGAATATTACTGCATACTGTGAACCGTTATCAATGTTCAGCTTATTACATTGCTTGGTTGTCACACATTTTGCTCCATTCATAAAGAAATTTATTGACTCAAAACTCATGTCAAGTTTCAACACTATTTAAGTTCTTAATAGTTGTACACAAATCTATCAAACTGACAAGACTTTGATGAAGGTGAAGTTATATGACACACAGTTAAAATACCACAAGATGTAGACCATAAGTCTTTTAACTTCATTTCCACAGGAACACCTGTCTGTCATTTGACATCTTCCAAAACCAGGCATGATAGACATTGTACTGGATGTAGTCATTTTATTATTTGGATGTACCACAGTTGTATTTAGACCATAAAACCCAATGATACAATTATGGTATCACTCATTTAAGCAGGCTTCACTGCACCTGCATTGCCCTTGATGATGCCACAAACAATTTACATCATCCAGCGTGCTTGGTCATTGCTTATTAAGGCTCAGGTTTTTAAGACGTGAAGAATGTTTTAACCACGGTAGTATTTTAGTGTGGTCATTTTTGCTATTATATTTAGTGCTTGTCTAATATCCTAGTTTTATATAATCTGTGGTCTTAATATGAGCTACATGGTCCTAATTTATATGTAGTTAGGTTATTGCTATGGGATTGTTCTTGGTGGTTCTGGCTAGTACACATTATTCAACTGCTGAATATGTATTTTGTTGTCAGTACAACTCTATGTAAGGCCAATATCTTATTTTTATTTTACCATTACTGATATAGATCTATACCATGACCAATGACAACTACCTGTGGAGGTTAACAAATTATTTGTAACCAGTTTCTACATTCTAATCTCTCCTACAAAACCTTTTCAGGTGTTGCTTTACGAGTTACTTTTAAGAGTTCCATTCTGACATCTAGACACAAGTATGAATGATTGCATTAAAACCATAAAACTTCTTCTGATCAAAAAACCAAAAATTTTGAATATAGAATATCAAATGAAAAATAGAAATAAAAGAAGTAAAAGAAATGACATACTTTTGTAGATGTTTCTCTAGCATTGAAGTAGCTGCCAAGTTCTCCTTCTTCAATAAGATCTAAACTGGTTGTGAGTTCAAAGAAGTAAGCCTTTTTCTGTGTGACACAAACAATGGTATCAATAGTACCATCGGGTTCCCCAAGTTGATTACCAAAGCACCAGACAGCAACAGGGTTCTGATAATTACTGAGAAAGGACACAGCATTCTGACATTCCTCAATGTCTGAGAATTTGATATGCTCAATCACTGAAATATGTCAAAAAGAAGTAGTGTAAGTATTGTGTTAAATGTTTCATACTTTATCAAGATGCAAACATAAATTTATCTAAAAGCAGAAATAAGTTTTCATACTACATGTAATTCTATCAAAAAACCAACACTCCGTCACACAGAAAAATAGACATACTACTTGAGGATTATGCTTGGGAAGGGATTTTTCTATCAAAATGAATAAAACATTTGTGTATTTACTGGAAAATACAGAAAAAATGCCAAAAATTTAAAAATGATAAAAGAATGGGGAATAATGTCTCTCATGGGTTGACCAGGTACAGAATTGTAATGGCTGATGAGAAAAGGGTAAAATGTCACACAAGTAAAAAACAAATATAGCAAAACATTTAACAAACGAACAAAGCACAACATAATTATATCATGGTATATTTTTATTTTTTCTTGTTATTGTTATTAATTATAATTAATAAATTAATGAAGTTATAATATGTAATATAATTGATATGACAAATATTCATCAGTAACCAAGCTGGACATACAATCATCATGCTGTAGACATATCAATATTGCTGAGCTTATAATTAATTATCTGCATAAATATTTCTAAAATAAATATTAAGTTAGTTGTTAAGTATATAAAACATTTTATAAATAGATAAAACATTGTAAACCATTACATTTTTATAGCAACTTGATCTTGTAACTCACATCAAGGCTAGCATAGAATCCTACAGCTAGAGTGTTCTCTTATAGTCTCATTTGAAGTTTTTGATTCTGTACGGAGACTTACATCAGTAAACACAATACAAGCCTTTTGGTTACCTAAATGATCTATTGTTTGGTGATGTCATTTAATGTCTTTTGATTTTGTTCTCAGAAATTAGTAACTGCAAATTCGTAATAGTCACATGACAAGACTTTCCGATCATATGACAAGACTAAATGGTCACATGACAAGACTTTCTGATCATATGACAAGTCTTAATGGTCACATGACAAGACTTTCTGATCATATGACAAGATTAATGGTCACATGACAAGACTTTCTGATCATATGACAAGACTAAATAGACGCATGACAAGACTTTCTGATCATATGACAAGACTAAATGGACGCATGACAAAACTTAATGGACAAATGACAAGACTTTCTGGTCACATGACAAGACTTTTTCATCATTTAACAAGACTTAATGGTCACATGACAAGACTTTCTAATCAAACGACAAAACTTGCAGATCATATGTCATCTTTTTTTACTTTATTTTTAACAAATTAAAAACCTTTGAAAAACAAACGAAAAATATGGTTTTGAAATAAATAGGATGCTGACTTTATTAAAAAATGATAAGAATTATTACTGCCCGTTATTGTGTAAACAAATGAGGTAGAAGTAATTCCAGAGTATTTAAATGACATGTTATTTGCTGTAGTTTCAGTATAGGTAGATAGGCAAGTGTATCCTTCCTATGTTCTCTATGGGACAGACAGAAAAAACAATCAAACTGCTACTGATGAAAATAAAAACTTAATTTCCCTCCATACAATATAAGATTATATCATTTTTTCCAAATACATATACATGTAATTACTTATCAAAAACATTTTTGGTTAGGGCATAGGAACACTGCCGAAGACATCTGTACATTTGTAAGACAGCAACACAAGGTCATGTGATTAACAATTCTAGATTTACTTTTAACAATTACCTTATAAAAGGCTCATAACTTAAGTTTTACTGTAATATTTCAATTTATCCCTTTTTGGTAAATGAAATGTTGAACAAAATTACAACAGACATTTTTCTTGCCAACCTGTATTTTTTGTCTAATAAGTAGAACTGATGAAATCTTGGATTTTCTACTGGTTAGGTTTTGCACAAAAATGTAAAGGTTTACAGAATGTTTCACCACCATGCTACGATGCAGATGTAAGAACTGTTTCCATGACTACCTGAGCAAAACATTAGATAAAACCTTATCACTAAGGAAAATATGAAAGTATGCAGCAGTCTGCTACAGTCCAGCTGCATAAATATATTTTTTACAAATAAATCTAGGAGATTTGGAAGATTGTAAATAAAAATAAATAAAAATCTACAATACATATATAATACCACAAGATTACCTCTTACAACATTTTAGTACAAAACAGTCATTAAAAATCTTCAAAAACATTCATTTTAAACAAAAATGTATAATAAAAGTACCTGTAGATCTATTTCATATAATGGCTAGCCATTATTTTTTATGAGGCTTTAAGACTAGCTGATATGCTCAAAATGTATCAGGACATGAAAAATAAAGGGAAATAATTACAGAAAAAAAGTACTGTAATGCCCCAAAACATGGTGGAAATATACCCCTAAACTATAACATTATCATTATTATTCTATATCAAGTTGATCTATTATATTCTCAATATATCCTTTGAATAATAATTTAATGTTGTAATATACAGTATTCGACAGTTGACATACAAAATGAATGGTGAGATTCTTATTGAAAAGTATAAAATATAACTTTTTTAATATTATTCCCTGAGGGAAAAATCCATTTTAAAATACCAATATTTTGTTATTTTGAGCTGGCATTATACTGATAAGTATAAAGACTAAATATACAAGTTATAAAAATGAACAGAAATTTGTAACATATGATCAACTCCTACGTCTTTGTTTAACCTAAAATAAAAGAAGTAAATCATGATTAAAACATTTCAAAGCAGACAAGAAATTTGTCTCTGCCGAGATTTAAACCCTGTACCTCCACCTATGCAGTTTATGAAGAAATTCCTCCAGGTTTCAGCATGAAGAAGTACCATATATAAATGTATCTTATTGTTTGTAACACCACTATTACATAAGGAACTGAAATTAAGTGCTCTTTGGATGGAAATATATCACAGGCCAGATAGACAAAACATTTCCAAACAACTGTTTCCACCAAGTTTAGTAAATTTCTTATAAATGATTTAGGGAATTACATGTATGTCTAAAAAAAAAATTCCATTTAAAACAGAGAAAGGGAAATAACTCTAAAAACTGCACAAATAACACGTATACATCTATACAATTTCATAAACATTTCCACATTGTCTGATGTCAATCCTTTAAAAACTTTGCAGAAGTGAGAAATACAAATTTATAAGATTTATAATAGATTCAGTATAAGAGAGAGTTAACTCCAATGCACAACTATACCCTCTCATGAATAGGTATATATAGTTTGAAGTCAATCCCTTCAATAACCAGAGGGACAGTGGATTTAAATTACAGGACAGACAAATCATGAAGGGACAAGATACCTCTAACCTTGAACAGGGTATAAAATTGTATTTCTGATTAAATAGGAATTTAAATTTGAAACCAATTTTTCAAAAGAAAAGAATCATTATTAGCTGAAGAATTATTTGCAAAAGTGTCATCTCATTTTGAAGTTTTTGTAAGTTAAAAATCTGTTTGTTAAACAATAAGCTTGTCAAAGTTAAAAATTGTTGGCATCATTCACTGCATTTGTAATCGTATTCAAAACATGTCATTCTTTGTAATCATGATCAATGTTGATATTTTCAAGATAATTATGGGGTAAAATTGTTTAAGAAAATTTGTATATAATAATAAAAATTTCCTTTAAATGTTTTACAGAAATCCAGGATGATATTTACCATTTAGAAAAAAATATACAAGAATTTGGCCACACTGTTAACATGAAGCAAAGGATATTTGTTGAAATCTAATGGAATTTTGTAACATTTAACTAAATAACTAAAATATTGACAACAAATAAATTGACACAAAGAATGGATTTACAGTCAATTAAAACATTTTAACTGACAAACATTGGCAGTAAATTAAAAAGTTTTTAACCGGATAAAAAAATGCAGAAAAAAAATTTAATCTACCATTTAAGATCACACACACACACACACACACACACACACACACACACACACACACACTGGAAGTACCTTGAGTATTAAAACAAGTTCTTCACTATAACATTATTTATTTAACTTGTTTAAATATTTTCTGTTGGAGATTCTCTTCCTAACAAGGATGCACCTAAACATTTTAGATTAACTTTACAACAAGAAGGGTAGACCTTCTAGTAAGAAGAAACATTTGGTTCAAGAAGACCTTTAATTCTTAATTGAAAATCCTTCCAAAATAATGGGACATTATAAAGTACATGTAGGTGATATTGGAATTGATTGTTGCTCATACTAAAATAAATTATGTCCAGCTTTTGATTGTACATAAATGCTTACATGTTGAATGAGATTGTTCTGCGTGAGACAGACAGATAAATAGATACTACATGTTTATAAATTTATTTCCAGGAAATAGGTTGAAATATAATACATGAATACCCAAAAAAAGAATCTGTAAACAACATTTTTGCCTTTGACATGCAGTACCCATGCTGTTGTATACATATGATGAGATATATATATAGCTGATATGTATGATTCGAAGACTCAAAATGTCATGATTACAAAACGCATGCTTCCAGCATTGAAAGTTGATAGATATAATCCAAAATGCACTTGTTTATAAATCATAAATTATTTAAATTGTTTTTAAATTTAAAAAAATTAATCATCAATTAAACATGTATTAATTAAACAAGTAAAGCAATTAAAGGTCCAGTTATTGTTCTAAATGTTTCCAATTTTGTTTTATATCAATCCAATCACATAATTATATATCAAGAGCTACTGCTCCTGACATACATATAGTAACAGACTTGTAAACTAATGCTTTCAATTATTAGTACATGTATTGTTAGTTACACAGCTGGCTCACATGACTAAGCAACCTTCACCTTTTTACAATACTAACAATAAAATAACAATAAAATACTTGTCCATGCAAATATATCAGAAACATCCAACGTATGATTTCATGCATAATTGTCCTTTGTATAATGAAGTGGTTCAATGGCAAAATTTAAAGCTTGGCATTCACACACACACACACACACACACACACACACACACACACACACACACAGAGTTAATATCATCTTATAGCTGTAACTTTTCTTTTAAAACAGCAACACAAACCTTCTTCATTATTTTCTCCATCTGTATCCATAGCAACATTTTCTGTTCCACCAGATGTTGCACCAGTGACTCCATTGTTGTCATCTTTGACCTTTGACACCTGACCTTCTGCCACACCTTTGTCCTCCTCAGGTTCTCCTTCTTTGTCACCATGTTTTTTCTTTTTCTTTTTCTTCTTTTTCTTTTCCTCATGATGTGTTGTAACACCATCTACTACATCAACTTTGTGTGCAATGGTATTATCAAATGGCAACATTTGACCTATACAAAAAATATTGTATACATGAAACATTAATAGGGTTGACTACACAATAATACCCATAAACTTGTGTGTGTAACTAACAATTCTAACATGACACAATGAATAGGGTTCAAACATCATAATGTCCACTTAATATTGTGTGTTCTATAAAGTTCACGCCTACAGATCACAGTGCCTGTCACCCCTACCTGAGCAGATCTAAGTGTGAGAGAGTTTGTTAGTTCAGTTGCAGGTCTGTAGTTTTTTCAGAGCATTCCAGTGTTTTTCATCATTCCAGAACTGACTCTATGATATAAGTAACAAGATCTTGACTGGAGTGTAAAAAAACATTAAACAAATACAATCCAATCCTTTGTGTTAAAATGAAATTTCTAACATGGCACAATAACTTAGATTTAAGACATCAAATATAGTTCCTACATTTTGTGTATAAAATTTGCATCAACACTAAAAATCTGATAAGGCTTGTGAACTTGTAGGTCAAGGACTGACATTAATATCATTTTAACTGGTTAAGGAAGTAATTTCCTTTGCAGGTTAACTTTGTGGACTCCTTCATTGCTCTATAAAGCCAATACTCACGTGGTTTTCTACTCAAAACTGTGTCGAAATAACAAGGAAATATAAATCCATCTTCATTCCCTTCACTCAATATCACATCATTACTGGAACGGAAAAACTTCAACCCATCTGGAAAAGAAATTTATGTAATAAATGTTTATTTTTTAATTTTTTTTAAACTTTCAGCATAAACTACTCGATTAAATATTAATATCAAACTCAGTATTTCTAGTAAAAATAAAGTCTGTTTACCGTCAGACACATGTAACATTTGTGTAGAACATAATAATTACCTTAGATATTATGTCAAAATACTGGCGCAATCTTCACAGGATAATTTCATTTTACCATGGAAATTCATGATATAAATACCCTAAATGAAATAATTTTCTCATTTTTTTCAACATTTCTTATTTAAACCTTTGGGCAATATTATTATTATAAATTGATTATTTCTTCTTTAAGTCTAGCTTGTTTATATCATCAGCATGTTTCAAGGTCTCTCTTTTTCACTCTATTTTTAAAATCTGTATAAAATAACATACATACTACATAACACTCATGAAGACCTCCTCTAATGGCCCCTTAGGTAAGCTCTTACAAACAGGTGTGACTGTATACAAATACTAACCTTGCAGACATTTCTTTAGATTCATGTAGATCAAAACTTCAGCACTTTTCCTCATACCTGTAAAGAAAGTATCCCACATTTAATGTTCCATCAACATTGTCAAACAATGTTTGAACTGTTTTGTAAGCAAGCAACTAGACATGAAATGTCAAAATGATTCAAGATTTTAAGAGATGAGTTGAGTAATGGTATTTAACGTCCCAGTCAAGAATATTTCACTCATATTGAGACACTGCCAGCTATAGATGAAAGTGCAGAAATTTTGCCTGTGCGTTGCGCTGATGGCATTATACAGCAGGGTTCTTTATCATGCCATGCCTGCCATGACACGGGACCTCGTTTGTTTTAAGTTCCCATCCAAAAGAACCGTAATGCTGAGTGCTTGGGGAAAGAACAGTCACTACCCAATTTTATGTTTATATATATACCCCCAATTTAGAGCTGCACTGTCACTGAAACCATTCTTTTAATTATGTTAAATTTATGTTTTTTTAACTAAGTCTACCAGCTAATTAATGAATGGGTAGCACTAAAAATGCTATTTCAGTGTCTTTATATAAAAAGAAAAACTGTGAACCAGTTCATGGATGAGCAGCAACAATGCTCAGATGAGTTAATTTTATAAGAGAACTGAACCCAGTTAATAGAGGAGTAATTTTAACTGTCTTAATTACTTTATGCTACTAAAACTACAAAAAAGACATTGAAAGTTTCATTATATCTTAATAACTTACCACTTATAACCCCATTTTCATCTGGTTCACCAACAGCAAAATGTATGTGATTTCTACCCATTCTAGATAATCCCTAAAAATACACAAATTTTATTACTGTACTAGCAAAGAGGTTGCTAATATGTTTATTTAGAATTCAATTTAAATAAATGCAAACAGCATGCTGAAACTGATAAAATGAGTATCCATCAATATAGAGTAAATATAAATAAATGTAAAGAAAACTTCTAATGAATTTTCAAAAACTGTCCAATGTTTAAGAAATATCTTAAGAATTACTTCAATACAATGAAAACTTTTGCCTAGATACATGTAACTCCCAAAGTAGAAAATTTAAACTCTGACTTGGAGTTATGTTTTTTTTTTCAAGTTATCAAATTTGTTAAGACATAATAAAAATGTTCATTAAAATTAAACATATTAATTTATGAGTTATCATTACAGTGTGTTATCTAAATATCAGACACAATATATAAAATATCTATAATTTGTTAAAAGATGAATGCATTTACATTATTTACCTGTTTTTTAATGATTTCCCAAGCAACAAAGTATGTTCCATGTATAACAATGGGAGCTTCCTCTACAGATAATATTGGTTTAAGATCTAATCCCTCCACCTGAAAAAAATAAATAAATAAAACCATCATATATATGTACAAAAAAATATTAAAATCTGGATAAAAACCTCAGAAAATAAAAAGGCTGATAATTTGTGTGAATTAAGAAAGCAGTGAAGCATACTGGATAACACAATGTGTTTATATTGTCCCAAGAAATAACAACAATAAATTTACAAAGGATTAAAATAAAAAATATTGATGATTAAAAATCAATCAAAAGAAACAATGATGTCATGATGATCAAAAATTAATTACAAACAATGATGTCATGATGATCAAAAATTAATTACAAACAATGATGTCATGATGATCAAAAATCAATTACAAACAATGATGTCATGATGATCAAAATCAATTAAAACAAACAATGATGTCATGATGATCAAAATCAATAAAGACAAACAATGATGTCACGATGATCAAAAATCAATAAAGACAAACAATGATGTCATGATGATCAAAATCAATTAAAACAAACAATTCATGATGATCAAAATCATTACAAACAATGATGTCATGATGATCAAAAATCAATTACAAACAATGATGTCATGATGATCAAAAATCAATTAAGACAAACAATGATGTCATGATGATCCAAAAATCAATTAAGACAAACAATGATGTCATGATGATCAAAAATCAATCAAGACAAACAATGATGTCATGATGATCAAAAATCAATCAAGACAAACAATGATGTCATGATGATTAAAAATCAATCAAGACAAACAATGATGTCATGATGATCAAAAATCAATTAAGACAAACAATGATATCGTGATGATCAAAAATCAATTAAGACAAACAATGATGTCATGATGATCAAAAATCAATTAAGACAAACAATGATGTCATGATGATTAAAAATCAATCAAGACAAACAATGATGTCATGATGATCAAAAATCAATCAAGACAAACACTGATGTCATGATGATCGTTTATGATTATACATATAACAGTTTATATAAAATATTTATTGAATTAATTGCCTTAAAATGACTTTTAATTTCTGAATATTTTACAGACATTTTTTTTAATTTGCTACATAATCTTAGTTCTGAAATGATTGTGAATTTAGAGCATCAAACTCTAACAACGTATAAACTCAGACATGCCGAGTCTTTTAAAATGTGTCACTAAATTATGTACAATGACTAAACATGTTTAACATCTCCAGTTTAATTGGAGATTTTCATCTAGCTCAAACTTCAATAAGTTCTCTTATAAACCACCCAAGATTAAAATTATTCTCTTTACTCCTGATAATAACCCTGTTAACCTATCTCTCTAAAACATAAATACATTTTATTACCGTTACACTGTGCCCTTGATTAGCCCTGATCATAAGACGCTTGGTGCCTTCTTCTTCCTCTAAAGAAAAACGTTTCTTAGCATTTGTGTCTACAACATACTTCACATCATCAACTGTGTAATTACTCAATGCTTTATACTTCAAAACTTCATCTACATACAGGAAACCTCCTGTCAACAGAAACAAGAATTAGTTTTTATTATATGTCTTAGCCAGACATAAGAACATGTTTAGCTAAAACAAAAAAATGTTTAGCTATAACAAAAAAAAAAAATTAAAGTCTCATTCAAATCATTGATGTTACAAAATAAACATTATTATTAGTCATGTCAACAGACAAATTGTTGCATCAAGTCTATTGTTGTTGTACCAGGATTTAACATATTCATACTGGTCACATGACAACTTCTATACTAGACATAAATAATTGTGGATGTCAAAAATGCAAATTTTGATAAAATAGTACAATTGTACATCAATAACTTGGAAAAGCAACTGAATGTCTAGAAAAGCCAAAAAATTTAAATTATCTAGTTTTCATTCAGCTTTCGTAAATTTTTCTTTTTTTGGCTATAAATTAAAAAAAACAATGCGTGGATTCAATGTTAAAGACGATGAGAAGTTGCATATCTGTTGAATTTTTTATTAACTGTTTTAAGTTCATAAACAATTCTTCAGTTAGTTGCAGGAAATTCCCAAAATTTTCATATACATGTAAAACATGCCCAAGTTATCAATTACTAGTATTGGATTAAGGGAATCACAAGTGGAAGTAAAGTACTACAATGCAGACACTTTATCCTCCTCCTCTGTATTGTTGTATGTTGTTTGAATTTGCTCTCTGATTCAAAAGCAGTCTAACATAAGGATATCAAAAACAAAATCTTTAAATGGATGTTTACATCAGGGGTATACTAATAGCAACTGTAAATGTAAAAAAACAAGACTGGTTTAAACATAATACAAAGCTGAATAACTGCCAATTTAGGGTTAAAATTGAAATAGCCTATAAAAAAATCAGTGAATCTGTAACCAACAGTAAAATATTTAAAATATATTCAAATTTTGCCCATATGGTTCATCTATAAAGCTTGTAAGTCCAGTAACACATATAGAAATATTTCAGCTTCAAATCATCAAATTTCTTATTTTAGCCTTTTTTTTTGCTATAGAAGATTAATATATCATAGTTCCAACAAACTTTGAGAGTATAGCATGGTACACAGACTGACCCCATTTCATCATTACATATATATCAATCACTAACCTGGCATCAGAACAAATCCATGTTTTTCTGCACCATGACGTAACAAATATGACAGGGTTTTTGATAAATGAATGTGTGGATTAGCCATCTGAAAATAAACATAAAGTAATACAATAAAATTGTATGAATCTTAGTCTAAATTAAATAAATCAAAAACTGTCTTAGACAGTTGGTTTTTTTTCAGGATTAGTTGAGACAGCTTTTGTTTACTAAAGAACATTTTAGACATTTTCTATTTTACTAAGAATAAGTAAAGAAAGTTTTTGTTTACGAAGAATCAATTTAAGCAGTTTTCTGTTCTCCGTATAGAGACTGAATCTATGAAAAACTGAACACTGATTTTTCAGACAACCTGTTCCACTAAACTCATTATAATAGAACAAATCATTATTATCTGTTGAACTAAAAATACTCAGTACTTAGTTTACAAAGTGTTCAGTTTACACATAAACCACTAAATGTTGGCATATTAGAATAGTTTTACAAAGTCATCAACAAACATTCATTCTACATCAGATGCTATATAGTCAAAATTAAAAAGCTGGTGACAATTCTATTGGATAACATAGTCTGTGTTCATTACAATATTAAATGTATAAAGCTACACCTATTATATACAGCAGATGATGACAATATTTTGACACATGTTTAACACAGAATCACTTACATCTTTGGTTTGTAATAAGTTAGCTTTAACCATGGGTTTGCCGGTCTTTTCATCATCTATTATAGTAAATCGTCCAATAGGATCAGTGTTTGTAACTTGTCTAACATCTTCCTCGCTGTATTTTTGAAATAGCGGTATTTGTAGAAGGTCGTCAATATAGATATAACCACCTGAAAAAGATTAATGTATCATTAATTCCTTTTTTAAAATTTTTCTTCAAATAGACATCACCAAGATTAAAGAGGATTACCTGGTAAATAAATAAATATTTGGTGTTGGTGTTACATAGCAACCTGAAACATGTAGACCAGATGATAAAGTTAACCATTAATTGTTGCATCATGTGTTGAGATCAATTTTTAAATAATATTATGAACTTTATTATGGAACTCTATTAATACCTACGGTATCCACCTGAAGAAACGCTACCACATTTCCCATCTTATGGGTGTTGGTTTCCTTTATTCCACTTATAGAATTAATATAAAAGTAGCACAATTCTATATACAGTAGAATTCAGCATTGTGATGGTCAACCAGGATTTTTACTCATCTTGACAGATAAATACCGAAATCAAAGTCCTAACCTGTTACATTATCCTAATTTAAGGTGTTTTTTTTTTTCTAAAGACTGCTCATTTTTATGTCCAACATCAAAGTGATAAAGAATAACCATTATCTTTCTTACATGACTTTTTTTATTAAGGCAGGAAACTACCATTGTTGTTAAATATACCAGATGGTAGATAAAATAAAATCTATACTTCATAAACTTGAATCTTAACATACCAGACGAAATAAACATTTAAACATACCATCCATCAAAGTGTATCCCTCTTTTTCATATCCATGACGTAAGAAATATGATAAATTCTTAGTCAAGTGCCATATAGGACCTTCTTGTATATCCTGAGTCTCATTCTTCAAATTTAAAAAAAAAAAAGCAAATCATTCATCATTATAAACACATGTAATTGTATATCAAATTCATAATTTTTATGAAATTTGGAAAAATAAAAAAGCAAGCTAAGGTGTTAACTTGGATAAAATTTTTGTTTTATACCACAACTCAAAACAGTATTACCCTACCATAGCCAATGTAAATTATTCATAAAGTGTGTCTGGATTGTATATTCTGTAAGTAATACCAAACATATGTCTAAAGAAAACTTACAATTTTGTCCTTAATAGACAGACATCTTTGTCTCTTGGGAGAAACAACTCTTCCTTATCTTCAAATCTGCATACAGGGATCAAACCAAGGGCTTTTCACCCTGTGACCTTGACATCTGACCTATCTACTGAAGTTTGGCATGTGACAAATTGTCTAAAGGTGATATACATTTACGCCAAGTTTGCATCAAAATCCATTCCTGTACTTTATCTATAAGTGGAAAAGATGTAGCTGACGCCATACTGAGACACACTGACAGAGAATGTGATTTCTGCCTATATGTTTACAGGGACGTAAAACCTACCTTCTATCTATAACAGCTGTAAAATTTGTCCTAAATTGGATAATCTAAATAATAAACATGTGTAACACATTTAAATTTGGCTTTTTGTTGGGGTACAAGGTCTCTGATTGAAAAAAAGGAATCAATAACATAAACTACAAATATTTGATAATTAAGTAAAACTAAAGCATGAATATATTAATAACAACTTGAACCATTTACTTCAAGATCTGACATTGTGTTTCTAAATAACAAACTCAGATCTTCTTCTTCAGTTTGAATCACAAGTTGGTCACATTAGGTGGGAAAATGTATTATATTAGTATACAAAAAAAATAAATCTTCAGTTATTCAAAATTAGAAAATCTATTTTCCCATTTCCCATACGGACAAACAAAATGTCAATTTAAAAACATGACAGAAAAAAAATCGAATGTCATAACAAAACCAAAAAAAAAAAAAAAAGATTATATACAGCTTTAATTATCATACTACAGATGAATGCCATGCATTATAGCTGCTGACAGCTGATGTCAAAATTCCTATACTATCACTCACACTTTACATGTAACTTGTGTTTGAAAAAAAAGTGTGCCCAAAGTATTCATTTCATAAATGAAATATTAAAATATATTTATGTTGTTATTATAAATATGTGAACATTTCAACTTTAAAAACATAAACAAATGGATCATTTTGTTAAAATGCTTGAGGACATATCAGAATTTCCTACACACATTTTTCTAATTGTAACTGGAACCATTTTCCAGTTCAAGGTCCAATCATTATCCCCAAATTAAAACACTTTAACAGCATGAAATAACAATATCTGAAAGTGTTAGTGTTGTTTAAACTTTAAATAAAAATGAAGTCTGTAAAAATGGAGCTCAAGCAATCATAATTATTCTACAAATAAAATTTCCATGAAATTAAATGAATGTAAAGAAAATGTGAATCTGGATAATTGGTCTGTTTATTTGCTAATATATAGCGACTGATTATAAGTCACATGACATTGTTATTAAGCATGCATAAATACTAAGCATGACAGTGTTTATCAAAAACTTTAAAAGCAGGTATTAATATTAGTATCAGCGATTTAATACAAACAGTGGGGAAACTGACATGTATTTCCTGAGTAATTACATGTACTCTGTATCCAACAATTAATTGTATGTAAGGGTGTTTCTATAATGTACAGTTTGTCTCGCATCTATTAATCATTGCTATGACATATTTTCACTTTAATCATTAAGAATTCCTCAAAACAATGACAGAAAGTACAACCTACTGGTCAGTGTAATGATACTAATAATTCCTTCATTAGAATAATTAACAAGTGATTATATAAACCATCTAATTCAAAGCATTTAGTTCTAGAACAGTGTGGGCTTAAAAGGATTTAATTTCAATCATGTACTGTTTGTAAAAATTCATATTGGGCAAAGCTAAAAATTTGCTCCCAGATTAATAGATTTGAAACAAACACATGTACTAATGGGTGGCATCATATTAAAATACATCTAAATTGACATGTATATGCTTCACAAAATGTGCATAAATATATAACCATTTTAAATATCAAAACCAAAAAGCAATACATTTTCAAAAAAAAATAATAATAAAAAAATAATAAAAAATAAACTAAAATTTATGAATCACACTTCTAAATAAATAATTTGAGAAAACATTCAATAATGTATCTATTCACTATCAAATAAAATGAATTACATTACATACAATCATGATTGTAAAATATTAGCATCTATTTTATATGTGGAGTCACCCGTATTAAATTTTTTAAGAAACTAATCTCCACTGTTACACTATGGTAGCTCAGTTGGTAGAGTGCTCGTTTCATATATAGTTTGAACCCCAGACAGGTCTGACCAAGACTTAAAAATAGGTAGTACTGGTTTTTTTCACCAAGCACTTGGCATTAGAAATGGGAGTCAATGGGTCCTTCCTTCCTCCCTTTCTTCAGAAGAGACAAGAAAATTTCTTGTGTCATTGCAGCCATGGCACACTAAAGAACCCTCCCTACACATTGCCCTAGGCAAACTGACAAGGTCAAAATTTTTGCCACTATAGCCAGTGATATCACAATACAAGTGAAATATATTTAGACGGGGTTGTAAAACCACATTCCCATTCAATCAATGCCTCCATTAAGTTTCTGACCTTTAGAAGTATATGTTATGTAAGATCATCCTAGGAAAATGCTTTATATATAATAATAATAATAATAATAATAATAATAATATAATACAATGTAATAATAATAATAATGGACAAACTACCATATTCATGATGCAATATTTGAGTGTCTTTAATATAAAAAAACACAACATGCAGTTAAATTGGACAAAGAATTATACATATTTGCTCTGTGTATATACAATGTATAAATCATGCACTGCCCCAGTACATGTATACAAAAAGACTTGAAGGGTAAGTAAGCAAGCAAGCAACAGATTGTTTACTTTAAATTTCCACAAGCAGCATCCCAATTACATCAGTTGTCTTTTACAAAACACACACACAAAAAAAACAAACATGTAAGGAATGCCCAATCTCCAATAAAGTCAGTTTTTTGTCCAAAAATTTGAAATTTATAACATTCTAAAATGATGTTCACTGGTATGCTTCCTCATTCCCCCGTCCTTATTGTGAATCTATTATTTTTTCAGTGATTCAGAATAGCAGGAATTGGTGTTTTCAAGAAAAAAAACTTGTATTATTCTTAACAACTCAAATAGAAAAGTTACTAAAGTAAAGAAATCTAAAGGTTTAAACATTAGTAGGTACAATGTAGTACACAAAACAGACAATCTCATATAAAATCTAAGGTTCATTCTCTCTATAAAAATATTAACATGCAGTTAAAACGTTAAGCCAGTTTGAAACAAACTGCACAAACAAATGCACCTAAGTGAATTTATTTCATTGGTATGACTAGGCATCCTATCTACATCAAACCAATCCATACATCACACAAAGCAGAATGGTTACAAGACAAAGAAATTTACCATGGTGTTTCTTTGTCTGGGTTTTTTCTCTGATGAACCAGGTCTAAATTCACCATCTTGTCCAGTATATTCATACTTATTGGATTGTCTATTATATCTATCTTTCTTATCCATGGCTTCTTCATGACTGCCTTTCCACTGCCCAACATGGAAATCTGATGAATCATAGTTAGTTTGTCTTTGACCACTGTTATGTTCATATCCATTTCTGGCATTACCTCTATATGATCCTCTATTATTCCATCTCCCTCTGTCACTATAATACCTCCTGTCATGATCAAGGTCAGGATATTCAGCATGTTCATCAAATCCAGTTCGATCTGGACTTGGTTCACGATCGTGCTCCTCTCCACTTCGATTGGTGGGTCTACCCTTATGTCCACCCCTCCCAGAGCGGGGTCTGTTAGAAAACCCACCTGATGGTGGCCGATAGTTACTTCTATCTTTATCATTGTACCTTCTATTTTGATTATCTAAATCTCTTCTATTGTCTTGGTTAAAACCTGACTGTCCTTGTAAATGGTAACCACCTTGCTGTGACATTATTTACGTAGGATGTTTGTACACTGTAAAATCCAACAATCAGCTTATCTCTAAATCTGACAAATAACTTGTATTTTAAGTCAATGTTACTGTGAATCAAATAAAAATGGTAATATGGCTTTACCAATTAGCTGGATATTGAATTAAATGTTTGATAAAACCCAAATCCCCATATCTTCCAATTGCTATCTATAGAATAACCTTGCCCTTGGCTTATGTGGAATATAGAGCAGTTTATCATTTTTTGAAAATCTATTTTCGTTTTTTGCACTTACCATCCCTCCTTACTACTTAATTTCTGTGTAGATAGAGTCTATGTTTAACTTCTGGATAATTCATCTCATGATGAATACAAACATATTTTAGCTTTAGTAGACCAAGTAATAATCTAAAAATATTTGGCTTCCTGGGAAACGCATCAAACACGAAAGATTTCTGATAAAGGGAGATAATATCTTTTTTTTTCAATAATAGCTTACATTCGGAACTCACCCCATAGGTACATGGGTAGTTTTTATAATGGTACTTGTGACTACCCATGGGTAGATGTTAACAGAACGGAAATTGGAACCATGTTAAACCATGCAAATCCACAAATACTCTTTTTGGCGGCATTTTAATAAATAGTAAATACAATATTGTAATAATATAAGATATATAAATAGGGAGAATTTTTGACTGTTTTGTAAATGCAATCCTACGATCATTACTTATCTGTACAACTGTAAGAAGTTACATCGGAACTACTTAGAGTAGCTAAGTGTAGTCACCCCATGCTGCTTAAGTCTCTTTGGGTTATATACTAAGATTCTATATGATACTGCATTGGGTTACGGACTGGAATCCCTAGAGACCAGGGGCAGGCAACATAAACTGATCACTTTCTATAAAGCTATCAATGGTTATGCCCCTGCTTATTTGCAACATATCATTCACCCTTACTTTCCAGCTGATACTGGTTACAATTTAAGAAACTCAGGTCAACTTTTTCAATTACCCATTTGTCGAACCTCTTCTTATTTCAATATCTTCCTACCATCTACAATAAAGCTATAGAATGAATTGCCGATTACAATTAAATCTGCAACTTCTATTGCATCATTCAAGTCTAAACTTAAATCATACTTTTGCACAAGTGAAATAAATTCTTCTTTTAACTATGGTAGCAGAGCTGAGAATATACATCACTGTCAGTTGCGCAATTTTTCGAGCAATCAAAGGCTTAAGCGTCACCTTTTTGATCACTTTCTGATTGAGAATGACCAATCATACCCTAAGTGTGGATCCCCATCTGAAGATCATCAGCACTTCTTATTTGACTGTGTAGCTTTCTCTCAACACAGGCATAATTTATTTAATGCTACTTATTCTATAACTGGCTTACCTTCTATAGACCTTCAAATTCTTCTCCATGGTTCTCCAGAATACGCATATGGTAAAAATACTCTATTATTTCGAGCAGTACATACCTTCATTAAGGATTCTCAACGGTTTAAATCTAGTAATTCCAACTGAGTCACTCTTTTGTACATATTACTCTCACTTTTTCTTAATCCTGATTACTCACATCTCAGTTTGTTCTGTTATTTTCAACCTCTTTTTGTTGTTAAACTCTGATGACTATTAGCTACTTTCTTTTGTATATTAACATGTATTTCTCTTTCACTTTTTTCCCTCAATTTGACGGTTTTTTTTTTTATTTTTCTTTGTTTTTGTTCTGTTCATTTTTGTTTTGTTTTTCTTTTTTTCTCTTTCTTTTCTTTTTTTTCATTTATTTTTTTAGTATTCTAACAATCATATTTTTTTCTTTTTTTTAATAGTACAGTTATAATATCATAATCATGGGTACAGCACTGGTTATTATTATGATTATTATTATCATTATTAGTATTATGAATGTTATTTTGTTTCCTGGAATTATATAAATACTAGCATTATCATATGTACTCTGACTAAGGAGAGGACTTATATAGGCAATGCCTGCTGTCCAATCCTATTCAAAACAAATGTTTGAATAAAATATTGTTTAAATTAATCTAAAACCACTTTCGCAGAATTTGTTTTTTAACTTGAATGAAAGAACTCAATCAGTCAATGGTATTCAAAACAGACCCAGAAACTTAAAAATGGCTCAGTTTTGGGGATTTTTTTAAATCTTAAAATCAAAATTATCATTATGAACTAGATTCATTCGTCCATTCTGAACCAGTTTTAAATTTCATTTATTGAACCTTTATTTGTAAGGGTAGATTAGGTTACTGATGCAAAATCCTGAGCACAACCTAAAAGTGCTTGCTCATCTTGTTCCGCTAGGGTGCGCTCTTTATCCGACTTCCGTTTTGTGGAAAAAAAACATGGTAGGTCTCCTGTTGTCTTGTGATTTGCGTTTTAAATGGCATAATTTTTTTAGTTTTATCACTTACCGTTAAGCGATTCTGAATTTTAAGGTTTCGTTAAGATTACTTCATCCCAAAATGATATCATAAAGCTTCCTTTGATTCTCGGTTGACGATAACAAAAGTCACCACTTTTCAAAACCAAGATATGACAATGCAAAAACGATAGTTGGAGCTTCAAATAAATACAAAAAAGAAAAACGTCAGATGGTAATTGTTGCCCTCTTGTTTAAGTTAATAAATATCGGTGTAGGTCACAAAGTCTCTACTTCATTGAAATAAGGCTCGTATTCAACAATGCCGGTTACAGACAAGATACCGTTGAGTTAGCATGTCCAACTAGTTTTTCAAAATAGTTTTCTCAAAAATATAACTAGTCAAAGTTATTCATTATTATTTCTCTATGTTTCTGCTAATAAAAATTTTGTGAAAAATTTTAATGTTAAAAAACAGCTGTCAAAAATTGTGCAGTTTTCAAAACCGGAAATATAAATAGGAATGGTTCAAGGGAAATCACTCTAAATTATCAAAGTGTTTGGATATTCTTAAAAATAGTCTGTCTGTTTTAACTTAGCAATCTGTAATCAGTAAATATCTGAATGGAATGACAACTACAGACTATAAAACTGCATACTTGCTGCTTCTTGTTAGTTAACTGGCAGCCATTGTTATAAACAATACATAGCGGTTCTTATTGTATAGTTCCCCCTGCCACAGTTTGCGCAAGTGAACTCTCAGAAATAAGAATACTGAGAAAATTTCATTGAGTATTGTGGATAATAATTTCATAACGTTGAACTTAGTTAATTGAGATTGATGTTTATAGCTTGATTTTTTGAAAACTTTGAAAAATAATTAAAAATATAACATAAATATTTAAATGAACAGTATTGTCATGTCTATTCTACTTTAATAAGTACTTCTACTGCCTAGATGCCAAATTTTCTGAATCTTGCTTTAAATCAGAATTCTGAGATGTGTACAATTTGTTGTACAGTTTGATTGACTTGGGACTTGCTAGTTGAGTCAAAAACCGGTTACAAAGAAAGTGAAGAGACGAAGTCAGTACTAACTGTTTCAAGCAAACTCTTGCAATATAAAAACTGATAATCGTGTGATGATTTTACATTATATTTCAAAGTAATTTCTCAAAAATTAATCATCTAGATCTATGTTCTCACAACATGATAAATTGTGTGCAATTTCTCAGCTTCTGAAACCGAATGGGATATTCACTGAAAGAGATTACTGCAACTACAGGTCTGAGTGATCATGCAAAAGTTTTTTTAAGAATGTAGATTATTATTAACAGTCAAGATCACAAGTTGGTATTAACAATTGACCAAGCACAAAGAAGTATGTTCAGTAGCGATGTCCAATCGGACAAAAAAAATCATAATCAATAATCGGAGAGGCATAATCGATCAATTAATAATAATCGGAATTACTTAGTAACTGTACATCAGTATTCAGAAACAAATAAAGCTGAATATAAATATAGTATTCAGAAACAAATAAGGCTGAATATAAATACTTTTTATTGTAAAAGCCAAGTGTTCTTGCTTTGTGATAGTAAGTTAAAGGCCAGATAGCTCCTTGCCCTGATAGACTGATAGTGGCCAAAGCATCGCACTGTGTAAAAAGTGTCTGGATATAATATATTATCCGATCCTCGTCCGCCATTGTTGTTTTTAGTAGCAAGAACTGGAAAGGAAACAGACTTTACTACAATCCGGAAACTACTTGCCGACATTGGCGATGATCGATTATTTATCTTATGATTGATTATTAGAATCGCTGCCCTGACAACGACTGACAATCGATCATCGGCGATAATTGCAACATCACTAATGTTCAGTAAATCCTGACAAAATTTATGTGATCTTGCTGATAATTTGCAGTGACTTTATATTGAATGCAAATAATATTGATTATTATATGGCCATGTAGTTACATGTAATAACATCACATTCAATTTCTTCCCAACAATTTTTTTGTATTGATTCATTCAGACCAGTATGCATTCATTTTTATTTTCTCTCAAAGGAAATTGTCTTGATTGCCTCAGTAGAGGTTATACTGGTGATTCTGTAAAACATATTAATGATCTTGGGCAAGTCACTTCATTTCACATCCCTGTTCACCTAACCAATGTAATTTTTTATTCCTCTGATTAGCAATAATTTTTTTTATTGGACATGATACACACTCATGAAATAGAACCTAATTTTTTACATTAATTTCTTGTCACTAATTTTAGTGTTAATTACTGTAGGTCATATTTGTGTTCATAAAGCTTTAAAAATAAACCTTTTTCACAATATCATTTAAAAAAATTATCCAATCAGTGAAAAAGATCATTTCAATGCTTCAGATGATTATTCTTTCCGGACCTAAACTTTATTTAACAGAAAACCTTAAATAATTATGTGATAAAGGAAATTAATCAAACTTTTTCATTGTAGGGTCAGCAACAGTCAGGTGGTGGAGGTGGAGGCCAAGGAGAAAAGAAAGATGATAAGGTATGATATAAGACGAAGTTATATAAAAACCGAAAAGAAAAATTTGTGTCATCCGGGCTTTTCCATGCAGATTTTTGACTTTTTTACTTCAATAATAAAGTTTACACTTCTGCTATGTCTAGAAAATGCTTTATAGTTACAATATCTGTATAAGTTTTTACCTGAACAGGAGTAATAAATCTTGAAGTAACATACATTAGTATTTTTCTTTTAATTTTTTTTTTTTTCACTTTGCAAAATTGCAAAATAATTGTATTGCCAATTTGAATACCCCCCCCCCCCCCAAAACAAAAAACAAAAAGAAAAAAAAAAAAAACAAATTGGCTACCATTCATCCTGATAATGTTTGGTACTAGTTCATCTAGTTCAAAGTTCAAAAGTCAGAATCTTTATTATTAATGGTGAAGGTGTGTGCCTATGAGTTTTTATATATTGTTTATATTTCATTCATTTTATTGTGGTTTGCTTTTGTTTTATGTGTTACCAAATTACTTGTACAAGTTCATATCATTCAGTTGGAACCTAAGAATGGATATCTATTGTTAAAATAAATTTGTTTGGCTTTCAAAAAAGTTTCGGTAGAATATAGAGTAGATATATGTAGAGTAAATGTTTAGACAATCTTGTCATGATCCTGAGTTTAGTCTAGAAAAATGATTTAACTAGGAAAATGTCTAATTCTGTGAATGCTTACATGAAGCAAATTTTGTAGTAATATGTTGGTAATTTAATGACAATCATTTTATTGCCAAGCCTGGCATTGTCACAAGGCGAGACTTATGTGTTACTCTTCCGGTGTAGGTGGTGGCGGATGTCAAAATGTGAAAGTTTATGTTAAAGTAATGTATTTTCTACTTGATCAAAAACTAACCAGGCGAGACATTTAAATCCATGGAATTCTTGTTAAAGTATGGTCAGACACTAAATGTTACAGTAATAAATGAGGAATACTAAATGTATGTTTCAGGAGAAGAAAAGAAAATATGAACCACCAGTACCAACTCGTGTTGGGAAGAAAAAGAAGAGAATGAAGGGACCAGAATCTGCTAGTAAATTGCCTCAAGGTATATTTTATGTGTTTTTTTTTTTTTAATTTAATATTTTTAACAACATAAATATTTTTGTGCTATACATATTAAACAATATTTGCTAATTGGTTAATCTTCAAATGGTTTTAATATTTACCAGTTTGAAACATATCACAATCAAACGTAAGTTAAGTTGGTATTAATTCTTGTATTAGATGATTGCCAAATATTTTCAAGATATGGCAGTACTCTACAGAGACATCAACTAATCAGTTATAAAAATATAAATATGAGTTGATTTATTAGAGACATGAACAGTTTGTTAGTTAACCATTGTCATGGCTAATGTAAATAATTTGTTTTTGTAGATGGATAGGCTTCATTCATTCCTACATATAAGTATCATCTCTTACTGAGAAAAAAGAGGAACCACTACAATATTTTGTATAATAAAACGCTTCACTCCTGATCTGAAGGTCAAGAGTTTGATTCATGAACAGTTTTTGTAAAGAATTGAAAATAAAGACTTCACATAAAAACATTTATAAAATGTATCATTTAGGCCGGGTAAAAAAAATGATCTGGTTCTCAGACACCGCCGCACGCTTAAATTCGCCGCCACTTGCTCCATTTTATTGTGGTGTAAAAAAAAAATATCCACCGATCGGCTGTTTTGAGCAGGAAATAAACTATAAAGATCAAACACGTCAATGACTAAGATTCTCAAAAGTGAAAGTAGAATTTTTCAAAAACGCTCTATTGATCTAGATTGTAAAGAGCAAATGTTGTTCTCGGGACACCTCGTAAGTTTTCCTCTTCAGGAAAGGTAAATAACTTCAATTTATGTCCGAACGTGTTAGTGTTTAACAAAAAACAACATGGCACCTGCTCTGGAGAATTTGGCCGGCAATGCCAATGAAGCGACAATTTAAGCAAACTTTACTTTCGGTTTTGACTAGAAAACATTAGTACCATGGAAAATTGTGCCAGTGAAGTCCAAATTAACCATACAAAAAATTTTTTGATGGACTTCTGAAGGATATGTTAGGAACATCTCTACAAACGCCGATTTTTTGCAAAAAAAGCCGATTCAAACTTAAAAAAAGCTGATTGAAAAATATCTGAATCGGCTTTTTCCCCATAATAGTAAGACAAAATCTGATTAAAAATTCTTTAATGCTGTCTGATGTGTGTTTATTAAAAAAGAAACAGAAAATTGTTCCGGGATGGGGGGGGGGTACCATTTGCAGATCGTTGGGAGGGGGTGGTATAATTTACCCTTTGCCTACCGCCGATTGACCTTACCGGCGTTTGTGGAGCCCTGATTAGGAAATGAAATCCCTACTGAAAATAACCCTGCCATAAATACAACACTTAACATTCGATATATCTGTTGTGTATTGTGCCAAGCATGCATGCAGTATTTACATTTTACACTTTTGTTTCAAAATATTGGAAGGTAACCGATATATGGTTGTGAATCTTTTAGTATTGACCAAAATAAATGTGAAAAAGAATATGACAGTTAATACAGTTTTATATATACTTAGAACTATTAAAAGACACTACCTCTCACTATGTCACTGTATGTGTGAATGTTCAAGTTTTATGTGATAAAAAACATGTAATTGCTTGTTTTTGTATACCATTTTAGCAATGCCAGCCCATTTCTTGTGTATTGTTCTAAAACACAACATCACTGTTTACTGTTTGAAAGTTTATTTAATACACTTTTCATATATGAAAATAAAATGCTTAGAATTCAAAACTGTATTGATCTCTTTCACAAACATTTACATAATGATGCATTACTGAAAATATCAAAAGATGGTTTACACTCTAACTTAGGTTAATATCATTTTATTCAGGAGTACGGTTATATGTATAAAATGTATTAAAAATTTTGCACAAAATAAAATGCCTACCTTGTGCATAAGTTTGTGAAATAAAATAATAAAATAAAATGCCTACCTTGTGCATAAGTTTGTGAAATAAAATAATAAAATAAAATACCCACCTACCTTGCCACTTTTTGAAAAAAAAGTATCTGAGAACCAGAGAATTTTTTTTACATGGCCTTAGGTCTTTCTCCTAGTTAACATGTGCCTTTTACTAGTCAATTAATTTTTTTGGCCACTCTTCCTCTACCATTCCAGAACTGACTGCCTCAATATAATTAAAGGATTCTTGATAAAGACATTAAACATCCACTTAACTCTTGTTTAACATAATTCTTCCGATTGTTTACAGTTACCCCACACACAAGATGTAGACTAAAACTTCTAAAAATGGAAAGAATCAAAGATTATTTACTGATGGAAGAAGAGTTTATTAAGAATCAGGAAAGATTGAAGCCACAAGAAGAAAAACAAGAGGTAATACATTTAACAAGTTAAATTCCTAACCATTACTCCATTTGACAATTACATATTAGTAATACAAGAAATCAATGTGTGGTTAATAAACATAGACAGAACAATAGCCAATACAATAAAGAACATAGAACAATTAATAAATGAAATGAGTAAACAAAACTTCTGTTAGATTATAAAACTCCTGACTTTGGACAGTCACTGGTTGTAATGATACAGATGTACCCACTAGAGTAGCTAAAGTGTTATTTGATAGCCTCAAATTTTACAACCAGTGTTCCATACATATACACATGTATGTTACCCTAACATTACAGAAATGGGGACAGAACATTTCACAGGTCACAGTTTGCCAGACTTTATCTAATGACCAGTGAACATTTCCTGAATTTAGTCCATTAAGACAGGAAAGACACATATTATAAGAGACATGCCAATCTTGAACTACTGGTAAATTTTTGGATAATTACGTGTCTTTTTGGTCTTTTTTAACAAATGTGATTTCTAAAAATGACCTGGTTAAGTTTTTTTTTAAAATTGTAATTATTTTTGTAATTCCAGGAAGAGAGGACAAAGGTAGATGAGTTGAGAGGATCTCCTATGTCAGTAGGTACATTAGAAGAAATCATAGACGACAACCATGCCATTGTTTCTACATCTGTCGGCAGTGAACACTATGTCAGTATACTATCATTTGTAGATAAAGATCAGCTAGAACCAGGATGTTCAGTCTTGTTAAATCATAAGGTATGTTGTTTTTTGTGACAAAACGATTACCAATAAAAATACCAAAAATTACAATAAAACCTAAGTCAGTGCCATTATTTGTACTGTCTAATTGTGACAATAGTGATTTCAATAAATTAAGAATATGGTAATGACAAGCAGTAGAACTTGGAGAGTTCATAACCTTTTTAAATACGATGGATTACTTGAGATCATCATTTCATCCCAATGTTTTTCTTTCTGATCCTTTCAAATTAAAATCTCGTACTTCAGAACCTTAAGAACCAATACACCTCAGGTTAACAAATCTTACTGTATGATACTTCTATTATAAATGGCAAAAAAGCTTAAGTTTGACTGCTGTAATTTAATGAACTCTGACCTCTATTTCAGGTACATGCTGTTGTTGGTGTCCTTGGTGATGACACAGATCCTATGGTAACTGTGATGAAATTAGAAAAAGCACCTCAAGAAACATATGCAGATATAGGTGGTCTAGATCAACAAATTCAAGAAATAAAGGTATAATTTAGTATAAATAATTTTTTTTTAGTCTGGCATCGCCATAAAGTGAGACTTCGGTGTTACTTTTCCAGTGTCAGCAGCAGCGTGTCAAAATGTGAAAGTTTATGTTACAGTACTACTCTTAAAAAACTAACCAGGCAGACATTTAAATCCTTGGAATTCTTGTTCTTATCAAGGATACAGAAAGACATTCAATGGAAGCCAATATGTTATCAAATTTTTTAATTGATGTGAAACAAGTTACAAAGTTCTTGATTTAAGTCAACATACGGATAAATGTTGGATTGATAAACAAACAACTTACAATGTTTTGACAGCTCTTGTAACTAGGTTTATGATGGATTTAAGTATATTGGTCTTATAGGATCTGTATGATAGAAAACAACAGATTGGTTTTGTTAATTTCTTAAATGATACTTACCAAAACATTAAATGGCTGAGTATATAAAAAACATGTAAACATGTATTTGTTGACTTTTATGGTCAGTTTTATGAATAAAATCTTTTGACATTAGCATGTTAGATGCTGGTAAATTATTGATTTTGTAAATTAAATTCAATCCTTTTTAGGAATCTGTTGAGTTACCACTAACACATCCAGAATACTATGAAGAAATGGGAATAAAACCTCCTAAAGGTGTTATATTGTACGGCCCTCCAGGAACTGGTATGTTGTTGTTAACTTGTTGTTCAGATGTTTCACAATTACATTCTTTATTAGGTTTTAAGTCTTAACACTTTTTCAAAAAGAAATTTTTTTACTCTTTTTCTTTTTTATTTTTTTAATAAAGTTATATAATAAACCTATTAACATCTTCCATCTACCATGAACACAAAGAGTTCTAACACAAACACTTTAAGATGTATTATGAACACATTTAAGATTTATCACTTAATAACAAAGGTTTTATATTTGTGCACAAGGTATACAAGAAGATGGATTCGTGCTTCATAACATTTGTCTCGCTATCAGTGTCTTTTTATACATGTTTGTTTAAGTCTGTAGTAATATAGAACATAAGGACTACTAGTTAATACATTAATGGATGTCAATGAGTGGCAGTCGTCAAAAACTTTTGTATTTCATCCAAGTAAAATAAGCCATGTGGCTAAAATGCAAATTATAATAATAAGAATGATAAAGTGTCCTGTTGATGTTTCTTGAAAAAAAAAAATTATGTGAATATTAACCTTATTTATAATGATTTTTTTAAGGAAAAACTTTGCTTGCAAAGGCTGTAGCAAATCAAACATCTGCAACATTCTTGAGAGTTGTTGGTTCAGAATTAATCCAAAAATATCTGGTAAGTTTATTTCATTATTTTATCATTATAAGATTCTTTAAATTGTTTAAATTCTGTAGACATTATTTTATTTTTAAAAAATATTAATATGCTGTATCAAGTTTTAAAAATGACATTTTATGATATTTTAGGGTGATGGTCCAAAACTAGTAAGAGAATTATTTAGAGTTGCTGAAGAACATGCTCCATCAATTGTCTTTATTGATGAGATTGACGCTGTAGGAACCAAGAGGTAATTTTAAATTATAAATTTGTTACAATATCAATTTCTCAATATTTTCCAGTTGCAAATTAGAAAATGATTGGCTGAAAATGACATTCACATTGCTGAAAGTTTTAAAGCTTTATTAAAATTTAGTAGCTTTTGACCTCTGAAAATTAATTATCTCCCCTTAGTACAGAAATAATTTGTTGTCAGAGATTCCGATATTCATAGAATGATGATGAATTTTGTTATTCTTGCAAGATAAATACATATTATTTTTCTTGTAGATATGAATCTAATTCTGGAGGAGAAAGAGAAATTCAAAGAACTATGTTAGAATTATTGAACCAGTTAGATGGTTTTGATTCCAGAGGAGATGTTAAGGTATTATTTACTTTTCTTAACATACTTATTTGAACTTTGAATCCACTAAAGAATATATTGAACTATAATTTAATAAGCTTTTTGATAATTTAATGTTTTTTATGTTGTTTTGTGTAGATTAAATTTAGATATGAGTGAATCTAGAAAGATTAGATATACATGAAGCTTATAATTATCCACTGATGTATTTTATTTAGATTTGTGGATTTCTGGAATTTCTTTAGGAATGTAGTATTTAACTCGATATAACCTTAACTCAGACATCAAATACCGGTTATGCCCATGTGATAAATCTTTGTGGTACTTGCTTTTTTGTAGGCTTGATTCCCACTGGTTACGGAAAATGTTGCAATTTCCCTGAATAATGTTGCCATTATATGAAACCATTGAACTACATGTTTTAGTTTGAGATTCCATATTAAGAGCATAAACATTTTTCTTAATGCCTACTTTGTTTACCACTATTTGTATTATATATTCCAGGTTGTCATGGCAACAAACAGAATTGAAACCCTAGATCCAGCACTTATAAGACCAGGTAGAATAGATCGCAAAATAGAATTTCCTCTACCAGATGAGAAAACAAAACGTAGAATCTTCACTATCCATACCAGTAGAATGACATTGGCTGATGATGTAAATATCGACGATTATGTGATGGCTAAAGATGATCTCTCAGGAGCTGATATTAAGGTACTGATCTTTGACAAATACTAATATTATCATACATGTTAAATGAAAAGAAAGGACTAAGGAATACAGGCAGAATGGAACAGACAAATAGACCTGTTGCTTCATGTCTCCTCATCAGAAGTGAAATTTTTTTTGTTGACAAAGATTTCGTAAATAGGGTATAAAGACAATTCTTTTCAAATCTTCCCTTCTAAATGTCATGATCAAACTAATTTATATTTATGTGATCCTTAATTAATGTGTCAAAACAGTGATTTGCATGGCTGTTTTGGAATTCATATGCTAATAAAGTGTCAGTGGAGCACTATAGAACATATCAGGTCTTCTGTTCAATTCCTTTTCATATGAAATTGATCTCAAATTCTCTGAAGAGATTTGTTTATAAATATTGTAAGTTTGCACTTACTGATATATTCAACATTACTGAATCACATGTTAATCATGTTACAAAATGAGTCACATGATAATCATGTTGCAAAATAAGTCACTTGATAATCATATTGCAAAAGGTTTTGTTAGTCAATTACATTAGTACATGTATGTATATTCTGTCATTCTTTTGTAGGCTATCTGTACAGAAGCTGGTTTACTTGCATTGAGAGAAAGAAGAATGAAAGTGACAAATGAAGATTTTGGAAAAGCTAAAGAAAATGTGCTTTATAGAAAGAATGAAGGAACACCTGAAGGACTGTATCTGTAGTGAGATATTGAGTGGATGGACAGATTGTGTTAATTAGTGGAATGCTTGATTGAAAAACTTGATATTTAACTGTGGATCATTATCGATTGTTTTACATTTAAAGATAATACATGTACCTTTTTTCATACAGCAAGAAAATACTACATAAAAATGTTTAAATTTTAATTTTGTTTCATCAAGACTTGTAAATCATCAATATCTGTATACATACAAACAAACACAAGATGCAATCCATGTGTCAATTTATAAACTGTTAAAAACTGTTCTGGAAATTTGTTCTTGTCACATGACTGAAAAATAGAGTATTTATAGAAATGTTTGGTTGACAACAAAACAGTGCTGTATTTATAAATAAAATGTTATTATGAATTTTGTTGGTTGTTTTATATATTGATTTGTTGATAAAAACATTACCTTCTTTATGCTAAATAATATCACAAAATAGTTTCAATACTCCTCAAAAGGAAAAGCATATAGTTCTCACTCTGTTCATCTGTCCACCTGATTGTTCCTCCATCTATCTGTACATCATAATTTTGTACAGTCCATAACTGTAAGCGTATCAAAATAAAACTATATAGATAGATAAATCTTTATGAAGGGAAGTACAAGAATCCTAACTCTTCATTGCATGATTTAGTAATTATTGCCCTTATTTATATTTACCTGGTAGTTTTTCTGCCAAAACAAAATAAAAGGTATCAACATGAATTTTCATACAGTAAATCAGTAATTTTTTGCATCTGTTAATTGTCATGAGTATCGTCATTTGAAGACATTTGCATACTTTTATTTTCGCATTGTCAGATAATGGTCAATTCATATGCAAGTAAAATGTATCAACTCTCTTTGCATAATTTACGAGTTATTACCCCTTTGGTTTTTGGGTACTTAAATTTTTATTAGAAGTATATTTATAAAGTAGAAAAGTTGTTTTCAAGAGACTTTAAAAGTAGCCATATTTCATGAAGGGTATTTAAAAAACAAATGAGAACTGCTCAACAGCACACAAACCAGTAAACATTTTGCCAGAATTTAGTAAATTGCAAACTATTCAGGTGAGCATCTAGGACCTTCTTAGTTCTCTTTTTTTAACCAGGTTTTCGTAGAAACCTGGTTCTTAGATTACCGAATGTCGGCGGGTGGGTTGGCGTGCGGGCAGCGGGCGGGCGTCAAAAAATGGTTTCCGGATGATAACTTGAAAAGTAAATGACATTTTTGAAAGAAACTTGGCACATACATGTATTGTAATAAGATCTTGGTTGGGATTGCTTTTGGGATAAAAACATCAAAGGTCAAGGTCACAGTTGCTTGGTCATTTCACAAAATAAGCAACCTCTAGCTATATCTTGGCCATATGTAAAGATAATGACATGGGGTTTTCAGTTTTCATATTTTCTAGCAATGCTGATGAAAATAAAGCCAAAATCAAAGGTCAAGGTCATGGCCTACATTTTAACCTTTGTGTTTTCTGCACTAAAATGGTTATTGTTGCATGAAATTTACAATTTTTGGCATGAAATTGGCTATTTTTGATGATATTTAGACGTAGAATTCACTATTTATGGAATTTTAGTTTTGTAAAATGATTATGGTGGCAAAATATTTTGATGTTGACCATTAAATTGGATATTTCCAAATATATTTAGGTGCAGATGCCACTATGGATCTTTTCTTAAATGAAATTATATTGAAATGAAAACACAACATTCAGATTTCTAAATAATTTGTCATAATAGCAATCTTTTAAGATGTTCTGATGTATGATACTTTTATATACTTTTATATATATATATATATATATATATGATATATTAAATCTTAACCCATTACGGGTATCCCTTTACTATCAACCAGGTCCCTGCAAGACACATGATCACCCATAATTATTGTTAACTAGGTACCATTTCTCTCTGAAACCCCCTTCTCCGAAATACGAAAACCTGGTTTTCATGGAGTTTCCGTGACTCTTGTTTACTTATCCATTATAAATATTGAAGAGGGAAGTTATAGTAGATAGCTAGATATGTCTTTTTGACTTAGTGTGCAATAAAATAAATAGAATGCTTGACTTTTACCAAACTGTTTTGTTATAAAAAAAACAATAATAACTGATGCCTTTTTGCTGCCCTTTGTAATAAATATATTTTTTATTTGTAATACTGCATTGTAAATATTCATTGAAATAAGTATTTTCAGCTTCAGTAAGTTTCAATTATGTGCCTTGGTCAAAGCTTTTAATCTTGCCAGACTTGTTGACCTTCACCTATATACAGTGACCTCTAATGATAAAAACCTAAGATATCTTGTCATGAAAAAAAAGAACTAGCAGTTTGAGGTTCATGAAAATGTATTAAGTTTGAGAAGCATTTATGATATTGACCAGCATTAAAGGTCACAGTGACCTACAGTAGCACAATCTTCAATTATCTTGTCATGAATCAAATATTCTAGAATCTTGTAACTTCATATAAATAACATGTAGTTGTTCCAAATTTGCATAGCTGGGTGACCTTGACTTTCAAAGATCACAGTAGCCTGAAATAGTTAAATAATAATAAGTATCAAAAACATCAAAGCATGAAGCTCTAAGTTTGTGATTAAGTGTCACATGGCCTAAAATATCAAAACTTTAAAATATCTAGTCATGACCCAAAAGTTCTAGAAGTCTGGATCTTCATATACAGCATCATGGCATGAAGCTCCATCAATCTGCAATGCTTGTTTACTATGATCTACAATTAAGGTCACAGTGACCTGAATTATTAAAATGTTTGAATACTTATCTTTAAATGCATTAGTATCTATATTCTGTCATTCTTTTGTAGTAATGAACTGAAATGTTAAGATGCTTTATACTTCATATATAACATCAAGGCTAGCAGCTTTACTCTACAAAATTTGTGAAAATGGTTGACATCATTTTGCCATTAACTGAAAGGTTTAGAAGATGAAATGTCACATATGATATCAATGCATACAGTTATTCATAGTTTTCTCGCCTTGATCTTAATTCATGTAATAGTAATTTTAAATTAAAATTCAAAACAACTTTTTTCGGTCTGAAAAAAGTAGGTAGATGCTTCCACAACATCCATAATCTATAATCATGTGACTATTCAGTCTTATTGGTCCTTTTCTTTAGGTTTGATTGATTTTGATTTAATGGGGTTTTACGTCCCAGGCAGGAATATTTAACTCCTATATCGAGACGTCACCAGCTATAGGTAACGTGGCAGGAATTTTGACCTTTGCTGTGCGCTTAAAAAAATTTGCAGGGAGGGTTCTTTAGCGTGTTACGCTTGCCGTGACGCGTGGCATCGGTTTTAAGGTCTCCTCTGAAGGACCCAGTTCTTTCATTTCTTAATGCCGAGTGCTTTGCGAAAGAAAGTCACAGTAGTATATAAAGCGCGTTCTTCCGGATCACAGTGCCTCTTGTCGCCTAGGTTCGAATCCCGCTTGAGCATATCCTTGTATGAATAATTTGTTAGTTCACTTGCAGAAGGTCGGTGTGCCTCTTTTCGCCTAGGTTCGAAACCCGTTTGATCATATCCTAGAGAGAGTTTGTTAGTTCTCTTGTCGAAGGTCGGTGATCTAAGCACTCCAATTTTCCCCTCCATCCTAGAACTAACCGCTTCGATATAAGTGAAAAAAAATCTTGAATGGGGCATAAAAGCCATTAATCCACTCCTCTTTCTTTTGGGTTGATAAAAAAACTGGTATTTCGGATCCTACAAGACCCTGCTGATTTTAAGTAATTTTATGTAGATTACGTGCAGACTGACCAATTCGACGGAAATTTACCGCTCAAATGGCAAAAACGGACGGAATATATGAAAAACCTGAATTCAATGGAATTTTCCTGTTTTTGACTATTGTTTTTGCTGCTAGTGAAAATGTAGTCGCGCGTTAAAAATAGACCAATTTGGTGATATCATGCGTTAAACATGTACCAATTCGGAAAAATTAATAAAAGTGATTGGTCAGCCTGTACGTGTACAGATTTTTAAATAATACCATACATTCTACTTCCTTGTTGATAATCCTATTGGTCAAGGATTCGTCACTTGTCCAGCTTTAAAAACAAACGTAATACCCGTTTTTCGTGATAAGATTAAATATGACTTATTGCGTTCATATTCTACTTAATCCGCCGAGGTCTGAAGTTTTTAAACACCTTTGAAATAAGGATTACCAAAGATTAAGATATGTTGATCTTGGTATCCAATACACGGAGTTACTGTCCAGTTTATAAAGGGTAGAGTAAACGTATATAACGTTGTGATATTTTTATTTTATTACTCACAAAGTGTCCAAAACAAACTGCTATATTTCTTTTCGTGACATTTAAAACTCGCAAAGAAAAGATGTAAAAAGAGCGTGTTGTTTTCAGCAGTTAGTCGATTTAAGTGACATATAGCTCCATAGGGCCCGGTGTATCTTTAATAATTTAAGAATATTTATTTGTTTTATGTACAATTGATTTGTACATGTGTCAATTTTATTTATAAACCATTTACTTTTTTACTTTCTTGCTTGCTTGCTTGCATACTTAATTACTTACTTACTTACTTCAAGTACTTACCTATTTACTTACGACATTGTATATCGAGCCCAATCTATTGGTATTTTCAAACTAGTGGCATTTTTAATATTGAGACAAACTCGCTCTGTAAATATAGTTTAAAATGAACAAGAACCATCTAACCTATTGTTAATTGATATTTATCTACAACATTTGACATCTCAAAATTACATTGATACAGAATACAAAACTTACTTTAATAAAACTACTACAATATTCTGTTGTTTGAAATTATAAAAAATTAAAAATATTGTTTTAAAAAATCTTTTCTGAGTTACATAATCTTGTCCATAAAACATGTGCCAATTCAAACGGAATGGTAGTCATTGTCCAGAATTACCAATATTATCCCCAAGACACATCAAGTCGTGACAGGCTGTACAAAGCTTCTAGATTTTAGATTCATATCAGACCCAGGTAATTAGTCAAACCTTGAAATATTTCTGAAATTTTTATTGAAAGATCATAGTTTACGATTTCAATTAACTTAAAGCAAACAGAATTAAAACTTGATTTTAGGATGGAATTATACTACAGTAGTTTAAGCAGAGATTTTCATTACACAATATATATGTCTCTGGTTTAAGTTACCCATTGATTAAACTGATCAAGCTTTGAACAGCTGGGCCTACTAGTTTCTAACTGCACCACTTACAGTTATGATGCTGTCATTGCAGTCATCAGTCTTCCAAGTCCTGCCCTCCATATATGATATAGGACCAATACACGCATATGATGCGATCATTTTTCGGTAAATGGAGCTTATTTCAAATGCTTGTTTTCAAAGAATTGGTGGAAACAGCGACTTTTAAAACGTTTTAAACGTTGCTGGTAGAAACTTGGGTTATTTTGCGCCATAACTCGCTTAAATATGGAATTAAAACATTACAAAGGATAATGGTTCGGTCTTAATTTTCAGACAATTTATTAAATCTGGTAAAAAAAAAAAATAGATCAAATTTCTTCTCATTCATTGTAGATTTTTCTGCATTTTAAAAATTTTTTAAAACGACAACCATTGTCGATAAGTGCGTATAAACTAGTCCAAAAACGCATATAAATATATGTTTTAAATGTTTTTCGTACATCAATGAAATCAAAATACAAAAATGTTTTGATCTTGGACACACACACACACACTTCCCATTGTAGTATGACTCGTGTATGTCTATTAATTAAATGATTTCTAAATTTAATCGTAGATTGTTAGCATTTAAATGTCACTGATAGCGGTGAATGTTATCATCTGGATTTCAAATGTAAATGAGTGTCGTCACCCACTATGCACATGAATACTGCAATCCCATTTATTTATAACACTTTTCGAAGTCACAACGCGTGACATGAGGATAACTGTCGACGTCACGGGTAGATTCTTTAATGAGAAGGTCACAGAGTTCACCTTTATTACTTCCGGGTACCTGTCATTGATTGCGTCGTAGGTAACGGCTACCTTATATACAGGTATACACATTTTGGATTCATTTAAAGAACGTGGTTCGACAGATATAAATTATAGAAGGATAGGAAATATTAAGTTTTTATTTTATGGACAGGATTTAATGATTTAAACACCTTATTCACGATCATGCCTGCAGGATCTGACAGCGTCAAGGTAGCTGTACGTGTTCGACCATTTAATCAAGTAAGAACTATATTAGATATTTTTTTGATTATGTATTTCGCATGTTTTTTTTTATTATTCTGTTTGTACACATGATTTTAAAGCAAAAATATTTTTCTGCTCAATTTCACCTGCGTTGAACTGTATTTCAACTTTTGATAAAATAAATCGTAAAACGAAATACATGGATAAAAATCTAAAAAAAAAAAATAAGGTTTGACTAAATACACACTTTAAAAAAGAAAACAGAATTTTGAAAATAAGTAAAGACAATTATTTAAAATTGATAATGATTATATTCAATAAATATAAAAGTAAATAATGTAGTTCTTAATTATGTAAAATTCACCTTACCTGTCATATTAATTAAGGTCCGTTTTACTTTTTATTGAAACACAATATGTATTTAAATTAAGATGGTAAAAACAAAAGTCTCATTGATTGATGTCTGAATTGTATTATATAATTAAGTAATGAAAAACCACTTTAATGGATATGTTGAGGAATATTTATAAAATGTTCCTTAATAGTCAATTTTGGTAATGTAAAAATAATGACATTTCTTCTAACATATTCATAACTTTTATAAATTTATGACAATTTGATCTCTTACAAAAAGATAACTGAAATAATAAAATTCTGAAATTTTTCGGACTAGTAATGATTCAGCATGTTACTAAATAAACAATTTCCCCTGATTATTGATGTATTATGTGTTACTGCAGGTATTGGATACCTTAAGTCATGCTGTATATACTTATATATGCTACCATAATAATCATTGTAAATTAAACCATAAGAAGATTTGATATCCACATTCTTAAAATTATAAATGAAATATAGTATTAAGATTATTAAAAATATATATATAGCATAAATAAAGATTTATTCAGACACTGTTACAGAGATGTTTAAATAAAAACGTGAAAAAACAGTGTCCGGTTGTTTAAAGTTCTTATAGTTTAACCAAGTATTTAGTGAACACAACAAAATGTTATTAAAATCAAATACTTTTATTATGAACTTTGGGGTTTGACTTAAATTGTTGTTTAATTATTAAAAAATTGTATGCTTTAACTTTTAAACAGAATTTTCATAAATGCTTTAAATGTCACTGTAACAACCAAATCATATAATGATAAAGTGAAAACATATAATGGTGAAACTCGGTCATATAATGGTGAAATATAATGGTGAAACTCAGTCATATAATGGTGAAACTCAGTCATATAATGGTGAAACTTGGTCATATAATGATAAAGTGAAACATATAATGGTGAAACTCAGTCATATAATGGTGAAATATAATGGGGAAACTCAGTCATATAATGGTAAAACTCGGGTCATACAATGATAAAGTGAAAACATATAATTGGTGAAACTCAGTCATATAATGGTAAAACTCAGTCATATAATGATGAAAATCAGTCATATAATGATCAGAAAAGATGATAAAAATAATTTATATGGTAAAACCAAAACATATTATGATGATAGCAAATAATATTATGATAAAATGAATCTATTTACCATTTTTGTACCATATAAGACAGCTTTGGCATTTCATATAAATAAATTACCGGTAATAAATATAAATATAAATATATAAATATACATATATAAAGAACTTTTTTTCGGCCATCATGAGGTAATGTCATATGAACCCCTATCAAGCTAAAACACTAAAAGAATTAAGAATTATTAATGTTTTTACTTATTTAGTTTGTTGTTTGTTGAATAAAGTGAATTGAATTGAAATGAATTGTTTCATGTATGATAATTAGTCTGCTGGACCTATTTATATATTCTATTTTGTTAATTAGCATTCATTGAAAATTAAGCCTTTTGATTCATTAATATACCATCAATTAAGCATATTGACTCATTAAAGATGCCAATCACAAACATTAACTTTGCTATATATAACTAGACACTAGATCTTACTTTTATCAAGTAAACTATAAATGTCCTCTAGGTAATGTTTGTCGATACTTTGACAATAGTAAAATGTATTTTTATTGTGAGAAAAATGCACTTATTGTTCACAGCTTTGAATGGTCATTAAACAATTTAAACCCTCTTCGTAAGTTCTTGATAATTAATATTAATGATTTTAAATGTGTTACAAGTGTTTAAATAGTGATGATTGATTGGTTTTTATTAGGAAGTTAAGAGCTAAGTTTGATACACAATTTTGTTTACATAGTTAGGTAAATGCAAACAAGCAGGTGAGGTGATCTCAATACATAAGTAACCATAAACTACATGTGTATATATAATATACATACATACATACATACACACACACACACACACACACACACACACATATATATATATATATATATATATATATATATATATATATATATATATATATATATATATATATATATATATATATATATACACAAAGACAGCTCTTGTGAATTAGGAGTTTTTACGGTATGTTAGAATTTCTGAATTTCTTTGTGTTAATGTGTATATTTTTGCCTTTAGAATGCTAATACTCCTGTCTTCAATGATGCTAATACTCCTGTCTTTAATGATGCTAATACTCCTGTCTTCAATGATGTCAATACTCCTGTCTTCAATGGCTAATACTCCTGTCTTCAATGATGCTAATACTCCTGTCTTCAATGATGTCAATACTCCTGTCTTCAATGATGCTAATACTCCTGTCTTCAATGGCTAATACTCCTGTCTTCAATGATGATAATACTCCTGTCTTCAATGATGTCAATACTCCTGTCTTCAATGGCTAATACTCCTGTCTTCAATGATGCTAATACTCCTGTCTTCAATGATGTCAATACTCCTGTCTTCAATGATGCTAATACTCCTGTCTTCAATGATGCTAATACTCCTGTCTTCATTGATGTCAATACTCCTGTCTTCAATGATGCTAATACTCCTGTCTTCAATGATGCTAATACTCCTGTCTTCAATGATGCTAATACTCCTGTCTTCAATGATGCTAATACTCCTGTCTTCAATGATGTCAATACTCCTGTCTTCAATGATGCTAATACTCCTGTCTTCAATGGCTAATACTCCTGTCTTCAATGGCTAATACTCTTGTCTTCAATGATGCTAATACTCTTGTCTTCAATGATGCTAATACTCCTGTCTTCAATGATGCTAATACTCCTCACAGTCTTCAATGGCTAATACTCCTGTCTTCAATGGCTTATACTCCTGTCTTCAATGATGCTAATACTCCTGTCTTCAATGATGCTAATACTTATGATGCTAATACTCCTGTCTTCAATGGCTAATACTCCTGTCTTTAATGGCTTATACTCCTGTCTTCAATGATGCTAATACTCCTGTCTTCAATGATGCTAATACTCCTGTCTTCAATGGCTAATACTCCCGTCTTCAGTGATGCTAATACCCCTTTTTATGATGTCAATACTCCTGTCTTCAATGATGTCAATACTTTTACAGTCCATTCAGTTTATCCATTATGATGTACTCTTTCTTATTTGTGATTTACTGGGTCCAACCCTTAGCAATAGAGTGCCTTGAGTTTAAAGGCCATTAAAAGGTCGCTAAAATTGGCTTGACTACAGATCTTCTTTAGATTAAAGGTGCATGCTTCAACCACTTGGCTATCAAAGCTTAAAGAAGGACATCTGATTGGTTACAATGGTGTTATATACCTAGTATTACCATAGAAAACCAGCAACCTTTCGCCAAGAGAACAAAAAAAAATTTCTCTTGGTGCAACTTTATTAATTCTCTATGCAGTGAAAGGCCCTGTGATCCATACACAAACTCATTAAACTTTTCAGCCACCAAGGACACCTAAAGCAGGAAGTCTTTCAGGTGGACATTCCTATGTTTTGTAAATCTTTCAGAAAGAGACAATTTTATGATGATGAAGAATAACTGAGCACTTGTTTTATCACAATCAGAGAAAACTTCTGTAATTTTTATCACAATAAGTAGGGAATTTGTTTATGATATAATTGAGATTTGTTTATCATATAATTGAAATCTGTTTGATGGTCAACCCCCCTAGGTGAAAGAATTTTTATTTTACTTAACCAAATATATACATGTATATAAATCAATATATTGATTTATTTTGGCCCATTAATATTGCAACTCTATGGCTATTTGGCACTCACATTTTATCAGTAAAATGATTGCATGTGTAAATGACACACATTTATTAAGGCCATTGTGATTTAGTTTTTAAACTGGAACAAATTTGATTTTTAATTTCTCTCAAAAGAGTCTGCATGATTAAGAGCCCTATTTGGCCCCTAAAAGTGAATATGGTATTGAAATTTTTCTCAAATTTCACACAGTTTTAAAAAGCTGGAACAAGTATAATTTAAATTTCTTGAATTGAATAAAAGTGTAAAAACTGGAACAAATGTGATTTTGATTTCATTGACATTTCATAAAATCTCTAAACTAAAACATAAAATTGTGATTTTACAGTTAATTTCATCTCCAATATTGTAATACTTTTCTCATTTATGAAAAATATTTTTAATTTAAATAATTGATTTGTAATTTGATGTTTTATTTGGAATATTTGAACCATTAACTTTCAGTATACACGCTATCCTGCTTAATTTACCTTGTATAATTTCTGTGCTGAAAATAGAAACTCAAATTGAACTCCTTCATGTGTTATAACATATAACACTATAGACCACATGTACGCAATAAGCTAAAATGTCACCATGCCCAACACTCAGAAACATTTTAAGTTATCATGCTAGCTTACAATGTTCAACCTACATTAAACAATAAATGATAATATGAGTTGAATCTGCATGTACTGCTGAACTGTTGCAGTATTTTGAAATGTTGCAGAGTTTAGGTCCACTTATTTAAGTAGTCCCAATAACTGTGGTTTTATGATATATAATGCAACTTTCTTATATCCCATTATATATAAAAAATAAAACAAACATACCAGTCCTTGTCCAAACCACAATCCAAAAGACAAAGTAAAAACTTTGAAAGCTGGCAAAATTAGTTATACACGTGAACTTCCATCAATGAAGTGAGGCCGGGTGCTCAGGAAGGGTAAGCACCTCCTGTCTAGCTAGCTACACCCATCACATGCAAAGTAACATTGAAAATGAAAGGAACAGGGAACTATGGTAAGTCAAATATATCCAGTAGAAGTTTGGATACAGTGACTACATACTTCTCAACAATATTGTGATGATGGCCATAAAATTTTTTAAGGACCTTGATTAGCCTAGGCTTGCAATATTCTTGCATCAGCAATTCAATTGTAAGCATTTTGCTTCATTGTAGACAGTCCCCATAGTGGGAACAAGCTCTACCATAATGTATTAACTGTGAAACAAATACACCATACGCAGGAGAAGCAGGGATATAACTGCAAAGAAACGGAAGTTGAATACCTTACATTAAACAGTTTTGCTTTTCCTGATGCTTTAAGAAGTTTATTGGTTTGCTTTGTAATTGGTTGTTCTCTAGAAATTGGAAATATATTTTTCTTTCTTTTTTTTTTTTGGTTTTTGATCCATTTCCTGTTGAATGTAACTTTCTCTCTTGATCTCATTAAAGGGCTTTCCTGTTAAATAAATGGCTTGTTAAAGTTTTGCTCCTATAACTTGTTGAGTTATTGCATTTTTACTTGTTTGTTGAATTATTGCTCCTTTAGCTTGTTGAATTGTTGCAACTTTATCTTGTTGAATTATTGCACCTTTAGCTTGTTGAATTATTGCTCCTTTAGCTTGTTGAATTATTGCATTTTTACTTGTTTGTTGAATTGTTGCACCTTTAACTTGTTGAATTGTTGCTCCTTTAGCTTGTTAGTTATTGCTCCTTTAGCTTGTTAAAGTTTTGCTCCTTTAGCTTGTTGAATTATTGCTCCATTAGCTTCTAGAATTGTTGCACCTTTAGCTTGTTGAATTATGGCCCTTTTTGCTTGTTGAATTATTGCTACTTTAGCTTGTTGAATTATTGCTCCTTTAGCTTGTTGAATTATTGCACCTTTAGCTTGTTGAATTATTGCTCCTTTAGCTTGATAAATTATTGTTCCTTGTTGAATCATATCATTTTACTTGTTTGTTGAATTATTGCTCTTATGGTTTCATTAATAATATTGTGTTAAACTGATATACGCTAATTGCTCTGTTGTTTGATATTTACTGTTTTGTTTGTTGGTTTATTTAAATGTATTTTTGTTGATTATTTAGTTTGACGTATTATCAACAAAGGAACATTCACACAAACCAACAGAGCAAACAGCATAATATTATAATTATATAATATATATATATATATATATATATATATATATATATATATATGTATATCACTTGGTTAGTTCAACATATCTAAACTTGTACATCTTTTGTAATTGTTACTTGACAAGTTTTTATTATAAAACATTGTTATTATCAAATTTTTGTTTCACTTTCAGAGGGAGAAAACAGCTGGATCAAAATGTGTTATATCTATGAAGGGCACCACAACAACGATAACCAACCCTGAATCAGGAGATACAAAATCCTTCTCATTTGACCACTCCTACTGGTCACATGACAGTTATATTGAAGATGGTGAAGGAATTTATATCAAAGATACAGACTCATCAAATTATGCTGATCAGGTAAGAAATAAAATCTATCATCTAAATGATGTTGGACTAGATTTTACACATTTGAAAAAAAAATGTTATATTAAATTTTAAAGCTGGCAATGGCTTGAAAATATTTTTTTTGAAATTTGATATTTTATCCAAATAGTTTTTCATTTTTTGAGTGTTTTAAAGTGTTTAGTGTTGTTTTTTTTTTTACTTGATTTTCATCAATTACCCTATGAAATAACAGTCTAAATCTTTGATCATTTTTCACTTCTGAAATATGAATACAGATGCAGTATAAAGCAGTCGGAACATTTTTCACATTTTAAGTTTTGACTGATAGCAGTTATGAATGTCTTAGTGTTTGAAGCTGATGATTCATTGGTCATAGTATCAAACACCAGCAAGGTTTCATGGTTTGTCCTTAATCAATAGATTAAACTTCTCATTGTTTCCGTTCACCAAACTGCTGAATGAATCAGCTTGGGTTAATCTGCAGATGTCCTATCCATCAAGATTAGTACAAATAGTTGCTTAACTACATTGAAGCTGAGAAAAACCATGGCCTGTTGAGATTTTAGGCTTGGGACTGATATTTACTTTGTTTTATTTATTACGTTTTAGAGACAAGTATACAGCGATTTAGGACAAGGTGTGTTGGACAATGCTTGGCAGGGATATAATGCCGCTCTTTTTGCTTATGGTCAAACAGGATCGGGAAAAAGTTACTCTATGATAGGGTATGGACCAAATAAAGGAATTGTACCTATAACATGTGAAGAACTCTTCAAGGTCATAGACTCAAATAAGGAAGAGAAGAAACAACTTCAGGTGTGTGGTAGTTTTATGTAGTTTTAAATTCTTTTTCAGTATTTAATATCTTTTTAATTGCTTTACATTAAAGGAGCTTTAAAATTTTCAAATAATTATATTTACACATATATATATATTTATTTCTTATTTAATTGTTCTGCCAAGATGCTTATTAGTACATAGTGGATTAAAATTCCTTTTTTTGCAGACATAGACCATTTTTGTCTTGAAGATTAATTTTCTTATTCTTTCTCCCCTAAATACTATTTAAAGCTTTTGCTACTGGCATCTCTCCAGTATTTAATTACTCCTAAATTTAAGAAAAAAAACTTAAGTGTATTAATTTTCTTTTTATTATGAATAAATGAAATTTTGCAGATTATACACAAACCTTTTTGACTTTTGAAAAAAATGCAATTGAACATAGAATAAATGTTTACTAATAGGGGTTCCCTTCATTATTTTGAATTAAAATAAGAAAGCATGTGAATGAGATTTATAACCTGGCTTAATTATGGTTTACAATTTAATACTCATCAAAATTCAGATTTGACATTTTTATGTTGTATTTTAAGAAGGATCAAAATATTTTTAAAAAAATTTAAATTTATTGATGAATTATTATAGTAGTTAAATTTCTCTTTGCTGGACAAGCTTGTCAACATAAAGCTGATTGAGCTGTTTTAGATTTTTTCTGCATTTTTAAATGGAATTTTTGATTTACTGTCACTCAGAAAGGACGTATTTCATTGAACAGAATGTATATAAATAAAACTTTCAAACTTAAGTAATTCTTTAGCAGTTCTCTGAACATAGCATTTGACTTCAAGTTTGACATGTTTTAGCCATCGAAATTTATAAAATCATAATAAAAAAGAACCTTTTTGTACTAAATAAGAAGAGAGAAATATGATATTCAGGTTGTTTATGTATAAACTATATATATACCTGTATAAAACTGTATATATACCTGTATAAAACTGTATATATACCTGTATACATTTTTGCTCGTTAGGAAGCATGTGACAGATTTTGATCTTTTAAACATTGTCTGTATTAGCCCTTATTATCAATTCAAGTTTCTTATACATTGTCTGTATTGGCCCTTATTATCAATTCAAGTTTCTTATACATTGTCTGTATTAGCCCTTATTATCAATTCAAGTTTCTTATACATTGTCTGTATTAGCCCTTATTATCAATTCAAGTTTCTTATACATTGTCTGTATTAGCCCTTATTATCAATTCAAGTTTTTATACATTGTCTGTATTGGCCCTTATTATCAATTTAAGTTTCTTATACATTGTCTGTATTGACCCTTATTATCAATTTAAGTTTCTTATACATTGTCTGTATTGACCCTTATTATCAATTTAAGTTTCTTATACATTGTCTGTATTGACCTTTATTATCAATTCAAGTTTCTTTTAGCACAATTGTACAAAAACTTAAATACCTGTGTATAACTTACCTTACTATTAAAGACTTGTGGTTAAAACAGCTTTGAATTAATTGTATATGGAATTAATAATGTTTTTTATGAAAAGTATCTTTCTGTAAATATTTGATTTTTAATGGTGTGGCATTATTTTGAATTTTAAAAGAAAACTACTTTTTTAAATAAAAATTTGATAATAAACGGTGTGGCATAATTTAGAATTTAAAAAAAAAAAGATTTTTAATGATAAGGCATGATTTGGATTAAAAAAAAAATTATATAAATATGTTGTATTTGTGGCAATAATGTGGCAAGATCTGGATAGTTTTGGTTTGTTACATTATAAATATGTCTGAACATGTACCTGTAATTTTAATTAATGACTGATGTGTCTGTAATCCTTGTGTGCAACCATTGTTCCTTCTGATTTTGGAAAATGATATAATTATATATCGCAAGATAATGTTATTGTTAATCTTCAAATTTTGCGATTTGGAATATGTTGTACGTTTTAAATATTGTCATTGGCAACATTGTATAACAAGTGGTTGGGGCAGTTTATATTTGATTTAGACAACATTTAAATAAAAACTTCTAGAGACTACTTTTTTGGTTGGTTTAACTATTTATCCATGAACTTATAGAAAACAAGGCGCAGTTCATAAATGTACTACCATTTAGTTTAATAAAACAGTGTCGGTCTGACTTTCTGAATGACAGTAATTGATATAAATCATTATAACTGGTAAATTGTATTCAGGCTCTGTATTACATGTGTCATATACCACTTTTTGAATTTAATCTTAAAAATACATTCAAAAAGTGGTATATGACACATGTATATAATTGTTACAGTCTTTGTTAACATGATAACTATATCTAAGGTATTAAATCGTAAACCATTCTTACAAAATCACTGCATGGTTTTATACATTAGTTGATATAAAATTTCCTTTATTTATTGCGTTTTGTTTTTAACTGCATGTAACTTTTTTGAATTTTTTGTTTTGGATACAATATTTCTGGATTATTAAAGTATGATATTGTCACAGACACACCCTGAATGGCTATTGTAATTTTAATGAAAATATAAGATTGTTTTGGCCAGCGTTTATGCTACTTTTTGTCTTTCTAATGACTCAGCGTTACTTTGTTATGTGTTTTTTAGAATTTCCAAACCTACTAAAACATTTATTTAAATATGTGTCAAATATTTGCATTATTTCCTATTACGTTGCGGAACTAAAGGGGGTCTCTTTATATACCTCATAAATTGAAAAATATCTGATATAAAAAAACATTATTTTTAGACAATAAATATTTTCAAAACTAGCACACCTGTAAGTGGTTAGATTTGACATAAACGATGAACCAAAGTACGCAGTTTTACAAAGTTTTTTAAGTACAATTAAACAGTAAGTATAGATTGTAAATTTATGTCGTTTAATTGTCAAAACGTAAGTGTTTATTTTTACTTGTATGTATAAGGAACCAAGTAATTACGATTGGTTTATAGACGTTTTAACATATAAACCTCATATAAAAATTAAAGTATTTAACGTGAGTCATTTGAGAGCTTTTCCTTAATTCCTTATTTTCCTTGATCTTAGACAGATCAAACATTTTAAATCTGTTAATCCATTAATCCAAGTTAATTCTTCCATATACTCTTTTTTTTTATTTTTTTTTTGTTACCAGTACTTAATATGTACTCCATAAATCTGGAAAAAGAAATTTGTATTATTATTGTTAATAAAATCTTGTGTTTCAAAGTACTTAAATTAAAAAAAAATCTTTTTTTTTAAATACCTTAATTCTGTGTCTGTCTAGTTTGACATTTTAACTATTCAAAAATTGAAAAAAAATAATAAAATAAATAAATAAATAAATAAAACAAAAAACTTTTCTTTTTTATGCCTAAATATTTCTTTAAAAAAAAAATGCTTGGTGGACATTTAGAGTAAAATGTATTTCACATAACTTAAGGTAAATTACAGGAATCCTAAATTTTATTATACTTTCTGACTAATGAAATATACATTGGCCGTGGCGACTGTTCATTTGGGTTTTCCTCTTTCAACCATTTCTCATTGTTACCTGTACTGATCAATTAAAATTTCAAATTAAGAAATATTTCAAATTGCATCTAATAAAATTGATAACAATTTAAAAATTATATAATGAGTTTTACAGCCATTGACAGGTAAACTACCCAAGAAGCTAAATATGGATACACAATGTATTATGATTTTCCCCAGCTTTGGGGATTTTAACTTATCTTGGGAGGTATCTCAAGTTTCTTAAGCTTTGTATATATCTTGAGTTTCTGAATTTTTGTTTATAAAGACTTCTTATGTTATTGAGAATCAATAATAAATCACGTAGAAGTGCCTGGTGGATTATCTTACTTTTATTGTATTTCAGGGTAGATAATGCCTTTGTTGTGATTTGTATGGTACTGTAAATGTCCTAATAATTCAACTACTGTCATATTAAAATAGGGTCCAAAGACAACCATGCATATATTTTCAATAATGGTGGACCAATATTTATAACATGTACCTGGTATAAAGTGTACATATATATTATTAGTATACAGTTATTATATGTCTAATTTAGCAAAAAAAAAAATACAAAAATACAAAATGAATAATTTCAGACAATAAAGAAAAAAAACGAGTGCTTGAGTTATTGGGATGTTTACTTCAGTATTTATTCCTTAATATGTTTTGTTGTTAAACTTGACATTACCTATTTCAGACGGCCTATCAGGTATATATATAATCATATAAGTATTGGGTTTGGTGTGAGGCTGTACCTAATTGCACTCTGTGTGAACTTGAATACAAATCCATTCTTCTCTTTACAGATTAATAAACTGCAGACATTTATTATATCCCTAAATCTCTTTCTTTCAATGTAGATCTATAAATAATAATACAATATGTGTAAAAACTTGTTTTTCATATGTTTTATGTGTACGTTTGTATTTATGGAAAAAGTGCAGCACATATGTTTCTCACCAGTAAAAACTTTATATACATGTGTAATTTTAAATTTATTTTGTTTTCAAAAAAAAAAAAAAAAAAAAAAAAAAAAGAAAAAAAAATTCATAAAAAAACAGCAACATTGATTTAACATTTTACAAACATGAAGATTGATCTTTTAGTCCTTTATAGATTGATAAATGTTAAATTAATTTTATCTATGGAAACCATGTGTTGTAGTTTTCCATATACATACATTAAAAATATGTTTATATAATTATAAATCTGAAACCTTTATGTTAATTCTAACAGAAAATTACACCTGTAGTTAGTAAGAGTAGATTTGTAATTTATGGTGTCTTGGGAAGTAGAGTAAGAATAGTTGCCAAAATGATGTCTCAGGATAGGACATTTAGACATTTATCTGGAAACTGCCAATTTTTACACAAAATGCAGTATATCAATTTATATATTTCAACAACTGTTCAAATGCTTAAGATTTTGCACTTAAAAAGATCAGGATCTTCTATTCCATTTTAAAGTTTTCCAATGATATTGTGATATAAATGATGTTAAAATCGATGTTAACTAGAAAAAGATTAAAATAATCAATTGATTTCCCAACCATCTCATAATTATTTTGAATTTTGAATACATTGTAAAGGGAAAACATGGCTGCAATGCTTTGTATATGTAGTAAGTCAAATGATTCTATTTAAATCAAAGGGTTTTTGAACATAATAATATCAAAATTTCCTAAACCCATTCATTAAAATAAGTGATGGGAATGCATTAAGTATCAGGGGAGAAGAGAAGGGGGAAAAACCCACAGTATTTGAAATATTTGTGGCTTATTAAATTGACCTTGTAAAATAGGAGATCTGATGGCATTAAAATGAGGTTGTGTTGTAGGTACTTGGGCAACCTCCATGTGGCTACAGCTATACTGGTTGTAATGACTTCTTGTAAATCACAGATTCTTGTAGACCTGTCTTATTTGGGGATTTTGGACAATGTTTTTTAAAGCTTTGTTAGCTTAACTTGTTAGTCGGCTAAAAATATGGGTGGTTAAAGTCAAATCAGCAAGTGGCACCTGTTAGTTGGCTAAAAATATGGGTGGTTTAAGTCAAATCACCAAGTGGCACCTGTTAGTTGGCTAAAAATATGGATGGTTTAAGTCAAATCACCAAGTGGCACCTGTTAGTTGGCTAAAAATATGGGTGGTTTAAGTCAAATCACCAAGTGGCACCTGTTAGTTGGCTAAAAATATGGATGGTTTAAGTCAAATCAGCAAGTGGCACCTGTTAGTTGGCTAAAAATATGGATGGTTTAAGTCAAATCACCAAGTGGCACCTGTTAGTTGGCTAAAAATATGGGTGGTTTAAGTCAAATCACCAAGTGGCACCTGTTAGTTGGCTAAAAATATGGGTGGTTTAAGTCAAATCACCAAGTGGCACCTGTTAGTTGGCTAAAAATATGGATGGTTTAAGTCAAATCAGCAAGTGGCACCTGTTAGTTGGCTAAAAATATGGGTGGTTTAAGTCAAATCAGCAAGTGGCACCTGTTAGTTGGCTAAAAATATGGGTGGTTTAAGTCAAATCAGCAAGTGGCACAAGGGGATTGGTCTGGTGTTTTTGGTGGATATTTACTGTAATAAATATAATTATTAGTAATTTATTATAAATATATTATTAGTTTTGTTAATATTTTGAATTTTCACTAACCATTTGGTTAAGGTACATTACAGGTTTGGATTGTTAAAATTGCAATGAAACAAATGTTAACACCATGGTAACGGTTTAGACTTATTAACCAAGTTTTAATCAGTGGTATGGTTGTTAAAATATCTTGTGATTTATATGACTGTTCTTACATGACATTAGGAAGTGATTTTATAATTGCAAGATTGTCAACAATTTGCATTATGTAAAACCATGTAATAGGAAACAGAAAAAATGAAGCAGCTACACTGAAACTCAAACCCATAACCTTACCAATACTACCAGGATGCTTTACCAACTGAGCAACCTATCAAGCCCTGCCTGACAAATTTTCTACTTCCTTCTTAAGATTCAATACTATGAATCAAAACTTGGTTCTACCCTTTTTATCAACTTGTTTGTTGGCCACTCTCCAGGGATAGCACTAGCTCACAAATGTAACATGACGGAAAATGCAGCTGCCAAACAAGGACTAGAATCAGAATCTTCTGGTTACTAGCGAGGCACTTTACTGACCTTGCTACCAAGTCACATTTCCAGCCTGGTCTGCCACACACAGATGACTGCTACTGAGTAAATATTAAGTCATATAAAGTAGAATGTTGTGGTTCTAAGTAGAGTGTGTAACAATGCTTATGGGCTTAAATCTACAAGTAACTTAAAGATTGATTTACTGATAAAAACTTGCATTTTTTATTTGTTCATTATTAAATTTAAATCATTTTTTGCTGATAAGGGCATGCATTTTATTTATTATATAAAGTATAAAAAATAACATTGATTTTATGATAAGAGTGTGTATTTTGTTTCTATGATGCGCTGTCAGAACTGTCAAAAGTCTAGTCCAATTAAAACATTTACAGTACCAAAGTTAGATAAAAAAAATTCACTTTATTTTTCAAGCCAACTTTTTTTGTATATTGTTGAAGTTAATAAATACTTATCTCAGACTGATATTTTAAATTGGCAGTTTTCTGGCAAAGATGTATCATATTGGTTTAAATCTGTCATCTGTTTTACCATACTTGGTCCATTGTCACATGTTTGATTATATGATGCTTGGTTATACACATATAGGGTTATTTGTTAGCCTGGTTATATAAGGTCATTTAAAGAAATGGTTATATAGGGTCATTTGATGGACTGGTTATATACCGGTAGTGTTATTTGATGAACTGTAATAGAGGATTATTTGATGGACTGGTAATAGAAGATTACTAGTATTTTATAAACTGTGATATAGGGTCATTTGATGAACTGGTTAAATAGGGTTATTCAATGAACTGGTGATATAGGGTTATTTGATTAACTGGTTATTTAAGGTTATTTGATGAACTAATTATATAGGGTCATTTGATGGACTGGTTACATAAGGGTACCTGATGAACTGGTTATATAGGGTTATTTGATGAATTTGTCATATATGGTTATTTGGTGGACTGGTTATATAAGGTTATTTGATTAATTGTTTATATAAGGTTATTTGATGAACTGGTTATATAGGATTATTTGATTAACTGTGATATAGGGTCATTTGATGAACAGGTCATATAGGGTTATTTTTTTAACTGGTTATATAGGGTTATTTGATGAACTGGTTATATAGGATTATTTGATTAACTGTGATATAGGGTCATTTGATGAATTGGCCATGTATGGTTATTTTTTTAACTTGTTATATAAGGTTATTTGATTAACTATGACCTTTTATTGTTACTACTGGTATATAACAATAGTATTCCTGATGATAATGTTATAGATGGATGTTAAGAGATACAAAACCTAAGTGGTTCAAACCAGATTTTTCTTTAAATTTTGTTATGAAATGATTTAGTTGACCACATTGCAAACTGTCATTTGCTAAAATCATAAATATAATTACTTCAGTGACCAATTCTAGGTCAAGTTTTATCTTGTGGATATTTTTAGTCATTTTCAGATTACCTATTTATTTATTTATTTATTTATTTATTTATTTATTTATTTATTTATTTATTTATTTTCATTATTATTTTGTTTATTTTTGATAATTTTATCATATAAAACAAAGTATCTACATTTAAGATGACATAACCAATAGTACTAAAGTAACTTCATGAGTTTCTTTTTTTTTCATTTAACTTATTTGAGTACATTGTAATATTTATGTTGTATATAGATCTAAGTGTTATGTAAACTAGCACATAGGGATATGATAGATTGATTTACCGGTACCAATAGTTACCCAATAGTTACCATATATAGATCCATAAATTTGGCCTCATGATGACACTCTTGTACGTCTTCACTCTTATCCAGACTTATGAGGTTTGAGTACTTGTACACCAGTAAATCAAGCTAGTACTTAATATTTGGTACTGTTTAGCAGATCTTATATGTGATAAGATGTTGTCCGGATAATCAATGTTATAAAGATTCAATTTTGGAAAAAATTGTGATTTATTTTGACATTTTACTTTAATAAATCACAGAATCCTAAAAAGTTGAACAAATCAGAAAGTTTCAAGCTATAGACTCGAATCTTATGTCATCCTAGAATCTCACTAACTTCAGTTTGATTGGAGATGTTCATCTGCCTAATAGATCATGAACCTTATATATATATATATATATATATATATATATATATATATATATATATATATATATATATGTGTGTGTGTGTGTGTGTGTGTGTGTGTGTGTGTGTGTATTATATATACACATGTAGTTTATGGTTACTTTTATGATAAGCATCAGAACCTATCTACAGTTTGATTGGAGATGTTCATCTATCTAGTAGATCACTGACCTGATTTATATATGTGTACAAAGTGATTTTTATGACAAGCAGCAGAATCTATCTGCAGTTTGATTGGAGATGTTCATCTATCTAGTAGATCACTGACCTGATTTATATATGTGTACAAAGTGATTTTTATGACAAGCAGCAGAATCTATCTGCAGTTTGATTGGAGATGTTCATCTATCTAGTAGATCACTGACCTGATTTATATATGTGTACAAAGTGATTTTTATTACAAGCAGCAGAATCTATCTGCAGTTTGATTGGAGATGTTCATCTATCTTGTAAATTACTGAGCTGATTTATACATGTATCCAAAGTTATTTTTAGTAAGCAACTGAACCTATCCTCAGTTCATAGTGATAGTCAAGAGAGCTGCTGAATCTATCTGTGGTTTGATTGGAGATATTCATCTATCTGGTAGATCACTGAACTGATAAATACATGTATACTGGTAATAATTGATTTTCATAGTAAGTTGCTGAATTAAAATAACCATTTATTTTAAGCTGAAATTTGAGCGACAATGGCAATTGTTTTTGGTTTTCTTTGTTTGTTTGTTTCACTGTCTGGAGTTTGTTTTCCATACATTTAACTTAGATACTTTTATTATTATGTGACAAGTTTATATATACATGTATATATATTATATTTACTTGCAAAAGCAAGTAAATTAAGTAAGTTTGTGTTGCTAAGGAAAATATTGTGAACTTTTGTCGTTAATTTATATTGACTGTTAATGGCATGGAAATGATTAATTATTTATAATATATACTTAATAAAACCTGTAGACTATAAATTACTGGTTATTTCCATAAATAGCCACAAAATTAATGAATTCATAAAACCCATGTTTTTATACAGAAAATAAGCTAAGATTATAAACATGCCACTTCAAACACATGTGCCATATAATTCAATTTTAATAAATAATCATTTCATTTTATTTAATTTTACAATAAAATGGGTTATAATGAAGACTTTACAATTAGTAATGTGAGATCATTACTTAGCTACACAGAGTTAATTAAGTTACAAAAAAGTAATTACTTACACTAAAATTTTCCTAAAGAAGAAATCTGAAAATGTTCGTTAAGTTGTAAATGATTTATTTAATTAATGATCTTTTAATGACAAAACTCCTGTTTTCTATTGAAAAACCAGTGAATAAAATTTTCAATTAACATAGAAAATTTGCTTTGAAAAAATTTCTTTATTTTAGTAAAGACTTTGTTTTTTTTAAAAATTCTTTATTTTAGTTAAAGTAACATCTAGTTCATCTAATACCAATATAATAATAATGAAAGTATTTAGAAGACAAATTCTGTATACAGTACTGGTAATCCATATAATGGGTGAAACCAAATATATTACAGTTATATTAAATAATTAATTATAAGTCTTACATAACAAATTGTTTTAAACCTTAAAACATACATGTAATTATGGTTTTCAAGTTCTTCGGTTCAGAAAGGTTTTCAATGCATCCTGGTTAGACAGATTAAATAAACAATATGTAAAAATGTATAAGTTATTGAAGGTCGATGGGTGTGATATTTACTATACGAAGTATATTTCAGAAATCCCGCAGTGAAATTCTGAGAAAAAGACAATCAATTAAATATTTGTTATTGTATTTATTTGTACCTGGTGTATACAAGATACAACAATACAGTCTTTAATAATGGAAACTTTTAAATAGTTTAAATTAAAAATAAATTATACTTTAATATCAGGGTGTTTTGTATGTGGTAAATAGTACTTATTGAATCCTAATGAATTAAGTTAAAGATCTATATAGGGGGGGGGGGTGACATTTAATGATAAAACATGACTAAAGTATGCATTGTTATTGTAAGTGTGCTGAGTTGCAAGTATGCACATAGTGACATATAGTAGATGAGTTTTAACATGTGTATACAACTTCTATTGTCAAAAAACTCAACCATGGTATATCGTATGACACACCCCTACCAACATACACTACAAATAAATAATACTAGCTCCCTGTAGACTAAGACAGATAAGGGTTACTCATAATTAAATCACAATAAAATCTATATATATAAAGTCAAACATGTCTGTATAGAACAACTGAATTTTGTTTTACATTACAATTCACCAAGTTTTCAGTTTTTTGTAATCATACACACATCTATTCCATTGATCTCTAGGGTCCATCTAACTTCCAAATATGTGTTTTGTAAATCATGTACTAGAATATGCTTTTAATATAACAACTTTTAGAGTGCTTACCACATTCATATGAGCTCACAAGTAATTACTTTATAAGCCTGATGACAAGTGAACATGGAAACGACCTCCATTTATATAATTATTTTTGTATACATTGTAAAAATTCACAAAAAAAAAAAAAAAAAAAAAAAAAAAAAAAAAAAAAAAAACCCACCAGACATAGATATGTTATGAGTTATATTAAATGCTAAACATTATAAAGTATTGATTTATAATATGTATTTAATGTACATTTCAATTAAAAAAGACGTTGATGTCCAGGTCTTTGTTCTTATTATTGCACTCACTCGATCACACAGATTACATAATTCAGATATAACTTTTTTTAGACAAATTGTTTCTGTATACAGAGAGTGCACATAGCTACAAAGTAAACATTGTTCAGCTGAACATTTCAGTAACTTGTATTGCACCAGGTTCTTGGTTGAGTTGGTAATCTTATCATGTACTTGAGTTGTGTTCTTGGTTGTGTTGGCTGTTTTATCATTAACTTATATTGTATTTTGTTCGTGTTTACATAGGTTGTTTAATCAATAACTTGTATAGTGTTCTTGGTTGTGTTGGCTGTTGCCAAGTCCGGTTTTTTAGTTACAATTTTTTTTTTGTCAGAATTAAAATTTAAGTATATTGTAAACATCACAGGAAGCTAAATATTGATTTAATTCCTATCCTGAACAAGTTATGCATAATTGTCAATATGGTAATATATGTTAGTGCAAAAATGTTCTAGTAATTATATAATATCTCTCAATTCCCAACAACTTAAACATTCTTATAACTATATATATATATATATATATATATATATATATATATATATATATATATATATATATATATATATATATATATTTGTTTATCTTTCAATTTTCAATGTTTTTTGAGTAGGTGTATTTGTGAAATAGTAGTTTAATTAAATAACAAAATAAACTTTATAATAGAAGTAATTATAGTTATTTCTGTAGTTTGACATCACATGTAGTTTGTTTGTACACAAGTTCTATCTTTGTAATATCACCAGGTTTTTGCCTTAGTTTGTCTTTTTTGTAGATATAAAAATAAACAAAGGAACTTTGACAAAAATCACCTATAGACCGACCAATAACCATGATCATTGTAAAAATTCAGAATATTTTCCTTAACAGTTGTTTTATTGGAGATGTTCATCTAATCAGGCAGTTTTAAATCTTCAATGAACATTATAATAAATTGTATATCATAGCAAGAAGTATATAAAATTAATGATTTAGTGATACTAACATTAAATATATCACATTTGAACATAAAAAATTAAAGAACATACTTTTGACAAATTAAGGTGTAAGAAATGTTTTGACCCTAAACTTCCCTAAATATTGAGTTTTGAAATAAATTTATCCAAATGATTATAATTAACATTTTATTTGGTATATAATTATCTTTTGTTCCAATTCCAAGTTAACTGTTTTTGAATTAAAATCTAAACTGATTTAAATGATACCATATCAGTTAAGATTATGTTAATCCTCATCCTACATGCACGAATAAAGAGTTATATTGGACATGGTATGTCTTGATTTGTTTAAATGTTTTATTTTATTAGCAAAAAATAATAATAAATTAAAAAATAAATAAATAAATGTACAATTTATGTATGCCACATGTGTTAATGTTTCACCTACATTAAAATTAGTTTACCAATTTTGTTTACTGGAACATTGTTACAAATAAATATCTGCCATATTGATGACAATTCGTAAGCAGATTATTACTTCCACATAACACCCTTTTGCAAGAATGAAGTTTTATTTTAACTGTATATTAACAGAAGTTAATTTCAAAATTTTCTTATCTGCGAGAGTAGTTGTTTTACTGACACAGTAAGGTGTTTGTATTATTTGGGAAAAAAAAAAGATTTTATTGCAAACAATGGATCACTGTTTGTTATCCAGATTCCTGGTTTCAAATATTTCCTGATATGCACATGATTTACAGCATTTTTGAATCTGAAATGGTTTTAAAGCACAGAATAATTTAGAACATATAAGATAAGTCTTATTGCATTTCATATTCTTAATTTGCATGTTTAACAAATGTTGAAGTTCTGTTGGTACAGATAGCATGTTTATTTATTTTTGCATGCATTATAATAGGTTTTGCATTTTATGAATTAATTAACTCAAAATTTTTTAATTTTCTAAAAAGTTATGAATAAATAAAATACCTTAATGAAATATGGGATGTTTTTTTTTCTTACAGGTATCATTTAGTATGCTGGAGATATACAATGAACAGGTAAAAGATTTACTTGTCAAAGCTAAACCACAGGCTGGAGGACTCAAAATACGTCAAAATCCAAAAGTTGGTTTTTATGTGGAAGGTCTGAAGGTAAGTAATGACTTGTTAGAACTTTTGTTTGCTGTTTCAAGGGAGAGGCAAATTTTTCTTAAAAATTATATGTTGAGATAAAACTTTGCAAAGAATAATTGTATACACTACATTGAGATTTGAGTTTGAGGATGTACATAGGCACCAAATATAAGTGTTGTATCATTTAAAAGGGGGCTGCTGATAGAGATCAACTTTATGATTCTTACAAATTACCACTACTTTTAAATTATTTTTCAAATATTTTTTTACCTATATTAAATTTTGATCAGGAATTATGTGTTGAAGTAGAACTATTATTTTTACAGCAAGTTCCTGTTCAGAATTATAAGCAGATAGCCAAGCTAATGGAACAAGGAACATTTAACAGAACAACAGCATCTACAAACATGAATGCCACAAGTAGCAGGTCACACATGGTCATTACAATCAGATTTGAACAGGTAAGATACATATTGCATTGTCTTTAAACTAAATACTTTATAGACTTGGATATTGTTCACACAACAATATCAATATTGTTGATTAGATACATTTGACATTGGCCAGTTCAGGAGAGGGGTTGTGTGGTGTTGCAACCCCCTTTGAAAATTTCAAAAGAGAGACAGAGAGAGAAATGTGGTCAATCTGTTTTTTGTTGGAGGATTTGCTTGGACTTTTTTAACTTGCGCTAAATTTCTTGGTTTATTGGACAGTTTTTTATTGTACAATTAATCAAGTATAGCAGATAATTGCATATGATTTCAAATCACAGAGCTTATTTTTTACATATCCCCTGGCCAGTCAAATCTGTGATAAATCAGCATAAAATCTTAATAAATATCTTATTAAAATGCTTATATGTGTTTGTTAACCTTTTTTATATCCAAACTAATAACTTTAAGTGAATATGTTTTATAATAAATTCATTTTAATGTCGTAGCTTATTATGTTCATCAGTTTATATTCAATATCATTCAACCAAAAAAAAGTTAAACTTGCTGATTATAATAATATCAAGACAGGGTAACAGTATATAAAAACGAGTTCAAAATTAATTAACCTCCCGTGTTGAATATCATGTACAATTCTGTAAGTGCCACATTTGTGTGTTGTTGACTAGTTTATTTAAGGTCAATATTAATATCACGACTTATATCAGTTTGGAATCAAAATATCTTAAACCCTCTACGAATTTTAATAATTGTAATGGAATACATGTATTGTGTATCTAGAAAATTGAACTAGTTTTAAGAATTAAAATGTGAACTAATGAATAACCTTAGGAATTAAAATTACTCTGAAAACTGATACATGTACATGTTTTTATGATTTTTAACTTTGAATTTTCTTCTAATGTAAATGGTCAGAGTACATTTTTGAAAGATAGTGCACAATTTTATTTTTATGTGACCGATTTGCAAAAAATTCTAAAATTGACAAATGAACAAAAACCTGTTGTGGTTTGGTAACAAAGTTCAATGTTTTTCTCTTCATGTATTGTTTCATTTTTTATAATGTAACTGTCAAATTTAAAAAAAAAATTTTTTTAATTTAATTTAATTTATTTTATTTTATTTTTTGTTTTGAAGCCGCAGATATTTATGTTAATTTTAAACCTACATACGCTGAACCAGAACTGCTGGACTGTTCTATGTGTGCAGTCTCTAAATTAGAACTGCTAGACTGTTCTATGTGTGCAGTCTCTAAATAAAAACTGCTGGACTGTTCTATGTGTGCAGTCTCTAAATTAGAACTGCTGGACTGTTCTATGTGTGCAGTCTCTAAACCAGAACTGCTGGACTGTTCTATGTGTGCAGTCTCTAAACCAGAACTGCTGGACTGTTCTATGTGTGCAGTCTCTAAATTAGAACTGCTAGACTGTTCTATGTGTGCAGTCTCTAAACCAGAACTGCTGGACTGTTCTATGTGTGCAGTCTCTAAACCAGAACTGCTGGACTGTTCTATGTGTGCAGTCTCTAAACCAGAACTGCTGGACTGTTCTATGTGTGCAGTCTCTAAATTAGAACTGCTAGACTGTTCTATGTGTGCAGTCTCTAAACCAGAACTGCTGGACTGTTCTATGTGTGCAGTCTCTAAACCAGAACTGCTGGACTGTTCTATGTGTGCAGTCTCTAAATTAGAACTGCTGGACTGTTCTATGTGTGCAGTCTCTAAATTAGAATTGCTAGACTGTTCTATGTGTGCAGTCTCTAAATAAAAACTGCTGGACTGTTCTATGTGTGCAGTCTCTAAATTAGAATTGCTAGACTGTTCTATGTGTGCAGTCTCTAAATTAGAATTGCTAGACTGTTCTATGTGTGCAGTCTCTAAATTAGAATTGCTAGACTGTTCTATGTGTGCAGTCTCTAAATTAGAACTGCTGGACTGTTCTATGTGTGCAGTCTCTAAACCAGAACTGCTGGACTGTTCTATGTGTGCAGTCTCTAAATTAGAACTGCTAGACTGTTCTATGTGTGCAGTCTCTAAACCAGAACTGCTGGACTGTTCTATGTGTGCAGTCTCTAAATTAGAACTGCTAGACTGTTCTATGTGTGCAGTCTCTAAACCAGAACTGCTGGACTGTTCTATGTGTGCAGTCTCTAAATTAGAACTGCTAGACTGTTCTATGTGTGCAGTCTCTAAATTAGAACTGCTAGACTGTTCTATGTGTGCAGTCTCTAAATTAGAACTGCTAGACTGTTCTATGTGTGCAGTCTCTAAATTAGAACTGCTGGACTGTTCTATGTGTGCAGTCTCTAAATTAGAATTGCTAGACTGTTCTATGTGTGCAGTCTCTAAATTAGAATTGCTAGACTGTTCTATGTGTGCAGTCTCTAAATTAGAATTGCTAGACTGTTCTATGTGTGCAGTCTCTAAATTAGAACTGCTGGACTGTTCTATGTGTGCAGTCTCTAAACCAGAACTGCTGGACTGTTCTATGTGTGCAGTCTCTAAATTAGAACTGCTAGACTGTTCTATGTGTGCAGTCTCTAAACCAGAACTGCTGGACTGTTCTATGTGTGCAGTCTCTAAATTAGAACTGCTGGACTGTTCTATGTGTGCAGTCTCTAAACCAGAACTGCTGTACTGTTCTATGTGTGCAGTCTCTAAACCAGAACTGCTGGACTGTTCTATGTGTGCAGTCTCTAAATTAGAACTGCTGGACTGTTCTATGTGTGCAGTCTCTAAACCAGAACTGCTGGACTGTTCTATGTGTGCAGTCTCTAAATTAGAACTGCTGGACTGTTCTATGTGTGCAGTCTCTAAACCAGAACTGCTGGACTGTTCTATGTGTGCAGTCTCTAAATTAGAACTGCTAGACTGTTCTATGTGTGCAGTCTCTAAACCAGAACTGCTAGACTGTTAGTTATTATTATCTATCAATGATTGTGCAGTCTTCAGAACTTGATTAGTTATCTCCATTTTGTTATATGATTCCTATCAACAATGTCACAACTATTTTTGACATAAATACAGGTCTAAAATTTTAATCTTAACAAAAATCTTTGCTGTACTGTACTGGCTGATTATTTTTAGCTCACCTGACCAAAGGTTATGTAAGCTTATGTCATAGCACAGTGTGTTTATGTGCATGTGTGCGTGCATGTGTGCATCGTTAACACACATTTTCGACCTCTCCTCAGAAAGTACTGGACAGATTTCAATGAGACTTGGCCAGAAGCATATCTGGGCAGGTGCAATTCAGATTTGTTTTGTGGTATTGCCATGGCTACCAAAACTAGGTCATGGTAACCTAGGGGTACAAAAATCTTTAAAAATCTTCTCCAAAACCAATGATGGGAGAAAAAATCCGATGTGATATTTGGCTTCTCTAGGGTCTTAAGCCTATAGTTTGTTCATTTCATGAAATTCGGTCAAAAAATGGGTTATCCATTTTTGCGTTTAATTTTAAAAATTTCGTAAAATGGCTTCAAATTGTTATAACTTGACTATTTGAACAGGTATTAACATGGGGTTTTTGCAGTTTTAGGCTACTTTCTCCAAACTTTTAATGATATATAAATCAAAACATGTTCAGCATGACAAAATTTTAAAAGATACAAAGTTTGGTAACTATATGATAATGCATGTAGGAGTTGTTGTCTCTGAAATGTTATTTTTTGCTTATAAAAAAATAAAATTGTGCATTAGCTTGAAAACTATTAACTTTTTGCATAGGCATGTATATTATACTATTGTAGGTATTGACATGATGATCATTTTGATATATTTACAATGACATTATTCTTGTTTCAATAAAATATTTGACGTCGACTATACTTGGTAACTTCATAAATACAATGCTCCACGTGCAAACAGTGACGTCATAGACTTTACCCGCAGATTGCGGGAAAACTTTTTCTAAATTGACGTATAGAATTTTCAAATTGGCATCCATTCATCCGTCTTTTTTGACAAATTCATCTTTTAATAATTGTTTATTCAATTTTCACTTGAAAATGTAATTCATGTTTGTTGTTATTTTATCAAATTTAATAAATAATTCATAACTAGATTGATCAGTGGGCGGGATCAGATGTCAAATGTTAGTTACATGTTGGGGGGGTCAGACGTCAAATGTTCTTTTTCAATGACAGGGGACAACCGATTTTTCTGAGAAGCTGCACCAGCAGTACATTTCCAAACCGTTTTCAAAATTACATGAAAATTGTGAGTCAGATATAAAATTATTTTTAATAAATATTGTAAATATAAGAAATAAGAAATTGGCCTTTTATGCAAAAATTTGAGACAGTCCATTATATTTTACAAGTTCATAAAGACATTGGAAAATTACTTTATTTCTTAAATATGGCTCAAGGTCATACGTTCAAAGGTCAAAGTTATAGGTGCATAAAAAGACTTAAATTGTTAATTATCTTGGAAACTTCTATTAACTTTTTGTATAGGCTTGTATATGCTTGTGTTGTCTTTTAAAGTGCTTCATTCTGACACACAATCTTACAATCTGAGTTTATTTTACGAATTCTAAGCCAAGCAGTTTTTTGTTTTTTTTCCAGAACACTCCAGTTTCCTCCACAATCCCAGAACTGACTAACTTTATTTAAGTTAAAAAATCTTGACTTTGGTTTAAAACTTCCTTTCTCCACTTCCATTCCATTATGACAGTTGTTGCTATGTTAAGGAAACAAATTTTTTTGTAATTATCACATTTGTTTTCAGTAAACAGTAATTTCTGAAATTACTCATCCGTCAATCAATAAGGCTACTCATTTATTCATGTATTATCATTAATCATGATGTTTTTACTTAGACATTCAGATATCTATCAGATATGCAATTCCTTTTTATAGAGATATATATACATACAGGATTATAAAATTTCTGAAGGTGTTACAAATTTCCTAGAAATATAAAGGATACTTTAATGTTACATAAATATTGATTTCCTTATCTTTGAGTATGAATTGACCATTACACCTGGGTATAAACAGACAGATATAATTACTGATATGTGGCAATATTATTGATAAAAGCTCTGTTTAATGATTTGTTTATAATTGGTTGTCAAGGTAGCAGCATTATTTTATTGTATTCCCGGAAAAGTAAAAAAATATACATATATTTATTAGCAAATTTTATGGTCCATAAAAAATTGAAAATGCAGCTTTTTCTGAGAAATAAACAGACCATTACAAATTTTCAGATATTGATAAAAAGGAATGCTTCAAATTCTATGCATCATCTTGGATGAAAAATATAATCATTTATTGACTGATTCTTAGAAAATAATTATCAATGAAACCAAAGACAAAGCATATAAGGCATAATTCAGATTCAACTGAAAAACGATGTTCTTGGTAGATAATGAGAAAATTTTCAAAATTTTTCTTTTATTTATTTTAATGATAATAAAGTTTTCCTCTTTTTAATGATTAAAAAACTAACCATCTGTAGTGAGTTTATCAGTAAATAACTTACCATCTGTAGTGAGTTTATCAGTAAATAACTAACCATCTGTAGTGAGTTTATCAGTACAAAACTAAACATCTGTAGTGAGTTTATCAGTAATAAAACTAAGCATCTGTAGTGAGTTTATCAGTAAATAACTAACCATCTGTAGTGAGTTTATCAGTACAAAACTAAACATCTGTAGTGAGTTTATCAGTAAAAAACTAAACAACTGTAGTGAGTTTATCAGTAAAAAACTAAACATCTGTAGTGATTTTATCAGTAAAAAACTAAACATCTGTAGTGAGTTTATCAGTAAAAAACTAAACATCTGTAGTGAGTTTATCAGTAAATAACTAACCATCTGTAGTGAGTTTATCAGTAAAATCTAAACATCTGTAGTGAGTTTATCAGTAAAAAACTAAACATCTGTAGTGAGTTTATCGGTAAATAACTAACCATCTGTAGTGAGTTTATCAGTAAAAAACTAACCATCTGTAGTGAGTTTATCGGTAAAAAACTAACCATCTGTAGTGAGTTTATCAGTAAAAAACTAACCATCTGTAGTGAGTTTATCAGTAAAAAACTAAACAACTGTAGTGAGTTTATCAGTAAAAAACTATCTGTAGTGAGTTTATCAGTAAGGTTAAGTGGTTACTAAAATTGTTTCTGGTGGTACTTATTGTTTGGAATTGTCTTTGATATAAGTGGCTTTTTTTTCTGGCAAAGAATTATTAATGGTCAATAAAAATTTTAGAATGTTTATAAATAATCAACATCTAAAAAATTTCATTAACCTGAATCAGATTTTAGATTTAGAAAATAAAATTTGAGTAATAATCCAAAACTTATGTTAAAATCATGTCAGCTAAAATGGTAGTTGTTTCTGTTTCAGACCTAAATTATAACAAGAGAGGTGTTGAGGAGAGACTTGACAAAAATTAATTTGCATTTTAAGATGTAGGTTGAACAACAGATAAATGATTCAAAGCTTGTTACTTTGTTTATTTCCTGGTTTTATTTCATAAAATTTAACATTGCTCCAATTAACTTAGCTGTCGGTGAAAATCAATAGATATGAATAAAAATGCTTCACCCTGCTGAATCCAGGATAATTACAGACCAGTTTAAACATTAGGCTCAGGTAATTTGGTTCATTAGAATGTTGCTGTACTTTCCAGTTGTTGTATCAAGGCAGTCAGGTTTGGGTATTGGTGAAAAGAGTAAGTGTCCACATCAGCATTATTGCATCTATTTGCAGCTGAAAATTTTAAATTACAACATTATGAATAATAATAACATTAAATTGATTTTTAACTAAATACAAATGTAAGTTTAAAAAATTATGCTGACTTGATAAAAACCTCTCAATTCACAGATAAAAAATAAATAAATGACTGGATAATGTATAATAGAAATTACGTTTTAGTTAACAAGTTTATTTAAGGAAGTATAAAATTTAATGTTCACTGACATTACTAAAAACATCTTGAATCAATGATGCTTAATAAAAAACCTTCCTTGTAGCTTCAAAGTCAATATGTTCAAGTATAATGTGTTGGATAGATTGTTGACCTTGAAAAGGGAAAAGAAGGGTACATAGAGATTACTAATGATTTTCAGCAAGCCTACTGAATGACTTTCTAAAGCTAGGGTTCGTTGTCACTATAATTATTTCACTGTCACTGTAAGTCAGTGATTTTGATTACAGGACCACCAGACCTCACTGTAAGGGTTCATTAAAGATGTGGACTTTTTACAATACTTGATTTTTGTCACCTTATAATCTGCCAGGGTTCAGTTTAATGTTACATATTTTAACGATTCTCGGTCTCATTTTAAATTTTCTTTGATAAACTTTCTTACTCTTGGCAATCAGTAAAGTCGACATTCAGACGTAAGATTTTGTTAAAATTATAAACAACATGACATCCACTGTTTAAATTTTTAAACATAATAACCCAAAATTTTCTTTAAACTTTTAGAAATCTTGTAATTCCCATGACATCCATTGAGTAAGTTTATACCAACCTTTACAATTTTATTATGTATAAAAGTAATTTCATGCAGCACTTTAAAATTTTCAATACAAGAATTAATGTTTGTCTATTCAATATCAAAAAATATATATTGACAGTTGCATAATCATGCACAATTACAAGCTCTTCAAAACAAATTGTTCAAACATGAACAAAAAATGTTTATACAGAATTATTGGTTTTGAATTATAAATGAAATACCAACAAATGCCGACAAATACAAGTAATGTCAATAGTGATTGAAGTCAATAAATATGTTCTAAATAGAAATCTGTAAAGAATGGGTTGAAACCCAAATGGGAGGCTCTTATTTTATATTGTAATGCATCCAGTCCATCTGTCTATGGTTCACACCTTTTGTCCACACCAATGCTCCTATACCCTCAGTTGGATTTTGGGGAAACTATAAGAAGATTTGTTGTGTATATTATCTTCTGGTTAGATGAATTTTCCAGGAGTTATGACCCTATGAAATTTTTCAATGATTATTTTGTCCAGACTAGATTTCTGAAGTTCTTGTTCAGAATTTAATGAAACTTGGTAGGAATGATAAATAATACATGTCATTGTTCTCCTGTTCTGGTTCATTAATTCTTGTAGGAGTTATGGCCCTTATTTTTAAAAAAAATCATTTTTTTTGATTATGAAACTTGGTTGGAACTATAAAATAATGTCTCTTTCTGTACCTTTTTTTTTTTTTTTTTTTTTTTTTTGAGTTATAGTTCTTTGATTTTTATCATTCCTTCATTTTAAGAGTATTTCTCTGTAATTCCCATGCAGGGTTTGATTAAACTTGATAGATGTGGTTAACATGATGTATGGGTGTGTTCCAATTTGTTTGATTTTATTTGTTACGGCCATGAGCATATGTTCATATTTGTGATATGATATACTTTATGATTGATGTAATAAAAAGTTATTTCAAATGATCAAGACTACAAATACGTCAATTTCTTTCATATATTATTCACATAATTTGAATATGTTTCTTATTAATTTGTATGCAATCTTTTATTCTTTTATGTATGTATTTATAATGGCAGTGGCTGAGTTACAAATACCTATTGGCGGGGATCTTGCTTTCACTGAAAGCTGTTGTATACATTACTATTATAGCATAAAACCAAGACTCTATATATTTCAAAGACACAAAATTAATATACTTAAGAGACTGAAGTTTTTAAAACCTTTAAATGTTTAATGGACCAGAAACCTGCAGATATATTATTATGTAATCTTATATATATATATATATATATATATATATATATATATATATATATATATATATATATATATATATATATATATATATAATGTAACATGTATATTCATATATACTTTTTACTTTTAAAAGTTTTTACTAAACATAGTGAGAATGAGGACACTATTGTGGACACCTGAGCCCGACCACATGTACCTAAATAAATAATCTCTATGTACTAGTTAAACCCTTTTTAAAATCAATTTGATATTAAAAATTAAAATCTTTTTAAAATAAAATGTCAATTAGAATAACAACAATTTTTTTTATTTATTTAGTTTGCTATTGACAACATCGGTGGTAGATCTACGTTGTTGTTTTTTTTTTTTTTTTTTTTTTGCTTTACACAGCATAGGTGGTACGAATGCTTTGACAAAATGTCCGACACCCAAGTCAAAGTTTTCTGGAGCCCTGATAAATATATATATATATATATATATATATATATATATATAATGTAACATGTATATTGATATATTCATATATACTTTTTACTTTTAAAAGTTTTCACTATACATAGTGAGAATGAGGTTGGGCTCATGCATCTCAGTACTTCATTATCTCTTTAATGATAAATAGTATATACTCCAAAATAAGATAAAACCATTGAGCTCATGCATGCAACTTGTTGACATGTGGACCATGTTTGATAATGTATATATATTTGTATACTTTTTTTAAAATATAACATGACCTATATCTGTCATTAAAACTTTAAAACATGTGTAAATTTAACTTTAAAGAATGCATTGTACTTATCATGTATATCTTATCTGTAATCAAACACAGGAGATTTATAGATATTGGTAAAACCTTTGATTCCATAAGTCACGCTAATCAATACATATTTTAAAACAAAGTTCACCATTTTGTTTATATTTACATATTCTGGAAAATGTAATAAAATATTTTAACACATTGTACCAAAAGTTAAATATTTAAACCAGTAAAATTTTCACACTTGAACACCTTAATTTTTATCAATCAGTGAATTAAAATTATTTATTAATAAATTATTTTTTTGTTCATGGTTTAGATGTGTTTTTCTCATAGCAGTTTTCTATATGTCAAATATTTCAGTTGGTTTATAAATTATTGTAAGACTATTAGATATTTAAAGTGGTTTATATATAAACATTGTTAAAACTATCACAGGTTCAGAAAGAAAGATAGTGAGATTTGAAACCCCTTACATAAGTTTATAAAAAACAAGTAGTAGAGAAGTATTTATGCCCTTAGTTCTTTCACTTATATTGAAGTGGCTTGGGCTGGGCTGGTCTGAGGAGATCAGAGTGTCCACAAAAAACTGCTGACCTTCAGCAATAGAAATGACAAACTTCTCACATTAACATCTGTCCTAGTGGAATAAAAACCAGAAAGACTGGCAGTAAATCACTATGTGATATCTAGTGTATACATCACTGCCACATCAAAACTACCTCAGCTGTGCGACAATTCAAACCAGAAAGTCTGGCAGTAAATCACTATGTGATATCTACTGAATACATCACTACCACACCAAGACTACCTAAGCTCTGCCGCAATTCAAACCAGAAAGTCTGGCAGTAAATCACTATGTGATATCTACTGTATACATCACTGCCACACCAAGACTACCTCAGCTGTGCGACAATTCAAACCAGAAAGCCTGGCAGTAATTCGTAAGATCACTATGTTATATCTATTGTATAAATCACTGCCACACCAAGACTACCTAAGCTCTGCCGAAATTCAAACCAGAAAGTCTGGCAGTAAATCACTATGTGATATCTACTGTATACATCACTGCCACACCAAGACTACCTCAGCTCTGCTACAATTCAAACCAGAAAGTCTGGCAGTAAATCATTATGTGATATCTAGTGTATACATCACTGCCACACCAAGACCAACTCAGCTGTGCCACAATTCAAACCAGAAAGCCAGGCAGTAAATCACTATGTGATATCTACTGTATACATCACTGCCACACCTGGACTAGCTCAGCTCTCGCCACAATTCAAACCACAGAGCCTGGCAGTATATCACTATGTGATATCTACTGTATACATCCCTGCCACACCTGGACTAGCTCAGCTCTGCCACACCAGGACTACCTCAGCTATGCCACATGTTTAAACTTTTCTTACTTTTTATTAGGTGATTTGTAATGACTTTGGAGAAAGCAACACGAGGAGTAGTGATATTAACCTTGTGGATTTAGCAGGAAGTGAGAGGGCAGATTCCACAGGTGCAACTGGGGACAGGTTAAAAGAAGGATCTGCCATTAATCAAAGTTTATCTACACTGGGTAATGTTATAAGGTGAGCTAAAACGCTTTATATCAATCATTCCTTTATATCAAAATTCAATTTTATTGACTTAATATATCCTTACACTTAAGCCCAATATTTGAACAGATCCTAGTTTTAAAAAAGAATGTTAGAAGTGCTTCATCATCTTTCTGTATTCAGTTGCTACTTTACTTATAACCGAGTAATGCAATCTTCTTTATCTAAGTATTTCCCTGAGAGTTCTTCCACATGTATTTTGAGATTAATCACTTTTCTAAATAAATTATATTCCTAAGTATTTTTACATAGCATTGGTTATCCTTGGTTTTTAACCATGGTACCCTGACTTAATAATAAAATGCTAACATCAGATATAGAATATAAGTACAAGGTAACTTATTGTGATTTATTACTATTCATATAAATTTCTTTAATAATAATTGCATCAATACTATTTTGGCATATTTTTTATATTGAAATCAATGGGAGCGTGTATTATGCCATCGCATATAACATGGCATATTTCACGCACGTTAGTAAGGATGCGGAGCTTCCTATTGTCACGTGATGAAATATGGGTGGAGTCACATCTCTATATGGGACACATAATTCACAATCGTTACTGTTTTTGAATTGTAAGTATATTCGAACGTTCAAGGAATGCCTGTAAATAACATAGATTGTAAACAAACTTGACCACGGCACTTTACACAACCAAGCGGTCCGTGATTCAACTGAAAAAGACAAACATAGATTGTAAACAAACTTTGACAAACATAGATTGTAAACAAATTTTCTTAAGCATTGACCACGGCGCTTTACATAACCAAGCGGTCCGTGATTCAACTGAAAAAGACAATCTCCGGACAACACTCAAACACACAAAAAGATATCAGTAATTTATTTGTAACCGGTTTGTAATTTGTTTACAAAATTTCAATTTAAACAAAGACATTCATAGTAATAATAATAATAACATTGTTTCTTCCATGTTATATGCCAAAATATTTCCCAAGGTTAGATGGCATGACTTTCCTTTGGGGTCGTGCATTATGCCATCTAACCTTTGGAAATATTTTGGCATATAACATGGAAGAAACAATGTTATTATATAAATATTCATAATTGTCAATGTATGACTAAATACATTTGATTTATTGTTTGATAATTAGTGGTAAACAGAATATTTATTTTACTTGACAGTGCTCTGGCAGATATTGCAATGGGTAAGAAGAAAGTTATGGTTCCTTATCGTGACTCTGTGTTAACAAAACTGTTACAGTCAGCTCTCGGTGGTAACAGCAGAACAATCATGGTAAGATATATTTATTATCTCCCCTGTATGAAATACAGAAAGAGCTTATGGCTTGACTTCAGCAGACATGCTGGAGTGACAGAATCATTTTGTCCAATGTGAAAGATTTTGGTTTAAGTTATATGATAGGGTAGATGTCCTGGTGAACTACATTGATCTTCTAATAGATCTTGTTTTATGATAACTTTGACAAACCAACAACAAAAATAAACAGAAATAGGAAACATTCTTCCATAACACCTGGTCTAATCTAAACAATTTGTGTTATGTTTGAGCAACATATTTTTTAATATTGTTGCATTAACTAACACTAAACATTTCATATTTACATGTTGTCCTCATTCACCCTAAGATAATAATCCATAAAGTTGAAGAGTTCACGGTTGTCATAGGTGATAATTTTATACAAATAATGTTCTTAATGCGGCCCTTTTACATTAAATATTCATTGATATTTTGTTCATTCAATAAGTCTGTATGATTGTTGTCTGTACCTGTAAATGGATTATCTCTATTGATTTTACCTGTCCTTAACGAGCCCTTATCACCTGGCCTTAGTATAATCTTGGTGAACAACAGGAATATTGCGTGACAATTCTGATAATCAGAAACAATACAATAATGATAGATAGATAAACGAAAGAGTTACATATGATGTAAACAAACAAGTGATAAGAGAATCTAATAGTGAAAATTTAATCAAATAAATAGTTTTAAACAAATATTTAATTCATTAAAGTTTGACAGTTGTAGATATTTAAATGGACCTCATTCAAACTTCCCTGTCTTAACCCTTTTTGTGGATGGGGTGGAGTAGGGTTGATTGGGTGGTTTTTATGACAATGGAACAGTCTAGTGTTAGATAAGGATGTAGATTTTTTAAATCAACCAAAATGAAAAATAAGTGATACTTTTATTTTTTAACAATTTCCTATAAAAATGGAGTCTGCAAAAATATCATAAACAGACTATAGTAAGGCAGTAACCTCATACTTTCACTGTAACCTTTTGTAAAGTCCTCACATTTACATCCAACCTTTATACATGTGTCTATCAGCTTGTTTCATAACAAATAAATGATAAATAATTGATATACCTGGTCAGGATCTATATAGATCTATATCATCAGGTAATCTTAGTCTACCTGTAATCACAGGGGATGTTACATCCGTTGTATCTTAATATTGTTTAGCCATTGTTAAGTTTTCCTCTATGTCTTTTTTATATGCAGTGGATTTTTTTTTAGAATCTTTTATTTTTTAACAATTTATACAATTGTCTTATTTATATGATTAAAATCAATGTCTTGTTACTTGAATTTTCTCTTTATAATTTGAAATCAAATAAGTTACTTCCAATCAAATATCATCATGCAGATTCACTTACCACCTCATTGGCATCTTCCTCAAGAGTAGAATGTAAAGAATGAAAAACATGTAGATACTGCAAGTGTTTCAATGTTAGTGACAGTGAATTTTGCAAATAAATCATAGAGTTTATTGAATTAACTCAAATTATGTATGATACAATTCACAAACATGACCCTTCTCATAACTAAAACATTATGATGCACATCCTCACTTCATATACTAAGAACATTCCTGGCTTGAACAGGTGCTAGCTGTAATGAGATGATGAAATCCAGTTGTGTGGATCAAGTATTTTTTAGGGTCCCATCCATCCAAATTATTGTATGATAAAGAAATACTATACATATAGGCAAATAGTGCCTTTCTGCAGTTATTTGTGATTTAAAAACATTTAACATTGCTATTACATATACAATTACCAATCAGAAAGAACATGTAAATTTTATATAAACAATCACAATTTCTTGTTACCTTAAAAACCGATGCCTTGTGTTACGACAGACATGGCATGTTAAAGAAACCCTCCCTGCTCATTGGCAAAAGTGCACTGCAAAGGTCAAAATCTCTGCTACTTCACCTATGGCTGATGACATCTCGATATAAGTAAAATATTCTTGATTAGGATGTAAAGCTCCATTCAATCAATCACTATTTCTTGTTATTTTGTTTACAGATTGCAGCTTTAAGTCCTGCTGATATTAACTATGATGAAACACTATCTACTCTTAGATATGCTGACAGGTAAGTTTTTGTATTTCATTTATGTAAAATATCAGAATTTGTTCCTAAAATATAATTTTTGGATAATCTTATCATGTTTTATGTCTCAGTCTAGATTATTTCACTGATTTGGAGGCAGAAAATCATAAAAGAATTGCATTAGGAGTGGAGTGGAGTAATGGTGTTTTATGCCCCAATCAAGATTCTTTCACTTATTTTGAGGCAGTCAGTTCTGGAATGGCGAAGGAAACCGGAGTGCCCAAAGAAAACTACTGACCTTTGGCAAGCAAATTGGAATTGCATTAGGAGTCACACTTCCTTTTTAGTATACTAGCTTTATTCTATTTGATTGTTGGTTATAAGGTTTCTTGATTTCAAAATGTTGAATGCGGAAAGAGGAAGCTGTTAGTACATATTTTGAGTCATTGTCTGACATTTTGGCTGGATTATCCACACTAAAACTACCCCATGATACAAGTCACTACACAAACAAAACTGCTTCTATTTTTTAACACAAGTAATTACATGTACATTGTAAATGTTTATGATTGCAAATCTCAACAACAATTTTTCATTTTTCAGGGCTAAAAAGATTCAGAATAAAGCAGTTGTTAATGAGAGCCCAACAGACAGATTGATTAGAGAATTAAAGGAAGAAAATGCTAAACTCATGGCAATGTTAAAAAAATCGCCTGGATCACCTGGGGCAGCAGAAAATCTAGAAGGTAAGGCTGGATTTATCCATTAGTAATCTCTATATTTATTTGTATGTGGTTAAGACTCACTGCCCCTGTTATTGTGATATATGTTTTATACACTAGAGATGTATATAGCTTGTTACTCGTGTTTTTTTTATTGAGATTCAATGTCTTATGCACACTAAAGATACCTTTTAGTAGATTTTGAAATAGTAGGGCACCTGTGGCTGCTACAAAGGCTGGCTTTAACTATGTGGCTTTGACAGAGCAAAATTAAATGAGATAACACATGCCTATTATTTTTGACTTGTCTATATAAATTAAAGTACAAACGACATCGTCAGAGTTTCTGCTGAACAAATTACAACACTTTTTAATGCTGTATACTTAATAAATTTGATTGAAATAATAATGAAGTTTTTCAGTAAAAAGAACCTAAGGGTTTGAGGTCTTTTGTTTTAATTCAGTGTAGTCCTGTATACAGATTATCAGTAACTGTTTTGAAGTGAAATTTCTTGCTTTCAGTAGTTGATTTTTACAGAATTTAATCTCATTTTTTAAAAGCTTGGAACATATTGTCCTGATGTCAGTCTTGAAGTTTTTGTTGCATTTGTTTGATGAAATTGTGAGTCTACTTTACTGGTATGCTGGTCTGGTAACAACTATGTTTACATGTTTTAAGATTTTTTAAAAAAATTTTTATTTATTTATTTTTTTCTTCAATTTTTTTTTTGTTATGAAATTGCTACTTATTTTAAATTCAGAATTACAGAGAATGTTGGAGGATAATGAAAGAAAAATGAAAGACATGAATTTATCTTGGGAACAAAGATTAGAACAAGCCAGGTATAATTGTTTACTTATACATGACTGAAACATGGTATAACACTACTTTAAAGCATTCAAACGACAGCCCAACTCTGGTTTTGAATACTGTTTGGATTTTTTTCATTGGAATAACAATTTTTATCACAAATTTAAACAATTTTAATTTTATATTTGTAAAATTTTGTTCTGGTTAACAAACTTATTATCCTGTATTTTGTGAAGTAATACTATTTACCGGTACTTGTATACCATACAGATAGCACATTACATTTAGAAATAACATTTAACAGTATACACAGTATTGTTTAACATTATTATTATTATTATTATTATTATTATTATTATTATTATTATTATTATTATTATTATTATTATTATTATTATTATAATAATAATAATTATTATTATTATTACATGTATTTTTTTTAATTTTTAAAATTTCATTTTGCCTGTGATTAGGAAAGAATGGGAGAGGTCATTAGGTCATGCAGAAGAGCTGAAGAATGAGTGGGAACAGATGCCACATTTTATGAATATTAATGAAGATCCACAGTTATCTGGAATCATCAAACATTGCTTTACTACAGGTAAAATGTCTCTTTATCAAAATGTGAGGGGGACAGATACAGGAAATTAAATCAGTGCTTGAACCTGGGAACTCCCAAACCTTTGACTGCTGCAGGAGGGAGGCAAATGTGACAAATCAAATCAGGGCTTTAACCTAGGAACTCCCAAACCATAGGCTAGTGCAGACAGATGTACAGAAATTCAAATTGGGCTTGTATCTGGGAACTCCCAAATTAGTGACCAGTGCAAGAGGGAGACAAGTGCAACAAATCCAATTGTGGTTTGAACCTGGGAACTCCAAAACCATTTGCTAGTGCAGGAGGGAAATGTATGCAGGAAATGAAATAGAGCTTGAACCTGGGACAACCCACTCCATAGGCTACCATTTGAGCTATCTGGACAATTACTCTATCAAATCTAGATAGTCATGTACAGAAGTTTTCAAATCTTGAATGATCGTAGGTTTATCAATATACTATATGCAAATAAATCTTATACAAGAGCAAGACTTGCAGATTTGAGTTTGTCATAATATGAGTCCCTGTTCTCAGTTTCACATTATTTCTTTGTATTTTAATTCCTCTCTTGTCATACCTGTACCTCTAAGATGAGGATAGCAGGACTGTTAATGTAATTACAGGTATATTTTATATTTAATTTTTTTTATATATTTAATTACAGGTCAGTTAGTGATGGGTAAATCATTAACATCTGATGTAGATATACAGATTAGAGGACTAGGGTGAGTCTAACACCGACTTTGGCACATGTTGAATTATTCAGACTATTTTAATAAAAATGGCTTAATATCAGCTTGACCAAAATGGCTGGTTACTTTCATCAATGTTTTATCTTTAAGTTTCAAAAATAGGGAACGGAAATTTCAACTTCTAGGGTCCTACACTGTATAGTTTAACTCACATTGAGGTTCAATACAAATAAGTGTTAATTTGATTAACAATACGTTCAATGCTAAAGTTTATAGCTTAACATGGTGAGGTGCAGGGGATCAACTATGTCCTCTGTTACTGTAATACCATTACTGTTAACTACTTTACCATTTCGTAAAAAAACTTTTATGAACAGATAGAATAAATACATGTACATTACAAAAAATACATGTACATTACAAAGAAAACAAAAAATACATGTACATTACAAAAAATACATGTACATCACAAAAAATACAAAAAATACATGTACATTACAAAAAATACATGTACATTACAAAAAATACATGTACATTACAAAAAATAGTCAACATGACAAAAGTAGCAAGTTTGATTTATTTTTGCTAAATTCATAACACTGTTTAATAAATTACAAACAGTAAAGTACAATTTCATTTGATAATTGTTTTGTAATTTTGGGTTAATATGGTTAATTTCCTCTCATTTATTACTGTTTGAAATGTTTTTCTAAGCAATTAGGCAATTCCTATATCTGGTTAAAATGTTAGCAAAAGGGTAAATAACAGGTACTTTAGCAAAAGTGGTAATTATCTCAAGTCTTTTAGTCATCAAGTTCTAAGCTCGGAATAGTGATGCAGTGTTATCTACAGTACATGTATAAGAGAAAAATTGAGTGTTAACAAAGTTCTAATGATTATGATTTTATTTAACTCACATAAAGCTTGTACTTCTAATTTATTAAATACTAAATAAAAATTGACCTTCCATAAATAGTAAATGGGATTTAATAATTAATATTTTTCTTATTTATAGGATTCAACCAAAACATTGTATGGTACATAACAATGGCAAAGAAGTTTACTTAGAACCATATAACCAAACATCAGTCGTTATACGGAATGGACACAAGGTCAAGGACAAAGTGAAACTACAGCATCTGGTATGTCTGTTGTCATGGTGTTATACACATATGAGACATGCAGACACACATAAGACACATACACACAAAAATATACACATGGACACACAACACACACAAGACAAACGGACACAAATGAGACATGCACAGAAAAACATGGGCACACAAACACACACACACAGTGGCACACATACACACACTGGCTCACACACACACACACACACACACACACACACACACACACACACACACACACTGGCTCTCTCACACACACACACACAAAGGCTCACACACACACACACACACACACACACACACACACACACATACACACTGGCTCACACACACACACACCTACCTGTATAAAATGATCATATAATCTTTGTGTCTATTGTACATAAAACACAATATAATAGTTTGACTTTTGTATGATTTTAGGATCGTATCAAATTAGGATCTAGTAGTTACTATTTATACTTTGATTTTTTTATGATTTTAGGATCGTATCAAATTAGGATCTAGTAGTTACTATTTATACTTTGGATTTCCTAAAGAGAGGGATTACAGTACCGACACAGTGCTTTATAACTATGATCATTTTGTAACGGAGATCGCTGAACATGAAGGTGTTATAGTTGATATACAGACACCACGATTTACACAGGATCAGGACGGACAAGACAACATGGATGTCTTAGTGTTTCAGGACTATATTAACTTAATGCCTCTAATCTCAGAAGCAAATGCAATCAGTGAAGAACTTAAAAAGGTGATTTTATATAGTTGTCAGCCATCCTTATAATGGTGATATTGACCCATTTCTTCTGTATGATTATTATTATTATTTTTTTTTTTTTTAATTTTTTTTTTTTTATTTTTTTTTTTATTTTTTTTTTTTGTTGAGCCCGTATATAGATTACCTGCTACATTAAGTTAGTTTGCAGGGAGTACAGAAGATCTAATATGGTACCATGAAGCAGGCATTAGTGTTAGTACCAACATTCCATGTTTATGTTTTACAATGGATAATTTGTTATTGATGAGATATACAAGATAGAAATATTTTTCTTTTCTTAGATGCCTTTAATATACAGGGTTGGTTGTAAAGTAAAATTACTGCAATATCTTTTAGCAATATGGTGTTCAGATGCATTTCTATAAAGAGTTGTCTCCCTTGCTCTTCAGATTTTTCTCCATTTCATTTTTTATTTTAAATAGTATCTAGTACATTACTGTAGTCTCCTTTCCTTAAATGACTTTTTCGTACATGAGACAAGCACTATTAGCATTACTTATCTTGAGCTTTTTTCTTTCAAGTACTCACATAATCATTAATTTCTGTATAAAATGTTTTTTTTTTAGTTTGTACATTTTGAAGCTGAAATCAAAAGTGATGCTAGTCATAATGCCAGTGGTATTTCTAATAACAAAGAAGTTATAATCAGGGTGATCAATACAAAAACAAATAAGGTAAATACATATTGATTTATGTAACAACATAATATGTGAACTAATTATATCCAGCATCCCCCGTTTAGGTTTTTGAAAAAATTTTAAGTATGTTTAGCACCCTTTTTATCTGAGAACAATTGAAGGGTTGGAAGAAATGTTTGAACATTCCTTCATTGAGTTGTGCAAAAATAAAAGTAAGACTAGGAGACAGTATTTGTGAGACATATAAAAGCAAAGGGGAATAGCATTGCTTAATGATGCACAATTACTTGTAATTCAGGTGTGAAGAAAAAAAAATAAGTGAAGCATTGGGTTCCTCCATGTGGATGTGTTACATTTCCTTGAGAAAGACATTTAATTTTAAAGTGCCTTAGTTCACTTTTATGTCCAGGCCAATGACTTTAGATCGAATCTTGTATTGTATTTTAATCACATCAAAGAATGAATATTGTTCTCTTGGTTACCATGCTACTAAAACCAAGATGTTGCCATGCTACTAAAACCAAGATGTTGCCATGCTATTAAAACCAAGATGTTGCCATGCTACTAAAACGAAGATGTTGCCATGCTACTAAAACGAAGATATTGCCATGCTATTAAAACCAAGATGTTGCCATGCTACTAAAACCAAGATGTTGCCATGCTACTAAAACCAAGATGTTGCCATGCTACTAAAACCAAGATATTGCCATGCTACTAAAACCAAGATGTTGCCATGCTATTAAAACCAAGATGTTGCCATGCTACTAAAACCAAAATGTTGCCATGCTATTAAAATCAGGATGTTGCTATGCTTCTAAAACTTAGATAAACAACAACTCTGGACAAGCATTAACTTTTAAGATTGAAATCATTATGTGGTATAATACATTTTAGGTCTGGCTCTGGTCAAAAGGAAAATTTCTTCATCGGAAAGACTTAATGGATGAAATGTATGTGCAATGGAATGAAAACAATAACACAAAAATAAGCCGGGACAAAGATCCTTTCTGGGATCCAGTTGAAGATATATTCTTAGGAAGGTAAATATAAATATGTAATTATATATCCAGAAATGTTTTTTGTGTCTAGTGTAACATCAGTAAATTCTGTATAATGCATGTATTTTTATTTGCTTTTTAAAAGTGCAGAAGACCTGAAGTGTGAGCCTGTGTAAGTGATGGTCTCTAAGTTAATATTTGGAATGAAATGATGTGCAGGGACCCTATTCTTCTGACCACTGTTATTAGTAAAATAATGTTTTTATTTAGTGTAGTATAATAAAAACATGGAGAAAAATTCTACAGATGGGGCTTGATGAGTGGTAAAGTGGGTTTGTTAGAACAAGGAAGATCATCCTTGTTTTGAGTATTTGTTTATGCCTTTATAACTTAAATATTTCTCTTTACTTTTCAGCTGTCACATACTGTTAAAAAGTTTAGCATACAATGAGGAAATAGATGAACATTTTACATTACATAATTATCATGGAAAAGAAGAGGCAGTGATGCAAGTTAAATTATTACCATGTGACAGCAAGGGTAACATCAAAAGTAATGATGACATTCTAGAACCACATGAACTTCTTAATAAACCATTTAGTTGTATAATAAAAATAACACAATGTATGGGAACCAAGTGGACAATGGATGATCACTCTAGAGGTGTATTTTGCAAGTAAGTACTCATGTTTTATTTGATTATTTTCTCCGTGTAAACATCACTATAGCAGGTAACTTGATAAAGTTCTCTTTTCCTAGTTGTTTGGTCTAGATTAACTTCGAGCATAATCAGGCCCAAAGGTTAAAATTGTTTATAGTTACTGTTCTATCTTCAAGCACTTTGAAATGAAAGTCAAGGATTCATTTTTTTTTGTTTAGAGACTAAGCTCCATGTCATTGTACATGTGACAATAAAAAAAAATGCTCAATGCTCATTATCATGATTATATTGTATAGGTTTAAATATCCACAACTTCACTTAAAGGTAGTTAATTTATCAAATAGTAATCCTCACTAGGATTAAAACTCCATAGACTCATTGTTTGTTTGTTTGTTGTTGTTTTTTTTTTTTTTTTTTTTTTTTTTTTTTTCCTTTTTTTTTTTCCTTTTTTTTTTTTTTGTACATTTGACAGTAAAAAAATGCTCACTGCCCATAATCATGATTATATTGTATAGGTTTAAATTTCTAACTTCACAAAAAGGTGGTTAATTTATAAAAAAAAATCCTCACTAGGATTAAAACTCCATAGAGTCATTGTTTGTTTGTTGTTTGTTTTTTTTTTTTTTATTTTACAGGTTTTCATTCCATGATCAAGCACCTGTCAGTAGTAAGACTGTTTGGGGTAAAAGTTACGCTGATATTGGATTCCAAAAACAATTTAATTTCAAAAAAGTCAACAAAGAATTCTTAAAATATCTACAGTCCAGTTCGTTAGTTGTGGAGTTGTGGGGCTCACAAGGTAAATACAAATTTGTTTACCTCAGTTGGGAAAATATTTAAGATTTGAAAATAGAACTCTGAAAAATCAAATGTGGTCTCTTGAATAAATCAATGAATAAACATTTACAAGTTTACAAAAATAAAGTTTGAAATTTTCCCACCCACCATTAGTAAACTGATATTTATATAAGGGTGATTTCTAAGGCAGGTTCTACTGTAATAACTTATTTATTTGTAAGTTATATAATATGATGTTTGTCTTAAACTAGGAAGTTATGTCTGTAGATGAAAAATCTATAGTACTTGTCAAGTTTAACAATAATTTTGTGACTAACATTCCACAGTAGGTAATCTTTACAATAATCTTTGCTCTCTCAACATGTATTTTTCTCTGTCATTTGTCTCTTTATCTTATCCATATATTAACCCTGAGTGACATCAGAAAATCATATATCAGCTGGAATTGGTTTTCTGATCAGGGAATATTTTTATTGCTATGTTTTACATAACGATCAAGTAATAACATCATTTCTGAAATCCAGCTAGCTAGTCTAAGACACAGGATAATTATCTAAAGAGGAATTTTGTTTACTAATCAAACTGATACATTAGTAAGTATTTCTCACAGTATTTTCTGATTTTACCAGACTTGATAGCAAAGCCTTTGTGTTGTGAAATGATTATCCATATTGTACAGTAAAACTTTCTTTACCTTTGCTGTTACCCTTGGTTACCACAGATAACCACAGACAGGCTGGTGTGGTCTCAGCAAAACTTTTGACATATGTACATGTACTAGTATCCAAAACAATCGAAGTCAAAGTTATTGTCTGCCATCCCATCTAAATTCAGAGAGTTTAACTATATACACATTTTTAAAAATAAGTAAGAAAGGAACCATAATTATATTATTTATTATGCAGATGTCAGTATGTTTATATGATTACATAAGATATGATATTCTTTATTTCAGTGAGTGAAGATAAGGAAATACACAAACCATTGAAAAACAGACATGTTACTAATGGTAACCATGGTAACTCTAATGTAAGTATCTATGTTTTAATATTTAGATGTTACTCTGTTTTATTAACACCCCAAAATGTTCCATTTTAATTAATTTCTATAATATTTTTTTGAATGTTTTCACAGTTTTGTTATGGTTTCTTATGCACTCCTGACTTGACTAATATTGTAATACACTTGACCAATTCCCTCTGCTGTACAAGGAGAAAGTTTTTCTAAATGTTTCTGATTTCTATGCCCTCTGATCATCAGAGAAAAACCAAAAGTTTCCATATAAGATATTGGTATTAAAGGGTTTTTTTTGATACCAAAATGCTAAAGTTTAAAATTGAATATTGTATTAAACATGTTTTTCTTATAAAATGGTGTTTGTGTGAATTCTATTGATGTTAATTTTTATGACTTATTTCCAGTTTGCTGTTTCTTCTATTATATTATTTTCATACTTTTAATGTTCTTGTCAATTTTTTTTAATTAATTATATTTACAAATGTAATCATTAATTTATCAGTGCCAGCTAGAATCACATCAGTGATGTGCATTGTATTAGATATTTGTATTTGAAGAGAAACACAGAGATTCAACTTAAATCCATTATTTTTATTGTTTGTGTTTTTTGCAATGTATTTCCTTTTTTTACTGCATGATATAAAATATATGAGCAAAAGCATGTAAATTTATATAAACATCTTTGGTTATTCATATTTAACTTTTTTTATTACCTACACAAATATCTTTTAACTTTTATACAATATATTGATTGCTGCTTTTTGAAAACTGGGAAATTTTTATGAACACATTATTCTCATAAAGATTTGCAAAAAAAAAAAAAAAAAATGCTAAAATGAAATAAATTAAACATAGAACTTCATCGAATTTGTCATTTGTGCCTTAGTAAGGGATACATAACACCATTGCAAATACATCTGGATATTAATGATATAATACAATTTGTCAGGTTTCACTTTCGATTTACTGGAGTTTCTGTACATCCATGCGCATGCTCCCAGCTTATAATTTAATCATCAATAAACATTGACCAACCGGTTAGAGGATTCCATTTATTTACAGCTAAAAGGAAAGAACTTTTAGAAAATGAATCACACAGATTGTGTTTAGAAATTATTTATTTTTTTAAAAAAATAGATTTTTAGAAAACCAAAATGAATTCAGAAAATTGAGTGACTTAATGCAGCTTTATGGAAATAAAATGGTTCAAATCAATGTACACTCTGTAGAACATAAAAATTTCCCATCTTATTTATAATTCCATCTTCTGTTTTTTTTTTCTGTAATTTTTACCAAGTTTTCACAGAATATGCTGCTAAGATGTTATTTTTATTTAAACCAACTGCCTTAAATGGAAAGATAATTGGTGTAAAAACTCAATAGTTGATGCAGATACAAAATTTTGTCTGGCATGGCTGCCTGATTATCAAATACAAATGAAGGGCTCGTTGGATGATATGGACTAAATTGGTCATTTTGTTCCTTTAATTCAAGATATATATAGAGTGTTTTAATTCATTTGCACTTTTCTACACTGATTATTATCCACTTATGTTTTTTTCAGGATTTGGGAAAATTTTTTTTCTGAATTCATATGTATCACATTTATTTATAACATATCTTGGTTTGATCTAACACTGAGTTATCTCCCTTTATCAGGATACCAGTAATGCTGTTGATATACTCTCACAGCTTAAACTGAGGGTGAGCAGTTATAAAATTTCTTTTTTTAAAAATGGTCATAAAATTTGGTCCATTTTAAATTAGTTGGAATTTTTATGTTCTTTACATTGACAATTTGGCTGATTGTATAGATACAAATTTCATTTGAACAACTTGACACTCCTCAACCTCATAATGCAAACATGCAGTTTTCAGTATCTTTGAAATTTATAAAAATTAGTACCAAATTTGATATGGTAAATACATGTTATATGTTTTTTTAAAAAGCATATTGTTTTCATCAAAATTTCAAAATCAATTATTTTATGGCCATTTTAAATAATAATTTAACAACTAAATGAATGTGCTTTTTAACAAAGGGTAGCACTTGCTGTTGTTATTGTGGTAGATTGATAGTCAAAAAGTAGTGTATATAAGTAATTTGTGTGATTTTGACAAAGTGTTTTCTTTGCATGCGAGATAAAGAATACAAGTTATTTTCTTTTCTCTGTAAAAACAGTGTATCAGGTTACAAAAAATTGATAAACTTTAATTTTTAAAATAATAAATTGTCTTGAAACTAGGTGAATCCTGTATTTTAATTTTTTATCAAAAATGTTCCAAGTTTCCAAAATCTTAATGAGTATTAACATATTCCTTTATTGGGAAAATTAATCTTCATTGTGAATTACGGATTCCTTGAACTAGCTTCATTGATATTTGTAAAATATCATAAAAAATGAAAACTGCAAAAATACTGTACATATTCAAATAATTTCTTCAGAGAATGAAATATTGCTCATGAACATATACTAAAAATAGAAATAAATACATTTTCCTAAAAAGTATACCTGCTGACATCAGATTTCTTACTGAAAATATGCAAAATATTATGTTATTTCTAAATGTGTAAGATAAAATTTACAGAGAGGTAAAACGATATTGTGAAATACATGTAAAAGGTTTTCTTAAGCTTAACAATAAAACAAAATGATCCAAGAATTATATTATCGAAAATTAGTATATGTTTTCATACCTGTATAGTTTTTATTGGAAAATATATAACCACTATACAAAGATATATATATAATGCATGTGTTATATAGATGTTTAAACCATGGATGATAAACCATGGTCTGTGCATGTAAAATTTCTATATCTAAATGCTTAGCTATCATTGATGTTACCACATGACAAAAAAATTGAAGGAAGCAAACATCTTAAGTTCCATGTTTTTTATGCAGCAAGCTTTACTTTATATTATTCTGTTTGTTTTCTTTATTTGCTTATATTATAAGCAATATGTAATGCTTTACAAATGTTGTATATATGAAATACACCTCAGACAATTAGCATTAACTCATGAATTCCACATTTGTCTCCATTTCTTTTACCGTTTTGACTGTTATAATCACATAACAAGTTATATATAATGTCCATGAGAATGGTTTGAGTTAACCAGTAATTGCAGTTATGATACAGATCTGCCAATCTCTCGTAGTTTATTAAAACATGTTAGACAGTTTATCAAATTTATGTGTTAAATTTTAGTCTGATTTAACTGAAAAAATCTAGTTACACTTTAGGAACACTATTTTCATTTAATATTCCTTTATGAGATCTAAAATTATTTGAATTATCTAATTGTTCTAGATATCTGAATTTGAATTAACCATACTTACTTTGATTACTGTAAATACTGAAAACTCGTTTCAGACTTTTACAAAAAAAAAGATGACATATTTGAAAATTTGAGATATCCGAGTTCCAGATAATGAGATTCAACTGTAACTGCATATACTGTGCTTAATAAAAAGTACATGAACTATACTACTTGGTACTATTCTGTCATTATTTACTGTATTCATCATAAGTCCAGATTTTTTCTGGGGGTTTCGATGTGTGTTTTCTTGATTCTTATTTTATTTATTTTGCTTTAGTATGTACTATGTTGCATGGCTTTGTCATTTTTTAACTTACTTATTCAGCTGCAAACTACTATTTTAATTTATACTATTTGTCAACTTTAAAAACTTGTCAATTATATAATTGTTACCTTGACTACAGGTAATCATTAAAACTTATTGTTTGCAGGAAGATGAAGTTGAAAGTTTACATGAAGAGTGTGATGATCTAAAAAAAGAAAACTTTAAATTGAAGCAATCACTGGAACATCAGAAACAAGCTGTAAAAATTGCCAGATCTAGAAGAAGTAAGTATAGCTGAATCCATACATGTAAAATAGCTTAATCCATACATCAACCTACAAATAATCAGTCTAATTCAGCAGGGAAGACAACTCTTGTTATTTTATGCTGCAAAAATCTGCATATGTTTTTTATTTATTTATGATATCAAAAATGAAACAGAAAAGTGTGGATTTAAGGCAATCACTGAAGCAACAGCAAGTGAAAGAAGCAGTCAAACATGCCTACTCTTGCAGACATAACCCCGATTTACCAAGGGAGGCAACTTATGTATTTTTTACAGCTGTCTTTAAAAATAAATGATAAAATAATCCTTTACAAATCCTTCTTTATTGTCTACTGGTATATTTAAATGCATTGTTCTATGGTGCAGATAAGTTTTTCAACACTTCCATGACAATTAAACTATATTATATTCCAATAAAGTTCTAGAGAGTGTTTTGTTGTTACCCAATAACATCATGTCCACTTATTTGACTCCATTATTTTGTTTATGTTTACAGACAGTATACCAGACATGGATACAGAAAACAATGTTGGTTTAGATGTGGAGTTAGCCAAAGCTTTGAGAATTTTCTTTAAAGATATAAAGTCTGTACAGATACAGGTCAAAGAACTTAAAGAGCATGGTAAGATTGGTATTAACCGTAAAACAAATAGTGCTTCTTGTAACCCTACTGAATCAACATGGACTTTTTAAAATAGCAAATTTTTGACAAGCACTGCTCAAGCCATCAGTACTGCTTCATTATCAAAGTTTTTAAATGAAAAAAAAAAAAAAAAAGAATTTATCTACCTTTGACTTATTTAAAGTAGAAAGGTTCTAACAGGTATGCCATATTTTTTAATTAAGCACCAATATTTGTTAAATTTTTTATATACATATGTTAAAAGTTTTGGACAAGTTTTGTGTTTATGATCTAGATAGGCAGGTGAGCTTCAATGTCTTTTTTGAATTTCCTATTTCAGAAAATGTAACCAAAAACAAATATATGCTTAAGTCATTCTTTCATAGGGGAGTCGACATTAAAAAATATTATTATAATTACTGTTGTGTTCTTTAATCAGATTAATTAATTTTTTTTTTTCTAATTTTTTTTCAGCACACAAAATGAAGGACAGTGACAATGGTTCAACAAAGACAGCTCTACAGAAACAAGAACAATCACTACAAGATGTAGATGAGAAGTTAACAGACTGTGTTAGGGCTTTAAAACAGGAAGTCACAGCAACAATAAAAAAGTCAAAATCCTAGCATAGTGTTTCTTATAAAGAAATGTGAAATTACACAGAAAATTATTCATTTATAAGTGCAAATATGTGTTCAAATACAATTTTTTTTTGTATTGAAATGCAATTAAATTGTAGTTACGTTTCATGTAATTTTATTTTGTTTTCTTGAAAATTATCAGATAAAAATTATATTTAAATTTCATTTTTTTTTAATTAAAAAAATACTTTGTAGGTATTGTAGCCCTTCACTTATTAAATCTGAACAGAATGCATTTTTTCTTTACACTTTTTTCACTCTGCACTTTTTCATAATGGGAAAATTTTTCACCTTTGAAACATTTCCTTGAAAAATTAAAAACATAGAATTATGTGTTGAGGAGTATCTTACCATACTTTTTACAATTACCTCAAATGAACTATCTCATAGCTATAGCAATATAAAAACTAAATTTAGCCTAATAATTGTTGTTTGAACAAACTGTACAATTTCCTTTAACATGATTACTGTAAAAGGGTTCACACATGTTCAACATTGATATTTTTAATATTTGTACCACAGTAACACTTTGATTGTATGGAAATTAAACTGCAAAATTTGAAGTTTCAAGTAAATAATTACATTATTCTTGGTATGTGCATTGTTATATTTTTCCTATCCAGTAAAAGTGACTGTTCACACAAACATCAAAACAAAGGTATCTATGAAGTTCACTACACGAGATGTGAAATATAATGATGATCAGGCAAATTTTGAAATTCCCATTGATATGAAATATTATCAAACATTTTATTATAGTATAGTAATACAATATTAAAAAACTATCACATGGTACATTGATGAAGCCCAGTAAATTTTTGTCAGTTAATCTCAGATTTGTTAGTGTTTATTAAATCAGTTACTATCATTATCTTGGTGTTAGTTATATCAAGTGCAATATTATTGGTTGCAAATCAAATACCGGTAATACAGAGAGTTGGAAGGTGTTCTCTGTGAATTTACTGATTAAAAGAGCAAAATTTTACAGTTAACCTGTGGGTAATTTTAAATAGAAAATTTAAAATTTTTTAATTGATATTTAAGCAATGGATATTTAAGTGTGTTTCTCTTACAACAATGTGGTATTGATAAGGTAACTACCGGTAACTAGCAGATACATTAGAAGTTTAAAACAGCCAGGTAAAATTTACATCTGCTTCTCCTTCTTATGGTGCATTTTGTTTTATCATGCAGGGCTGAACTGTTTTAAGATGGATTAACATGGTATGACTGAGTATATACTACCGACACCATACCAGTACTGCATCAGGTTTACAGACCCTCTATAATTTATGACCTTTTTAAATGAAATAAATAAGTCTAGCAGTATAAAATTTGTAACTTATACATCTGTTTTGTTTTGGCTTGAATGTCCTATCAGTTCACTCAAATATCTAATGCTAGATTGAAATATGAATGATTATAAATTAATTTTAATGGTTAATTTTTCAAATCGGTCAATTACACCAAAAAGTTCATATGATTACAGGATTTTTCTTTTGAAATTAAAATCTAAAAATATTTTTAAAATTGGGTATGTACATAGTAGAAATAATAATATATTAACAACTGTTTAACAGCTATTGTTCTGAGATTTTACGATATTTCATCTACTACCTCACTTTGCTTGTGGTTGATTCTCACTTTTCTTGTGGTTAATTTTAATTATGAGATAAAAATTCAAATCTTAGTTATAGAATTACCAAACTATTTTTATACTGTTGTTTACATAATTAGTTATGTATGTAATTGATTAACTGTGTTTCTGTACAGCTTAAAGCTATCAAACAATCAAACAACCAATACCGGGATGTATAATTATCAGTATTATGTATAGTACGTGTATTATTAATTTATCTTAGCTCACTGTATTTCATCACAGTTTTTAAAGAGTGTGTGTGTGTGTGTGTGTGTGTGTGTGTGTGTGTGTGTGTGTGCGTGTGTGCAAATTTGATGTTAAACAAAATTTTGAAATGTCTTTATATTTTGTAATTCAGAAGATGTACTTAGTGTGTGTGTGTGTGTGTGTGTGTGTGTGTGAGAGAGAGAGAGAGAGAGAGAGAGAGAGAGAGAGAGTAATGATAAGTTGTGATATTTAACAGTTAGTTATAAGATATTAACATTTATTAATGTGTTCTGTACATTATAGTATCACACTCCAATGTTACATCATTTCTTCACAATCTAAATAATTCCAGATCTTTAAAGTTTTATATATACATCTATGTGTATGTTGTGAACATTAAATAAAAATTGTACCTACCCAGACTCTATTTATAAGATGGTCTGTCTGTGCTATCCTCTAAGATCATTTGTATTCGGTAATTATTTTCACATATTTATTATTTGTTAAATTGTGAAAAAAAAAACACTGTTTGAGATTTAAATGGCAAATAAAACCAGTCTTGCCCAAGTAAATTTGTTTTGTTGTTTTTGTCAAGATCAGTGAAGTTGATGGTTAAGTGGTTTTTGTTGCAGACTCCTACAAAGGCTGTGGGGAAAAAAGGTACAAAGGGATGTGGGAAAAAATAGTTCAAGGTAAGCTGTGGGGTATTTTGTACCATTGAATAGACAATCTCACTAAACTGATAATGGTGGGGTTTAACCTGTCAATGAATTGATATTCCAGCAAAGGTATTATCATAGTCTTGTACTCTGAATCAGTCCATGTTGTGTTACTGAAACTTAATTTGACAAGCACCTGCAAAAAATTGAATTTGATGACAATCAACATGCAGTACATCTATTTAATTTCATCCATAATATATTTGTACTTGGTTGATTTCAATGAACTTAAGGTCTCAGTCAAAGTGTTCCACTTATATTGTGATGTTACCAGCTAAAGTTGAAGGGTTTTATATAGGGCATCATATATCTCAGTCAAGATTGTTATCCTCATATAGATACATGAAAAAGTGTAACACAGCCACCAATAACACACTTTTGTATTATAATATAAATGATAAGAGAAAATCTAAGTTTTATATCAAGTTTAATTTAGTTTATCCTGCATGCTCAGTCTTTTTCATTCACTTCTAGTTGTAAGCGTCCTCTGTAGCGGCCACAAGTGGCCTACTCTTTCTAACTGTACAGAGGTGTCTTTATCATGCACTGAGACACTGGACCTCGGTTTTGAGTCTCATCCAAAAGACTACTCTGGTAATGAGTTTTTTACGGTTCTAGTATAGACAGAATATCATCTTAGAAAATTTTTAAGTCCTGAGTGAGGTTTGAACCCACAACCCTTGACTTTGAAAGCCAGTGACAGTACCACTCGGCCATGTCTGCCCATCAAGTAAAGGGTATTTATATATTCTGGATTAACACCAGTTACAAGTTTCAGAAATTAATACAATACATTGTATATGTGATACAAGTATGTATAGTCTTTTTACAAGCAATGTTGAGGACTTTTATTGTGATACATGTATTTATTTAGAGAACATAATGGTGTAGTGTCTCACCTAGTTCTGAAAATCATGACTCTTAACGGCTTATATCCATATAGCAAAGCCGTTAAGAGTCATGATTTTCAGGACTAAGGTCTCACCAAAACAGATCCAGTAACTCCATCTTTAAATACATCGACTGGCCCAGTTTCACAGTCATTTCTTAACTAATTTTTTCCTTAACTTAAATATAGCAAATCTGAAATTTGCATAATATTGAAGTTTACAATTTGGTGTCATTTTGAAGATCACTTTAAGCTTGTTACATCTATATTCTAACTTTGTTGAAACTTTTCACTTTGTATGTAACCATAGGATATATACACAGGCGCTTGTTTCGATATTTTAAAAAAAAAATCCCTTGACACTAACATATTTTTTTTTTTTAATATCGAAACAAGCGCCTGTTGATGTATACATAGCTAAAAGTTAAATAGATTTAAGTTAAGGAAAATCTTTGTTAAGGAATGATTGTGAAACTGGAGCCTGGTATTAAAAAAATAACTGTTATTGACCTTCTTTCAAGTGTTTGATCTGAAACGTCAGTCAGGCACTAACATAATTTAAAAAAAAAAAACAACTCTTAAATATTTGCTTCAAAAAAGGGAACGAGGTTTGTTAGAAAGTTTTCCCCCTTGGTATGTACAGTGCCCTCTTAACATGTATGATTCAAGCTCGTATGTGGCTGTCGTTTTACATTATAATTTAAACTGAAAAAGGGCGATAATCTCTGTCTTGTTTCGTCTACGCGCGAAAACCAAAACACTGGAAAGACAAATAAAAAGAAAGCTTCGATTAGCTTTCTTTTGAATAGGAAAAATGGATGGAATTGAGAAAGAAAATGAAGTGAGTATAAAAAAAATATTGGAGAGTATTCACTGCAAAAGATTTTCCGTTTTTAGCTAAAAAATCTTGAAAAAAAAAAAAAACGGAGGAACTGCTAGTCTGACTAATACTGTCAAATTACTACTACGTAGTAGAAGAAAAACGCCAAACATCATAAAAACCTATTCCAATCCCCATCGCTCAAGTGGGCCTTGGTGACCGAGTGGTATTTTTCCCTTACTGAAAGCCTAGTCTTAACGAAAGATCTGCGATAACCCTAGAATATCTCGGATACGAAACGGCAACATCAGTATTATAAAAAAGCCGTTCGGAGCCATGTATTTCAGGTCTACAGGAATTGTGGAAGGACTTCCATTTGTACCCCCCACCCAAATTTACTTTTTTTTGGTAAATTAATGGTTAAAATGATATAATTCAATATTTTACATTTTGTGAAGGAAATTTTTTTTAAAAATCTACATTGGTTTTAATGGGTGGGGGGGGGGGGGGGTACAAAAGGAAGTCCTACCGGAATTGTACCCAGACAACATATTTTCAACCAGCATTTTACCATTCAATATTTAACTACCCTATAGGTGAGGCAGTATCAGGGGTCACGATAAGGATTTTTAGGGGTGGGTATGACGGAAATTAGCGCTCGTTTTTGTATTAAAGAAATCCAGCTTTTTTTCTTTAGCATGTCTTTTTAATGTAGAATTGCAAAAAAAGCCACACTTTTTAAGCTTTGTACCATCAAATTCTGTTATCATGATTTATAAAAAGTTTTCTCTAATTTTAATTTTAGACGGCATTTCATGAACTTTCATCTGCAAACTTTACTGATACTGTTTTCACATTTATTTTGACTTGCACCCACAAGTTTATGCCTAAACCAAAAGATAACAGCAATTGTATATCATGACTTACACAACTAAAATAAATATCAATCTTATAAACCAGAAGACATTTATAGATTTTTTAAAATCATAATTAATTCACCAGGTCTCAAATATAAATTTCAATGAAAACAAACATGGTGATCCCATTTCGTCACATATACGTGATAGCCTTTTTTTTTTTTTTTTTTAAGAGACGATTGTCTTAACTGTTTTTTGGATGAAAACTAAAAAAAAATTTTGACAACACTACTAAAATTTCTTAATTTGTTTTAGTTGTCCATTTAAATAAAAGAATGGAAAATCTGTGCCATTTCTAGGCAATCTAAAAAAAGGATGGTGTAAACAAAACCGTCATAAAGCAAAGTACTTCTCACTAGTGATGAAACGATTATCGGAAAGAATCGATTAGCAGCGTGTTGAAGCCTCCCGATTGCGATTATCGATTATGTTTTCTCATAATCGATCATTGTTTAAATTACCGGAATCAGTGTTACACCGCTTCTATTCGTGTTTTACAAAGCGCTTACATATTCTGGTTTTCACAAGCCACATGTCTGACGCCATGATGAACTGTAGTGAGCCGACCAAATGCATAAATTTTATGTTACGAAGTAAAAAGATTACTTAGAACCAATGGATGCATATACAGTAAGCAAGAGTAAATAAAAATGTGCTAGTTCAGTGCTAATACATAGTGCTAGAGTTTGTGTAAATGTAGAGTGTATATCTACATCTTAATAATAAAGAGAACAAAAAAAATTCCACTCATTTAATAGCTTTTTAATTAAAAAAGAATAACATTTAAAAAAAATAAAACCCAACCGATTATAATCGTTAAAATCGCATCGGAAGCACCAACCGATTCCAACTGATGATCGATTATGATTTTTAACCGATGTTGCAACACTACTTCTCACATTCCAACCAATAATTTTTATTTCATTAATTCTTAATGTTAATCTATTACATGGTAAGTAACAACTTGTCACATTTTGCTACCTGGTCATCACTGGAGACATGATTTTAAGACAAGACACGTGAACACCTCTAAAGGTGTGATGAGCTAATTACAGGTGATTAAGGATATGCATACTACTGATTAGTGTTTCTTTTTCCGAGCTCATCACTGTTGATTTTTCTTGACAAACTTGATCACCAAATGAAAAATTGTTTTAATAAAAACATGAATATGATCTGAAATTTCCATGTCTCCAAAAAACCCATTAGAGTTCAGTGTTTTCTCCAGAGTGCGTTTCTTGGCCATGTTACAGCATATACATGTAGAGGTTACAGATTTTCAACATAACTGCTCTTAATTTTTTTTCTACTATTTATTTTTTTTTATGAATGGCGCAACTTGGTTTTGCTGTTGCATTATTTTTGACGCAACCATTTTATAAAATGAAATTGAAATTGGCTACTGTAAATTATAAAAGGTGATGGTACTGAAAACGAAAGTACTGAGCGGAAATTCCGTATTGTCAAACCACATGACTACCGTACCATATTAAAGGAAGCCAATTATTAATAAAGAACCTGTCTATATTCTTAATCTTTGAAATGTTTGTATTGAACACTTAATTTATATAGTCATTATAAGCACTCTTTTCATCAGGCATAAAAGAAAAGTCGAAACAATCTCGTTTGCGACATTTTTATATGACTTGTGTCAAAGTCCTGCACAGAGCTCTGAACATGACTAGGCGGCATCTGGTAGTAACTTACTTGCCAACGACTCAAAGTCAACTTTAAAAAACTTATATAAATCAAGATTTTAATAAAATTTAGTAAAAAAAATATCCTTTAATGATTTATAAAAATAACAAAATCATATGTAAAACAGGCATATAGGAAGGGGTGGATAATAATAATGAATGCTAAAGGTCTGTTGACTTGGGTTGATGGTAGAACATTCAGTAATTTCTGTTTTGGGATACTGTCTGATTTTACTGTATATTACAGATATAAGTAGCTTTTGGAATAAAACATTTAAACATAGACAAAGAGATTAATACAGATCCTCTAATTACAAACAAAATATTCCCTTTATTGTAAAATATCAAAAAAAGTAATTTTTATTCCAAAAATTTCATGACCCCTTCATTTTGAAAAATGACCCCCTCTTTTCATTAATGACCCCCTGTTTTAGTAAGCTGGAGAAAGCACTGAGAGTTATCTTTTCTATGTACTCTCCAATTTTTACACATCCAGGACATGCGGATACGCCTTATCGCCTTGCAGTGTTAACATCCCTTTAACATGTATGTTATACATGTATACTATAACATGTACCTACCGGTATACAAATTTTACATGTTTAAAAACCAGACAAACAACTGACCCTTTTGTACATTTGTCATAATATATTACCTAAACCCATCACTTCCAGCATAAATTGACATACCGGTAACAGTTTTCAACTTGTAAAATCTATTTTTTTGTGGAATAGCTTGATTTTTAATGTTAAAATTCCAAATTTGCATGAACCTTTGTGGTCTAACTAAATAATTGTCCCGACTACTTTGTAAAAAGTTTCAAAAAGCCTTTTTCTATATTTATTGGTTTAAAACATATTTTGATTTTTTTCTATCTGATAAGGAAATTTCAGTTGGTCACTTTAAATCTTCGATGTTAAATACATCATGTGAATAATGTATATAAACAAAACGCCACAGAATTGATGTTACTATAGAATTGAGAGGTCATGGAGGAGGAGATACACATATATATCAGAAACATTAAATACTACCAAAGTTGAGAATCATTGATTGCATCTAAAATATATATTATAGTAATGTATATACTTATATGCTTTTATTTGTTCAGGTTACTGAGAGTGTAGACAGAAATATCTTAAAGGATATTGGTGATGGAACAGGAAGTGACAAAGTGGATTCTGGGATGGATGATGACAGCCAGCATTCCAATGAACCTCAGGAGCAAGGTAATAACTTCACTCACATATATAATTTAACATAGCAATTTACTGCTATTAAACATCACTGTCATTACAGACTATGATATGTTTTGTTTCCTATTTATGTGTGTAGGGGTCTTAGACTGGTGCTGTAAAGCACTCACTCACAGATCACATTGCCTCTCATGGCCTAGTTGCAAATCCTGCTCAGGCAGATTGTATTGTGAGAAAGTTTGTTAGTTTGTTTGTCAAAGGTTAGATGTTTGCTCCAGGAACTTGGTTTTCTCCAACTTCCCAGAGCAGACTACCGGTAAGTAAAAAATTGGAATGTTTTCGTGTTAAAATTTATTAAATTTTTATGTTTTGAAGGTGATGATAGTGATAATGAAGATGAAATTGTAATGAGGAAACCAAATAAAAAGGTTTGTGAGAAAATGTTTCTGTAAAAGTTTTATATAAGTAAAGACATCAGTTTTACAGTTTTATACAAGTAATCTATGACAACACTTTATAAAATTCATATACCAGAACATTATCATTGCAGTGAAATTGTTTTATTAACAGGAAGATGGAAGCAGGACAAATCGGCCCCAAACAAGGTCGGCCCCCGGACAACTCGGCCTTATTCCATCCCGGCCCCAAGACAAGTCGGCCTCACTTTCTAGACAAGTCGGCCCCATTTCTGAAGTATTATAAAATAAAATGATTTTTTTTATTAATATACAGAATCAGTTTCAATTATTATTAATTATTTTTGTTTGATCACCAGAAAGCGTAGCCCTTTGACTGGACCTGCAGCCAGTGCAACACCGGTCAGAGGATTCCGTTTATTTACAGCTAAAAGAAATGAAATTTTAGAAAAAGAATGTCACGGATCGTGATATATAAAGTAGATATCTACTTTTAAAAAATATATTTTTAGAAAATCAAAAAAAAAAAAAAAAAAAAAAAAAAAATCAGAAAATTGGTAAACTTAATGCAGCTTTAAGTATCATATCACAAAAAAAAAATAAATAAATAAATAAAAATAAAATAAAATAAAAAAAAAATGCTCCAATTTTATTCATTGAAATTATCAAAAAAATAACATATTTTAATTGTGCGTTTACCCTGGACTCGCAGATACGGAAACCCTATATAGTTCGCATTTAAGGTCGCAAATGTTGAACTAAGTTGTTGAAAGATTGGTAACATTTCTTCTAAAACCTTGAAAAACTAGTGTTACGGCAGACGTGAATCAGACAGTAATAACATCTGTTCAGAAAACACAATACGCAACTTTGCAAAATATATAACAAACACAATGGTCGGCTTGTCCATTAATTAAAACATTAAAATCGATACCTACAAAAAGGGGCCGACTTTTCTATTTTTCAGGGCCGACTTGTCTTAAGATGGGGCCGACTTGTCTTTGGGCCGAGTGGTCTTAGGGCCGATATGTCATGTATTCAGGAAGATTTACAAAAACATGTAGACATGAAACAGACATCTGAATCTATGCTATTTTAAGTATGTAAAGTAGAACACCTAAATCTGCTTTTTGAAGTATTATATACTTGGATTTATAATAACATAAAAGTCATGTTTATAAATAAAACAATTTGCTTTTGATTTTCAAAATTAAAAAAAAAAATATCTGACTTTAATTATATCTGATGACGTATCTAAACTTACATGTATTTTGTTTGTTAGACATTTGTTGGGAAAATTGGAACATGTGTTTTCAAACATGCTTTTTGTTTATTGTAGAGACTAATGTTGCTTGATGAAGATGATGAAAGCAGTAAGGATTCTGTGCCTTTTATATCTGAAGAGAAAGGTTTGTGTTTATTATATAATGTACATGTATATATGCTTTAAACAATGCCATGGTATGCAAGGAAGTAGAAAGAATCCCCACTTGTTCTTTGTATAAGTATAAAATTCAGACATCTCAATAACGGTTAATTATTCAAAATATTGAATTCTTGTTGATTGGGATGAAAAACTTCAAAATCATTTCATTCATTCATTCTTTCTAAATCTTTGATTGAAGAGATTTGGTGTTGGTGGAGTTGTCTAATGACATCCAGTGCTTTTCATATACTAAACTGAAAACACTAATACTTGATTCAACACTACCAATTTCTCTTGGTCTATCACTTTCTCCCTGTCTTTGCACTTTGCACTAAGTAGATGATGTTTGTGTATGTCTTTCAGTATCTTCATCATTGAAATGGAGTATACCGTAAATCGGGAAATTTTGGTTGTAGTATAATTTTGGCTTATTTGGCACCCAACTTAAAAGTGCCAAAATTAAACGCGCCAAAATAATACATACAGTATATCCTGAAAAAAGAAATGCCAATATTAAGTTGTAACACATAACTGAAAACTGACATCCCGTAACATAGTTTGTCTTAAACTTGTATTAAACCCCTTCAGTTTAATTCGTAGATTCTTATCCAGGTTGGATAAAAATTATGGGTAGGGAGGGAGGATTTTATTTTATTTTTTTATTCTCAAAAAATTAAAATAAACGTGAAGAAAACTGTTTTACCTTACGGTGTTTCACTTCGTTTTGAATTGGTTGCAGGAGTGTCTAAACCTCTTCTAGAAAACAGAAATGGACCTCTCTATTGACGGGGCCTTACCAATCAGTAGCAATATCTTTGTGACAAGTTCTCACAACTCTAGTAATAACTCATTATTATTTCGAAAGTGAGCAGTTTTAACATTAGTTGTCAATTGGGTGGTAAAACTACAACACATTCACAATGACTTAATTCTGTTTCCCAGTCTACAAGTTATAACACTTCCGGGTTTCATTACGCTTAATTTGTTGGCCTAGGAGTCACTGTCTCTTAAACACCTTTCTCAGGGAGGTGCCAAAATAACACACGTTATTCATTGAAGTGCCAAAATTAAACCCACCAAAATTAAACAACCAATATTTGAGAGAAAACTGCCAAAATATCTCGACGCCAAAATTTCCTGATTTATGGTAATAATATTAATAGTGTAACAATTTTATAAACAAAAAATTTTTGTAGATTCAAAAACTGCGAACAGAAGTGATGATGATGATAATAATGATAGTGGAGATAATAGTGATAAAGAAGAAGATTCCCCAGATAAAGAACGGTCAGCATTGAGTCAGGTGTGTAGAGTGTATTCCTAGAAACATGTCTCAATTTTAGTTTTTGATGGTTCAGTTCAGTTTTTGATGGTTCGGTTCAGTTTTTGATTTTGATGTTACTAGACCATACCATTTAGGAGATTTTTCTCTTGTCCTGTGAAACGTGTCATCAGATTGGTTGATAATATTTATTTCTGCTATTTACCTTAAATTTTATCCAATATATTGCAACTACACATGTATTGTTTCAACCCCACATGATAGCCAAATGGTTGATGTTGTAGATTTGACTTCGGTAGACCCCATGTCCCCATGTTGTACGTTTGACCTCGGGGGACCCCATGTTGTACTTTTGCCCTCGGTAGGCTCCATGTGTGAACGGAATATTTATCTTGCTGGTTATCTCAAGACCAGTTTAACAGACTAAGTGGTCTGTGATGTTGATCTGAATTGTACAAACCTCAGTAAGAGGGTACAGTTTGTAATTACTGCAGTACTAGTAATTATAAACTTTAAATCTCATACCAAAATGTAAATTAGGCATTAGACAAAACTCTTCATGTCATTAACCCATTACACTGGTATAAAATTGTGTAAATCCGCCTTTACCTGATCATGTCTTGGTTTGACTTAATGCCCTAAAATTTCATCACTGTATTTACTTGCATTAATTATACATCAGGGCAGCAAGTAAGAGTTTACTTATTTTAGGGTACTTCATCAGGAACATTGTTTGGTAATACAGACTTGTTTGATGCTGAAAGTGACAGTGACAAGGGAGATAATAGTGATGATAATGGTGATGAAAAAAGAAATAGTGGTAAAGTGTGATCAGTTCTAATACTTGAATATATAGGCAACATTTCTTATAATGTTAAAATACTTGAACATTTTGCTCTTTGTTACATTATATTAAAGTCCGAAATTTTGTCATTTCTGCATGTTGTATATTAATATCTTAATATATTTCCAAACTGTTATATCATACAAAAATTTACTACAAATAGTGGTAGTACAACCTGTTTTTAATGTTCAGATAACAAAAAAATTGTTTTAGGTGATAATGATTTTGTTTTGTCTTTACATCTACATGGTAATATATTATGTTTCCTATGTTTCCAATCATTAACTTTCATTTTAATTCTAACTTAAAGCTTATCAGGCTTGAAGTTTAGGTAAGGTTACATGTATGACATCCATGTTAAAATTTTTATATAGAATTTTATTTAGACATGGCTAGACATGTAAAATCCTATGTATAACGTTGTATTACTTGTAATGACATTTCTCCTACAGGAGATGATTCTGGTTCAGACAGTAACAGTGATGCAGAGGCAGATGATGAAGGATTTGATGAGAATTCTATTGATCCTAAATTACTGAAAAAACTTAAACAAGTAAGGTTTAACTTTTCTTGGGTAACTATGTAACCTTGATATATGGGGAAAGACTGAGGTGGGAGGGTGTCATGTTACATTTGATACGTGGTAAAAAAGACTTGTAGGCACATACATATTATATTGGTTTGGTTTTCCAACACACATTTGCTGATATCAGCTATCAATGATATCATTGTATTTAGTGGTTTACATGTACATACATGGTTATTTTAAAGGGTCTAAAGTTTTGCAGTACTTGTATAGTTGTAATAAAGGGCCTGATATAAATATTAGCAATTTCATTTTTAGGATTTAAAAAATGGTGGTATAAGAGGGGTTAATTTTTTGTGATAATGACACGAAAGTCAGTTTGAAATTTGGGCATATTTATATGTATTTTGATCTAAAACAATTCACTCATGGTTGACTGGTATACAAAAAAGTTTTACCATTTTTATTTTAGCAATTTTATAGTACTGTCAAAATCTGCACCCTGCAAAAATAACCTGCCATATGGTAGTCGAAAGATTTTATTATGGCAAATTTCACTTTAGTTTACAAATAAGTAAAGTAGAGCACACCTGCAGTGTTTGTTCCTCCTCAAAATTAAAAATATTAGAAATTAAATTTGATAAATGTTCAATATCCCTTGCTTTAATTCAAAACAAGAAATATAAACATCTATCAGAAAAAAAAAAATTAATGTTATGTAATATTAAAAATACATTGAGTCGCTTTTGAGACAATCTGGACAATATTTATTCAACTTTATTTTTTGTGTTATTTGAATCATTGACAATCAGTAACCAGTTAGTCACTTCACTGACTAGTCTTGAGTCTGTGATTATGCAGTACTCTCTACTGGATTTTGTATTTAAATATTGCTTAGCAGTTTCTACCAATAAAAAGATAACAAAGCAAGAATACTCTTGAAATCTAAGGGCTGTTCCATTAAAACATATAAGGCACCCGGGGACGACAATTTAATAAAAATATATGCCAGGCTGGTCAGAATGGAAAAACAAATCTATCTTATGTTGTGTTGGACATAAAATAACATCTATGGGTGGTTGGTCTAACGTAATCTCTCCAAAAACATTAAATATAAGCAGTGTTTCCGCTGTAGGTCGCCATTTTCGCAAAATGTGATATTTTTATTAAAGTGGCAGAAAAAAAAATAATTGGCGAAAATTTTTGGTGAAAAAAAGTACTTCTGTTGTCTATCGTGACATTATCAACAGCGATATCCACGTATTTATCAATGATAAAGTAAAATTTAAAATAAAATACAAGTAAAAGTTACCTTTTGTGTTGTTTATTTCATTAATTATTATTTTTTTAAGTGTTTATTGATCAATAATCATGATTCTGTAAGTAATACACATCGAGGTCGCCATTTTGTTTACAAGTAAACAACTTGACTTTTTCCTGATTAACTCCCAACGTTTAAGGTGCACCAACATGCCGCTTTCTATTTGTAATTGTCTTCAGTCAAATTATTATTATTCATTGTGTGTTGAATTATTTGTGGATCAAGTTCAGAGAATTTCGTTTCAATCAAATATTCAATATTTTACCATGCGTATGTGTGTACATTTTAAGAAATGGCAATGCAAAGCTGAAACAAGTTCCGACTTCTGCAAATAAAAGGTTCAAAAATTAATTCATATTTCAAACATATTTTAATGTAATTCTCATCTTGGAAAACAGTTTTTTTTTTTGCGTCTGTCGGCTGGAACAATCACATAGTCGTTTCGGGAATTCCCATAACAAACACTAAAATGAGAGTGAAAATCGTCACTTCCTGTTTTCATCAGAAAAAAAGTCTTTGATGTTGAATTAGTGTACCCACAAGATTCTGTCTTCCATGATTTTTTCGGAAGTGAACTTTAAATAATTTTAATCAACTTTCACTTTCATAGAAAATTAAAGCACTTATTAAAGGTATGATTTTATTGAGTTTACATAAAAACGTTAATACATTGCACATACCTGTTCCACATAACGATGCAATGGCGCCAATACACAATGAAATAAACGTGTGAAAACAACAATTTATAGTTAAAAAATTGAAAACAGCAAAGTTTCTTCTTGATTTTATTAAATCTTTATTTCAAGTGCTCTGTATCACACGCTGCAATTGAGTTTCAGCAAAAACGTGTCCGGATTTAGAGGTAAAAAGCACCGTAATAAGAAATTTAAAAATTAGGGTGGCGGAAAAAATATTCATAGTGGTGAAAAAAAATTCAATGTGGCGAAAGCTGTGGCGATTTTTTTTTTTTAAAAACCAGGGGAAACATTGTATAAGTCTATATAAGCCGGTAGTTTTTATCGTTAAAATTTTGGTAATTTCTAGTGTGCCATATCGTAATAATTTAGTAAAACAGTCGCTTCAGAATGGACAAAATCTGTGTCAATTTGCCCTGGAAACACTTTCGCCGGCCCTGAGTATGTTCACCCTACATCCGTTCGTCTTAAGGTCCATTCAACCCAAGAGATTTTCCATCAGAAAATAACTGATTGTAAAGGACAATAGTTTGAAGTCTTCTCTGCATTTTAAAATAAGATATGTCTTGAAAAAAAATCAACTAATTGATAACGGAATAAAACCATATTAAAAGTAGGGCGAATGGATCCAGGACGAAACGTAAACGGGGCAAAGTATATTTTAGGACGAATAGACCCGATAATCAAAAGTACGAGTAGCTGTCCTTGTTTTCAGTTTTGTTCTGCATTCATGACTGACACCGATAACGACTAATTGTATTTTGTGCAAAAACATTCGGATATTAAGCTGTAGCGAAAGAAAACATCCGAAGAGCTTGCATAAAGATGGCGCCAATGTTGGCAGACAAAGTTTCAAGTTTATATATCCATTTATGCCATATGAGGATGTAAGAGTTTTGGGATAAATAAAATCTTGTGATTAAAAAAAATGATTAAATAAATTCTATGGGGGGCTTTAAATTACAGAAAATTAAATATATGGGTGGTCATAAGATTTGTAAATCTCTTCTATGGGTGGTTACCCAAAATCAAAAGTGCCTTCCCTGGGTACCTCATACGTTTTAATGGAACAGCCCTAAATACAACATATTGACAATTAGATACTGACTTGGCTTACCAAGTTATGGTCAAGTGATCACCATAAGAAATATGTGTAGTCAGCATCAAACTTTTACTGACAGATGGTATTTTTCTTTTCAATAGAATTTATTTTTTGATAAATATAACTGCTAAAATGCACCAAAGTTTGCCCCATGGAAAAATACCTATTATATGGGCATTGGTAGATTACATTTTTTCCTTTGTGTCGGTGGAAATCATAATCATAAATACATCAAATATATGTATATATCTACTGATACAGTTTATATAAGTATATTAATATCAACATATCTTCTTTCCACATAGGGAGCAGCAAAACGATCACCAAAGAAATCTAAAAGACAAGCAAAGAAAGAGGAGATGTTAAAACTTCATGGAGAAACACAAAGAATCATAAGAGGTAAGAAAAAGAAAAGAAATTATATAGAAGTAAAATCATTTAATGGGATAGATGTTTATTTTTTCTGTTATTAATTGTCTGCAAGTAATTATGTTCATTTTCCAAGATTTTAGTGTTTTTCTTATTTTCCTTTGATAAAAGATATATAGAGCATTTGACATGGTCAAAACAAGTTGTTGGAGGATGTTTGTATAATGGAAATGTCACAAAACCTAAATTTTATGTAACCAAAATGCTGTTAACCATACAGAATTTTCCTGTCACTCTTTTTTATCTCACCTTCATGAGTGCAAAGCAGTTATTTTCTTACCCCTACAGTCAGTATCTGCATCCAATGTTTAGTTTATGGGGCAAACTGTACAAAAACAATGCATCTATACAATGAGTTACATTGTGGCATGAGCCTCTGTCTGGTTATGAAAAACATTTTTTCTTGTTATAAGATCTAGATCTTGCCTTCAAAATTTTCAAATTTAATGTTTATATGACTAATAACCATGCCACAAAAATCTTGATTTTCTTTGCTTTTTGTAAACATTTACATTTAAAAGGCTTGCATTGTTTCTATCATATTTACATTTATTCATAATTCAGCACTTAAATGAACATACAGCAGAAAAACAGAAGTATTAAATTTTCAAGCTTTCTTTGAATTGAATACAATATCTGACATTGACATATATTTCAGAATCCAGTGTAAGACTTCCTTATCATCAACCCTCGCCTAAATCCTTAAACGATTTCCTCGCCAGAGCCAACAAAAAACAACAAGAATACAAAATGCTAAAAGGTGGAGTTAGAGATCTACAGTAAGTACATATAAAACTACATTGTACATTCTACAGATGGAACCTCTAGACTTTACACTGGCAGTCAATTGCTAATATTGAATTTTAATTTGAATATATAAATGGCAAAATTTTTGTCTTGATAAACGAAACAAAACCCAAAAAGTTACAGAATAAGAATTTCTCTTCTTGTTTGCTTGTCTGTGTGGAATAACTTATATTTTGGTTAAAGTTTTTGATTAAAAATATTAATTTTTGTTTTAAATGTTTGATGGATGATTTAATCTGTTAGCACTTTTTTTGTCTGAATTAAGTTACTGTAGGTTCTGCCTGACGTAGGATATCAATTAAACTTTGTTGTTAAAAACTTATTTCTACAAAGTTTCACAGGAATCGTGAAACAAACAACAATTAATCTTTGTAGTTTAATGAATTAAAATATGTTACAGAGACAATTTTGATGAAACTGAGTACATTTATTTGATATTTGTGTTAAAGAAAACCTTTTACATGTTGTAAAATAACAGTTATTATTTCTTTCTTTTTTTTATCGAACAGAAAAGCAAAAGCATTACAGGAAATCTTGACAAAAACAAAAATTGTTTCTCAAAAACAAAATACCTCTGAAACAGAAGATGATCCAGATTATGTACCAAGTTTATCAAAAAATAAAAACGACACTAATGAACAGTTAGAAACAACAGATTGTGAAATGAAAAATGATAGTGCCAATACAGATGAATTAAAGACTTCAGATCAGTGTGATGATCAAGGTGATGATGATGATGATAGTGATAGCTTACCTGACTTACTTGTAGAACCAAGTACAACCTCAAATAAATCTCATGAAACCAATGAATCAAATGCCATCTCAGATAAACCAAGTGTTACCTCAAATAATCTTTATGAATCAGAGAAGATGGAACTTACAGAGAATGACACAAATGATATTAAAGAGAGTGTAAATTTAGATGACCAAGAACTCGGAAATAGTGCTAATTCAGAACTGTCAGTTGAAAATAAAACAAGAGACAATTCGAATGATACTTTCAATAATAAAACAAATGAAACAAGTTTGGAAAATGAAAAACAACAGAAAGAAGTCAATAATACTCAGCTTGATTCTAGTCAAAGTCATCAAGAGAATATGGATATATGTGATAATGAGACATCATTAAATTGTGCTAAGTCTTCCGAGCAAGAAGAGGCAACGGCTAGTCAGGATAATGTGTCGAGACATTTGACACCAAAATTATCTGGATTACCAGAATTAAATGTCTTACCCAGACTTAGTGGAGGTCCAGACTCATTTATTGACCTAGATGATGAAAAGGAGAAAAATACTCCACGAAATCCGGGTGTTTCTCGTTTGATGGACAGACTTATAAAACACTCCCAGAAGAAAAAGAAACATGCTAAAGATGTTGATATAAGGTTATTATATTATAATCTACATACATGTATATAGATATATACTTGTCTTTGTAAGGCACAAGCTAAATACAAGCATAACTAGTGTTATGAGTTAATGCAATTAGCAAAGTTTATCATGTTCTCCTACCTTAAGCAGTCAGTGTTGATAATGTTAGTGCTACTATATTAGTTTTTCTATATGATAATTACCCGAAATCTTATAGTATTAAAGCTTTTTGCCTTATAAAAATTATTAAAGTACCAGGTAACCCACATTTTTGTAGAGAATTTAGACCTGATGCCTATTACAGTATCATATCTGATTACTTCAAACCTCTGGAAACAAATACTGGTTTAAGTTTTTGTATATACATGTATGTTGTCATGATGCATCTACTAGTATTTGAATTCATTCAGACATATTTTTTAACTAATTAATACAAAAAAAGTTGATATAAATATATTAAATTTTATAGCATTATACAAAAGGAAAAGGTAACGGATAAAGAAGAACTTAAGATGAATACATTTACCTATCATACAGAAGAAGATGATGAAAACTCATTGATGAAACTAGAGACTCCTGGTAAGTTGATACATATATTTTATTGTCAATTATTTACTATCACTCAGTGCTAGCTCTGTTTGTGTTTTTTTGTCAAGAGATTGATACATTTAAACTCTATCACTGTTACAGAATTGTCGTAGGCTTTGGTCCCAGGAATTAAATTATTAACAACGATGTATAATCTTTTCCTCCCCTTTATTCATATTTAAATATTTTTTTTAAATTTCTCCATAATCGGTTCCATATTAAATTTATTATTATTATTATCCAACCCAAGTGTTTTGACCAAAAATTGTATTTATACATGCATTCATTTTTCTCATATCGAACACCATCGTTCATGACCAAGTCTCCACTAAATTTTATTTGAAAATCCACCCCCTTATATAGACACAACAAAACATAACATCATGAAAATCACATACTCCACAAACTCCATACACAGTCACACAACCCATGGATATTTTCAAAGTTACTCCAGTTTATTGACAAAATAACAGCACATATAGTGACCTCTCAATTTGTTTTTTTTTTTGTACTTTTAGAAACACCTGTTAATTAGGCGACACCTAAAATATGGACTTGACCTTAACACCTTTATAAAAACTTATGGCAAAACATAAAATATGGAATGGGCACAATTTAAACATGATGAAAAAAATACAATTTTTGGTCAATACAAAAAAAAAAATTATTTACACTGTAACAATCACAAGCTCTCAAGAACTGACGTAGTCTGTTCAAAACTACAGTGGACATCGCGATAAAATATCAGCACCAAGATTGTTTAATCCAGCAATAGAACGTGTTCGGAACTTGAACTGTTGCAGAAACATTGACCAGCGAGCAATGCGCGCATAAAAATGCTTTACAAAAATGTACAATTCAAACCATACAAGTCAAACCAAATATTACAATTCCATTCAAAAAAAATGTGTATATATAAAATGACAGTTTAAAACAAAATACAACAAATAACTGTCAAGTAAAACAATTCAAACGAATAAATACCAGTAATTGCAACTCGCAATGTCATTAAATATGCATGGTAACTGCACAGTGAACTCAAAGTCTTTGTACAAATATTAATATATAACCAAATAACATAATAATATTGTTCTTTGTTTACAAAAATAACTTCAAAATTCCAAAATTCTGCATAAAAACTGCATATTTACAGTTCAAAATTAAGTGTATTCACAGTTTATATTGATGAAAACAAACAAATGTCAATTGTAAAACACGATAAAGCTACAGCATTTGAAATTTTTTTCGGAATAACTATGTCGTTATGAAACTTCTAAATTCTGATGTTCACATAATACTATAACACAGGATGATAAATCACTTCACAATGAATACAATGATGACGATTTACATGTAGACGATGACAGACGACAAGCGACGACGAGCCCCCATATTGTTACAGAATTGTCGTAGGCTTTGGTCCCAGGAATTAAATTATTAACAACGATGTATAATCTTTTCCTCCACTTTATTCATATTTAAATATTTTTTTTAAATTTCTCCATAATCGGTTCCATATTAAATTTATTATTATTATTATCCAACCCAAGTGTTTTGACCAAAAATTGTATTTATACATGCATTCATTTTTCTCATATCGAACACCATCGTTCATGACCAAGTCTCCACTAAATTTTATTTGAAAATCCACCCCCTTATATAGACACAACAAAACATAACATCATGAAAATCACATACTCCACAAACTCCATACACAGTCACACAACCCATGGATATTTTCAAAGTTACTCCAGTTTATTGACAAAATAACAGCACATATAGTGACCTCTCAATTTGTTTTTTTTTTTTTTTTTGTACTTTTAGAAACACCTGTTAATTAGGCGACACCTAAAATATGGACTTGACCTTAACACCTTTATAAAAACTTATGGCAAAACATAAAATATGGAATGGGCACAATTTAAACATGATGAAAAAAATACAATTTTTGGTCAATACAAAAAAAAAAATTATTTACACTGTAACAATCACAAGCTCTGGTAGTTTGGTTCAATATTAAACCGTCACTGGAGAAATGTTTACCACATGGTTCAGAGAAACTTGTTCCTTCTGAGATATGATATCACAAGAGTTGATGTTTTTTTCCTTTAGAACCTTCAGAAGCAATATAATTGTGGGATTCTGGGATGTATAAATATTTCCGCATTTTCACTTATAGGTGGCGACATTTCAACATCTCTGATATAATCTTGATGGAACATAAAAACCCCAATCATTCTTATAAAGAAGATTTGTTCTTTCTATCAGCAGCATTATTTACTTGAAGGCCTAATTTAGACCTTTTTCTTCCCCCTGCATTTCATATCTTTAAGTCTATATGATTTTTTGCTCTCATTTCCTGTAGTAATTTAAGAGCAGACTTAAATTTCCAAAATGGGGAGAGAGACCTCTTGTAACTGAACTAAATATATCTTTGGTCTCTCATTTAACAGGTGCTAAGTTACTAGCATTGAAGGTGCAACTGAAGGAGAAAATGAAAGTAAAGAGAGAAGAAGCTCGACAAAAACGCCAGGAGATATTTGACCTAGATAATGAAGAAGTTTACAAAGATGAGGACAATGCAATAGAAGCATTAGATGAAGAAGAACTGTCAGATAGATCTGATACAGATGTAGAAGATGAAGAATTTGATGAAGAGTTTGGTGATGAAGAATATGAGATGGAAGAAGAGGAGAAACAGGTAAATATTTGATACAAAAACGGGTAATTCAAATGTGGAAAATATATTGTTACCATTGGAAGGGGGAAAATTCTCATAATGAAGAGAATGGTGAGAGGATTTACATGTTACCTGTGTAATTTAATATTTAAAACCACATGGTTGTAGCTCACCTGGCACTGGTTTTGTTTGCCTAAAATTACTACCGAATAAAGGTAGTTTCCCCTTGAGAAATAAGACTAAAATTCCCCTATTTGACAAATAAAATTCTCCAAAAGGCAACATTGACACACAATCAAATAGTTTAAGTTAAATCCAGTTGTCCAAAACTGTTCTGACAGACAAAAAATGTTAGATATTGTCACAATATAAAATCTTTGCAATGAATTTCAAAATTCTGAGTGTAATATGTGACATAAAAAGGGTCCAAATTTTCCCAATCTGAAAGGTGGAAGGTAGTTTTTAAAAACCATAGCAAAATCACTGTCTGGTATAGAATAATAATAATCTTACTTCCATCATAAGACACAGGTGTCAGCAATCTGCAGTGATGTTGGTTAAAGTTTTTTTTAGACTTTGTGTGAAGGTGAGATACAATGTTCCTCCTAAAGTAATTGTCATTATGTTATTTATAGTGGTGTTTTAATTTGAAGTATCAGTTGTTTAGTTGGTTACTTCAACCAAATCCTATTGTGTTAATTTGATAAGTTTAAAAATCCAATTAGGCTTAATATATGGCATAACTATTCTTAAATTACATCTTTTACATCTTTATTTCTTGATGTTTTTAAGACCAACCCTTTTGTTGATGGAGAAGCTTCTGAAGATGATGAAGATTATGAACCAGGGGCAGATAACTCTGAAGATGAGGATGAAATGAGTCTGAGACTCCATCTATCTGATGAGGATGATGGTGATGATGAAGAACAAGAAGAAAAGCAAGGTAAATAAGTCACTTTTTAACTATTCTAATTTACGGTTAATGTTAACAACATGAGTTTTACAAGTGATAACTTAGTCTTTGTTCATTAGAAATTAGTATTAGTTATTTACAGTATGTTAATATTTTAGCATTTACAGTGTTATAATATTATTTTACAGATTTCAAAGAAAAAAAAGTGCTATCAGTAAAAAAACGACCTCGAGTGTTACAAATAAGTGATGATGAAAGCAGTATGTCTAATATTGGAGACCAAGGTACATGTAAAATAAATTTTTATGTCATGTATACTTTAGTGAATTTTTACATTTAACTTATTGAAGTGAAATGATCTGGTGCTCTCTCTCTCTCTCTCTCTCTCTCTCTCTCTCTCATAAGGAACAATATTCTTGTAGATTCATAATTGTATTCATAATTTCTTGAAAAAAAAAATTGTAGAAAAATCCAATACAGATAGTCAAAAAGCCGAAGGTGGAAAAGAAAATTACAATGAAGAGAAGGACAAAGAGGATGATTTCACACCATTTTCTAGACATCTACCTTCCATCTCTCCGACACAGGTATATTACATATACACATACTTATCTGTGCAAAGATACATATATCCTGTTCACATTACACAGGAAAAAATTTACTATGATAAAAAATAATCATACAACTATGGAAAGTACATGGTGATAATTCATATGGAAAATATGAAATAGAATTTGAAATAGAGTAGTCTCCCTTGGGCTTTTAATAATGTACTTTTACATGTATAATGATTTATGTTTTTGACTTGGTGTTCAGTGTTCATTGTGACATTTTCTACAAATTGAGCGAGGAAATATATATATATATATAAAGTAATAAAGAAAATCTACAAAATTCAGTACTTATATTCAATAAAAACAAAACAAGAAATTTTTACATTGAAGATACATGTTTCATGAAAAAAGTCATTACAAATTATTTTGGTAAAGAATTTTTTTGAAATGAACTTGTGTTGAGTGTTAACGAAAAAAAGTTGTCAAATACACATCTATAAGTAAACATGATTCACATCTGTTGATTCTTGTTATAGTTTAGTGTTGTTATTTTTCTGATGGGTTAGTCAAGATTCATGAGAGAAATTTGTATATTTGAATTATGAATTTGTGAAAAGAATTGACATTCAGTTAATGCAATTTTTGCTATAAGAGTTATTATTCATACATGAATGGCTAACCAAAAACAAGTCTTGGCTGTCATTTCTTACACTATAATGTTTTTTCTTGTTTATAGATTAAATCCAAGCATTCAGGTCTTTCACTGCCGATTGAAGATTCCATGGATCTGTATGGTACCACAGGTAATGTTCCATCTACCGCTATAGAATCATCACAGAGTCTAAACTTTTACATGGAAGACTCACAGTCTCAGATGTTAGATGCTGATGGGTAAGTAAAACAAAGATTAACAGTTATTAATACTGGCTTTTTAGGCTTTTAATAGAGATTTCGTATGTGGTGAGAAAAATGGATAATGTAATGTAATGTTAATGATCAAAACTCTTAAACATAAGCTAATACATCTGTTCTCAATACTAAAATATCAGTGGTAACACAAAGCCTACAATATTGCAGATTTGAGCATGAACCCACTCACTCACTTATTGTCTTCATAGGTTTGCTTTAAAAACTACATCAAACATTTGCCTTTGATAGTTATTGGCTTGTTGTGAAACCAACAAACTAAATGAAATAATTACAATCAATTGATCTGTTTTGTGGTTTATTTTTAGCTAATGAGTAAAGTTTGTAAATTTCATCTCCAGGTTATTTCTCAGTTATGAAAATATATATATATATATATAAATATATATATATATATATATATATATATATTATTTTTTTCGTCTAGACTGGCATCGCCATAAGGCGAGACTTAGGTGTTACTTTTCAAGTGTCTTCCACAGTGTCGTAGGCCGCAGTGGCGGCGTGTCAAAATGTGAAAGTTTATGTTGAGTCAAAAACTAATCATGGAATTCTTGTTCTTTTTTTTTTCTATGACACTATTTGACACATTTTTAACAAACCAGATTGCTCGTTTACTTAAAAATCTAAACTATATGTTAGTTATGTCTATAAACCATCTCAATTTATACCATGCATTGTTTCTTTTAAAAAAGTTGAAGATTAAAAAACATGTATCAATTATTTGCATAATTTTAGGTTCCTGAAAGTTGGATCTGCTGTAAAACCACCGAGAAAGATCTCAGCTATAGCTCAATTAAAACACAGTACTAATACCCAGGACAGTATGGATGATTTCTTTGGGTTGTGTTCTGGTAAATTTACATCAAAGGAAACTAACAACAAAAGTAAAACCCAGTCAGCTTTTGGTGGGATTGGGAGTAATAGCACCCAGGACAACATGGATGAACTACTGGGCCTGTGTTCAGGTAGATTTACAGGTAAGTTTATCACCTAGGATAACATGGATGAATTACTGGGCCTGTGTTCAGGTAGATTTACAGGTAAGTTTATCACCCAGGACAACATGGATGAATTACTGGGCCTGTGTTCAGGTAGATTTACAGGTAAGTTTATCACCCAGGACAACATGGATGAATTACTGGGCCTGTGTTCAGGTAGATTTACAGGTAAGTTTATCACCCAGGACAACATGGATGAACTACTGGGCCTGTGTTCAGGTAGATTTACAGGTAAGTTTATCACCCAGGACAACATGGATGAATTACTGGGCCTGTGTTCAGGTAGATTTACAGGTAAGATTAGCACCCAGGACAACTTAGATGAATTACTGGGCCTGTGTTCAGGTAGATTTACAGGTAAGATTAGCACCCAGGACAACATGGATGAATTACTGGGCCTGTGTTCAGGTAGATTTACAGGTAAGTTTATCACCTAGGATAACATGGATGAATTACTGGGCCTGTGTTCAGGTAGATTTACAGGTAAGATTAGCACCCAGGACAACTTAGATGAATTACTGGGCCTGTGTTCAGGTAGATTTACAGGTAAGATTAGCACCCAGGACAACATGGATGAATTACTGGGTCTGTGTTCAGGTAGATTTACAGGTAAGATTAGCACCCAGGACAACATGGATGAACTACTGGGCCTGTGTTCAGGTAGATTTACAGGTAAGTTTATCACCCAGGACAACATGGATGAATTACTGGGCCTGTGTTCAGGTAGATTTACAGGTAAGATTAGCACCCAGGACAACTTAGATGAATTACTGGGCCTGTGTTCAGGTAGATTTACAGGTAAGATTAGCACCCAGGACAACATGGATGAATTACTGGGCCTGTGTTCAGGTAGATTTACAGGTAAGTTTATCACCTAGGATAACATGGATGAATTACTGGGCCTGTGTTCAGGTAGATTTACAGGTAAGATTAGCACCCAGGACAACTTAGATGAATTACTGGGCCTGTGTTCAGGTAGATTTACAGGTAAGATTAGCACCCAGGACAACATGGATGAATTACTGGGCCTGTGTTCAGGTAGATTTACAGGTAAGTTTATCACCTAGGATAACATGGATGAATTACTGGGCCTGTGTTCAGGTAGATTTACAGGTAAGATTAGCACCCAGGACAACATGGATGAATTACTGGGCCTGTGTTCAGGTAGATTTACAGGTAAGATTAGCACCCAGGACAACATGGATGAATTACTGGGCCTGTGTTCAGGTAGATTTACAGGTAAGATTAGCACCCAGGACAACATGGATGAATTACTGGGCCTGTGTTCAGGTAGATTTACAGGTAAGATTAGCACCCAGGACAACATGGATGAATTACTGGGCCTGTGTTCAGGTAGATTTACAGGTAAGATTAGCACCCAGGACAACATGGATGAATTACTGGGCCTGTGTTCAGGTAGATTTACAGGTAAGTTTATCACCCAGGACAACATGGATGAATTACTGGGCCTGTGTTCAGGTAGATTTACAGGTAAGATTAGCACCCAGGACAACATGGATGAATTACTGGGTCTGTGTTCAGGTAGATTTACAGGTAAGATTAGCACCCAGGATAACATGGATGAATTACTGGGTCTGTGTTCAGGTAGATTTACAGGTAAGATTAGCACCCAGGATAACATGGATGAATTACTGGGCCTGTGTTCAGGTAGATTTACAGGTAAGTTTATCACCCAGGACAACATGGATGAATTACTGGGCCTGTGTTCAGGTAGATTTACAGGTAAGATTAGCACCCAGGACAACTTAGATGAATTACTGGGCCTGTGTTCAGGTAGATTTACAGGTAAGATTAGCACCCAGGACAACATGGATGAATTACTGGGCCTGTGTTCAGGTAGATTTACAGGTAAGATTAGCACCCAGGACAACATGGATGAATTACTGGGCCTGTGTTCAGGTAGATTTACAGGTAAGATTAGCACCCAGGATAACATGGATGAATTACTGGGCCTGTGTTCAGGTAGATTTACAGGTAAGTTTATCACCTAGGATAACATGGATGAATTACTGGGCCTGTGTTCAGGTAGATTTACAGGTAAGTTTATCACCTAGGATAACATGGATGAATTACTGGGTCTGTGTTCAGGTAGATTTACAGGTAAGTTTATCACCCAGGATAACATGGATGAATTACTGGGCCTGTGTTCAGGTAGATTTACAGGTAAGTTTATCACCTAGGATAACATGGATGAATTACTGGGTCTGTGTTCAGGTAGATTTACAGGTAAGTTTATCACCTAGGATAACATGGAAGAATTACTGGGTCTGTGTTCAGGTAGATTTACAGGTAATTTTATCACCCAGGATAACATGGATGAATTACTGGGTCTGTGTTCAGGTAGATTTACAGGTAAGTTTATCACCTAGGATAACATGGAAGAATTACTGGGTCTGTGTTCAGGTAGATTTACAGGTAAGTTTATCACCCAGGATAACATGGATGAATTACTGGGTCTGTGTTCAGGTAGATTTACAGGTAAGTTTATCACCCAGGACAACATGGATGAATTACTGGGTCTGTGTTCAGGTAGATTTACAGGTAAGTTTATCACCTAGGATAACATGGAAGAATTACTGGGTCTGTGTTCAGGTAGATTTACAGGTAAGTTTATCACCCAGGATAACATGGATGAATTACTGGGTCTGTGTTCAGGTAGATTTACAGGTAAGTTTATCACCCAGGATAACATGGATGAATTACTGGGTCTGTGTTCAGGTAGATTTACAGGTAAGTTTATCACCCAGGATAACATGGATGAATTATTGGGTCTGTGTTCAGGTAGATTTACAGGTAAGTTTATCTCCAAGGATGACATGAGCCTGTGTTAAGTTAAATGTAGTTTTTTAGGAAGTTAACATTTTCAGTTAAAAAAAAAATTGAAATAAAAAATAGGACAAGTTATTACACATGTAAATTCAGTGTTGAGGTTAGAATTGAAGGTTGGTTATCATAACAGCTTAATTTCAGTTAGTAAGAGTATAGAGTACCAGTATTTATTTTTGTTGAGCCTGGCATAGTCATAAGGTGAGACTTATGTGTTACTTTTCCGGTGTTGGCAGCGGCAGCGTGTCAAAATGTGAAAGTTTATGATAAAGTATTGAATTTTCTACTCGATCAAAAACTAACCATGCGAGACATTTAAATCTGTGGAATTCTGGTTTATATTTTATTATTATTTAGCAAGAACAATGAAAAACATTTGATTTCATAATAAAATTTTCTTTTTTAGATTCACAAGAAAACAAAGAACAGTCTTGTAATAAAAGTTTATTTACAACAAATAAAGACAGTAATGGAAAAAAGAATAATGTTTTTGACTTTGTTCAATCAAGTAAAACACAGAAAAACATGGAGGAGTTTATTGGATTGTGTTCTGGAAAATTTACTACAACAGAGTAAGTACATTACTGCAAAGTGAGCATTGAACGAACCTTTTTTCACTACTATAGAATGAGTATAGAAGTAGCCCTTTTGACTTATGTGACTAAAATACCGTCCTTTTATTTAGAATAATGTGAGATTTGTTGCTTTGTTGAGAAGAAAAACTTGTGTCTTATTTTATCTGATTTCTTCATCTTAATTAGTCTCTGTAGAAAGGAGTAGAGTATTTTACATCCCACTTTCACTTATAATCAAGGTAGACAGTAGAAATGTTTAAGGTAGTTCAAGTACCTGGAAGAAAACCATGGTGATTTAAGTTGTTAAGTCTTGTAATTTTTGTGTCCCCTGACTAGGCCACATAAAGGGATTACTTTCGTCGGTGACGTCCAGATTTCCTTGTCCGGAGCATAACATTGGTGTTGTACGTTCAAATGACTCCAAACTTGGTGTGCATGTATCTGGCAATGACTTGAAGTGCAGTGCACAAGAACCACAACTCTGTTTTTTTCCGTTTTTGAAATAATTCCCTTTGATTGATTTTTATAGAGCATTTCTTGTCCGGAGCATAACTTTGGTGTAGTATGTTCAAATGACTCCAAACTTGGTGTACATGTTTCTGGCAATGACTCGAAGTGCAGTGCACAAGAACCACAACTCTATCTTTTTCCGTTTTTGAATTATTTCCCTTTGATTTTTATAGAGCATTTCTTGTTCGGAGCATAACTTTGGTGTTGTATGTTCAAATGACCCCAAACTTGGTGTACATGTTTCTGGCAATGACTCGAAGTGCAGTGCACAAGAACCGCAGCTCTATCTTTTTCCGTTTTTGAATTATTTCCCTTTGATTGATTTTTACAAGAAATATGAGCAATGAGTGCTGTGGATTTGAAGGAAAAACTGTCCTTCATTTGGAAAAAATGTCCTTCATTTGGATTTTTTTTCAAAAGTGCATCTTTCTCTTTACACCCCTCATTTCAGTTGCCATTTCTTCATAAGAATGATAACACCAGTGAAATGTCCTGATCCAGTTATCCCTCTAGGGAGACTGGGTCCCAGAACAAAATTACAACCGTATGCAGGGAATACGACATATGATATCAGTTTTGTGTTTTGCTGACAAAGTGATTATAGCAGAACTTAATTAACTTATACATGTACATTTTATATTGTTAACTTCAGTTTGACATTTATTAATCACTTCTATATAAAAAACACCTTAACACACTTGTATGCCTGAGTAAATGTAAGGTGTGATTTGATACAATGGCGGCTTACAACAATAGGTGAGTCAATACCTCTCACCATCGAGTCCCAAATCAGTTGATTATTGGCTTTTGGGACCTAAATTTGACTGCAAATTTGTTTGCAAATTGAATACTTCTCAAAATAGGACCTCCAAAAATTGAGACCTTTTTAATATAGAGTTAAGAACAAATATTGTTGGGACCTGAAAAATACCTCTCAAAATTGAGTACCTCTCAAAACTGAATCCCTCGAAATCGGGACCCGACTGTACTATGCAGTGTCAGGCCACACATCTGTTTCGAAGAAACATATCTAGTTATACATGTGTATTTCTGACTATAAATTTGTTTGTTACCATAGTAATTCTCAAACAACCACTACACAGAAATCAGGAGTAAAGAGAAAGTCTGTATTTGATGAGGATGAAGAGAGTAATGATTCATTTAAGCTTTTAAGTGATGCTGAGGAAGAAGACAGGAGTAATAAGGTATGTTGTTTTTATTACATTTCAACAATTTTTTTTGAATTGCAATCACAAAAGAACAGAAAAAGAACTACTGTTAAGACTCACTGTTTTTGTAAGTGATTTATTCGAAAAGTTCATAATCTAATTATGGTAAGTTAAGTTTGGTACTTTTCTCTTACTTGAGTCTTGTTTTCACACTACAGCTTACACTTCACACTGAATTTAAATCACAACTTTTGTCTGCTGACTATGTAGCAATTTTTTTTTTTTTTTTTTTTTTTTTTTTTTTTTAAGGATTTAATTTAAATGTTCAAATTATATTATGAACACAGGGGATGTTGTTACAGAAAGTTTTTGTAATTGTGATCCAGTTCCATTACATTTCTTCTACATTTATTATAAAATTATTATTTTTCAAAATGCAGTATTTTAAAAAAGATAGAAGAAAGAAAAGTTGAGTATAACACGGTTGATTTAATTTTTTTTAAGGATGAACTAAGTGATAATGAGGATAAAGAAGAGAAGAATGCCCTCAGTGATGATGACAATGATGATGGTAACGATGATGATAATTTTGATGAAGTTGATGGTGATACAAAAATGAGACGGTCTGATGATGAAGAGGCAGAATTTCGTAAACCTGAAAAATTCAAAGGCTTCACAATAAAAAACAAGCATGGGTATGTAGAACCATTACATGATCGTTAGTTAGATATGTTATCTCTCTACCACAAGTGTGTGTAAAATCAAGGAAATAAGTTTTTTTTTCAATTTTGATAACTTTGCAAGATTAAATATGGATTATCTTTACTTTGTTCAAAGTTGAACAAAAATAAACAATTTTTATCTTAATGGTTTACATACACATTTACTCGTAGTTAAAACAATAAAAACCAATTTGTAAGCATTTTGTCCAATCTCGTTTGTAAAAATTAAAATTACATTTCATTAACTATACAACTATATCTCCATTTATATAAAAACATTAATGTAATTTTGCTATTATACTTTACATACAGAGATAAAATCCAGTATACCGGAATATATTCCACTTATTCTTGTGGGTTGTTGCCTCAATTTTTTCCAAAACATCCATGGAAAAATTTAAACCACAAGTTTTATTATTTTGATTTTAAATTTATGAAACCTGTACATGTAGTTGTCTTTTTTATTGCTGTTCTCAACATGTAAACTAGTGATGTCCAATCAAACAAAAATTAATAATAATTAATAATAACCAGAGAGGCAAATTCAATCAATTAATCGATTAATAATCGGAATTACTTAGAAATTGTGCATTAGTATTCGGTAACAAATAAGGGTGAATATAAGTACTTTTATTGTGAAAGCCAAGTGTTCTTGCTTTGTGATTATAAGTTAAAGGCCAGATAGCTCCTTGCCCTGACAGAGGGACAGTGGCCAAAACAACTCACTGGTGTAAAAAGTGTCGGGATATGGATAAATTATTCAATCACCGTCCACCATAGTTGTTTTTAGCAGCAAGAACCGGAAAGGAAACACACTGGACTACAATCCCGAAACTACTTGTCAATACCGGCGATGATCGATTATTTATCTCGTGATCTATTATTAAGATCGCTGCCCTGACAACGACAGACAGTCCATCATTGGCGACATCACTAATGTAAACTGTATTTTTTATTTTCTTAACAGAAAAATAAGAAGAGACTTTGTTGAGGAAGAAGCTGAATTGTCAGGTATGATTCTGTTTTCTAGCTTTTATAAATACAAATAGCCAAGTATTAGATCAGAAATTTATCAGAAATGTGTTCAGATATACATGCAAGATATTAAAAGTTTCTGATTATATTACTTTGATGAAATGCAAAATAGATGTCATGCCCTACCATCATCAGCACATCTGTGTCTATTATTAAAACATTGAGTTAGTTTTGGATGAATATAATCACAGATTGAGGTTCAGTTTTCTTCTTACAGCTCCTCTATTTGTTTTCTTTAAGCACCTGTAATTAAAACTTGTTTACAATGATGTTGACAATTTTTTAGGGAGTGAATTTGATAGTGATGAAAATTATGACATTGCTGAAGATGAAGATATATTGGAAATGGAAGAAGGGGACAAAGATGTACAAATGCCTGAATCTGAACTTAGGGATCAAGTTGGTAGAGTACATCTGTAAGTATTTTCTCAACTGATTTAACACTGATGCATTGATCTATAAAGAAAAAAGGGAAAATTAATCTAAACTAATAGTCCTTGTCTATTCAGTCACTTTAATCTGAAAATCTGCCAGTTGAATATATTTACAACAGAAGGTTGTCCTATATATCTATACCACAAGGTTGGGTTTTGGCACATACTGTTATTAAATATTGTCTACAGACAGAATATTGTCTGCCCTTATAAATTTATCTGAATTTTGCTGAATTTTCCTGTTATTGTTACCTTGAGCATCTACCTTTTTCATGATTTTAGGGAATATTGTTTATATATTACAGAACGTGCCTGTTCTTCTCAATTTTGTTGAAACCTTGTAGTAAATTTTGTGGATACCTGTGCAATTGCCCTTTCCATTTCAGAATATATGGAGAGTTTTTAAACGTTTAATTATATTTGCCTTAACTTCACATTAAACTTTTTGTGACATGATGTATTTTGGGTATACATCAACTTTAGAGAGCTATAGTTTGCTGTTACTATTTTCACATTAGGCTTTTGTTAGCATTTAATTTTTGGCATAAATTCTGTGCAGTTGGCATAACTAACATGTCTTAATGCCTGCATCACTGTTCAGATGAAAGTGATCAACCAAGTAATCCTAAACTTCTCATTTATAAATACATAGTAATTTTTTTAAACTTTACTAGAGAAAACATGCCTTTTGATGTAATTTTTAGCTCAACTGGCTAAAGCCAGCTGAGCTTATGGCATGGTTTTGCGTGCGTCCGTGCGTGCGTGCGTAAACTTTAATCTTCTCCTCTGAAACCACTGGGCCAATTGGAACCAAATTTGGTGTGGAAGGTCCCTAGGTGGGGTAGACCAAAGTTTGTACCAGGCGACCCCGCCCGACATCCAAGATGGCCGCTGTTACTATAAATAGCAAAAACACATAAATAGCCATTGCTGAGTCATTTTTTAACCGATTTTGTTCAAATTTGAAATGTAGAGAGTAGATAGCGGGGCATTCAACATATGTAACGGGTTTTTATGAGAAATTTTTCGTTGACCCGATTTTTACGAATTATGCAAATGAGGTGTAATATTTAATCAATTCTTTGAAAATCTTCTTCTCTGAAACCACTGGGCCAATTGGAACCAAATTTGGTGTGGAAGGTCCCTAGGTGGGGTAGACCAAAGTTTGTACCAGGCGACCCCGCCCGACATCCAAGATGGCCGCTGTTACTATAAATAGCAAAAACACATAAATAGCCATTGCTGAGTCATTTTTTAACCGATTTTGTTCAAATTTGAAATGTAGAGAGTAGATAGCGGGGCATTCAACATATGTAACGGGTTTTTATGAGAAATTTTTCGTTGACCCGATTTTTACGAATTATGCAAATGAGGTGTAATATTTAATCAATTCTTTGAAAATCTTCTCCTCTGAAACCACTGGGCCAATTGGAACCAAATTTGGTGTGGAAGGTCCCTAGGTGGGGTAGAACAAAGTTTGTACCAGGCGACCCCGCCCGACATCCAAGATGGCCGCTGTTACTATAAATAGCAAAAACACATAAATAGCCATTGCTGAGTCATTTTTTAACCGATTTTGTTCAAATTTGAAATGTAGAGAGTAGATAGCGGGGCATTCAACATATGTAACGGGTTTTTATGAGAAATTTTTCGTTGACCCGATTTTTACGAATTATGCAAATGAGGTGTAATATTTAATCAATTCTTTGAAAATCTTCTCCTCTGAAACCACTGGGCCAGTTGGAACCAAATTTGGTGTGGAAGGTCCCTAGGTGGGGTAGACCAAAGTTTGTACCAGGCGACCCCGCCCGACATCCAAGATGGCCGCTGTTACTATAAATAGCAAAAACACATAAATAGCCATTGCTGAGTCATTTTTTAACCGATTTTGTTCAAATTTGAAATGTAGAGAGTAGATAGCGGGGCATTCAACATATTTAACGGGTTTTTATGAGAAATTTTTCGTTGACCCGATTTTTACGAATTATGCAAATGAGGTGTAATATTTAATCAATTCTTTGAAAATCTTCTCCTCTGAAACCACTGGGCCAATTGGAACCAAATTTGGTGTGGAAGGTCCCTAGGTGGGGTAGAACGAAGTTTGTACCAGGCGACCCCGCCCGACATCCAAGATGGCCGCTGTTACTATAAATAGCAAAAACACATAAATAGCCATTGCTGAGTCATTTTTTAACCGTTTTTGTTCAAATTTGAAATGTAGAGAGTAGATAGCGGGGCATTCAACATATGTAACGGGTTTTTATGAGAAATTTTTCGTTGACCCGATTTTTACGAATTATGCAAATGAGGTGTAATATTTAATCAATTCTTTGAAAATCTTCTCCTCTGAAACCACTGGGCCAATTGGAACCAAATTTAATGTGGAAGGTCCCTTGGTGGGGTAGACCAAAGTTTGTACCAGGCGACCCCGCCAGACATCCAAGATGGCCGCTGTTATTATTAATAGCAAAAACCCATAAACAGCCATTGCTGAGTCATTTATTAACCGTTTTTGTTCAAATTTGAAATGTAGAGAGTAGATAGCAGGGCATTCAACATATTTAAAGGGTTTTTATGAAAACTTTTTCGTTGACCCAATTTTCAAGAATTATGCTTAAGGTGTAATATTTAGTAAAATCTTTTCCTCTAAAATCAAACTTCCTGTGGAAGGTTCCTACATCGGCCTAAAAAAAGTTTGAACCAGTCTAAGATGCCTGTTGTTACTAGATATATATATATATATATATATATATATATATAAAAAAGCCATTGTGGATCTATTCTAAGCTCAACTGGCTAAACCAAGCTGAGTTTATGGCATAGTGAAGCATGCCTGCATGTGTGTGTTGCAAAGTAGGCTTTATTGAAGCAAAAATGGTCATAAGCTCAATTTATTTCCCATCTTAAGCTGATGAACCAATTATGGTAACCACATCACATTGTCTTAAAGGCACCACAGTGGCTGTGTGGTCTTAAACATTCGATGTTACGAATCACAGCACCTTTCACCCCTGACATTGTGCATTAATGCCAAGTGGGCTAGCACTTCATCTTTGAAAGTTTGTCAGTAAACTTGCTGCTTGGTTGTGGTTTTCTCCTATAATCCAATGTCCTCCACCATTTCCAAAATTGACAGTCTCCATATAAGTGAAATATTCTTGAGTTGAACATTAAACAGCATTTCAATCAAAAACAAACATTGTCTTACATATGCAGCCAGTTGAGCATCACAGGCCCTATTGGGCCTCTTGTTAATCTGTTAAGATGTTGAGCATATATTTTTTTAGGAAACAGTTAATAGATGAAGACAAGAGAGAATTGTTAAGATTTCAAGAGATGTATTTACCTGATGGAGATCTTCACTCAGAAGGAGGTGGAAGAACAAGAAAGTTCAGATGGAAAGATATGGGTAAGTTAAGTGAACTCATTTGTTGAGAATCTGTGTATCAAATCTATAAGAGTATTTTTTGAATTAAAAAATGTCTTGAAATTGCTAGTACATTTTTTTTCAAAAATTGATTCAACAATCTAAGCAATTCCTTGAGACAAAAAAAGAATTAAAAATTAAAAAATAATGATGAAGAATTTAAATAAAAATTAATTGTTTAAAATTTCTTTCTAGCAGTTAAAATATTTTCAAAACATACTAGAGAATTATAGCTGGCTGCTATTGTTTTATCATTTTCAAAAGATAATCTATGTGACAGTTTGTCAATTACAAGTTAAAATATGGCAACTTTAAACATTGACCTGTAATAGAGAATGTACTTTACAAAATGTTATTTTAAAATACAGTGTGTTTTACAGTATACAAATATCTATGTTTTAGATGATGACACACAACAAGATATGTTTAATGATTCGGATGCAGAGAAGGAAGAAGAGGAGAATGAAAATGATTATAATTGGAGGAAAGAGAGATTTGAAAGAGAAAAATGGCTGCAAGAAAACCAGGTATATTTCAAAAATGAAAATTACATTCATTATATGTAACAAGTTATTTATAAACCTAAGTCACAGAATTAAAGTATTTGTGTAAGTTCAGATTAATACTATGTCTTTGAGATGATGATGATATAATCATTTTTGACTTTCTGTTGAAATATATTTGTAACAATGTATTATTATACATTTATTTAAAGTTGATAATAATTTTACACTATAATCTGTGTATAAAGACCACCTTGGGACTGAGAAAAAGTTAACTTAATAGTCAAGTGGACTTAGTATAGAGGTGGACTATATAGCAGGTTATACTGTATATACATGAATGTTTTTATCACCATGCTTTTTATCTCACCTGAGCTGGAAGCTCATATGAGCTATTGCAATCCATCTTCGTCTGTCGTGCATTGTCCGTCATGCATAAACTTTTTACATTTTAATCTTTTCCTCAAAAAAACCACTGGGCCAAATTTAATGAAACTTGGTAACCATCATGCCTGGGTGAAGCCCTTTCAGATTTGCACAAATGAAGGAGTTTTGTCCCCTTGGGGCCTGAAAAAAACAAAAATCTTCTCCTCTGAATCTACAACAGATATACCTTAGTTATTTCATTTATAACATTCTTAGGTCATTTAGTTTCAGATTTGCACAAATGGTAGCCATGGGGCTCAAAATGGGGAAATTGCTAAAAAATTATATATTTGTCACTATATCTTGAAAACTAATAGCTTTTTTGTATAGGCATGTATATATAGGCATGAATTTTGTAAGTATTGACATGACGATCATTTTGATATATGGATCAAGGTCATATGTTGAAAGGTCAAGGTCCAGCTGCAGAAGAAGACTTAAATTGCTAATTATCTGGAAAACTATTAACTTTTTGTATAGGCATGTATATTAGAATATTGTAGGTATTGACATGACAATCATTTTGATATATGGTTCAAGGTCATATGTTGAAAGGTCAAGGTCACAGCTGCAAAAGAAGACTTAAATTGCTAATTATCTGGAAAAACTATTAACTTTTTGTATAAGCATGTATATTAGAATATTGTAGGTTTTGCGACAATGATCATTTTGATATATGGAACAAGATCTATGTTGAAAGGTCAAAAGTGGACTTAAATTACTAATTATCTTGAAAACTATTACTTTTTATATAGGCATGTATATTAGAATATTGTCGATTTTGCGACAATGATCATTTTGATATATGGTTCAAGATCATATGTTGAAAGGTCAAGGTCACAGCCGAAAAGAAGACTTAAATTGCTAATTATCTTTTTAAACTATTAGCTTTTTGTATAGGCATGTATAGAATATTGTAGGTATTGCGACATTATCATTTTGATATATGGTTCAAGGTTATATGTTCAAAGGTCAAGGTCATATCAACATAGGAATACTAAAATTATTATCTTGATAGCTTTTAATTTCATGCATAGGCATGTATATTAGAATATTGTAGGTATTGACATGACAATCATATATGGTTCGAGGTGATATATATCTAAGGTCAAGGACATAGCTGTATAAGTATACTGAAATTGATTAATGATTTGGAAATAATTCATTGCACTACAGTTACTTCATGCGTATTATATAAGCTACTTATAAATGAAATGTGAGTGGATATATTTCTGATTAAGTTTTGTGGGAGTTCTTAACTTGAGAAAACTTTTAAAGTTTCTGTACTTAATATATTGTGCAAAGTTTCTGTACTTAATATATTGTCTATTGCACTTTGCAAACAATATTGGACATATCTTCAGGTGAGCGTTAAGGCCCATGGGCCTCTTGTTTTTATTGCTACAGGAAAATGAGATGATGGATGAAGGAAGTCAGTTTTTAAAACTTGGTAAAGTTTTCTTCAAAAGACAAAGTAAGTTGTACAATGGTAATTATAGTATTAAAAATCACATCATAACTATTCATGGTTAATGAATTACAAGTCATAACTTGTTGATTACAGAATAAAAGTCCTTGATCATTTAAGTTGAATATCTTACCTGTTTGAATTAATTACATTTTATTGTTACTTTATGCATATTTAAGTTATATGTGTTTTCATTGCACAATTCCTAAACTGTTAAATTAAAACATTAATATAATAATAGTGTTTGGCTACATTATAATCAAGTACATTGGATACAACAAAATATATGTGGGATTACAATAACAACAGGAAAGTAACAATAATACAACTTAATACTTATCCTCTTTATATCCTTCAGCAAATAAGGTTTAAACCAGTACCCTCTGTTTATATCTATGTTTGATAATCTTTTCTATTTCTGGTCCCAATTTCACAATTATTCACTCAACTGAGTGTACACTTAACTCAATTTAGGGAATATTTCAATGTCACTTTTTAAGACATTACACAGTTAAAAATTGAATTTCTAATGTTATTTTTTAATTGTTTAGTATAGGTTTTTTAATAAAACAACATTGTTTCATAAAACTTAAATTTTAAAAAAAAATTGATGAGAGCAAATTGGGAATATTGAGTTGAGTGTACCTAATTGAGTGAATGATTGTGAAACTCTGGCCTGAAACAGTACTCTAAATTGGTCTCGGAATACAAACTTTTTTCCTGATATTGTACATTGAGGTATAATACCAGGTTTTTAGGTACAATGTATGACTTGTATTGTTTCTTGTAAATAATTTCTTGTAATGTATTTATCATCTCTTGGTAATACAGACTCGGAGAGCCAGAGCCAGAATATAACATTACAACAACCAAAATCTACAAATGACAAAAAGAAAGAATCATCACCAACACCCAAATTATTCAAATTAACTGCAGTAAGTAAAAACGATAATTTTTTAGAACCAAAACAAAATTTAAAAATCCATGAAAAATAATGTTTAGATGACAAGTCTTGTATGATTTTGATTACAAATTGAAATTAAAGCTAAAAGCTTAAATTTATACCAAAATGTGTGTGTGTGTGTGTGTGTGTGTGTGTGTGTGTGTGTGTGTTTAACCGGGAAAATTTAGAAAAAAAAAAATATACACTAAAATATAGTCTGAAGAAAGAAAATTGTAATTATAAAGATGTATGACAAGTTATATCTACAAGTTTATTACAAAAAGTAACACGATCATGTTTCCTGAGTCAGTAGAGTCAAGATATTGTGTATTTTTGACTGTGTTCTAATTAAAAGATTACTAAATACACACTTCTTGAATTGATTTAGAAATGGGTTTTGTTTTATGTGAGAATTCTAAAAGAACTTTGAAGACTTCATATATATTATATATATTTAATGTTTTACATTTTTATGGTTTTTTATTCTATTTATAGAAACAGAAACGAGGATCTTTTCTTTCTAGAGATAAACAGACATTGGCTAAGATAGCTGAGACAACAAAATCTGACTTGAAAGTAAACGGTGCCAAAAACTCCAAAAATTTTGTTTTCACTGTTGTATCCCCTGACAAAGACAAAGAAATGGAATCAGAGGTATGATAGGCCTTATGTTAAGATTACTTAGGCTGATTATAATTAGATTTCAAGGAAATACATGTGATTTTTTATAAACAATTATAATTAATTAAATTGAACCAGCCTACATTCAGATATAATTAATGTTTTTGTTGACTTATTTCAATAAAGAGCTGCCTTTATTTGTTGGTATCATTGTTGTAGAGCTACTTCCATCGGTCTTTCATACTTCATGTACTTTTACTGTCTTTTGGACAAGGATTCCCATTGAAACCACTGAACTATTAAAATTTTTAAAAATATTTTCTCTTATGTCCATTCCAAATCAAAAGATGGCTACCTTGACAATCAATTGCAAAATCAATAAATGTCTTGATTTAGTTCAAAATTTAAACATATAAAATAAACACATTTGACATATATAACATGTTTTTATGAAGATTTTTTTTTTGACATAAATTTTGCAGATAATGCAAATAAGGTTTTAATTTTGCCCAATCTATGATATCTGTTAAAACGGTGCCAATTTAGCACAAATCAAGTATGTAATGTCTTTGTTTGGTAAAGATTAAACATTTTATCTGCTTCTAGGAAATAAATAATTTTATATTTTTTGTTATTTAGAAATATACATGTATAAATTCACTGCTTGTCCAAAGCAGATCATATAAGACCTCTTGACGTATTTAGTTTAAATTTTTTTGTTTTCCATTTTGTAGAGTATGCCAGCTCCAACTGAACGTAAAGTAAGAAAAGCATTACAGCCTACACATAAACAACCAGCTGCCAAAAAACGGAAAATAGAAGTCGATACATCATCACAGAACAGCATATTTAATCATATTTAAAAATTCAGTTTTTCATTCTTTCTGTTTCATTGAAGATATACCTTTGTACTTAAAACACACCTTTCTGCTCATGTGTATTTCATGACCAACCTCCTGATATATTTAAAAACATAATATTGTTACTTGAAATATAATTAAGTAATTTCTGTATTAGTACACCAATCTGAAAAAATCAGTATTTGGGATTTACCTCTGACAAAGACTTCTAACTTCTAATTTAGTCAATTTTGTCATCAAAATTATGCACAAGATGTACCGGGGTATACAACACAGAATTCTTTTTAAAAAAATGAATGTTGTTTTATTTAAATGATAATATTGTGCCAGGGAACATTAATTCTGTATTGATTGTAATTTCAGAATTTTTTAAAATATAAGTATATGCTTATTTCAAAGTGTCTTCTCTTTATCCAATTGATGTGTTGTCCCATTATTTTCATACAGCCTGATCTAAAGATTTCATAGAGATCAGTAAGAATCACATTTTAAATTAATTATAATGTAAATTATATACATACTGATTCAGGAAAAGGATATTATGAGTTCAAAGATAATATGATAATTGTGATTATTCACTATGTGATGGTTAAATACAGAAGAGATTTGTTAAAGAATTTCTTTCCTTTAATTTAACAGATTTTTATTCAAATTGAAATAATTCTTTATCATGTAGTGACTTAATGAAGATTTAATTCAGTATGGTTTTTCTTTCATTTTTTTGAATTTAAATTTAAAAGTTTATTTTGTTAGAATCTTAGGAATATAGAAGAAATTGAATGTATGCAGTGTAAAAATAAGAAGCATGTGTGAAATGTGTTTTATGTTATACGTGTGTGTGTGTGTGTGTGATATTTCGTAAATTGTATTTAATTTAAATAAAAAATATTTAATATATATATATATTAATTTTATGTATTGTTATTAGTTTTCAACAAGGAAGTGAATTTCTTTGGAAGTCTGATCAAACCCAAGATTCAATCATCAATTGAAATTGTTTTTATGTCAAACATTTAACAACAAAAGATGAAATTAACCTGACATTTTGACCTGTTCCTGTTTTATGTAGCAAAATAGAACTCTTTGTGTCCTATGCACTTTTGAAAAGGCATAAAATGAGAATTTTATCTATAACTGGTGATGGTTTGGCATAAGTAAAAAAAAGTCTTCACTGGTATGCTAACTCCATTTTTCTGTATAATTGAGCAATGTTACAGTCATGCAAGCAGATGCAAAAAGTGGCCATGTGATCAGATGAATAAGTCACCATAATGTTTGTCAGTATTTAATTATAAGATAATTGTTAATAGTCATACGGATATTTTTGATTTAGTGTTAAGCATTTACAGTACATTGAAGTGTCATTTTGTTGAGTGTTCCTGTCAGAGTTATTACAATCATAGTCCATTTTAATTTTTGTACAAATGACCCCATTTATCATAACCATCATCATAACCAGTCTAAAATCATTTAGGGTAAAGATTGTCAGAACCTTGGATTTATCAAGATAAATGATTGTGGATTAGTCAGTATTTTAACACAAGAGAAAGAATTAGGCTATTCACTACACCTCTACAATGATAACATGTGTGAAGAGTTTGCTCAGAATGACATTTCTTGCTGGAGCTGATTGAAAACATTAAAATGGTTTTCTTTGTGACATATAACTGTCTTCATTGAAGCCAAATGTCAGACCATGGTTCTCTGTGAAAGTGAGTTTTGGACAACTTAAAATCACTACAACAATTGCTGTTTGACTGTAGAATAGGTTTTATTTTTCACAATATCAACGTTATCTGGTTGTAAAGAAAACTTTAAATAAAATCTATTTGTCTTTCATTCCAATTCAATGAGCTTTGTATGGTGAATTCAGATTGATCATAGTAAAACATTTAAGATATTCAGTCGACAAAATTCAGATCCTTGACAATTACATGGACACTGATATACTTTTAACACTGAACAGGTATTGTGTCCAGGGTACTTTTGTAGATTAATCAGGAATACAGAATATAAAATCCTAGAATTTGATTTTCCGAAGAGGTTAAAAAAATGAAATGATTTTGGGATCAGTTGTTTGTTCAATTGATTGATGCTGTAGTTAACTGTCATCTATTAAAATCTTAATCCAAAACTTATGAATTGGAAGAAGGAATGTCAAGTTTTAGCCAACTAACCAGGCTGATGAATTAACATAAGACCATATTTAAATAGCATTGCTAATGTGATAAAAGGATTTTGAAATTTTTTTTTTATATTGCCTAAGTAGCAATACTGTTTTATGAAGCTCTCATGTTTTATATATTCAGTTAGCTTACGTCATCGCAAAAAACGAGAAAGATTGCCGATTTCATCTTCTCTGAGACAAGTTCAGCATCAATAACAGTATTCCGAAAAATAAAAAATGTCAAAATTAGCGCCTCATTGAAATGAATGATTGCGGAATAATTCTTGGAAATCTGAATATTTAAACTTCAATTAATTTAAAGCTCGGCGTTTAGGTCATCTTTTGACAGCAATTTTATCGAATATTTGAATTGACATTTTCTTAGAATTGGTTTCTTTGATCTTTATCACAATTCAATAGTCAACATATTAAACCCAACTAATCTCCGTAACACTTCCCGCTGCACTAGGCAAATAACGTCCTTATTTTAGTTTTCTCTTTTACAGACTGGATTTCGGATATTAAAACTTCTTAAGTTACACTTTTTTGGTTGACACTCGTTAATCATTCAAAAACTTTTTGTCTTGAAATAATTAAAAATGAAGCGAGTTGACGAAGCGTTATTTCAAAGCGTAAATTCCGAAGCTAAAATACTTAAATTTGTGTTCATGCATAATTAAACGCCATTTATAATAGGACGTGCACATGGCGTTGTGTGAACAGTCCCGTTAATTTTTCTGGCGCGATAAATCTCTTATATAATTAGACGAAATCCCTATTATTAAATCTTTCTCGTGGGATTGCATATTTTGGTATTGATGACAATGATCTCGCTCTGAAAGATTCCCACACAGACTATTGTTTCTCAAATACTCTTAAATCTTAATCAAAGAACCCTCGAACCAATCCATCTGTCAAATAATGCAAGCATTTTCACATACAACATAGCTTAGATTACTGATTCGTTACTGAAAATCGTTTGATCTCGTAATATGGAATTATCAATTGGCTTTCAGTGTTAATAACTTGGAGTTTGCCAGTCACAGACTAAACAATGGCCGAAGGCTGCTGTATGCTGAAGAGACATCACGGCTACAGTAAAATGTACAAATATTTTATGGAAATGAATTTTCGAATGTTGATGGCATAATTAGGGAAAATTTGAGATGTTTATGTCAACTATGATTCATTTAGTATGAATCAACTCTAGGATAATATCGGCCCATATGGCTTAACATTTCTAAGTAAATTCCACATCACAAGCCTGATTAGGTGTTAATAATACAGAGGCATAAATTGTCCTGCATTATTCTATAAATTTCAACACATTTGGGAAACAAAAATGTCATTTAGTTTCGCAATAGATTTAATTTCATTGTCAGATGATATAACGGCACGTGCAGCGTGAATGCTAAAGGTAGAATATAAATGCATTAATGAAATGCAATATGATATCCCCGTTTGTGCTATAATTTAATTTCTAACATGCATTTTTAGTAGTTTTTAATAAAAACTGTGTTCGTTTTCTCGCTTTTCAAGATGGTTAATAAAGGTTTGAATTCAATAGAAACATAATTCTAATTAAGAAAATGAGTTGTGGAAGCTATTTTCGTCTCCAGTGGTTTACAATCTGTAGTTACATAAAGAAACACTGTATAATGAACAGCTCATCTGAGATATTAGAAGATTAATTGATTCGTTTTTATTTTGGTTCGTTTTTTATAAATCTGACACTGCACTCTATACAATGACTAACTAAAGTGGATAAACGAAACAAACATTATTATACTTTAATCGGATGAATACACAGACAAAAAATTAATTAAAACCCGGAAATAAAAAAAAACAGAGATTAAATGACACGCAGGTAGTCTAACAATTAATTCAATTATGTTATAAAATAAAAGAAAAATCAAATAATTATATTCTTAGTTCCACTAGCATACATTAGAAGACGCGCAATAAAAAAAAAATCAGGCAATACAAATTTTAGAAAGAATTTCCCCATTTACACTGAAATGTTACCTTGATTGTGCTTAGTTATAACTTCTTAAGTTCTTTATCTATTTTTGGAGCGAAAATTACGTTCAAGTATGGTTTACTAGCAAAACATAAACTGCATTATTATTATTCATTTCCAAGCTACATTACCCTTATAAATGAGTTTTATGAAGACTATTTGGTCTAACTGAAGATACTGTTTTCGGCGTTTTAGCGTCAAAAATATCAAATACGTCCAGCCGAAAATGACTTAAATATTTAAAGGTAAAGCTTTTTGGTGTACTTCGCGATATGATTATCAAGGATAGACAATGAAATGTAATACAAGCAACTACAAAACGAAAAATACAAATTCAGTGAATAGCGACAAAATAAGACACACTGGAAAGATTGCTTTTTTTCCTTTTGACATTGAACGTTCATAGCGATAGACTATTATCTAGTTACATTGATCAACCATTATTATAGGGTCCTCTAAATCACATTTATTTTATCTGTGTTCCTATAATATCAACGATGTTTCTTGTTATACCCCTGAACTGTTTGTTTTATTTCGGATAATTATTAACTAAAACAAAGTAATTTGGTAACTACAAATGTAACCCAGAACATGACAATACAATAATAGGAACAATGAAGTTAGACAAGAAAGGACAAAGACATGTTTTATACAATATTCCCGACTTTGGACGGACACTGGGGTGAATGTTTATCGGCGTGCTAATAGTACTCTTCGAGCGCTCTCATTATTTTGTTTCATAACTAGTGTTCTATAATAATCAAACATATATTTTAAGCGCAGTTTTTGGTTGAACTTTTACATTGAACGACCACTTGGTATTTCCTGAGTTAGTAGGTACCAAAAACTTGTTATATATTATAGACGAGGGAAATTATAATCTTTTAAAAGGATAAATACGCAGACAAAATTGATTAAATCCTGGATAATGATATTAAATAACGGCTTCTAGTTAATTTGACAAGTAAATCAGATGCCTTGTAATGGGAGTTACATCAAATTGCTTCATGTGTCATTTCTGGATTTTACAATGTCGCTATACTTATTTTCACTTGCCCTATAATACTAGAAAAGGCAAAAAGTGAGTTCACCTGCCAAAAAGTGCGTTCACCTGCCTCTGAGACGTGCATATAACTGGTTTTATATTTAAATGTTTTTACAATAAGTGAATAGTGAAATATTTAGATAATTAAAACCCGATGTAGTACATCTAAAAACAGATTCAACCACACGGAAAGATTGACAATTAAATATATTACACTATTTAAAAATGAAGCTGCTAACATTGTTAGCCAAAAAAGATTTGTTGATATTTTTTTCTTTTGAAAAGCACGCGTTTGTTATCAAATAGAATTAGAATGTGTTCAGTTAAATAAAATCAGATTTTGCAAATGATATTATAGTCATAAACTGGTGGTAACAAACACATACTAAATAACAAAGCGATAGATAGTTAATCTGAAGGATTACAAACCGAAGAACGAGACTCTTGTCATGCAATTGATGAAGTAACAACAACAACAATAGCATCAAAATGACGTACATTAAATGACAAAGGGACAACAAATTTTGTGAAAGTATTGCACACTATTATATATAACAGAAGGTAAGCATGACGCATAAAATAAGCCCAGGATAGAATAAATATTGTAACTAAATATTAAATGATTCTTTCCTTGCTTTCCAAACATCAGTAATAAGTATGAAAATCAACGACAAAACAGGAATAAACAAGACGAAGTTCTACACTGTAGCTGTAAATCGAGATTATTTTTCTTTGAAGACTAAGTTTATTGTGTAGGGGTAGTTTATTGTGTAGGGGTAGTTTAGACACATAGTTAAACTATTTAACTGCAATGTTTATGTCCATAAGTGTATTTAGATGCAATTTTGTTATTCAATTTAGTTACCGTCTTAACATAAGTTTTTTATAAGAACAGTCGTCTCAAGTTTTTTTTATCTTGCCAATCCAGTCTTATCGTTTCTATTCCAGTTTGTTGTTTTATGCTCATGATTATGTTAACTATAGCCAAGTACAACTTCTCCTAAACATTACATTCTTCCGTCCTTGTTAAAATCGATGAAACAATAAGGCCCATGTTTCACAACAATATAAATTTAGCAATTTCTGCGAATTTCTTATGAAAATATGAATTTACATTTTTTTTTTACACAACTAAATACAGACGCTTTAAATATAAAATAATATCCAAAATGACACCTTAAATTCTTAAAAGCTTCATAGTTAACAAAATTATTAAGATTTTAAAATTTGCCATATTTAAGTTAAGAAAAATCTTAGTTAAAATAGAGATGATGGTAAAACTGGGGTCTGGAGAATGGCGTAAAACACCATTTCTCAAATCAACTATTCTGAAAAATCATGACTTAATGCCATGGTTTTTTAAATTTTAACATTCGGTCTTCATTTTTTTTAACAAATTGGATCAAAGACTAAATTCCGAAACGTCAAAATTGAACAGACCAATTTCATCGATACAATTTCACCGATACAATTTCACCGCCATATTTTATTACACTTGGTGCCGGTCAAAAGTCGGGAACTTAATATAATCGGTAATTTGCGTTTGGCGTCGAACGGTCACGTGATTTTAAACTAGTTTTTTGTAGTATTAGCAATGTTTAAATATTGCATTTAAAATTTAAATTTGAAAATGAAATTCCATCGGCAACAATTAATAAAATAAATAAATAAATAAATAAATAAAAATAAAATAAAGTAAATAAATTTAAAATAATAATAATATGAATAATAATAAAATTATGAAAATCAAAGAAAGAACAGTTGTGCTTTTATTTGATCGAAAATATTTTTGTGTAAAAAAAAAGTAACGGCGTGAATGTTTAAAAAAAGAAGCAATTTGTCGGAAAGTTACAATGTGTTAAATTTAACTATTATGATTGTCTTGATTGATTCTGTGCGAATTTTGACAGTGAACGGAATAAACAGCCATAAGATCGGTGTTATCATTTACAAAAGAAATCTTCAATTCTCACATCATTTATCAAGGCCACTTGTTTTATTGGTCTGTGTAAATGGTCATTGATTTCCTGTAAATTAGTAACTCAAGGTTAAAACCCCCAATAGGATAGTCTAAAAGGCCGCTAATCATGTCAATCCGCTGATGGTTATTGCTTTTACATTAGTGTTAACGGATTACAAATTAGAGGCCGAGACAGTCATAAAGCGATGTTTTCTTTAACGAAGTAATGGCGAATTATGTTTGTGTAATGAAAAGAATGACATTATTTCTTTAAATGATTTGAAACAAAATGCTCGGTTAAATTGTGCTGCAGAAATAATTTAATTGAGAATGCCTTCTACAAATGACCACATTAATTTGACTGGCTTTCATCTAGTTCATTTTGTACAAAATATCTAAGAAGATAGACACGTGGTCACAGAAATAATTTACTAACGTATAGAGAGTAACAATAATTTGTACTAGAATGTGAATAAGAGGCTCGCAAAGCGACCAATTACAAAAAAGAATGACAAACGGATACTTAAAATAAGGAGATGGCCCGGTCAGAAAACACTTTAATAAAACTCACTTAACGCAATAAAGGAGTTAGCTAAGAAATTTCGATTAATCCATTCAAAGCAAACGTTTAATTGGGCGCTATCACGTGGTCGATTATTTTTTTTCTAGTAGGGTTTTCATATTATAAGTTTTTTAATTTTCTGAATGAAATAAAGATTAAAAAATACTTATGTCACGCTTTCTTGCATTAATATATTGTGACAGACGATTACAATTGAAGAAAAACAATATACCGATTTCGAATGTGACAAAACATTTAACTTTAGTAAGTCCCTTGAATTTTGAAAAATATATAATTAGATATTATTTCATACATTTGCCATTTAACAGACCTTTAAAGCAGTACCACGTGTCATCATTTACCTACATATAAATATTTAGTATGGAATTTTAAATGAAAAAAAAAAAAAAAAAACATTTTGGAGACCAAGTTGTTTCATAAGAAGGTAAAACTTACTATTGGTCCATAATTGTTTGTCACATGGTTTTTCTAAATATTTCTTTTATTCAGAACTTTCCTCATAAAAATAACCGTAAGAATGAATAAAAAACCTTGACATAACCAAATTTTACTCTTAAATCACAAAATCTTTTCTGAATTCTTCTGTACATAGAGCAGATTTTGGAAAAAAAGCTAAAATTAAATGACTTCAATGATCCAATTCGGCCTCATCCGAGATTACATCAGGGTATTTTAGGCGAATAAATGTCAATTTTATTAATATTCACATCACATTTCTTTACTACATGGTGTTTAATTAAAAAGAAATATGAAAAAGAAATTGATGTCTAAAGATGCAATAGGTATAGGTTAAAAAGTTTTTTTTGTTTTTTTTTTTTTCATTTAGAAAAATGTAGGAAAGAGTCATAAGTTAATAATTGGATGTTCATTATTGTTCGGATTTTTCAAGGCGTGATTATCATAAATATTCAAATCATGACAACATATCTTATATGGTAAACTAGGAATGTACTTAAAGAATATTTTGGGCATAGTGAATTTGTTATTTTGTTTAAACATTAAAACTGTTATATGCTCTAAATTAAAAAAAACGATTTAAATAACTCGGTTATTTTCCCAATTAGGTCAGTAAATTTCACATGGATTTTTTAAATATGGAACTTTGTTCTATAAATATGTATATGACAAACAGTTATGGAATGATAGTAAGTTTCTTATAAAACAGATAACAGACGATTTGAATTTTAGCAGACGATAAAAATTATATGCTGTCAGATGGTCAATGGATATTTACAGATTACATTATATGGATGACATTTTCTTGCATGAGTTGCCCATTAAGAAGTTCCGTTTCTCAAATTCTAAAAAAAAATATTATGATAAAGATTGGTGACAATGTGAACAACAAAGGATAATGTAACAGACAGAAATTATATTTATCTTCCTCGCCTCTTTATTTAGAAATCTCCATTAGTCTCACACCAAAATAAATGTCTATATTTCACGTAATTATATAAATGTGATATTGATGACCCTTTATGTGAATAATACACAAACAATGGGATCAAGATCAAATCTATTGTTTTGCTTCGTGGAGAAGTTTATTAGCATCGCCTCTTTCCGATGTCGACTCGCCTTGATGCTGGATTAAAGACGCGGGATGATAGTTGATTAATGGGCTTTATGATATTCGATACGATTCCTATTTAAAGTTGTAAAAAGATAATTAAATAAGAGCTCTGAGTCAGATAGATGACGGCCATTTTGATGAAATGTGGAACAGATTTGTCACGTTGCGTTGTAGTGGAATGATGAACAATTCATCCGGGTATTGTCAAGGCGTCATGTCGGGATTAACTGTAACAGAATTAATTAGCTTTTCTCTACTAATTTGATTACAATTTTGATATTCCTTGTTTAACATGTGTATCAATGTCTCAACCTCTGACTTGACCACATTTATTTAAGCTCATAAAGATTTATCCCTGTTATATGATTAATTTATTAACATGACATGACGGACAGCGGTCCATCCAAATAGTTTCATCAAACAATTTTTTAATCTAATACAGTTTTCATGTGATAATGAAAAGAATGTTAAAAAGTTTTGTTTTTAGGTGACTCTGTGGCCGTATTGACCATTAAAACTGATAATTGGAATGACCTTAACATTTGTTACTTCTCGAACGATAAGATAAACACCACTTTAAAAAATTGAAGATTAAAGATTGTAATGTTTTAATTGCATACATTCACATATTGTTTAGAATCTTTATCAATGCTTTCAAAGTCAATAGCTGTAAATACACCAGCATTGTTTGGTTTTTATTGGACTTTATAAATATCAAAACCAGAAAGATTTTAAAAAATGCCTTAATAAATGTAAGATAATTTTGAAAATTGTAGGATAAAACAGGAAACATTACTAAAGATTTACTAAACTACTTGCCAGATTTCATTTTATATAAAACGGATTTCTGATTTAAAAATAAAAAAAAACAACAACACCGTTTTGTCATTCTGTGCTAGCTATTTACTTAGCTTGATCCATTCACAGCATGCGACGGTATTTATCAATATCGTTTTAGTTCTACTTTTCCATTTCCAAATTTAACATTAATTTATATTTTAGAATCGATATTACAAGATAAATAGAATGATCAATTTATCAGAAATATCGTCACACAAGAAGACGTGGCTTGTTTGACATATTAAAACAAATCATATTGATACCGACAAATAAAATATACCGGCAGGTAAATCAAATGACCACAAGACACCTGTGCCATTATTTGTCCGGGATTCTTCTAAGGTTGGCTGTTATATAATTATATTGTGTAAATATGCAATTTGGCTTCTCATAAGTCTTTTACGCTGGACGTCAAATAATATGAAATGGTACTTTTTATGCTTATATATATATATATATATATCTTTTAATTATGCATTTTATGATGTATTTATTGACTTATGATGCGTGACACTTTAATAAACTATCATCATCATTATTATTATTATTATTATTATTATTATTATTATTATTATTATTATTATTATTATCGGTTCCTATGTATATATGAATCATTTGTCTATATTTTATTCTCCCTCAGACCTATGACTATAAAAAACAATATTATTTATCATTTTATAAGTGTTCATGATTGTAGGTTTTTTTTTTTTTTTTTTTTTTTTTTTTTTTTTTTGTTCATAGTTGTTGTTCGTTGGTCTTTGTGGCTCTTTAAAACATGTTATTCAAGTGCTATATATTTCTTAACACAAGCATCAATAAATCAACCCAAGTTCTGTTAAAAAGCTACACAAACATCTATTTGTTTTTTTTTTCAAATCGGCATACAACAATTCTATTTTCAGTAGTTCCCATGCTTTGTCTGTTCGTATGCTCGTGACTGGTAGCGTGTTAAACTATAAAATTCTGATAGACAAAGATATTTTATTATGTTGTCTATTCCTGGCCTTTTCTTGCATATTTGAAAGAAACTCGATGGGTTAAGTGCTTCAAGAGGAAGTCTAAATCAGACGTAGATGATGGTATTTTACGCCTCGGTCAAGATTCTTTCACTTATACCGAGGCGGCCAGTTCTTGGATGGTGGAGGAAACCGGAATGCCCCGAGAAAACCACCGAACATTGGCAAGCGAACTGACAAACTTTGTAACACTAGGACCTGCCCAAGTTTGATTTGAACTTAGGCAATTAGAGGTACTGTGTTCTGTAAGCGCGCACTTTAGACCACTGGGTCATCCAGACCACTGCTTCAAAACTGAAAAAAAAAAGTTTTGACAAATCTTGACAGGGTTGACGTTATAGTTTGTAGACGGCTTAAAACGTCCGACTTCCTTCTGATCTCTTTATCTTGTGTTGTTTAGTATTACTAGTTCCATTGCCTATTGCCAAATGCTAAGATTTTACCCTGCTTTTACGACTTGCTGTTTCATTGTTTCAATAATGATGTGTGAATCATCCTGAGAACAAAAACCCACGAAAACAATGAGAATGGTTGGATAACACATTCATTTTATATCGATTAAAAGTATTGTTTTTAAAAATGAAATTAAAATTGTCTGAGAGTTCTACTTGACGCCGTGGATGTTTGCTTAATTTAAATAAAACTGTTTTATCCCCTGATGATTATAATAAAACGTTAATATAACAGTTTTGTGCTTTGACAAGTTTTCACTTGATTTGTGCCTCAAGTACAATGACTATAAATATGTCATGCAAAATCCTTACCGACTTTAATATCCTGTATGGTAATTCTGGTGCTGAATTACATTACAGGATACGTCTACATAATCAAACTCTGAAGACAGTTCCAACAGTTTGATCTGTGCAACTGACCTTTTGATTTTAATTAATATCAATTTGGACAATTCCATTAGTATCAGGGATATTTTTTAAAATTTAGCCAGTATTTAGTTAGATTATCTTATATTGTAATAAAAATTAAATAAATTAAGTATATCCTAAGTAACAAAATCGGTGTTGAGTTTAATAATCATGGGTCAGGTTTGCAGGTTAAATTTGTCAGACTGTTTCAGCGTAGGATTTTCATAACGCCTATCGATAGAGAAATTAAACGTTTTATTTACCGGTTATCGCTTAGTAATCAGCGCCGTCGGTAACGGAATTGTAAACAAGTACAACCCAGGGGCGATTCAACGATTTCTCGCTGTTTGATTGACTAAACACCCGTCAATGTTTTCTCTATCTGTGTATTAATTATCAAACTATTCAGATTGGTACTGGAATCACTCTTTTGTTGTCGGTTGTATATAGTGTCTGCTAGTGCTAGTTTAAATATTTATATATGTAGATTCAATAATTGAACTGTAAATTAAAGTTGGTATTGTGGCTTTTAATGTCAATAAGATAAAAGAGTGATATAATCCACATAAAAAGGCGGTAATTATGTTTACTACGAATTGATAAATAATATGAACACCAAAATAGATATAATTAGGTAAAGTGTTTTAATTTTATACAAGAATGTAACTTCGTCAGGTAAATGTCTCCTATGTTTTTCCCGTCAGTGTTTCCAAACCCACGCTGGTATTGAATTCCTTGGAACATATATAAAGGAGTATAAAAGGTGTCACAAAGAAAACAGGGAAAATTAGTGAAATGTTGATTGAAAATGGAATAGATGTAGACACGTACAAAAAGAATCGTCAGAATTCTTAGTTCAAATGAAAAAAGGACACATAAATGAGGCTAACCATTATAACATATACATATATTAATGTGCCAACGGCTTCTTATAACCTCCAGATTCAAGTTTTTCATTTCATTTAATTGTTTCAAGAAATGTTGCTTCTTAATAAATAAAGCTTGTTAGCATTTTAAAACTTAAATTTTCGTTTGTGTGCTATGATAACTTTTGATGTTTATGAATAACTCATTCAAAAGTTGCACGTGACATTTAGATTTTTTTTCTATTTTAACTTACTGTTCTACATTCGTTGAAAACTAATTGTTTTAGTTATATTAAGACGGCCAGTTCAGGGTTGTTAGACAAAATTGGAGTGTAGGGAGAAAGCAAAAGGCTTCCGATAAGCAAACTTTTCACATGTAGATGTATCCCGAGTTCAGTTTCGAATCTAAACAGATGCTATGTTCCATAATCCAGCACTTTTTACCACTCGGCTACTGATAAAGTAATGGTCATTACCTTTTGTCGGATATCCAACCACCAACTTACTGCCCTCTTTAAGTCACATTCAGCTGGGGGAGCGTAATGATACTTCTTAAACGTCATCTGTCTCTCAAGCAGTTTATCATACTTTGGTATTCGAAAACTATTTATCGCCTATTAACAGTAAAATATAATTCATTATAATACCGCTTAAAATACAGTGCTAGTGTGCGTCTAGTCACTTGTGGTGAACGACTTTTTGTGTCACTTTGAAGACGTTATCATGACGGATCATATGAACACCTCCAATCATACAAGAGATGATGAAGGTTTTAGTCGTTATTTTTGTGACACACTCTCAACTCACTTTCTCAGAACTTTATCTTTCTATTTAAAAAAAAATTAATTTTATTATAATAATTATTATTTTGTAGATTAACAATTACCAGAAACTAAAATAAGCATAACGTATTAAAAGGAAACAAGTCATATAAATTGTATGTTACTTTAGGCGTTCATTTAGACCATTGGCTATAATAAATAGTAAGTATGTTTAAGTGTTCCTGGAAAAATACATTGTTTTTTATTCTGACAGTTTTGTGCATACAGAAATTAGAAAACGAAGGGAATTTTCGGACCCTACAAAAAGAACCATATGACTGGAGAATTTATGTCTTATGTCAAGAAGTACAAATAATGATTTTAATTTTATTGCACTTTTCTCTGTTTGCTATTTTGTGCTTTCAAAATGTTATTATTTTTAATAGCAAACCCTATGTATACAACAACAAATTTCTTATAAAGCCTTAAACAATGCATTCTGTAGATTGCCGATTAAGATTACTTATAACCTTGGTATTGTAGAGGCTTGTAAAGATGGACTATAAAAATCATGCTGTCGTTAGTCTTTATGTATAACCTTGGTATTGTAGAGGCTTGTAAAGATGGACTATAAAAATCATGCTGTCGTTAGTCTTTATGTATAACCTTGGTATTGTAGAGGGTTTCATAGATGGACTATAAAAATCATGCCGTCGTAAGTCTTTATGTATAACCTTGGTATTTTAGAGGCTTGTATAGATGGACTATAAAAATCATGCTGTCGTTAGTCTTTATGTATAACCTTGGTATTGTAGAGGCTTGTATAGATGGACTATAAAAATCATGCTGTCGTTAGTCTTTATGTATAACCTTGGTATTGTAGAGGCTTGTATAGATGTACTATAAAAATCATGCTGTCGTCTTTATGTATAACCTTGGTATTGTAGAGGCTTGTAAAGATGGACTATAAAAATCATGCCGTCGTCTTTATGTATAACCTTGGTATTGTAGAAGGTTTCATAGATGGACTATAAAAATCATGCTGTCGTTAGTCTTTATGTATAACCTTGGTATTGTAGAGGCTTGTAAAGATGGACTATAAAAATCATGCCGTCGTTAGTCTTTATGTATAACTTTGGTATTGTAGAAGGTTTCATAGATGGACTATAAAAATCAGGCTGTCGTTAGTCTTTATGTATAACCTTGGTATTGTAGATGGTTTCATAGATGGACTATAAAAATCAGGCTGTCGTTAGTCTTTATGTATAACCTTGGTATTGTAGAGGCTTGTATAGATGCACTATAAAAATCATGCCGTCGTTGGTCTATAAGTATAACCTTGGTATTGTAGAGGCTTGTATAGATGGACAATAAAAATCATGCCGTCGTAAGTCTATATGTATAACCTTGGTATTGTAGAGGCTTGTATAGATGCACTATAAAAATCATGCTGTCGTTAGTCTTTATGTATAACATTGGTATTATAGATGGTTTCATAGATGCACTATAAAAATCATGCTGTCGTTAGTCTTTATGTATAACCTTGGTATTGTAGAGGGTTTCATAGATGCACTATAAAAATCATTCTGTCGTTAGTCTTTATGTATAACATTGGTATTATAGATGGTTTCATAGATGCACTTTAAAAATCATGCTGTCGTTAGTCTTTATGTATAACCTTGGTATTGTAGAGGGTTTTATAGATGGACTATAAAAATCATGCTGTCGTTAGTCTTTATGTATAACCTTGGTATTTTAGAGGCTTGTAAAGATGGACTATAAAAATCATGCTGTCGTTAGTCTTTATGTATAACCTTGGTATTGTAGAGGCTTGTACAGATGTACTATAAAAATCATGCCGTCGTTAGTCTTAATGTATAACCTTGGTATTGTAGAGGCTTGTACAGATGGACTATAAAAATCATGCCGTCGTTAGTCTTTATGTATAACCTTGGTATTGTAGAGGGTTTCATAGATGGACTATAAAAATCATGCTGTCGTTAGTCTTTATGTATAACCTTGGTATTGTAGAGGGTTTCATAGATGGACTATAAAAATCAGGCTGTCGTTAGTCTTTATGTATAACCTTGGTATTTAAGAGGCTTGTATAGATGGACTATAAAAATCATGCTGTCGTTAGTCTTAATGTATAACCTTGGTATTGTAGATGGTTTCATAGATGGACTATAAAAATCATGCTGTCGTTAGTCTTTATGTATAACCTTGGTATTGTAGAGGGTTTCATAGATGGACTATAAAAATCATGCTGTCGTTAGTCTTTATGTATAACCTTGGTATTTTAGAGGCTTGTATAGATGGAGTATAAAAATCATGCCGTCGTTAGTCTTTATGTATAACCTTGGTATTGTAGAGGGTTTCATAGATGGACTATAAAAATCATGCTGCCGTTTGTCTTTATGTATAACCTTGGTATTTTAGAGGCTTGTATAGATGGACTATAAAAATCATGCTGTCGTTAGTCTTTATGTATAACTTTGGTATTGTAGAGGGTTTCATAGATGCACTATAAAAATCATGCCGTCGTTAGTAATTATGTATAACCTTGGTATTGTAGAGGGTTTCATAGATGGACTATAAAAATCATGCTGTCGTTAGTCTTTATGTATAACCTTGGTATTTTAGAGGCTTGTATAGATGGACTATAAAAATCACGCTGTCGTCTTTATGTATAACCTCGATATTGTTTATAGATGCACTATGGAAATCATAATGTCATTAATTTTTTATGTATAAGCTTGGTATTTTAGAGGCTTTGATACATGCAATATAAAAATTATGCTGTCGTTAGTCTTTATGTTGTTATTTCTTTTAACTCCTTTTATCATCAAATACATATATTCTGAATATGAATTTTAAAAAACTGAAAATCGTTTTTACAGATAAAGAGAAGTACCAAGATAATAGAAAGCCAAACTAATAGCTGATTGATGCCGACAGCAACAAAACGATAATGGTAATCAAACAGAACGGTTATTATTTAAATTGAATCATTAGAAATTCCATTGAAGAATGCAATTTTCTGTTGAACTATTCCTCATTCCAATATTCTTGTAATAACACTTTATAAATACTAAGACAATTATCTACCTGTCTCACCGGTATTCCTTAGGGACAGAATAAAAACTTCAAATTTATTAAAATCAAGCTTTACATGAAAAGATTGCTTGAAAAAATAGCGAACAATTTGATGATTTTTTGTCCATAAAATTTGATTAGAATGCCTCAGCTATTGATAATTGGTGTAATTGCGTGACGGGATTTGATAATTAACTTAGAATAAACCTTATCATACAAATTTGATCTTTATATGTCGATTGAAAAACATATAAATCACGCAAAGATGAAATAATATTAAATGGAAAACTCGTTGCCAAGGGCTCTTTATTATTATTTAGAGCGAATTGAGTATTGGTAAAATTGCAGCATATTTTGTGATAAAGGGAAGACTATAATTGATGTTGTCACGATACAAGGTAATATAGCTATGCATACAAACGACTTTTATTATAAAACTTGGCAGGTAAAAATTGCAGTATTAAAAACGGATATATCCAAATCATTATACTGAATAAAAAGATAGTATGCTCTCTGTATGATGTCTCATGTTTGTTTTTATAACATCTGGAATAAACGCTATCATCTTTGTTGAAGGTTTTGCCTATTAATAAACGTGAAGTCATATAATTGGTTTTATGATGTGGAGATATAATCACAATAAATATGATGCATCTGGAAAATTTAACTGTCAACGGCTCTTATTAAAATCCATTTACCAGTACCGTAATTTTTTTCTTTTCTTTATTTTTTTCTCTCTTTTTTCTTTTTTTTTTTTAAATTTATTAAATAATTTATTTTTCTTTTCAATCGACCTTATTTCAATCCCTCTTTTTTACAACAATACCACATTAGAATCAGCAGAGAAAATATAATAGCTAAAACCAAATTTCTTCACAATAAAGAGTATTAAGATTGCCTTTTGCATATGCCTGCAGGCATCGCTATTTTTAGTCATCTGGTGATCTTATCCATTGTACGTCCAAAATCTGTATTTTATAACCTGGAGTATTTTTTTAATTTACCACTTTTACTGCTTTTGTCTCTTTTTCTCCTGTGTACGTCTAAAATCCGAAGTTTTATTATCTAAAGTAATTGATCTTTTCTTTACATGAACCACTTTCTGCTTTCGTCAATGTGTGACATTATACTTTATACAAGTTTACCATTTCTTTTTTAGTGGGTCATTCTAATTGTTCTTATTTCAAATAAGAGGGAAAAGTTGCGAAATTTTCAGCAACTACGATAAAGAATTATTACTGAAACAAAAATCATCTGATTCTAAGCACACAAAAACTTTCTATGAAACATGAAGAGTATTAAGTTACAATTAAAGGAAAATTATATGAAAAACCGATATTCTTTTCAAACATTAAAATTGTTTTCTCTTGTAATTTTTACAAATAAGTAAAATGTAAATTATCCAAAAAAAAAAAAAAAAAATTGCAATAGCTTTACAAAAAATTAAAACTAATAGGTTTATTATAAAGTCATGAAAAGATAAATACAACAAGACCATTATGTGTAATTTAAGCGATCCTCTTTTGACAATTAACATTGTTTTGCTTTAAGATGATTCAAATTGATAACTAGATATTGTAATCCAATCATGATTAGATTGTTTAATGAGATATACTATCATTTTGATCACAGTTATATTTGATAAACAACCATTGGGGATTTTTATCAATGTAATGTTCATACTGTAAGCATTACTGTTCGTCTGTACGGTCTTTTCTCTGTGATATAGCGAACATTGAAGAAAAATAAAACACAACTTTAGGAATCTGTTCTGTATATTAATTTGGAATTGAATCAAATAGCCCGTCCAATGTCGGGCAGTATCAACAAAAAAGTTTGATTTTGGGATTATTTTTAATTTTTCATTTTATTGGTCTATGTTTATTTAACTGCTATGTTCCAGAAAAAAACATGCTTCTTAGTAACCGAGTGCGTTTTTCGGTTAAAAATTTCTTGTTTCTTCCTACATTTTCCCTACATTGTCATTGCAAAATTTAAAATCTCATCACAGATTTCTTATTTTCGCTGCGTGTATGAAGTATAACAAATAACATGGCATCTATTTTAATATGCTTACTATATATTGATGTCAATTCGGGTAGTAAATTATAACGATGAAACATGTCACATAAATACGACAAATCTCGAAGAAAACTCATTTCAAAAATACATTAAACCATACAACTGCTGATAAATTTACCCTTTTTTGATTAACTGGCATTTGATTTCATTTTGTTTAATTAAGGTCAATTTAGAGTGGTAACAGATAAATAACTAATGAGCATCGTACCTATACAACTTATCCCATATATATATTCTATCAGCAAAGAAATATTAATAAGAAAAAAATAATTTATTTATCAATATATAAGAAATAATTATAAATAAATAAATAAATAAATCAATAAATAAATAAATAAAACTTTGGGAAGTTGGGAAGGCACAATTTAAAGTTGAAGTTTAAACAAAAATGAAAAAATTAAAAATAAAATTTATGTTAAAACTGGTTGCATAATATATTCTGTATGTAGAGGTTGTTGTTTCATTATCGTTAAAATTTTAAAAAAAATTAACGTGCAAAATTACAATTTTTTGAATACCTTCCGTAAAGTAGGTGGGATGGTTGAGGCTTTTTTATAGTATTATATATAAATGAATCTATTAATTATTATATTTCATGGTCCCAATATTTTGTTTGCTATTTCTTTCTTTTTATCGTTTTGTGTCTTGTAAGTGGTTGCATTGGTTGTTGGCTTTTATCAAGTGAATGCTTTATAGTTGCAATTTTTCTTCTTCCATTTAGGCATGATTTTTAATTACATTTATTTAAACTATTTTATTTCGGAATGATTTTCCGAAATGTGCACATCTAGCACATCAAAATTTTAAAGGTAAATGTACATGTATTTGTGTTTTATATTTCCTCATCATTTATTTTCTGTTTAACAAAATTATTTTTTTCCAATTGTAACATTGTTTCTTGGGTTGGTCTTCTTAATGCTGATCGGTCGATACTCCATCAATACGGTTTTGAAACATACTTACTTCAAAAAATCCATTGCTTAAATGACATAAAATTATTAGATGAAAAATCCTCATTTTTTTTATTTTCATGGGGTATTTTTGCTGACAAAACATATCAATTTCGAAATTTAGTATATGACAAAAACGTTATTCAAATTCTGTTTTGTAAGATAAATTAAATGTATGATTTCATTTTTATGTGTAACGTTCACTTTCTCCTCACTTTACGCTATAGTAAATGTAACAACACATTCGGTGTAAATATGGATTTTACATTTTTTTAATTTAAACTGTCTGGAGTTGTTTTATTCTTTAAAAATCAACATTATTTTCTTCTTCACAAAAAAAATCGAAACAACCCCAAGGGAGATATTTAAGTAATGCGAACGTGTCCCTGTTTCCTCATGTTGAATCATTTGTGCAGTAGGATTATATAACAACCTAATATGTCAATAATTCAAATCTATACACTTATATCCTAGAAATCCGAGAACTTAAATTCCATAAGTTAATTGCAATAAAAATTTTGATAGATAGTTCTGTCACTATTTAAATACCGATATTTATTGGTTATCAAAAAGCTTTTATGCTTTTAATAGCTATATCAATTTGAAACTTAACTTAATTGTAAAATATCACTTTTATTGCAAAATATTTTATTAACAAAGCATCGGATTTTGAATTAAATATATTGTTATCTATTATTGCCTTTAGTCAGCGTTAATTTAAAATCAAACGTTATTGTTTCAGTAATCTGTAAATAAATATCATAAATCCATCTGTGTCGGCATGTATAACCTTGTATAACTAAAATAGTTTGATTGTTTTTGTTTGAAAATTAAACTGTTAAGGTGATTGGGTGCAGAGTTGTTTCATTCTGAAAGTCGCGATAGAAATACATTGTCTTCAGTTTTAATTGTTCAATTATTCATTAATTTTCAATATCAAAGACACTGTGTTTGTTACAAATAGTATACATAAAAGAAAACCTAATAAATCTACATGGATGAGTCACAAATTGGGCACCTTTGCTTAGTTGTTTGTTTCTTTATTCATATGAAGCAGATTTTTTTTCTTGAGAGAAGACTGTCGTTAAATAATTCAACTCCGAATACTGATATATAGATGACGTTCTATCCCGTTTTATTCTCAAATTTTGAGAATATGTTGATCTACCTATCCTGGTGAGCTTGAAATCAAAGATATGATTGATTTTCCGTGTTCTGCTTCATATTTGGACTTAACTTCAATTATGCACTTATTTATTATGTTGATCTCGCTTTTGTATGGAGTCACTGTATCCAAATTTATACTTGATATATCTGACTAACCATAGTTCGTTGTTCCTTTCATTCTCAAATTTGACTTTTCACGTGACGTGTGTAGCTAGCTAGACAGGGGGTGCTTACCCTCTGCAGCACCCGCCTCACTTCCTTGATGACAGTTCACGTGTATAACTAAATTGACCAGTTTTCAAAGTTTTTACTGTGTTTTAGGAATTGCTGTTTGGACAAGGACTGGTATGTTTGTGTTTTATTTTTCTAAATAACAAATATTTTTTAACTTTTATATTGTAATAACAAAAAGTTCATATAATTTCATATAACACCCCAAGTAGCCAGTGTAGAACCAGTATTGTAATATGTAGCAACTTATGTATTTATTTGAAATAATTAACTTGAAGGTATGAGTACGAGTATTTTTCAACAGGTGTTCATAATAAACATTTGTCATTGATTCACATCCATGTAAAATCCATATAAAACATTTTTGATAACCTGATATAATTCATGTTTTATTGTCCCAATATAAATTCAAAATTCAAAACATACTAAGTAGTGTAATCACTAGCAATGTACATTTCTGTATTCCAACATTTCTGAATAGTAGAAAGAACATATTGTATTAGTAAAACGTTAACATACCAGTTCATGTATAAAACTTGTACGCACATATTGAGAATAATAATGTTCCAGAAAATGTGAACTCAGTATGTACTTATCTTAGTTGTTTGATGGCTCGTGTTATGTTATTATTTGTTACTCCATTTCACTGTAAAATGTTTGATAAACCATATAACAAGTCATTATATAAATTGGTTACAAATATTTTCTATTTCTAGTTTTATTTGATGTTTACATAGACCGTCACAATGCAAATTTTAATGCATGAAGAAAATAGACGTCCTATAACCATGAAGGTAAAGCAGTAAGGGATGAAATGATTTGAAATGAAAAACTTCATTGTCTCAGAAATAACTTCTCCCTCGAATATTTTGTTTGAATCTTAACGTACGAGATTGATTTCTCATATGCGTTTATTGACTGATTGTATGTTTAGTAGCTCATCTGTTTTTTGGAATTTAAAACAAATCGAAAAAAGTTAAATAAATATAAGAAAATCGTATATAAATTTGGTTGTACTATTCCGACACCGATAAACAGCACGATTGTAGATTTTGGTTTTGGTTTTGGAAACAATGAAAAGGCGGTACTAGCTTTATATACACATTAGAAATTCTCTCAGACGTAGAAAAGATAATACAAGGCAAAAATCAAACACTATTTATGACCAATACAAAGCCGGTAAAAATAACACATAAAGTCCTATATCTAGCGAACTTGAATATAGGAAAAACGAACTCTGTAGCTTTTCCATCCATCAAACTTGTCGAAAGTTCATCATTTGATTTTCTAGTTTGAAAACTTGAAACGATGTTTGGTTGTTACTGTTACTCATGCAAAGTTTACCTTTTTGTTTACTATATTTCAGTGACTAAAGGGTATCAAAGAGTAAAAATGAATATAAGAAGATAAAGAACAAATTGTCTCAATAAGCTGATTCTTTTAGCTGGTTCCATGCAACAGAAAGTACTGAAGGTTCCTTTTATTTGTCCAGTGGAGTTGGTCCTATACAACGCATCAGTGAAATACTTTTCTTAAAAGAGCGCGTTTGCCTTATCTGTATTTGATATACGTTTTTTTTTTTTGAAAAAAGAACGAAACAAATTATATAACATGATAGCTACATGTTGGTAAGAGTTATCTGAAGATCTAGTATTACTTGCGTGATCAGGCGTAATAAGGCAGGTAACATTACATTTAGAGATATCTCTTATCCTAGTATTTTTACTAAATGGACATGTGTTATTGATTTAATTAATATAACTATATAGTGTTTATATAAAAATATTTTTATTATTGAAAGTGTTCGGTAATTCAGTTAATATTGTTTCAAATTAGTAGTTGTATGGTTAGAAGTATCTAATCTTAAATTAATATTGTTTGTCGATCATCGGATTTTTAAACAATGTTCTTACGCTTTTATAATAATAATAATATTAATAATAATAATAATAATAATTTGGGCGTGTCTTGTGTCTAGTGTATTACACAGTGGTGATCAGAACGTTTCAAACATGTTAAGTTATTTGTTATTCTACGATTGCAATTCGAATCAAGTTGCCCAAAGGTTATATAAAGATTCTACAGGTAGATTCTATCAGGTTAACATTGCCAATCTAGCAATAGATAATAGTTTTTACTTGGTTTACAGTTTACAGTTTGCAATTTTTTCTGGTCAAACAATTTTATAACTTTTAATTTTATCATTTAAAACTTTAAGTATGTTTAAGGTTTTAATTTACTGTTCAAGTAGATATTGCGACTGAAAGACATGTTCAAACGCAACGTAAAGAAAACTGGCAAAATCAGTAAAATGTGTACTTTCATCAGGAAAATGAGGCCGGGTGCTTTGCAAGACTAAGACAAAGTTCTTGCAAAAATACCAAATTATTCTTACGATAAAAAATCTAAATATGTTTTATGTCATGGGTTATTTTTTACTTTTGCAAAAATATCAAATTATCTTTACGATAAAAAATCTAAATATGTTTTATGTCATGGGTTTTTTTTTACTTTTGCTTGGCGTTAAAATATTTCGGCGTTTTACCGAATTCTAAAATAACCATATTTCTGAACTAGAATTCATGAATATAGTTATTATTTACTGACCAGAATCCGTTTTTAATCGTCATCATCATCATCATGTGGATTCATTGTTTTAGTTAAATCTGAACATTCAATGTTAGTATACTACTTTTTCTGGTGATTCTTTCTTGTCCTCTTCTTAATTTTCAAAAAAAAATTTTAAAACTTTAAATTTTGAAATTTCTTTTTGCGTAGTATTTTAATCATTCTGAAGGTTAAGGTCGTGTTGTTGCTTATTTTTTCGGAATCATAACTTACTTTTTTGGAATTTTCAAAAAATTCTGAAATTTACAGACATGTTATTATAATTTATATGGGCATATAAGTGGTAGTATCACATGACTTCATATCATTTTGCATATTTTGTTTCCATTGCCAAATAAACGTTATTTATTCTCTCTTGTCTCAACAATAAAAATACAAATATACCAGTCCATGTCTAAATCACACCCCCCCTCCAAAAAAGTAAAGCTTTTTTAAAACTTGCAAATTCAGTTATCAAATTTGATTATGAAACAATAAAATGAGTTTATTTTGTGCTTTTTGGATTTTTGTGCATTTTGAGTTCGTTGGTTAAGCCATTGATAAGGGAATATTTAAGTGTCAGATTTCTAAATTTAATTTTCAAATGTAAATATGCCGTATATTCCATGAAAGTTAGATGGTTACACGTTTTATTATACCATGTTTGTATATGAATATTTAAACCTTGTTGTAAGGCGTCTGTAGATGTATAAAGTTACATATTTATATCGTATCCTATTGTAACAAAATGTTACCGTTAACAGGTAGTATGATACAGTGTCATAAATCTGTGTGATATTCGCCTTCGACTTCTATCTATTATATACAAATGTAAATGGTTTTAGATATTAAATCGCATCATGAAATGTGAAAGCAAGATGTTGCAGTGTAGCAATTATACTCGATATGTAATTAAAAGAACACACGACACCAACGGCAATTATTCGTGCCTTTACAAGAACAGATGTGACTATTGAATAACAGAAAATCTGTCTCATCATTGAAATACACACGTTATGGCACTAATATAAGTTCATAACTAAATTTATTAGCAATTCTCAAATATCAATAACAGTTATACATTTAAAAGGCTTTTTATTTGAAAATGTTATTTTGATTTTAGAGCATAACTTTACATTTTTGTGTCTTCCTTCCGTGCCTTTACTTTATCAAAGGAATTAATCATTCTTTCCTGAAGAATTAAATTTGTTTAAAATATTACAGATTGAGCATAACTTTACATTTTTGCGTTTTCCTTCCGAAGTAAAATATAAATAATTCTATCTTAGAAATGTTGAGCGAGTTTAAAAATGCTCGATATTCAACAATTTCCATTAACACCATCTATAAAATCTCTATAAATAAAGAATGCAGAGATTCCTGTCTCTGATTACTTCTATCACATCGATTGTTTCGTTATTTATGTATTTTTCTTGTTATAAATTCAACTAAATGATAAAAGCAAAACTTCTATAGTCATTTGTATATTTTTTGTGTCATTTACCGAATTAACGTGTAAAAAAAATACTTTTCAGCACTTATTAATATTTTTTAATCATTCCATGAAAAATAAAATTGTTCCACTTTATAAAGACAAATCTTTTAGGAATATATTACGCATGTCATTTGTGTCATGTCTTTCTTGCAAAGTGTAATCTAGAAGCTAACATTGAGTTTGGACGTGTCCTTCTTATGTTGATTCCACAGTGACGTAAAAACATTTTAAATTGGCAACGTATTGGATCATATCAAGGTCTTTGAAGAGTTTTTGATGGCTGTTACACAATATTGTTTAGTATAAATTCGCTGTATTCAAACTAACACTGGATATATTTGACCTCTTATAGTTTCGTGTACCTTGTATTCTCTTACTTCATTTTTCACGTAACGGTTGTACATAGGTAGACAAGAGGTGTTTATCCTTAAGAAGCAGTCGTTCTCACTTCCTTGATAGACGTTTATGTGTGTAACTGAATTAGACAGTTTTCAAAGTTTTTACTTTTATACAAGTATATATACAATACTCCATGTTAAAAGTTTAAGAGATTTTGGAATATTTAAAAATTAATTAATGCTCTGTAATGTTGATCTTAAACCTTTGTTAAAGTAGTTTTTAATGTACATAAATACTTTCTGATCTATTAATTAAATAGTATTATATTACTTAATTTTTTGTACAAATATTGTTAAAGAAATAGAAGAGAGCCTTGGCAATGGATTATGCAACCAAGAATACCAACCTACCAACAACAGAAATAAAGCCAATGAAACAAAGAAAACAAACACATTTAAAGATCAATACTTTATTTTATGACAACATGATTTGTAGTGATTTTATTATAGTATAAAATATGAAAACAGAACAATCACCTGAAACAATTCCTATAATCGAAGTTATACTTAATTACAAGGATAATAAAATTCCTTATTTTGAACGTTAAACAAATAACACAAAGACAACCGCATTTAAATGGACATGAAAGCATGTTTCGCAATTATATTGAACATAACATATTTAGATTTAGGGTTTAACCACAAATATTTAGCTACGTGATTTCTAAGATTTTTTACTTTATTTTTGTCATAATGGTATTTTATTTTGACGTATTAATATATTCAATTAATTTCATTTAATGCCAATAATATATCAATGTATCTCTTAGTCAATCTTTATTCTAATTTGTCAGTGAAAATGCTAAAAACTATATATGTTCTTACTTAAATATTGATAATTTTTGTCCAGTTTAAAAACAAGATCTATTGGCGAATAACTAGAATTTCTGTGGAAATTAACTTTGCACCATTTATCACCTTTCTGTTTATAGATATTTAACAAAAAAAAAAAGCTGTTTAATTTTGCTGTGCGATATGTACCTAGCAAAGAAAACCCATTCCAAGATAAACAAGTACAATACATGCTCCATACATAATGCTTTTAATGCTTTTAAAAATCCTCCAGGATGTTTTTTTTTAAAAATTCAAATTATCCTGAATTAAAAAAAATAACACACATATTGATTACACTGTATACAACTTTCCCTTTTGGTATCATCCACCATTTACTGATTCTGTTGAAGGGGAATCAATAGGGACAGTTCAAAGAGTGTCGAGATCTGATTTTTATTCTTTATCGGTTTCACTTCTATGTTTTCAAGGAGTAAATTAAAGTGAAGTACACGTGTGTAGTATATGGTCCATCATAATATTTTTCATTTTATCTTTTAAACTTAATATTATGTTATCATTTATAAAATCGTAGTACAATACAGTTCTAGTCACTGTATTGAAGGGCACTATGTATCATATTAAAGACCACATTAAAACCGACAAGATGAACATTCCCAATAAAACAAGGAATAACAGAAGTATGGGTCGATATTTGTACTGAGCGCATATATAGAAGCATAGATCAATTTAATTCAAAATTCCATTCAACCATTAGGAGAAAAAAGAAAAATAAATCAATTTATGTGTTCAAGAAGAAATTATGGATATCAAGAGTTAGAATAGTTAATGCCTTCAAATCAACCGTTGAATGCCTCATTGTCCAGTGCTTTGTTGTGTTCTGTTCTTTATGCCTTAAACATGTACTATTTTGATCATTTTCTCCCTATAACAATAGATTTTTTTAAATAAAAATAATCGTTTCAAAAGATATAAAAATGTCATCAAAGAAGAATAAAGCTCTAAGACACTTTGATTCGATTTAATACCTCAATATATTATTGTATTTTTAGTTATAAAAAACAATCTTTGTTTTTCTACATTATTGTGTAAACATGAAAACAGAAGACAGATTGAAATAACACCAAATATTTCCCTTTTCGTGTGCTGTGTAACTATCTATAAAACAATCGATTTTTCAAAATGTTGTTACATACCAATATTTCAAAAAGAATGTTTTAATTGAATTAATGAAAAGATAAAGTATGGTTTTAAAAACATAATTTCAGTTTTTTCTTTAAAACAAAAGCGAAGCTTGGTGAAAAAAACTAACTTGATGTATGACATCTATGGTAACTTGCGCATTTATTTGTCTATTTCTTAAAAAGTGTCGAAAAATTATACGCTTGTTCTTTACTTTTTAATTATTTCATTGTCAAAAATATGCATTTTAATATTTTTGTTATAGGTTTTTAGTCAAACCTAACTTCATATTTACCTTTTGGCATGAAAAAGCCAATAAGTTAAAGAAAATTCATGAAAATTTACAATAGAATAATAAGTTTTAGTTATGGGATTTTACCTAACTTGTTTTGGTGAGCAAAGGACACATGATTCAAATCCTGTTCCAGAATTTTTTTTATTATAATACATGCAAGTATTTTACTACTAAATATTAGAAATATTGCTTACCCGTCCGGAGCACCCAGTCTCACTTCCTTGATGGTAATTGGCAAGTTTTCAAAGTTTTTCCCCTTTTTTTTTTTTTTTTTTTTTTTTTTTTTGGAAGGGGGGGGGGTTGTGATTTAGACATGGACTGGTATGTTTGTGTTTTATTTATTCACTATGTTACTATTTTATCAGTCGTGCCTGGAAAAAAATTCCTTTTTAACTAATAATTTTTTCTGGCATTATCCTTAAAACATAAAAACTTAAGAAAGTATTAATATTAAATGTATACTAAAAACTATTGTCAATTTGTATTTGAGTTTTTTTCTAGATTTTTTCCTTGTTAAAAAATCAAGTACAAATTATTACTTTTTAATTTCCTAAGTAGCGTCTTATAAAAGATATAAATTATTACAATATAACTAACTAGACGTCATATAGCATTACAAAATAACAAATAGCTACGGTGTTACGGTATATAAAACATCATATTTATACTGAAGTTATGTAACATAAGATTTCAATGTAATCAATTCTTTCTTTTAATAAGAATTGAATTCCTTGTTATTAAAAGATGAAATATAATAACCAAAAGAAAAAAATAAACACTAATTCACTTTGATGAATTTTATTATAAAGATATGCAACTTTGATTCAGATCTATAAAGCGAGCATTTCTAATAGATTGTTATGTAATAATTGAGTAAAAGAACAGCTTGAAATAACACAGAATGTTACCATCTTTGTGTTACTACGTGTTACTATCTATAATACACGTTTATGCCTCTGTCGATATTTCACGATGTTCTAAAATGTTTTAGATTTTTTACAAGTTAATATTAAATAAAAAATTTATGATTTTTTTCAACAAACTGGTATTTGTGTGGTATCACATATAAATGCAAGTGTTGTTGGTTCATCATATGATTGATATAATAAAATAAGACTTGTTTTGATTTTAATGTACGTATTTATGATCGACTAATATTTGAAATATATAAAACAAATACCAGTTAAATTTTGATGTGCCATATGTGCACATTTCGGAAATTCATTCCTCATCAGTGACACTAAGACCTAAAAGTTTGATAGATAAAAATCATAAACCAAACATTTGGAAATTAATGAATCTAAAGTTCCAAAATTATATAAATCCAGCTAAGGAATGCTTTGCATGAGGGAACAGACCTCAGTTTTCAATAAATTTCAAAATTGAAAACGGCTGAAAATTTTGCTAAATGGTACATTTTCTGACAGTACAAAGTACTGCCTACTGAGTTATGGATACCCTCGGGGAGTTTTACTCCACCAGCAGCGATACCCGATCAGGGGTAGTAAATATATAAAACAAATACCAGTTAAATTTTGATGTGCCAGATGTGCACATTTCGGAAATTCATTCCTCATCAGTGACACTAAGACCTAAAAGTTTGATAGATAAAAAATGATTGGAAAAGCAGGGGTCTAATAAAATCACACCATTTGACATTTCCTTCAGTTCCCGTCCATAGACTGTCATTTATAATTACTGTTTCAAAATATGTTGTTTTTTTCTTTTGTATTATCTCATTTTGCTGGTTCTTTCATTAAATGGTATTGTTTCATGATCTTAGTTGCGTTTGCCGTACAAATTCTATTTGCAGATTCCCTCCCTCTATTGTTCAGACTTCACATTTAAATTCAGGACGGCTTAATGTATGTTTGTTACTAATATAATTCATTTCTTCTGTTTAAGAAATGAAATATTTTTATTTAAAACAAAACATGATCATGCATTGTTTTGTTGATTTACAACTCTTTATTTTTTCTGGTTATATAAATCAGATCAATCTATATGCACCCTTCAACACATTCGGGAAAATATTGAATACGAGGCATATGGTATTAACACCAAATGTTACATTTGTATTGCACACATTTTTACATAAAAACAAACATATGAAGGATTTTTATATCTGAAGATATATGACAATAGACGCAGCTGTTATATTAAAATTTTTTAAAAATTGGTTTTCATTTTTCTTTCTTAATACGATCTGAATTTTATTTCAATTATGACCGGTTTTTTTTATAATTTTATTTTAGTCGTGTGTTGGCAATGTAAATTTCTTATCATAGATTAAAGTTTACTTTACTGATAAAAAATTTGTCTTTATCAAATATAAAGAAAGTTTCATTTCTCTTTAAATTAACTTTTAACAATAAAATGATAATATTTATTTTGAAAATGTATTTCCGAAAATTTTCTCATTTTATTCAAAATTTTGAAACAAAACAGTATTTTTAGGTTAATGAAATTATTGTTTACTGATTTATATGTTCAATTTTTCGATCTTACTGCCTTTGAAAGCAGTGTAACACGCCAACAATACCGGTGATATAAGAACTGTACGGGTATCAAATTCATAAATTTAGCAGTTTAAATTTCATCCAAAGTATTATAACAAGTTTAACTACGAGATGTAGCAGAATAATTTATATTATTCTTCCTTATTGTTCATATTTTAATCAAAATGAACAATTATTGTCTAAAGTCATTTTGTTTTCGTAAGTTATCAATTCCTGTTTTTAAAATTACGAAAAATTTCTAATGTTGCGTTGTTTGTTTTCCGACATATTTTGTCGCTTACGATACTTCCGACAGTTTTTACGCTTTTTCAAAATGGCAGTATTTTTTTAAAATATTTTTTTTTATTCACCTAGGATTTATCTAACTCCCTGAGGGCATTCGTAACTCAGTAGAAGGTACTTTGTGCTGTCAGAAAATGTATCTTGTGTCAAAATTTTCAGCCGTCTTAATTTTTGAAATTTATTTAAAACCAAGGTTTGTTCCTTCATGCAAAGCATTCCTTAGCTGGATTTGGATTCATATAATTTTGGAACAATGGATTCATAAATTTTCAAATGTTTTAATTATCTTTTTTATCTATCAAACTTTTTCAGTTCCTAGTGTCACTGATAAGGAGTGAATTTCCAAAATATGCACATATTGCAAATCAAAATTAAAAAGGTATTTTTTGTTAAATATTATATGCTCCAGACTGTGTTGATCTTTGCAAAAGCTATTGTGGTGGAATTGAAACGAATGATACACAATACTTAATTTATCTTTGCAAATTAATTAAAAAACAAGTAATGTTGATTTTTATTCTTTGAAAATACTCATAGAAATAAGTGGTTCTAAACATTGTATAGGAAGTATTCTTATATATTTATGCGTTACTGGTTGTGAGGTGGGTGGGTTGGTTAATGACGCTTTTATACTATTATAAAAACACCACTGGATACCACTTTGTTATTTAATTCAGTGCCCGACAAAATCCGGAAGTTGTATAGAAAGAATACCACGTGATACGTACGCCATGACGTCTGCGCAGGAATGGCATAATCCGACGTTTTGTCTCTGCAAATTACTTTATTTAAACTTGATAGGGTATAACGTGGTACGATGGTGAACCACATCACATATAGTAACATACTTAAAGGTTATATGCACTTAATGATAGCTATATCATTTTTTTTAATCTTAAGAATAAAAAATAGAAATGAAACGCGAACATCTTTGATACAATTTATTTCTGTTTTCTTATTAATATATTATTTTGGTTATAAAAACCAGCACTGTGACATTTATTTATTATTATATAAATATTGAACAAATGACAGATTAAAAAACACCAAATGTTGCCGTCTTTGTTCCTTTGTGTTACACCGTATTACTATGCGTAAAACATATGTAACCTTGGATTAATATGTCATGTCAATATTCGGAGATGTAATTATATTACTATAAGAATGTGTATTTAGAATTACTACATATTCCAACAGTCAACGTGTTAAAATATTCACAATATCTGAATATGATTAAAAACTAAATTCTAATATTCGTTCTTTATGAAGTTTTAATCCCACAAAACATTTTATTAGCTGACCCAATTTTAACATGATTACATATTTTTTTCAGAAATTCCTCATTTGCTAAAATATACTATCCAAAATATTTGAAAGTTGTTGATAAATGAAATGTAATCTACATCTACAAAATTTAAAAAAAAAAAAAAAAAAAAAAAAAAAAAAAAAAAAAAAAAAAAAAAAAAAAAAAAAAAAAACGAAAGACGCATGTAAATCACATACTGATCTAGACTAAAGCTTGCAAACACGAATGACACTGTAATAAAAACTTCAAGTACATATGCACCTAATTAAATCACTATTTACCACCAACTGTCTTTACTAAACCAAACAATATACAAGCATTTCATCATGTGTATTATTATTATTATTTAAATAATAGGTTATTGTAATTACAAACGTAGTAAACATGACTTTCTTATAGAAAAAAGAAAGACTAAATATTAAATACTTAGGTATGTTTTATAAAGACACCACAAAACTACACAAAGTCTGCGACATGCGACAGTTGTTGTTTTTAGAGTTACATGTATTTCCATTCCAGGTTATATGTTACCACAAAACTACACAATGTCTGCGACATGCGACAGTTGTTGTTTTTAGAGTTACATGTATTTCCATTCCAGGTTATATGTTACCACAAAACTACACAAAGTCTGCGACATGCGACAGTTGTTGTTTTTAGAGTTACATGTATTTCCATTTCAGGTTATATGTTACCACAAAACTACACAATGTCTGCGACATGCGACAGTTGTTGTTTTTAGAGTTACATGTATTTCCATTCCAGGTTATATGTTACCACAAAACTACACAATGTCTGCGACATGCGACAGTTGTTGTTTTTAGAGTTACATGTATTTCCATTCCAGGTTATATGTTACCACAAAACAACACTTAGTCTGCGACAGGCGACAGTTTTTGTTTTTGGAATTACATGTATTTCCATCCCAGGTTATATGTTACGATTTAAATCATACCGGTATTCATAGGTACATGTGTAAACTTGGTCCGCTAATAGCCAGGCAAGTGTTCTATAAATTTAGCATCAAGTAAAAAGCCATATATAAACAGTGGCTCTAATAAATATTGTATGTAGAAAGTCTTGTTTTATTAGTTTGCTATTTTGTGTGTTGTTACACATTCATCTCTATGTCTTGGCTGATTTACACTTGTTTGTTTGTTTCTTTTGCTTATCGCTTGTTCTTGTTCTTTGTAACTTTAACTATTGTCAAATAGATCTTTACATCCTATTAATCGTTTGTGAAGTAATCGGTTAAATAAACAGTTAATGTAAGTCATGTTCATGTATTGCAAGAAAAAATAATAAAAAGTTGATGCTTTTGTGGTACCCAGTCTCCATAGCCTTTTTTTAATTTGGCAAAAGAGAAAGTATAATCTATGGACAAATAAATAAATAAATAAATAAATAAATAAATAAATAAATAAATAAATAAATAAATAAATAAATTATATTTATATTATACCACTAGATACAGACACAGTTAATTTTTAATATCGGAATCACGACAGTATGAAATGGTGAGACTATGATCAATGATGTCTTGTTCCATCGTTAGCTATGATAGAAGTTATAAGCTAACAATTACGAACTTATGTTCAAATAGGAACAATAACCTTGGTGATCTCAGTAAAACATGTATTCTAACTCAAAACAAGTGTTTCGTTTTACGAGCAGACTCTGAGCCGATTTTGCTATTATTAACTAGAGAAATATGAATATTATTTATCACATTCACTTTAGATACAGACATTGTCATCAGCGATTAAATGGCCATTTCTGATATTCAACAATTGATTTTTTGTGTTTAAGTGACTTAATTTAACATGATAGAGTTTGATCGCCGGTTACCGGAAGCATGCTGATGTAGGAACGCCGTATTGAAGCGATAATATTTGACGTGATTTTATCGTCTGCCTTTGTGTTTTGTTATATACGGCACCTGATAGAGATTACAAGTCTTAAACTAGTCTGTAAACGGTGTCTTTGCACGTCACCACCGATATTTAATTGTTAAATAAATATTCCTTCAGCATTCCTCAACTTTGTAGTATGTTTAAAGACAAACATCGATTTTCGATTAAATTGTCCAGGAACAAAATCTAAATTACTTGATTAACTAAGAATTCCTATCCATTAACAGTTAAACACTTTCATTATTATCTATATTACGATAAAGATAAAATATTATACCACACATCAAATATAAGATCGGCTTACAGGTTGGTGGGATGGTGATTATTTCAAGAACAATAAAAAATATCAGAATATTGATGAATAAACAATTTGAACTTTCTAGGAAAATTGAAAAGAAATAGATTGTTTTAAAGAAACCATTAGAGTGAATTTATTTGCAATTTATCTATATTTTTAAACAAGGCTCGGTTTTTTTTTATGTTTTGAAAGGCTTACAACATAACAATTGAAACGAAAAACTAAAGGATTCCAGCTAAATAAAAACGGGTTTTGCAACAACAGCACCAAGAATCCACAATAACGTACATGCGTCAAAAGCAAAAAGAATACACGTGAACGTGGATTTAACATTTTTCTCTGATATGTATTTTCCATATTTTCAATGACGTCAACCGACGTGATTTACTGTTGTGTAAACTGATTGAAAAAGACCATTAGTCTTTTCATTTCACTTTTTTTTTACTCTAAAGTGTAGCTTACGGATCCTAGCGGCTCTCGCCGACAAATCTCCTCGGGTAGACCTGACTGGGTTTTTAGTAAATATTTTATATAAATTTTTGTTGAACATAATTATTTGTCTTTCTTAAGTTAGACACAACTTAGTTTTGTGTGACTGTGATAGGTTAATTATGATTGGATAATTCAAAATAATGGAGGCCAATGGTGTAACATATTCGAAAGTTTACATGCAATGCATCATTGGCTTGACCATTTTACGAATGACGAAATGCATTACGTCGCTTATTTCCAGCATTTCAGCTTTTTTTAACTCAAATTTTCAAACAATATATTAAGGTGCATTTTACTTTACTGTTCAATAAACAAATTTTTGAAAACCCAAAGTCTCATATGTAAACCTAACATTTTTGTCTGTCAAAAAAGATGTTAGACCGAAGGACACAAAAGTGTAGGTGTGTAGCGTTCTAAATGATATTAACATGCATGTCAAATTGATTTTAACGAGAAATGATCCACCGGAATTCATAAAATTGCTTTTTGACAAGGAAGTACTGTATTTTAAATGAATAATTAACTAACTGTTTTCTAATATTGATACATCCGTACCTTGAATTTTGCTCTACAAAATATTTAATATTTAATTTTTTCGATATTTTTTATTATTTCACCGAAATTATTGAAATAACTACTATATCTAATTTGAATATTGTAACTATGATTTCTGGCATAACGAATTAAAAACTTGACTCAAAATATGTCTACTAAAAGCATACAATTGGAAAAATACGTAGTAAACTTCACTCTTTATTACTAAAACAACAACCGAGGACGGTCCACATAGACAAAACTTGGCATGGCCTTATTTGTGAAAAGTAACATTTGTTTACATACATTTCCACCAATAAATACAAGTAGCTTTACAAATACTAGTAAATATTTATCAATAAGCTTATGTACTACTCACATCATCAAATTTTCCGCTTGATTTACTTCAAAGTAGTTATGATTGGGTTTTAGTTATGCAATAAGATTTTCGTAGAAATAAGGTAGATACAAAGAGGGGATATTTTTTACCCGTGAATGTCTCGCCCTACATTTTACGGTGATCTTTTTGTCATGCTTTCACTTATCTCTAAACGGTTATTTCAAGGATGGTGGAGGAAACCGGAGTTCCCTGAGAAAAACGCCTCCCTTTGACTCTCTTACACTATAACCTGTTCCAAGTGGAATTCAAGCCTAGGCGGTGAAAGGCGTTGTGATCTGCAAGCGCACTCACGAACACTTGCCGTCGGGGTCTTAAAACATTATTGGAAGACCCCGCTTATGAATGAAGGAAATTTATAACCTTCTGTATAAAAAGCTTTTTTTGCGTTCAGAATGATAGTTTGGAAAAATCATGATCGACCACCCCTTAAACTCTACAGCGGTCCGTGGTTTATTGTTTACATTGTGTACCTGTTAAACTTTCAAAAAATGTGCCTTAACTAATTTCCTGAAATCCTAGCTAATTTTGTCCAAATCCATAAAAAACTTCATAAAGCAGAATAAAAATATAACTGTTATATGTGTTTATATATCTTATATTTAAACACACATGTCGGGTTCATTGCTTGTCAAAATTAGGGTTTTTTTTTCTTCAAAATTTAGTTTTCATTTTTGTGCGTAGTGACCATAGGATGACATTATTAAATCTACATGCACACTACTTTACATTTGAATTTATAAAAAAAAAAAAAAAAAAAAAAAACCACTTGTCTGAGTAACACGGTGTATTGAGAAAATATTGATAAAAATTATCTGGATGTAAAGGAATCTTACCCTTGATGAATGTTATGTCGTAGTAAAACAATGGCGGGTATTGTATTCATTACCGTTACTAGGTAACGTCTTGTTCCTTCAACATTTTCCTCAGTAATACGTCAATCATATCATGTTATGATCTAAACAAACAAATATGTCTGACTGAGATCATTTCAAAATCTAATAATTTAGTACGGCGGCACGGAGGTGAACTAACAAAAGGTTTTTGCGTGCTCTCTTGAAAATCATCGTGTGAGCACGCAATAGCTTTCGCGTGAGCATGCGGTATAAAACATATTTCTCTTGTCACTTCTGTGCCACCCTAAGTTAGTCAAGGGGAAGTAAATCCATCTGGTAAGGTTGACGTAATGTGTAATCTTGGGTGTGGAAATTTTGTCTAATGGGGAAAAGCTTTATTTTGTAAAATAATAAATTCCGTTGGTTTAATTACAAAATTCGTGTTTTAGATGCAACTGTCAACTTAATTAAAATACTTAGTATGTTCCCTTTATTTATTTTTTACATGTAAGGATTGTTAGTTCATTGTTTGGTACATTACGACTTATTATAATCTTTAAATGTGCGTATTTACTGGACCACTGGTTGTAAAATTAGTTGATAGTCTCCCATTGCTGTAATCACAAGTCCCCTATCACTGTAATCACAAGTCTCCTACTGTAACCACATCACAAAATCGGAAATACATTAGGTGCCAATTCCATTACATTGTCTTTAGTTGTTTTTGAATAACATGTACCGTTTCGTGTTTCTTTTTGCGATGGTTGTTGCTATCTACATATTCGTCAGTAGCAATCCCTTCTCCTACTAATTAAACAAAGACTGGAGTTAGTTTGGCTTTGTCATACAATTAAAATTTCTTTATCTGAATGTACAAGAAATGATTTATTCATTTTGTACATTATCGTGGTGGACTAGCTTGTCTTTGTATTAATTAGCTGAATCATACTCAAGTACATAAGTAGCTATTTTAATTATAACTCAATTCCTACATCCTATAACCGCTTTACGTGACGCGTCTTTAATAAGAATGGTCCGGTTGTCCTGCAGCAAAATGAGTAATGTCGGATACATCTATTGTGGTGGCATACCGACCAATTTCCCTGCATGGTGTAGCAGACGACTGTAACACACAACATCTTCGCACTTCCTGTTACGTTCTCCCTCTGGCGTTTTCTCCAATATATATCTGCTGTTTTTGAAAATTGCCAAGAACAATAAAATTATGTCTGAACAGCAGGGCGTCAGTCAAACTTCAAGTTCTCAGGAATTGGGTTCAAATCACCCAAGGGTCATGCCTTAATCACCCGGTAACTGTGAATTATACTTTAGACCAACGTTTGTTCGCGAACTTTCGCCTAATTCACAAGAATCAGATCGTTGGTAACCTCTCTATGTGTCTGAATCGCGAGAGTTTATACATGTACAAGTATCAGCGACTTAGTTTTTCGTTGTGAGTTAGTAACTGAACGAAAGTGAAGTTTTCTATCCAAAGTGTACAGTTCTGTGTAATACAAAACAGACATAAACACGACGCAATCTTTTTTCTCCAAATCGTTAAACGCATTCAACATTTAATAAAGCGAGACAACATTGACGTGACAAAACACAAGCCACAAACATCAGATTAAAATCTATTTGTGAACATACTCATAAAGAGCATATTTTTTTGCTGTTTTTATTATTATTATTATTTAGAGTTATGTGATTTTAGTTGGACATCTGTTGGTAGAGTGGACTAGAATAATGGTGTTTTACACTCAAATCAAATTCTGTCGCTTATTTCGAGATGGTTATTCTGGAATTGTGGAGAACACCGGAGTGTCCTAAAACACTGGCGTTCGGTAAGCAAACTGATTTTGTTCTCACACTAGGATCTTCGCAAGTGGGGATTAGGACCAAAGTGGTGAAGGACGCAGTGATTTGTAAATGACATCTGTCTGTACATAATGATGAATAATTTAAAGTTTGAGCACTAAAGTTGCCTAAACCTAGAAACCAAACCCTTTAGCTTATGTTGTCGTTTATGTATCAGGTATTCAGAATTTTAGCCACTTGAATTTATAAGAAGCAAATATACATGTTTAACTTGATTTAAATGACAATGACTAGCAATTCAATAGGCAAGCGTTAACAATTAAAACTAATCCTGATTTTAATGAAGCTATTTCCCTGGTTATTCGATCTCTGATTTTGTCAGACTTGTCGATAACATTATTTCGCCAGGTAACCGTCTCGGTGGCTCAGTGGTAGAGCGTCCTCTTCGAGAGAGGAAGGTCGTGGGTTCGAACCCCGAGCGGGTCATACATGCGACCTATGAGGACAGAGTATCAACTGGTTCACCAGCTGCCCGGAAATTTTGAGCGGAATAGTAGTACGCTTGTCCCTGACATATTGACTCGGTAGGTTAGAAACTTACCAAAAAATCGCAGTGATTTGCGCATTTAATGGACACGTAAATTTGTTTATTAACCTTGCCCTCATCCCAGATAGCTTGGAAATAGCTGATATGACGTTAAACAACATTAAAATAACAACTTCGCTAGGTACTCGGGATTTAGTGTCATTCGGTTATTTTTATCCAGTACAAAATACACCATATAATAAATATTCGCATAACCTGTGCACTCTATGATCAAGAAGAATAAATTCTGAAAAAGTACTGGTGTTACGTAAACAATGTGACATCGATATGTACGTAATTTTCTCTATCTAGCCATTTTACTACCAAAATTGTACAAATATTTTGGCGCAATTTTTCCTCAAATACCTCCAACGGAACAAATACCTAACGGTCCTAATTCAACTGTTTACGTTTTGTTAAACACCTTTAAAACATCTGCCTCAACAATTAAGAGTGTCACCTGGATTTGTGTCGGTATAGGTCTCGGTTTTCTCACTCAAATAAATGAATCATTTACACCGTAAATGTGCAGTTGTTACAAAGACTCAGGTCCCGGTACAGAATACAAATAAAATATCAACAACTTGTGCAATAATGGTATAAAAAGTTGCTTTAGATTTACTTAAGTACTTAACCGTTACCTTGTGAACCCGTCAGGCCCCCCTTAAAGTAGCAACAAAGGCATGTATGCATCTTTTCAATTTTCGAGGTTTATTCAGGTGGAACACAAGAGGACTTTACCGTTAATAGTCCCAGGTAAATAAACTCGTGTGTTGTCTGCCTCCATAATGGCTTTACAGGCGCGAGACTGAACAGGTGGCACGTGCCGAATTTCATAGGACACCCCGTGTTCCGTGAGGTATAATTTAATCCTCTGAATAGTGGTAAAAAGAAAGTTTTATTTAACCAATATTGTATCATTGTAAACCCAATTCAAAACATGAAATTAGCTGTATTTGGTCTCGTGTAAATATGTATTTCTATTAGTCAAAATTTACTTAAGTATTGTAAACTGGTAATAAAAACTAAATTATCTAAAACTTGTACTTTTATTGGTTATCACTTATCAAGATTAATTACAATACAAAATTATATTTCATAATTATATGTCAAATTTACATTTTTAATGACTGGTTATTAGTATACACACGTGGTATATAGTAAAAATGTTAGTACAACAGAAACTGTCACAAGGAGAAAAAACATAAACCCTTAAAACATAACTAACCCCCCCCTACCCACCCACCCTACCCAACCCCTTCCCCAATCAGCATCATAATTCCAAAAAGTTTTTCTAGACAGATGTGATCTTTAGTGACAGGTTCTGCTGTTACGATATTAAAAATATATTCAAATGTTCTTGTTAAATTACAAAAGAAATTTGAAGGGGGAAATGTGTTTATTTAAATAACAGAAGTTTGCCCTGCTGTTTGGGAAAAAATACATTTATTACTTATATTTAACAGTATATATATATATATATATATATATATATATATATATATATATATATATATATAGTAAAGCACTTTGACAGAGTGATATGTATCTAAATAACACTTGTCCAACAGAAATTGATACTCTCATGTGCCACTGTTGAATGCATTATTTCATAAAAATTCAAAAGTAGCACGTGACAATATGGTAACCCACATTATTTGTCATAAGGCCTTTTACACTGTCCCGAGGTAAAATTTTATCAGGCACCAAAAATTGAAAGGCCACATTACTTCAACAGAGATTGAAAGGCCACCGATATGTACAGACTAATTTTTTTGTTTTTTTCCAGAGAAATTGAAAGGCCACATTTTGTTTTTAAGCAAGGCATTTACATGGTATATATATTATAAACAAAGAAAGCGCGACATTATGATAATATAATAACATCATAATTACATACTCATACATAACTTTATACAGCACAACGCCTTGTAGTAAAAAATCGCATCATTAACCTAAATATAAATTTTGAATTAATTCGTTTAATAATAAAAATAAAATTAAACATAATACGATTTTAAACAATTGTGAATTTTTAAAAATCCCATGACAAAATATTATAACTTTATTGATTAAATAGAATGCTACATAAAAACCCTTATCCGTCTAAATGTTAAACTAAATAAAACAAAATCTAAATTAAAAAAAATTAAATCAATATTGCAATAAACTCGACCTGCCTGTGTTGACTCGAGATCTTAACACAAATGATTAAAAAAACAAGAATTTCATCAAATTATGACATGTCATAAAATCTGTGTAAAGTTAAAAAAAAAAAAAAAAAAGACGAATATAAAGTATCACACACACACACACACACACACACACACACACACACACACACACACCGGAATTTCCTGATTCAAAAAGGCTATAATAATTCTAAATAAAATTTAAAAAACTAAACTAATTAAAATTGATATTGCAATTATTCGGCCTGTCTGTTCCGTGATCAGAGATCTGAACATAAATGATACAAAATATCAAATAAAAATATAAAGTAAAATAACATAAATGATACAAAAGTATTTAAAGAAAAATGAATGTTTCATCACAGCCACACACACACACACACACACACACACACACACACACACACACACTTCATCTACTTCTTAGATAAAATCAAAGCGTAATTACAATTTTAATTAACAAAAATATCTGTCATTAACTGAGATCTAAATAAAATGAACTAATGATAAGTAATTTAAAAAATCCCCAAAGGTAGAAGGCAGTATGATAAAAATCGGTATAATTTTATACAGAAATCGATAGCGTGATTAAATACTATTGAGTTTCTGAACATAACGTCATTTAGCGATTTGATATTATCCGACACTTACGGCACAAAACACATCATTTCACACTTCGTTATGCCCAATTGACTTCAGAATCAATAATAAATAAGCTATCGTGTGCTCAAATGTATCCGTAAACAAATAAAAAAAGATCTGATATAACACCAAAATTAAAATAAATGATGGGAGAAAAAGAACAATCAATGTGGTACTAAACAAACAAAATGATCATACATTAAAAGGGTTTTTATTTTAATTTTATTTTTTTAACAAAAATTTAGAATTTGAATTATGAATCCGGAACAGAATTAAATTTTCTTTTCCTGATTAGAGTTATTTGTTTTTTGTACTGTAAAATTTTGTAGAATCAGATATAAGGTACTGTAAGTATTGGGGATTTAGAATAAAAAATATAATTCTTTTGATATTTCTTTTTTTTGACATTTTTTAAGAAAAATAAAGATGCATATTAGAGTAATGACTAGAACCGCCTTTAATGAATATTCATATCCTTTGAAAGGCAGCTGGTTACTTAAAAAAGGCGCTTTTTTCCTTAGTGGCAAATGACCTTTAACCTTAACTTTACCATATTGCACGTAGTAAAAATATAACAGCTGACAGTATAATTTAAAAAATACGATTTTTTTAAATTTGAAAAAGACAAAAAATAAATGTCTTTATCTCAATTATCCAAAAATAGATCAATCTTAAAATAAACTCTGGCGATATAAATACATCTATAAAATGCAAATAAATAAAAATTTCTCTGTAATTGAGATACAACCAATAAATAATGGATATGGATATTTTTGGTCATTTTGAATAAATACTTTGATAAATAAATATTTGGATTTAAGCATTAACATTACATGTGTATGTTAACAAAGTGAAAATAAAAACTATACTTTGTATTTAATAAATAAATAAATAAAATCTTTAAATTAAATTAAAATAAATAAAATTACATCTGAAAATAAAAATAAAATTTTACCTGCAAAATAAAATTTGTAGACATGCAACAAAACAATATGAAAAATTTGCTTAAAATTTTAAAAAATCTTCATTTCAATTAAAACAAATCATCCTTAATTAAACAGTACCTTAATTAATGAAACTCTTAACTAAAGTCATAACTACAAGGCACAATGAATGTCATTTCTGCATCAAATTAAATTTCTCTCTAAAAACAGCGACTACTCAAATTAAAGTTTGAATATTTTCAACATGGACGGTTGATGGTGTTTGGTTGCGGAAACTGAAGTAAAATTACCTGTCTGTTTTCTGATGGATGACATTTATTTATATGTCGAGTAAGTCCCGGAGAACTGTAAAATGTACTTGCACAATATTTGCACGTGTAAACTTCAGTGTTATGTGAACGCACGTGCTTTTCAAGTGCGATTTTGTTAGTAAAATTTAGATGACTCACCATACACTGCAGTTCCTTGTTATTATTTGAATGTAACTGTTCATGTTTATTTTTTAAGTTTTCATTTGGAAACATTTGATCACAGATCGAGCACTTGACCGCTGTGTCATTTGAGTGGTTCAGAACATGTTTCTTTAAGTAAGCTTGTCGTCGAAATTTTTTCCCGCAAGTTTCGCATTCAAAATGACCGTCGTCATGTGCCGGAGAAACACGAAGATCACTCGGCGTTAGTGTTAAAATATTTCCGTTATTATTGTTTCTCACAGAATTTAAATTTTCAGAGTCCTCATTTAGTGTTTTGTGTGGGTTTGCCGGCAGAATACGGGCAGGAGCTGAAGATTTTGCCCCTGCGTTTGGTCTTGGTTTATGCCATCGTCTATGCGAGGCCAGATTTGCTGGACAGTTGAACACCTTATCACATTCCGGACATCTATATTCAACGTGAACAATCCTTGAACATCTATGCTGAGCTAACTGAAAAGCGTCTTCAAAAAGTTCTTTACATAATTGACATATATAGTCACCAATTTTATTTTCAATTTTTTCTAATTCTGCCCTTGCCTCGGGGGTTACTTCTACAAAGTTATATACACTGTCGATATCCCCATACACAACTTTCCCAGCTTCATCTTCGTTATCAGATAGGTCTTTTATTATGCAGCCAGAAACGGGTGATGACTTGTCCTCGTCAAAATTTATTTTTCGAGCAGCTTTGGGTTTTTTCGGAAGTTTATTTTTGTTACTTTCGTTTTCGGAATTACCTCTTCTTTTATTAGGGCTGCTCTGTGCTGAGGATGGTGTGTGGGCCTTTTCGCTCAAATTAATAGGCGAGTTATTGGAGACACAAAGTTGATCAAATGAAGAATAATAGAACGGAGAAGGATATGAAGTTGTACTTACTCGGACTGTTAGTGGTGACGATACGGGCGTAAAACTCACAAAGTCCTTCTCATTATTGTTGTTACTGTTGTTGTTGTTGTTACCGCTGATGTTGTTATTGTTTAAATTGTTGTTGATATTTTCGACATCTTTGTAGAAATGATTTATCCTTGGACTAGCAGAATATCCCGAGTCCGGAGATCCAAACTTTGTACTAAAGTCCAGTTCCGATCCACTATCACTGCAGCGGTCATCGTCCGAATTATGGCGATTCCTATAAGAAATTGCTCCGGAATGTTTTGTCCGTTTCACTAAGAATCCTCTAGGCATGTTTGAGTTTTAATACGATGCAGTTTTTAAGGCACTTGTGGTTTTTAAAGTTTTTCAAAAACTATTGCATTAAAATAGTTAAGTAAGAAACGAAAAATATATACGAAAGAGGGATTTGGTCAATTCTGGTGTATCAAATGTCTTGTAAATATTGTAGTTTTTTTAGAAAGAAAATCACATCTTTCAAACAAATAAAATAACATTATTTTACATCATCCAAGAATTTTGACCAAATCCGATAAAATTAGCGACTTTTCACTTTTATAGGCACGCCAATAACGGCTGTGAAGGTATCTAATTAATATTCATAAGTCGCGTGCGCATTAGGCTCCTCCCACTTACAAGACTACTACTCCACACGCGGTTCTTTGTTTCGATTTTTCACCGTCCTCAGTGTATACATAAAATTTGATTTTGTATTAAGTATTTGCGTTCATGTATTTAAACGGCAGATCTTTTGTTTAACATTGATATCGGTATTCATTCTAGCCTTACTTCCGAAACAATAATAATTAACGTTGAACATCAATATAATGAAATAAAAGATCAATTTTTAGTCTTCAGACTTGTATGGGAATGGGAATACTGAGATCGATAACTGTTAAATATTTTCACTTTGTTTCACGATTTATTCATTGGTATTTTAACATTAACTTACACGGCTAAATGTTAGATAGAAAATTTAATTAGTCGCATATCAATATTTGATCATAAACGGCAGCTATTAATGATGTACTCTAATACCGAAACCGGATTTTTAAACATTTTATCGTATTTCAATCTTTCGTGTGTGTGTGAGAGAGAGAGAGAGAGAGAGAGAGAGAGAGAGAGAGATTTTGCATTTTCAGTTTGGATTTATTTTTTAAAGAACTGGTTTCAGCTAAGCCAATTTAATTGGAAAAAAAGAAGAAGGGAAAAAAAAAAAGATTTCTGCGGTTATTTTTAATACACTTAATATGCGTATACACACTGATTTTGATAGTCAATTAGAATAAAAAGAAATGTTTTACACACACACACACGCGCCGCGCGCGAGCACACACACACATACACACACACACACACACACACACACACACACACCTGGTTAGGAGAAAAATTTTGTAATCGATTTTTCAAGTACTAACAATTGCATTTTTTAAACACACACACACACACACACACACACACACACACTTTATTGTAACACAAAGAAGTCAGTTTTACCTGTTTTAATTATATCGATTTATTCAAAGTTTTTTTTTTCTGTTCTAACACTTTGTCTCTATCATTTCAAAATTCTGCGTTGGCCGCTACCTGCGCATGACTATTTTGCATACAGCTGATAGGCGACAGCGTACGCGAACGCGTCCCTGTCGGAACTTTGTCAGCAGCTTTTGCACGCGAGTTTGATTTCAATGAACGTGAAATGGATACCTTAACAGTAGAATGGAAATTATTCACATCCAACGTATATCATATTTGATAATTTCAAAAATGAATTATCACGTGTGCCACGTGCATCAATTTATTACAGCAATGTGCATTCTGTGGCGTTATTGTGCGACATTGTTATACATCAAATAACAGGATTATGATGAAATTAAATTATGTGGGATTTTTTTTTTATTTCTACACTAAAATAATTTATCTATAATTTAATTTTTATTTCATATTTCAATATCTTAATTGGAATATTTACACAATAATAAATAAATAAATAAATAAATAAATAAATGGTGATGGGAAAATTTAAGGAACGTACGAATTTGTCAGAAATATTGAAATTTTTTACTTTTTAGATATAACGACTGCTAACGGCCTGTAATTTATTTAATATATAACACGTCTCCATATTCGAGATTAAAGCAAGGAAAATAAATAAAACACGTACCGGGATATTGAAATAATAATAATAATAAAAGAAATAGTTTTACTGATAACAAAGTCAAGTTGCAAGCTGACTCCTTTTTTCCACCTGCGATATTACACGATTTAAGTTGTAAGTTACATAAAGTATATGTCGTTTGCAGTGGAGATATAGCTTTTTGACAATATTACACAAATTTTTTTTTATCTTTAAAAACACATAAGTTTTGACTTACAAAAATCGGTTTAATATTTATATATATTACCTAATTGTTGTCATTTGTTGATGAAAGTTTACAGATGATTTTATCAAAAATCAATTAAATATAATTATTATCAAGTAACTGAGGCGGAATTTTCATATTTGAACTAAAATGAATATTTCTACAGGCGTTTTGTGGAAATTTAGTGGTTAGAGAGCGAGAGGGTTGAATGATTGCAGACAAGTCGTCCGCGACACACACACAAAACAAAGATCAAAAGGGAGTAATATGTTTTATTCTATATTGTAACGGCAGATGTGATCCTGGTAACAGTTGTTTAATTCTCAACTTGACGTATCCATAGCGCGCACCATACGGGTGCATTACCTTGTTTCGAGGACAATGCGGTAAATATCCATCAAAGAGCGGGAAGTACTATAAATTCCATTGTTACACATTCTTATACTTTTTATTATTTATATATAAATAGAAAATAAAATTACAAAAGTGAGAAAACACATCTGTAGAAATAATGACTTTGATATATACATCTTTAACGGTAAAGTATAAAGGTGAACAGTTAAAATATCACGTCCTGCTGTATAATACAATAGCTAAATAACTCCCAATAACTCCAGTCCAAAGTCGTCCGAGACCAAACACCTGTTATGTACCCAATCAAATAATTATAATAAAATTTTCCGCAATATTTATTGTTAATATTTCAGGACCATTTTATACAACAGTTTATATTTATATATATAATTTATTAATAAACTTTCTTTTAAAGAATAGACTTTAAAACACGTAAAGCCATTAGTAAAATAACAGGAAATTTTAAGAAAAAACTTCATGGTTGAATGACTTTAAAATTTAAAAAAATCAATTTCAATTTTTAAAGGTTTTCTTTTTATATTAGATGATATGGAGAAATGTGACAGCATAGATAAGGAAGAATAACTGTATTTGAGTATCCGTAACAATAGCATATGGGAAATACAACATAACATCGTACATTAACTTGAAAGTTAAAGGAAGTCATGTAAAACAAAATTTAAAAACTTGGTTCCGTTTCAAAAACGGTATAGTAAAAAATGTGATCAATGCTAGTGCAGAAGCGAGTGTATGGCGAGATTGAAAAAAGTGTACCTTCAAACTAATATTGAATTTAAAATTTAATAATTTCATGTTAAATATGAGTTGAAAATTTTTTCCTGAAGTTGAAAAATTGCAAGTATTAAAAAAATTAATAATAATATAATAAATAAAAATTTAGGGATGACAACACAAAAGTATCTTTACTGAAATATTTCTGTATCAATCTGTTTTCAAATATTATCCATATTTAAAAATTTTTATAAGCACGAAGGAGCCGGTCCGGTAGCGGACTGATTTATGAAAATAAAGTAGACAACCATTGGAAGCCATATGTCGCTACGGAAGACAGGGAAATAAAATAACAAAGAGGAAACGGATCAGAATCAATAGAAGATCGGAAACAGATGAAAGTTATTGATAAGATTTTATATTTGAAAAAGGCACGTTCAATATCGATCAGAAAACAAAAGGAATTTAAAAATGTCTATACTGCATGTTACGTCTGAGTTAAGTAAGACATGTTTGCAGTAAGTTCACAGAATCTCACACACACACACACACACACACACACACACACACACACACACGTGTATTGTTACGCTCATTAATTAATTTTAGGAGAAAACTACTCATTTTGAGTAATGAAACTATACCTAACATGGCATCGAAACAATATTACTTCAAATATATTCCTTGAAATTGATATAGTATATAACGTATGTTTGTGCGCATTCATAGAAGTACATGTTTAAATATTAGAAACAGTTCAATATAAGTGTTTAACACTTGTTACTGGATTCATTTCGTCTATTATATTATTCATGTGTACTACATGTTGTTTTTTATATAATTATTTTGACGAATAAAATACGTTTAAACTAACTACTCATTTTATTTAAAATAAAAATCGGATATAAAATAGTGACTTAGCTTAGCTAGCAGTGTATTGAAAAAAACTTTCCGTACCGAGTGAGTTTAGACGAGTTACACACCAATCGTCACAAAGCCAAAAATCAAACTGGAAGGTCCGACAATGAAAGTTGTATCGCTTCTCACAAAGTTATTACGTAATTTATATCTCAAGCCTAGGACTTGGCTCCTACCTATTTAAATCTGACTTAGATTCGACTGTGACCATTACAAACTTAGGTTTGATAGTGACCATTACAAAAGATGTTTGAGGTAATCCTGCTGGATTAGACATTAATATTTGTAACTTGATGATAACATTAGTCTCATATGTTTAAAATAAAAATAATTTACTTATTTCACGACAATTCACAGATTAAAAGACGAAGTAATGTCTAAATGCGTAACGAGAGACATTTTATTATAACAGTCACACAAAGGTTATTTTAATAGGTGTATATTAAACTTTATACAAATGAGATTGACAGATTCGCAGCTGCAACATTTTTATCAGAACTGGAAAATTAACATGTTTACACTTTTCAAATTCCAATAAAAGACCAAAAAATCAACCTGAGTGAAAATAACAACGATTTATAGGATTGTGTCGGTTACATAATTATAAACACTAATAAATAATGTTGAGTTTTGATTATTTTCTATATATAAATAACAATTTTAATTTCAGGATATAATTCGTTCTATTCCGATTTTTAAAAGAAAATGTCATTAATCTGAATTAATCATGTATTGTTGTAACTTAAAATGATATAAGAACAGCTGTGTTTGCTAGTTTTAATATTCCGCGGTAAAAACCAGGGACCCCGTTATGTGATTTCTCAGATAAAGACTTTCGTGACTATCAGACCGTGTAAATTGTAAATTTTACCTCACAACAATGATAAATATTAAACTTTGACAGCCACACGCGCCGAAAAACTGTTTGCGCATGCCCCAGATTTGGGAGGCTGTCCCTTTTATCCAAATATGACCATATAAACAGTTATACCGAAAGTTCGGCAAATAAGAAATTAAACATTTTTTTAGATAAAGCTTGCGTCTCATGAATTTTTATGCAAAATTTTCTTTGTGTTTCAAGTGTTCAATTTTAAAATTAACAATACCAGTGTGTGTGTGTGTGTGTGTGTGTGTGTGTGTGTGTGTTTAAAAAATTCTTAATTATACAATTTTTTACCATGACTTTAATTTCTTGTTACATGATTTCGTGATAAAACAATTTTATCAAGTTATTGTATCCTGATCGGAACATCTATTTTTGTAACTAGACTATTGATTTCACGATACCAAGGAAAAAAATCAAGCCAAGCTATCTTGTGTCAAGTTTCGTTCCCGACGACTCTTTATTTCCGTCCGTTGTGATTAATTCACCCATCTGCCATCTCATAAAACAGTTAAAAAGCTTCTAAACCAACAAGTGACTACTAGAATCTAATATTAATTTTCACAATACCGGGGTAATATGTGATAATTTGTATGAAATACCAGAAAACTGCGGGCGTTCAAGTCAGGATGCTGAGCTGAGTGTGTATCTAAAAGTAGGGATAAGCCAGCATCAAGTTTCCGTTTAATCTTCTAAAGTGTGAATATATGCGTAGAAATTCGTTTGAGAGAGAGCTTTTAAGTAGCGTCTATGTTTGGAATCGTTT